>JAEQBH010001576.1:0-1207164 GCA_016808115.1 Tetrastigma voinierianum | reverse complement strand
GAAGACCTTAAGGGAAATTGCGTATCACCTCCCCCGAGGTACTACGGGCCTACAGGACAACACGAAAGTCAGTAACTCGGGAAACCCCGTTCGCCCTAGCCTTTGGCACTGAGGCGCAGCCTCGTGGAGGCTCAATAAAGTCTCCCAGATCGAAGTTAGCACGAGGAGCATACGACAAGTGCCCTTCGGCCCCAACTTAGAACTCCTAGATGAAAAGCGCGAGCAGGTTCTAAGACGAACAGAGGAGTATCAAAGGAAACAAAGAAGGTACTATAATAAAAAGCCGCCGAGGAGCCATACCCGCGACTAGTCTAAAGAAGCTCCTGCCAGCGAGGAAGAATCCAACACATGGAAAACTAGGCCCCAACTAGCTCCTTACATCATATCCCGAGTCACGTGACTGCAATTATGAACTCAAACAGAAGAGGGAAAATCTTGCAAAAGATACATGGAATGCGAGTACCTTGCCGCTTTTACCAATATGCTTCGCTTGTAATATAGCCTTGTTAATTATTAGATGGCGAGTCGAGCATTTGCTGATTACGAAAATCGAAAAGGCACAAATGAGAAGTTCATAGACATAAAGGAAAAGCTTTCTTATCATAGATATAAAAGGAAAAGCTTCTCTTTATTTCAATCAACTACATTCAAGCATAATCAAGTAGGCCATCGACACATTCAAAGCATTTAGTACAAGGCCTCTAAAAAAGAGGAGCAAAGGAGAAAGAGATAATGAATAGACAAAGGAGAAAGACAGAATGAAAAGAAGGAGAAGGAAAGGAAAGAAGTGGAAAAGAGGAGAAGAAAAAAAGGATGGAAGGAGTTTATGCAAGAAACAAAAAAAGGGAGAAATGAGATGTGGAAGAGCATGAAAAAGAAGGAGAAATGGTAAGGAGAAAAAGAGAAGAGGAGTAGGGAGAAAAGAGGCAGAGGGAAGAAAAGCAGGAGGAAGTTAAGAAGAATAAAAGCAGAGAGCAACAAGAAGAGATGCACCACCCTCTCAGACGCATCCTCAAAGACAAAGCTAGGGAATAACATGACCCCATAAATGTGGAGACTAGTGGAAAACACAACTCCCACAAGAAGAAAGCCGACAGGACCGCTCCAGAATCTCCATGTGGATGCCCAGTGAAGACGACCAGACTTCGATACTCCATCTCACACAGACTCCAGTTACGTACCACAAAAGCCAAAGTATTCAAAACGTAAACTCATTAGCGATGAAGCTACCATTTATAAGAAGGCCAAAGCACTCAAAAGGTCACCTGAACGTTCCAAATTCTCCATCAATCAGCATTAAAGACGTTCGCACCTTTCCAAGGAAATCAGAAGTCGAATGGCCGCACGCAGCAGTCCAACCCAAACAGACGTGCAAACATGAGCCAAGCAAATTTCACCATCACGAGCCCATCCACTCCGCACAGCCACGCCGTGAGCCCGACCAGATCAGCCATCGCCACTGGCCACATCGCCACAGGCTGGAACGCCACCATCGACGAGCTCAAACATCAAGACGTGCCATCTGTGAGTCGACCGTACCAGCTACATTGCCACCCGGGCCACACGCCACCTACTGAACGCCTACAACATGAGCTCGCCACCGCACGTGCCACGCCCTCGTGTGAGCCGACCACCGTGCCATCACACCGGCTACATCGCCACCTACCGAACGCCACCATCGACGCAGCTTAAATTTACCACACGTGCCACGCCGTGAGTCGACCATCTCAGTTACATCGCCACCGGCCACATCGCCACTACTGAACGCCATCATCGGACGAGCTCATCTACCTCGCACGTGCCACGCCTAAACGAGTCGTGACAATTTCAGCTACATCGCCACTAAAGCCACGCCTGCAGCCACGCAGCCTCAATTTGACGAGGTGATCCACTCACACAGCCACACCGCCTAAACGAAATGATCAATTCAGTTACATTGCCACTACGCCACAGCCGAGCCATCGCCACCTGACAGGTGGATCCACTCAGCGACAGCCACACCGCCTAAACGAGTCGATCAACTCAAAGTTACATCGCCACTGCGGCCACAGCCGCCGAGCCACTAACTCAATTTGACGAGGTGATCCACTCAAAGACGTGCCACGCCGCTTAAACGAGTCGACCAACTCAAGCTACATCGCTACCTCAAGGCCACAACGCCCGAGCCACGTCACCTCCGACGAGGTGATCCACTCAAGACAAAGCCACGCTTAAATGAGTCAGACCACCAGCCATACACCAAGGCCACAACGCCCGAGCCACGTCACCTGACGAGGTGATCCACTCGCCACGTGCCACGCCGCTAAACGAGTCAGATCAACTCAGCCACATCGTCACCAAGCGCCACAACGAGCCAATGCGTAAACAATTTGACGAGGTGATCCACTCAGCACAGGCCACGCTGCCTAAACGAGTCAGATCAACTCAGGCTACATCGCCACCAAGGCCACAGCGCCCGGAGCCACGCAGCTCAATTTGACGAGGTGATCCATCAGCGACAAAGTTACGCCAAACGAGTCGATCAACTCTCAGCTACATTGCCACTAAGGCCACAATACTCGGAGCCACGTCGCTTCAATTTGACGAGGTGATCCACCTGAAGACAAGCCACACCGCTAAACGAAATGATCAACTTAAAGTTACATCACACTCAAGGCCACAGCGCCCGGAGCCACCAACTCAATTTGACGAGGTGATCCACTCAAAGACAGCCACGCTTACCTAAACGAAGTCAGGACAACTCAGCTACATTGCCACCATATTACGCCAGAGCTGGCACTCCGCTGACGAGGTGATCCACTCAAAGACAGCGCCACGCCGCCTAACGAGTCGATCGCCTCGCCGCATCGACGAGCTCTTTCCTAAATAGCTCACATGGACGAGCCCCGCCTAAATGGGGGCCGCACCGACGAGCTCTTCCCAAAGAGTTTACATGGACAAGCCCCGCCCAATGGGCCAGACCGACAGCTCTTCCCAAAGAACATACGGATCGAACCCCGCCTAAACAACAGACCGACGAGCTCTTCCCACGGCTTATTCGACGAGCTCTACTCAACTATTCACATCACAAGCTCTTCCGACGGCTTACTCGACAAGCTCTAATTAACCGTTCACTCGACGAGCTCTTCCTCCGGGCTACACGAGAAAGCTCCCGCCAACTATCTACATCGACGAGATCTTCCATCACTTACTCGACGAGCTCTACTCAACTATTCACTACTGACGAGCCTTCCACTCCGCCACTTGACGAGCCTCGCCAACTATTCACATCGACGAGCTCTTCCCATCGCTTTACTCGACGAGCCTCCACTAACTATTCACATCGACGAGCCTTCCCATCTGGCGACTCGACGAGCTCTACCAACCCGCCCACTCGACGGCAGGTCTTCCCCCGCCTCACACATGCTGCACGAGCCACGTACCCATTTCCATCGATCAGCCTCACCCACCTACCGCAGACGATGACCTCACCAGCAAGTCGCGCAACCTAGGAAATCATCGACTCACAAGCACCGATGGAAGTCAAGAACTCAGACACGACCAACCACAAACGCGACGTGCACCCTAAGGAACCAGTCAACTCATGCCGACACCGACGGTTGGGCTATAGGGCTCCACCTGACGAGCTCCATCTGTCTCGACCGTACAACCTGGTGAATCGGCCACCCGAGCAAAATAGCAAACGAGGCCTCAATGACTCAAGCCGACGAGCCCGATTGCTCGACCCATGCCACCTGAGCCATAGTTCAAGGAGAAAAGTAAAATATCCCAAAGGAGAACGAATCTTTAAAAAATGAGTATTTATTAAAAGGAGGGCTACATAGGTCTCAGGCCCCAGGCCCGACAAAAGAAAACAGGTGGATAAAAAAAAATAAAATAAAAATAAAATAAATAAATATATATATATATATATATATATATATATATATATATATATATATATATATATATATATATATATATATATATATATATATATATATATATATAAGTCGACATCGTGAAAATGTAGATGAGCACAGGAGTTCGTGCGCCATAGAGGAAATCTATTTACTAAGACGGGAATGGGCAAATGAAGACGTGAAAACGTAGATTTGAGCACAGGAGTTCAGCGCCGCCAGAGGAACGGATTTACTTAAGATGGGGAATGGGCCTCGCCAGGAGTACCCGTGATCTCGAGAATAGTTCGTAGAAAGAGACTCCTCCGCCTTCGTCGCCTCGGGAGGTCGGTCAAGTCCGTGATCCGAGCACGCGAACAAACTCGGCTTGAAAAGCGAGCCACCTGTGAGGCCCACCGAGCAACCTGGGCCGTCCCCGCCTGTTCATCAACCTCATCCTTCGGGTTAACCAAACTAACTCGGCCGATGAAGATCCGCGTAATCGCGACACTCCTTATTCAAATTGCCCGCCTAAGTCATGGGCCGAGGACTCACGACGAGCGCTTCCTAAAGAAGATCTGACTTCAAGCTCACGACTCGGCCGCTCTGAGTCAGGTTTCCCATCGTTCGTGATCACCATCGTCGCTCGTAGCTCCACTCAAGATCCCGCAGCTCGCCGGGATGCGGATGAGCTCCTCCAACCATTCAAGCTCACATCGCGTACTTTAGCCTCTCAGTCTCAATCAAATCATTTTGCACGGCCCGAGCGCATCCCTAAACCTCCCGAAGCTTCGCCTGGCCGCCGACAGTTACTGACCTCATCTTCTACTTTCCGCCCGGCTAGAGCCGACGTGGTATGTTTTAGATTAGGATTTAAGTCAGCCCACTTCTCTTTCATTCATGTCCTGAAGGCCGCCCTCGCAGCCCTGTCACAGACGTGAGAGCTGTCGCCCTCGCCTTATAACCGGCAATTCTCACGTGCTTTTCATTTAGTTCGCCTTTCTTACAGCCCTTCAAATGAGTGGCTACCGCATATCAAACATGAAGTTAATGCTCAACCCTAATCGCATGTGGGAGTAAGCACGACTCCGGAACTTACCGGCGTAACCCCCGGGCGGATAAAGCCGCAGCCTCGTCAACAGTAACGCCACCTCCCAAGGTCGGACCGATGATGACGAGACGACACCCGCCGCGAGCTCCCAGACAGAGAGCAAAGAGTCCATGCTTTTGTCAACTTTGGTTTCGCTTTTCTTCAAATTTCGCGCCCTTCGAGGAGGTGACTTGGCATTCCTCCACACATTCCACTGCTATAGGCATACCGGCTCAACTACGTCGACTACGCACCTACAGACTCTTGCTCTACGACAGCTTAAAGAGGCTGGGCCCTCAAAACCACGGAGCTTCTGGGCGAAGGCGACTGCGCCCCGCCTCGTCTCTGAGAAGCCTGAGACGCCCCCAACTTCTCTCAACCTTGGTTTAACCTACGGCCCTTCTCAAATGAGTTTGATTTTTTTTCCCCGTGACTCCGGGCTTCCGAGACATCGCCCCAAATGAACCAAAATCTCTCCCGGGTAGAGGGCAGCAAGCCCAATGGCGAGACTCCCAGGTGGAAGGAGGCGAAGGCCCGGCGCAGGAACGCAAGGTGACTCAAATTAGACGGGGCCAGAATGTCGAATTTTATCAACTCCGCGTAAGGATGAGCAGATGACTGGGCCAACGCTCAGCTATGACATTATCTTCTACGCTACAATAAGACGAAAGTTGACTCGGGAAATATGAAGATAATATAAAATCAAACATTCAATCACCTTTAGACAAGTCATGTCGAAACAAAGGTAACACTACGAAGATTACCGGGCGCTCCAAGTCACATAACACCCAGTGTCGTCCTCGTGGCTGATTGTATTCCCAAGAAACCGCCGAGGAAGAAATAGCATCCCTTCCATGACATACGCCAGTTAAGGAAGATCAGAGATCTGCAGGAGCTCCTAATGTCCGGAGAAAATAAAGGAAGCCCTACGTCTCCTTGGATCGAAAAGATGAGGAGCAGAGCCACACTAGGAACGCCAAGCCCCCTGTCCTTAAAAAAGGCCAATAGGCCCACCAAAATGCCCCAACCGTTGGGAGCGAGCCGGAAGGACAAACGCTTGAAATGCCGCAACCTCTTCATGCGGGATGCAAAGGGAAAACGAAGACCATTGTCAAAAGCAACCTCAAAGAAACATACCATCCTAGGCACGGAGGCTACATAAAAAGTCAGGACGTCAGGAGTCCATACTCGGACGCCTGGGGGAGGTCGATAACGTTCAGCAAAGGTAGCCCCATACGGTTGACCAACCTGCTAGGTCCCACATTCACAAAGATGTCAACTACAGATTTGAGGTAACTGACTTTTTGTGATATTTAATTAGGTTTATTTTCCCTTTATCCCTATTCAAAGGAAAGAGGAGGTTTCGTGAGGCTGCTGAGGTTCGACCGCGGCCGAACGGCAAGGAGCATCCCTAACCCGTCCAGAACTGGCAACAGTTGAAGAGTCATTGCCAATACGCAAAGAAGAAGAACGACTCGGACCCATGATGAAAGGGAACAGTAAAAACGAAATCCGTATTAACCGAACCCTGGGCCGCCGTCACCAATCGAAAAGAACATAAAGAGATAGAGACGCAGTGGACCTAGGAATAAGACGGAAGAAGTCAGCCCAGGAAAAACACCAGAACAAGACCCTACACAAAAGAGGCAGACGAAAAGCCAGGAGAAAACAAGATCACTAAAAATAAAAAGAGGATGCAGGGACTGCAGGAACTCACGCAGTAGAAATATGGGAACTCGAGGGGAATATGAAAATAAGCGCAAAACCGAAGAGTCATCATTATCATAAGACAAATGACGGCGAATTAAGCCTCAACTAACTCCAAATTTCAAGCGTACACGTGAAACCAGACCATGCAAGAAACGACATGTTCTCGCTTCACGTACACCGCATACAAGGGCCTGGGCAACCGATAGGGTTGAAAAATAAGGATTCAAAGGCCCACTCGCCAAGCCTCCAAAGAAGCTGCAGACGAATTCAATACCCCGCCCCTGCATTAACCCAAAGCTTAAGGCCCGACCGCTTAGGCCTAAAATACGATCTTCGACAAATTATAAGGTCCATACCAAGCAAGTCGATTATGCTTTGCCAATGCGTAATCAATAACCCCCTCACAAGACGCCATCCCACCGAACCAATCAAATCTTATCAATAAGGAAAGGAAAATAATAAAAGATCATCGCCACTGACCGCCCAATAATAAGGAAGATTATCCCGTATAAACTGCTGCTTCCTTTCTAAATCCATTACCAACCGGGAGCATGGGTACAAGAAAATCCCAACCAATGGAGCAAGTTCTAATCACAATCCAACCGGTCGAAGATTCACTATAAATACATGACCACCCCTGAAAGGCACGCACTCTGCACGCCAATACTAAACAATCTAAGCAAATTTTCTCCTCGTAAAGAAACTAACTTAGTATCGGAGCTGCCATTTAGCAATGTACCCCCTGGGCCGACCCCCCCTTCTTCCTTGTTTTTGTAAAGGAGTGCTACGACCAAGGTTTGCAGATCGGTGATTGGCATTAGCCATATCACACGATCCAGACGCCCACGCATCCTACCACAAACAATCCGGTCCAAATTTCAACGACCCCCACACACGCTCCAAATTCTGCCATTTGCTGAAAAAGCATCATTAAAAATGTAACTTTTGTCTACCTTGTTACTCCACGAAGTCGAATTCGATCTCTTATCAAAATCCTATAATCTATTTGCTTGAAGAAATTGGGGAAAATAAAAATCTAAAAGTAGGTTTGTCCAATGCAGGATTGACAAAAAATCATATCATGAGTCATTGAAAAATTGGTACAACTCTTTTTCGTGTAGACAAAAGGCTTGTAGATTTGGGAAAGAAACTAGGCATAAGATGTACAAATGCCCTTGATAAAAATCTAAAAGTAGGTTTGTCCAATGCAGGATTGACAAAAAATCATATCATGAGTCATTGAAAAATTGGTACAACTCTTTTTCGTGTAGACAAAGGCTTGTAGATTTGGGAAAGAAATTGGGCATAAGGTGTACAAATGCCCTTGATTTTTAGTTGTATCTCCAATTTAGCATCTAAGTTTTTTTTTTCGATGGTCTAAAGATACCCCGATGTTTAATTTCGTAACTCAGTTATGCCCCTGCCATTATGAACTCGTACAGATGGAAAAACGGGCGTTTAACGCGACTAACATGGAACACCATGCCTATAACTTTATTGGGAGATCTTCTTCCCCAATTTAACCCCAAATTTCTTCCCAATTTTTGCCCTAACTTCAACCTATTCTCAAATCGACTTTCTCCTAGTTTAACCCTAGCTTCAAACTCCAAAATTTGCCATTTTTTCAATCTAATTTCATATCGAAATTGAAGGGGATATAGTTCTATCATAATTTCAAACTGATATTGAATTTTTGCCCCAATTTCCCCCAATTCTAACGTTCCTTGGGAACCTATTTGATAATTCTCCATGGCACATAGTTAATCATCATCATTTTGCACAAGGAGACGCATCCATGATGTTTATTTCTATGTCAGATTAAGGGAAATTAAGGCAATAAATCGATATGGGTTTGAAATTAGTGATGTCAGATTAGGTGGGATTTAGGGCAAAAACCTAATCTAGGGTTGAATTGCTTGCAAGAACAAAATCCCCCTTTTGATTTAGATTTGGATTAGGGGGTAATTAGGGCAAAAATCGATTTGGGGTTAAAATTAGGGCAAGATGAAAATTGTCATTTTGATTTCAATCTCAAAGTATGCGAGATTTAGGGGACAAAATCGATCTCATTTCAAGGATAAATTGGTGGTCCCAAAAGAGATAAACGTGATGTTCCATGTCAATGACGTTAAAACGTCTGTTTATCCATTTATGCAAGTTCGTAACAGTAGAGGCATGACTGAGCTGCAATATTAAACATCAGAAGTATCTTTGGATCCAAAAAAAAACTTAAGTGCCAAATTAAACATACAGATCTGGTCCTTAATCAAAATCAATGTTTTAAAAATCGAATCGATTGGACTGTTGATCGAAGGGTTTTCAAATTCGGTTTGCCCTATGGATCAGACAGCCCATTAAATCGGCCACAAACCGCTCGAACTGGCAGTTTGGCCGATGGATTACATGAACCGAACAGTTCAATGGGAACTGGCCTGTCCAATTTGCCCATTAGATTTTCATACAAAATAAGAATCAATGTTAGACTTAAATCTCTCTCCCTCTCCGATGGGGGACAAGGAAGGGAAGAGGTTAAAGTTTAAACGCAAAAATTTAAACTTCCCATGAACTAGAACCCATGCACTCAGGGTTCTTCAATTAAACCACGAACCACTACGCCACGATTGGATTTGTCAAATTGTTGCAAATAAAAATATAATATCATTTTTTGAAAAATATAAGATCATTTTTTGAAAATATATAATATATTTCAATATATATATATATTACAGTTTTATTTTTTCATTTTCTAAATGAATTTTTATATTTAAATATTATACATGTTATATTCTTCATAAAGCAAATATTAATGTGATCTATAAAAATGAGAAATAAATTATAAATAATAATTATATATTTAAATTTTTTTAAATATAAAGCAATATTTATGAAATCATTGATTTTGACAGCGAATCGCGAATCAATAGCCTTTTTCTGATCTGAATTACGATTGATTTTAAAACATTGATCAAAATCCTATAATATGCTTGCTTGAGGAAAAGGGTAAAAAAAAGGGTACAAATCTATAAGTTGGTTTGTCCAATCATGAAAGGTTACATCATTGACCAAAAAATCATATCACGGGAGTCCTTGAAAAATTGGTATCACTCCTTTTCGTGTAGACAAATGCTTGTAGATTTGAGGAAGAAATTCGGAGATGCTTGGAGAAAATGTCAAAAACCTTAACATTAACCGAAATTACTCTTAGAAAGAGTTGAACCAGTCAACGAAAGGATATCATTAACCGAAAATTATTACCTTCAAATGTAAACTACGTTTAAAAAAGGAATAATTGATAGGAACGAGCTCAATTTTCACTAATTTTCTTTAAATAATTCCATCTTACTATAATTTAGAAATAACCTAATTTTAGGAGGTGCCTTCTTATTTTGGTCTTAATGGAGTAAAAAAAAAAATCCTAATGGCCTCTCTCTTCTCTCTCTTACCACGTGTCACTATCTTGTTAGCCATCACATTTTTTAATTTTTTTTATATCGGTTTTATCCCTCACCTCTCTCTCTCCTCCACCTCCACCTTTTACTTTCAACATGGGTATCGATCGTCCTAACTCCCGACCACTGCATCTATCGATGGAGGGTTGTTTGTGGGTGAATTTTCCTTGCTTCTCCTTGCAATTTTCTGTCATTCCAAACACCAAAGCCCTTTTGTCTTCTCCTTCGCAATCCAAAACCCAAATGTTGACCCAAACAGAGGACCATTGCATTTGCTGGTGATCGTCCCAACTCCCGACCACTGACTGAGCACAAGGTTAGAGCAGAGAGAGTGATCAATAGGGGGTGTGCACAATACGTACCACGAAACCCCACCCACAGTCTGACTACGCTCCCCAGTTGATTATCTCTCTAAGAGAATATCTCTCTTTTACTCCCTCTCTCTATTCTTTGCTTTCCTATTAAGCTATCTTCAAGCCAGGAATGTTTCTCAAAGCTTTTTCCACCACCAACGCTTGTCTTATGTCCCTTTATCTCTATTTCTTTGAGCCATGCTAATATTCACACTCTAAGCCTAGGACAATAACATCCAAGACAACCATCTTTCATCCTCTCCACCGTTTCTTTGATTTCGAAATCCATTTTGCTACTAATTTCCACATCTCAGTTATGGAACCCATCATTCTCGACGATATTATCGAGGGATTACTTGCTGTTAAAGCCAGACCAAGGAAGCAAGTTTGTGATGATAATAGAAAAGGTGTCCCCTGATTATGATTTGGAGCTCTAATGGGGTCTCCAAGAAGGAGCTTTTCATCCCGAAGGCCTATTCTTGATTGGATTTTGTAAAATTTGTATTTCCAGAGACACCGCTGCCAGCGATCATCACGATTTAATATTCAATTTAATTACTAAACTAATATAACCCATGCATCGCACTGTGGATTTAAGGCAGGCACACACAAAGTAACTCATCTTCCAAACTATCCTCTATGATTCGAAAGAATGCGCGGCGCCAATCACTAAAAGATTTATTTTTCTCTGGCTATTCTCTGAAACTTAATTCAGATTCAGATTGAGATTTAGGGTTGTATTATCTTTCTCTATTTATAAAGTACAAACCCTGTATCACTTAATAAACACGCTCCACACCTTATACCTAAGTCCATGCGCAACCCATTTAGTGTTTTAATAACTCTGGATCATGAGCATAAGTAAAAATCCAACAATCTCCCACTCGCTTATAAACAAGTCCGTGGCTTTTCAGAACCGCGATATCACGCTCCACCATTTATCCCGAAATTTAAGCTGTGATCCTACTATCATTAATCAAGGCTCTCATAATCGCTGCCAAATTATCTAACTGTGCTATTCACTAAAAGCCTGTAATTGAACTTCGATTAATAATATTAAATATTAATATTATTTTCTCCTTTGTGTAAAATTTCAATACTAATTGATAAGATTTCTATTAATCAATCAATTATTTATTCTTTCTGGATGAATAATTTCTAATGGATAAAATGTAATCGCGCTGACTTCATAACATCAAAGTATCAAGATACAAGGTGATATTTCATACAAATTCCATATTGTTTATTCTTTCCCCATAAATACCGACAATTAAATAATCTTGCTCCTGAAATCATCAAGATCTTGGTCGCTTAAATAGACCTCACTTATCGACAACTTGATTCAAAGCCATTAGTAAAATAAATCAACAATATTTATAAACCTAAATTCCTCCTACTACCGTAGAAGAAAGCTACTCAAGAGATAAGGGTTTCCAGTAATGAACACAAGGATGAATTTTTCTTCTGCATAAATGATTTGTTGATTCAAAACGGGTGAATTTCACCTGATTTTAAGGTTTGCTAAAATGTGGAGCTGGATGGTTGCAAATGATAATAAATGAAGAAAAATAAGAAAAAGAACTCCTTGAAGCATCACAATGGGTTCGAGATCCTAAGGCAACCGGTGTCCTGTTCATTTCCCCTCGTTGGGGAAGATGACCTATAATACTCGAATCGATCTTCATTTAGCTTTTAAAACTAAACCCTAAAAATTATTATCCTTTGAAAAGAAGCATTTACAGAAAGCATAAGTGTTCCTTACAAAGGAATAAATTCGCCCCCGATCTACCCTACGTTGACTCATAGAAGACAACTGAACCGAATCTCAAAGTGATCTAGCAATAAGCATCCACTGAACCCAAAAATATTGCCAAATACTGGTCAATCAAGGCATCTCAAGAGGATTTAAACCTAGATTGAAGGATTGAAACCTAAATGCTCAAAACTGCTTGCGTTAAAAAAATAGGGAACCAAAAGTTTACCTTAAAACCGTTGCCCAGTAACCCTCCTCTTCAAGGAGAAAAGCGGTCTAGCCAACCATCCTCCGAGTTGTCGTCCCTGTGGTGTTTGGCAATGAGAAAGGAGAGAAAATGAGGGAAAGAGGGAAAAGAAAACGCTGAGAGCCCCACTCTCCCAAAAAAACTTTATTACAACGCCTCTAATAGTGTCTCGGTCTTTGGGATTTGTAGTCAAAGCCCTACAAAATTACAAAATAACATTGCAAACCTATTATATGGGGCAAAAGGAAGAAAACCAAAAGAGACAGCAAAACGGCAAGCAGGAAGGAACAAGAGTAAAGTGGTGAACAAGGCCGAGGCATGAACAGCAGTCAAATAGGATGCAATTCGTAGTGCTCTATTTTTTTCTTCACTTTTCGCTTCTTTCTTTCCTCCGACTGACCGCAACACCAGCTCAACTCGTGCCGTTGAATTGACTCGATAATTTTTGGCTAGATTATCTTGCAAAAACTACAAAATTAGCCACAAAATGCGATCAGTGGAATAGTAGGGACCTTAATGAGCAAATCGGGTTAAGTACGCCGATTAGTACACAAAAAGTGCTCAAAACCTGAAATAAACAGGGTTCAAAATAGCACTTTTTGAGTACTAATCACACCCTCTAACCTACACATTGCTAGTCCCTTAGCAATGAAAGAAAGAAAGAAAGAGAGAGCATACAAACCAATAACAAAATTGCCACAAAATCAAGGGCTTCAAAAGGTTGTGAAATGAAAGCAATGCCTAACCCTAAGTAATAATTGTCAAACCTCGCCTAATAACTATCTTCGGTAATGAATGCCATACAAAAATTGAGTATCGAAGAGCTCCATCTCTGCGGATCAAACTAAACTTCCACCAAAATCTAAGTGTTTGTTTGATCAGTTCTCAACAATAAACTGCCAAATTGCACTCTCCCCCCAACCAGATTATTGCCACAACCTAACACGCTAACCGACCCAAATAGATCAGAACCCACTCTTATTCCACAACTCTTTTTTGTGTTGTAGGGGTGCAATGCTGAGGAATCGACCTCACCAAAGTCCATGTAATCTGGATCTACCGATGACTTAACCAATTAAGGCTTAGTGGCACTAAGTCATAAGGATCTTTCGACAACTAACTCCTTCAAGCTTCAATTCCTGACTAATGATTTCGAGACTCCAGCACCTACAACTTGCTCAACTCCACCTTATCCACCCATGTAGTGAGCACTAAGCCTGCGTGGCTCCCAAACCGCCTGGCTTAGTGGCATCAGCTTCAAGGCTTTCGCCATATACCCTCGATCAAGGTCAGTTTCAAGGCAAAGCCACAAAATTTTCTTCTTTTCTTTTTCACTCTTTATTTTGAAAGACACATCGACCTCCTTTTCATAGGGTCCTTAACCTATTTAAAGGTAGTCAACGAAACTAGGTATGTTTTGGTAAAGTTTGTGGAGGTTATTAGGCGCTTCTTCAAATTTTATTGTTGAAACCTAATGTGCATAGTGTGTGGTTAGCTAGAGGTGGAAGAAAAAGGTCGAAAGCAACAAGAATTCAACTAATCATCCACTCAACTAGGCCTGTAATCAATCTAACATCAACAAGATTAGACAAAATTTCAATTTTCCAACTTACAGGTTAGGCAAAACCACAAAAAAAAAGGGTGCAAGTTCTGAATTGAAAAAGTAAGATGTATAGTATAACAACTTCACAAAAAGGAAAACTAGCAAGCCACTGAACATAAAAAAATGGGCTTGCTCAAAATAGTAACAAAAACATAAATAAATGCCACTTCCTTCGCTAACTCTCCCCCCAACCAAATGTAACATTTTCCGCAATGGGGCTTGGATTGGAAAGTTAGAGAAGAAAGTGTTACCTTCTTGATGAAATATACTGTTGATAGGGATACTGTGAAGATTTCTTCGGTTAATCTTATTCACTGCTTCGCCTAAATGAACAAGTTAGGAGAAGAAAAGAGAGGAAAAAAATGACCAGTTGCAGAATTTTGAAAATTTCACCTTTATAAAAATTTCAAAAGTGTTCTTTCTAGTTAGATTTAGATTCTACACTTTCTAAGCTTTCCAACAGTACCAAGAACGCCTAAAACGGAGTTCGGATGAGAAAGTAATGAACGAAACAAAATGGGAAGTTATAGTAGAAAAATTCGGTACATGTCAAGCAAGAAGGATTTTTTTTTTTTACACAAATAATTAATAAAATAAATAAGATAAAATAAAACATTTTCAAAAGACTTTTTTAGTGTATATATATATATATATATATATATATATCATAAAAGACAAAAATAAATGTTACATGAGAAATAAGAATTCCGTGAATTTTCGCATAGTGCACGAAATTGCTTCTGCATTGGACCTCCTTCTGCAAAAATTTTACCCTGCAAAAATAAACATAGAAAAATTTAAGAAAAATTGCAGAAAATTGAAAATTAAGCTAAAAACAAAGATTAACTAAAAATTAGAGAAAATCTAAGAAGAAAAATTAATGAAATCAAAATAAAATAAAATAAGATAACACAACAAAAATCAAAACAAAAAGTGGGGGAGACTGTTCTCCCCTCAAACCAGTTTTTTAAGCCTTTGGAGGCTGTTGGAACTGGTGGAGCTTATAGAAATGCTGAGGTTCAAGTGCTCCAAATTTGAACCAGCACCCGAACCATTCACTATGCCATGTGATGTGAGCAGCTACCAATTTCTTCGATGTAGTAGCAAAAATCTTAGCAGTGGCCACTAACTTCCTAAAGTTTTGTAGTATGGGCAGCAAAGGTGGGATAGCCTTAGTTTCAACAACAGGAGTTTTGGGTTGGGATTGTGATGCAGGAAGGCAGGAGGTGTGACCGAAACACAGGGGGCAGGGGTAAATCGTTTCCTCTGTGTTCTTCCACTCGTTTCCTCACAAGAACGTGGGATTAAGCCTTCTTCTCTCCCATAAAGTGCACAACAACACCCAATGTCTCGAGGATTCAAAATTTTCACCGGCCTTCAGAGTCAAGCAGACACCGCCTCCTCCACCATGGTGTTACTCAGGCACTCCCCCTCTGGATTTTCTTCCTCTTGATGAACATGTTGCTGGGCAAGCCTTGAAATTGATGTCTGCAGGTTATCAAATTTATGATCATTTCCACTTTGCAGGTTGTCAAATTTCTTATCCATTTCACTTTGAAGCCCATCTAATTTTCGTCCAGTGGAGTTTCACAAGCAGTCAATTTCCCCGATTTGCCCTGACATCTACCAATTCTCCGCTCCTATGAAATTATCCACTAGTTTGCCCAAGTTCAGTATTGCATGCTCAACTGAAGATGTCAACTGTTGTGGTTGTGGTGGCTGAGGAGTTGAGACATAATATTGAGAAGCAGAGTGCAACCGTGAGGTTTTGGTTCTATGAGGAGTTTGTGTGGTTCCCCCAACTGTGTGGTTGGGGGTATTGTCAAACTATGCATTATCGGGAAACACGCATAGGGGTGCACCTTTCCACTCATCAGGGTTTCTATAGTCCCTCATGGACCTAGATGGTTCGATTTCTCCTCAAGGGTCGATGCCGGCTATGGAAGGTTTCTATAGTCCCTCATTGGACATGTATGCTCAGGTTTCTTTCCACCGAATACTCACCGTATTGTTCTCCTCCTCCATTCGTCACAATTCAAAACCCCATCGACATGCAACTCGCAAAGATAAATGTGGCACAAGACAAACACAAAAAAACACCTGGTAGCAACTTCTTTTTTTTTTTTTTTTTTTTTTTTTTTTTTTTAATACAGTGGAATGAAATTGAAGAAAAACTGACAGTAAAATATAAAAGAAATTCACCAATACTTGTGATGAGGATCACAAGTGTTCCACAACTCGTCAAACGCACTTAGGCACCATCCCCGGCAAAAGGGCCATTTGATTCGTACAAGCAGGGTAAATTCGAATCAATATTTATAAACCTACTCTTCCTGCATCGCGTAGCAAAGCTACCGCAGATAGTGGCTCTAGGTCAACATGTGATGAGCTTTTCAGACAAATGACGGTTGATTCAAAAAAAATGGCGACTCACCTGGATTTTAAGGTTCATTTAAAACAGGGAGTTGATGGTTGCAGTCGATAATAAATGAAGAAAATAAGAAAAAGAACTCCTTGAAGCATCATTACTTCAGAACGCCCGGCCCCAAGAGTGACGGTGATATGTAACTCAGATTCGCACAGCGGCTTTCTTTAATTATTTTAAGCAGCAATAATTTTTTGAGCCATTGTTTTGGGTGGTGAAATTATAAAGTTTTTAAAGAATTGTGGCACTTTTGCAATTAAGGAAAGTGGAGGGGTGAAAATACAAATTATGGAATTTTAAAAGGATAATAATAATAATAAATTACCATAACTGGGCTCGTGGAAGCCTAGAAAATTTCTAGATCCTGATCAATGAACCATCATACTTAAATTGCCTCACGAAATCTAAGCGACCTAGAAAAAATTTCGTTGAATTATGAGATAGTCAGAATATTTTACTTCATTTTCTGACGATAAGCTCACATGGGATTTCGTGGATAAGATTTTTGCAAAAATCTCGAAAGTCAGGAAGTGACTTGATTTAAGTTCATTTACAATAAAGGGAATTGAAAAGAAATAAAAATTTTCGGGGCAGAAATGGAACCGAATAAGGCAATAGAAGCCATTTATTTAAATAATAATAATAATAATTAAAGAAAAAGATAAAAGAAAAAAGGTCAAATGGCAGGGACGCCCGATGCATTAAAGTGTGTGAGGTGAGAGAGATTTTTTTTTTTTTAATTTCTTTCTTCTCTTCGTTCCTTTATCAGATTTATGGAAATCGGATCGTACATTTTCGTCGGAGCAGAAGACAAAGTTGGTCTACGTGACGGTAGCCTACGCGTAAAGCATTTCAAAGCTAGCATTTCACACCTCAAGAGGAAGGAAATTTTCTTATTTGTGTTATTCGAAAGGTAAAGGCTATGTGTAATGACTCTGAAATTTTCAGAGTCGCTGGAAGGTCGTAGCTTCAGTCCCAAAATTTTGATCGAGTTTAGGGAATTTTTGAAATTTTAGGATTTGGGACTATGTTCGATAGTCCGCTGAATTTCAGGACTATTTTCAGACAATCTTGACAAATTCAGATTGTAATCTGACATGTCGATAGATTCTAAATGTTTCCGGTGTTTTAAACCCATGGAAAGTCTCGAAATAAAAGCTCATAAAACAGATAATTTTTATGGTAAGATTTAATGTGTAAAGTGGATATTTTGGTCACCTCACATCATACATCGATGTCCTTATCGAATGGGACTAGCTCAGAAGTTTTGTTAGAATCGAAGTTCAAGCCGATATAGTCGCTTTAAAAAGCCCTATGTATGTTTTATTAAGAAAACGCTGAACTGAGGGCATGTGATTTTGTATGGATTGTGTAGGCGATTGGAGCATCCTCGACGATAATCTAGAGTGCTTAACAAGAATTTAAAGAAATTAGTCGGTAAAAGAGTACTCAAAATCGTTTTCGAAACGAAAGCTGTTTAAATTACAAGTTTGTAAAGTGCTTGAAAATACAATGTAATGAGTAAAGCATTTTTTTACCTCCCATCATATACTAAGTAAACTACTTTAAGAAACAAGCTTTGGCCTCGGTTTAGCAAAACCCCTAGATGGCACAACTCGCCCTGCTAGGATGTATCCTTGACAGTAATAAGGCTATGGAATATTATGGATTAACTATATGCTTGCCTGGTCGGCAATTGGGGGTTAGATCTAGCATATATTTATATAGTGAGTCGCCTCTGCACATTCGGGGTATATAGATAGTTAGCGCGCTGACTTAGTACATGGCGATGAGGTGTTGGTTCCGAGGTTCCATCACCGAGCATTTTGGTTCCGAGGTTCCATTATGTTTATAGAGATCTCGCCTTCGTGGTTCACCCCGAATCCATATTAGACGTAAAGGTTCGAGAACACCAATGATGCCGTTCCGAGGTTCCGCGGGCATCACGCCTAGTGGTATTTCGGGAATGGACCACAAAGGGTTGGTACTTGATTTACAGATAAAGACTTCTCGTGATATTAACCACCACCGAAATAGTTTTCAAAGAATGTAAATAGTTTTCTTAACAATTTAAACGGGCCACAAAGTGGTTGGTACTTGATTTCCAAGATAGCACTTTAAGATATTAACCACCACCGAAAACAAGCCAATAAGAGAATAGTTTTCGTATCAGCTTTCACAGTTGCAAATAGTTTTCAGCACGCTTTCGTAAATAGTTTTCATAAAGAAAACTCGCTTTTCTTATAAAACAATTTTACAACCATTTTGCATCCTTTATATCGCAATGAGTACATACAAAGACAACAACATTTAAGCTTATAGTACTCATCGAGCCCGTCTGCTCATAGTTTTATGTTTTTTAAATAAATTTTCAAAGTGTGTGTTTAAGTCGAAAGACCTTTCCAAGATCCTCGCTCCTAGACGGTTGTGATTATATATAAGATAAGGTGTAAAGTAAAGTAGTAAAAGTTAAAATGTGACATTTTGTATATGTAAATATCTTTTGTAAAATATGCATGGCATGGTTTTGGTGAAAACAAAGGCGTATGAAATTATGTCAGATTGATCCTTATCTTATATTTTGGGCGAGGACCGTAGGTCCTTTATGGTTGTAGTTGGATATTTGGAAAACATTGGGAGGTGTATTTTTTATACAGTGATTTTGTATTTCTGTCACCACCGTGCGTCGTTATGTCACGGATTAAGTAAATCTAAAGATGTGATTTTGATAGAAAAGTGAAATTTTTTTTAACCCACGTTTTCCAAAGACAATTCAAGCAGTTTTAATGGCTTAGCTTCATGGTAACTTGTCACCGAGCGAGATCGGGCCTAGAGCAAGCACGTGAGTCACGGCAGATTTCCTATCACTAGGAAGCGGGTCCGTTAAGTCGCACGAGCGCTTTTAGACGAGAAGTTCGCTTTGTTTTTCGCGCGCTTCCACAAAGATTTCCTATGTAATTGTTTTTTTATAATGATTTTCCTATCAGAACCTACATTGTTTTGCTAATCTTTGTACGCATCAAATATTAAAGTGTCACGAATCTTTAATATTGAAATTCACAAGATTAAGGTCCGGACGAGGTCGTAGAGGTCAGACCAGACTTCTCGCATCGAGGCACCACCGCAGAGATATGTCTTAGCACACCCCTGTGATCGGAAGATGCCTAAATGAATCAGCCCCCGTGCCAGAACCATGCAGGGCCGTAGAATCTGCGGCGTGACTCGACGATGGATCAGCCATACAGATTGTTACAAAGAGCTACCCGTCAAAGTACGTGGAGCCTCCAAGAGCAGTAGGGCTGATAAAGCGCCTAAAATTGGGTGGCTAAACTTCTTATGATGGTAATCGGGCGACCTGTGAGGCGCCGTACTTGGTGGCTATTGTATAAGGAATTATGCAAGATCGGGGTGTCTGGGATGAAAGGTAAAATCCTCTTTCGTGGTTCATGGCAGCCTGTACAAGGACTCGGTGGGAGGCCATTAAGAGGAGACACCCTATGTGAGTCACTGGGACCCGCCTGACAGACATTTATAGATTATTTTACCCGTAGTTATCAGGATGCAAAAATAAGAATTTTTCAAAGTAGAGCAACTGATCCTCGACACAACACGTAATACGAGCGTAGGTTTTAGAGCTCGTGAAATTGGTGCCTATGATACAGGATAACGAGGAACATAAGTGTAAGTGATTCATGGCCGGCTTGAATGTCAGAATTAAAGTTCATTTAGCTTGGGCATCTCAAAATAACTTGGGAGAGCTGGTTAAGGCTGCACTAAAGGTAGAAAGGACAAGCTTAGTCTCTAACTCGGGCGGCGCATGCATGAGAGGAGCTCAACACTAGTCACCAGCACCGCCGCCAAGAGAAAGAAAGGAATGAAGGACCACCTGCAGGCTCAAAGGATCGAGGAGTAGCATCTAAATGGATCCGTACGATCGCCAACCCCTGTGAGGTGGTAGATCTTAGATCATCTTTTCCATCAGGCCCTACATGTCCGAGGAGGCATCTCTAGAGTGTGATGAACATGACAGATGTTTCCATTGCAAGTTAAGGTCACTTCTTTTTTATTCAGACTCCGTCCACAAGCAGAGCCAGCAGAGACCTCCGAGGTAGGTACAATAAAGATCTACCCTGTGCACCCGCCATCCCAGCCAGTCGTAGGGTGGTTCGTGCAAGAGGTGGCGTGACAACACCCGGTAGAGGTCGCAGGTAGGTGCAGGAGGCAGAGGTAGCACCGACACAAATCTGAGCGTACCGCACTGTGCTCCTGCATTTACGCCCCACAAATAGAGGCGCACGATCACTAGACGTGATTAACGGTATGATTTCGCCTTACGATCATGATGCATATGTATCAGGGACCCAGAGCCCTCATTCATTTATTTCGCATTCATTCACCGAGAGGCACCCGCATGTAGCCCCAAATTTATGTATGGTCGTATGGTGGTTTCCGCATTCAATGGGGATACTATGATATCCGGGAAGGATAGTTCTAGGTGCTAGACAGATCCTGCACAAGTGATTTTCCAGCAGACTTGATAGTGTTAGGTATCCATGATTTCGATATAATCTTGGATATGGACTGGTTATCTAGGCATAGGACCACCTTAGATTGCTATAAGAAAGAAGTAAGATTGGTTCGGCCAGAGGAACCAGGCGTGATATTTCGAGGAATCAGAAGAGAGATCGCCCCTAGTCTCATTAATGCCATGACCGGAAAATGCTTTAAAGGTCGCTGTGGTTATTTATGCCGTGGTGGAGTGGAGACAAGTAGGGGACACGATCGGGAAGACATCCTATAGTCAAAGAGTTTCCAGATATTTCCAATGATATTTCGTGTTTAATTTCTGATAGAGCACTGAAGTTCGTTATTGAACTGATTCCAGGGACTGAGCCGATATCCATTCCTCCATACGTAATGGTGCCAAATTAGTTGAAAGAATTGAAGGCACACTGAGGAATTGCTAAGCAAGGGGCTTCATCCGACCTAGTACCTCACCTGGGAGCTCCACTTTCGTAAAGAAGAAAGACGGTGCTTACGGCTGTGTATAGACTATATACAACCGCTAAGGGACAATGACGCGAACCGCACGCCTCGTATAGATGAGCGCATATTCAATTCAATTGCATGGATCTCTGCATATTCTAAGATTGACCTAAGATCAAAGTACCACAATGAGGGTCCAGGAGAATGAGCGTTTCTAAGACCTTCTTCGTATCTAGATACGGCCACTACGAGTCTTAGTGATGCTATCTTCTGACGACTAATGCCTCAAATTAAGGTTTCATGGATTTTGATTTAACGGGGGTATTTAGTATGTATTTAGATAAGTTTGTGATCGTATTCATCGAGCGACATTCTAACACTCGCAAACAGAACATGCGCAGTATCTCCTGACAAGATGGTGTATTTCAGAGAGCTCGCTATACGCTAAGTTTAGTAAGTGCGCTTTGGTCGACAGTAGTTTTCTGGGTCATGTCATTTCGGAAGAAGGTATTAGTGTGGATCCTTAGAAGATCAAAGATATAGTGAACTGGAAGCCGCCACGAACGCTTCGTCTATAGCTTCTTGATTGATGTGTTATTACGTAATTGGTTTGGTGGGATTAAGATAAGAACTTCACGAATCTATCAAAAGGATCGTAAATTCGAGTGGTCGATGACTCACAAAGATAGTTTCGAGGGAGGCGAGGCGATTGACAACAACTCTAGCGGTTAGCACTACCGTGTGAAAGGACGACATGCTGGGTGTACAAATGATGCCTCTGTGACAAGGGTTAGGTGTGTTTCTTACGTTGCGATGGTAGAGTGATAGCTTATGCTTCCGCCGCTTAAAGAAGCACTCCAGCGTGAACTACCCGACCCATGATTTAGAACTATACAGTGGGTTTTCGCCTAAAGATCCGAGACATTATCTATACGGTTCCCCGTCGATATTCATCAATCATAAGAGCCCCGCAGATATCTTCACTAAGAGCTTAACTTAAGGCACTGGCCTGGTGGTCGGAGTTGATCAAGGATTATGATTAGACGATGAGTACCATCCTGGAAGGCCAATGTAAATACGGATGCCTTGCCGAAACCAGAGGGTTCCTATGCTTATCTGCATACAGATATCTCCCATTGTTGATGTAGTTGAGATCTTCGTAGTTCACTTATGCAACATACAGGACACCGCTGCATCATTTTATGTCTGGCCCTTCTCGTGGATCAAATCAAGGAAGGCAAGCAAATCAGATGATTAAGTCAAGGCAAGATTGAGGTGGTAGGAAACCAGAGTTCCAGATAAGAGACGATGGCGTAATAGTTAGAGGAGCCTAATGTGCGACCGAAACAGTGAACTAAAAAGTGGAAATCATGGAAGAGGCTCACTCTTCAAAGATATGCCATGCACCTTGGTAGACTAAGATGTATCATACTCGAGGGAGCATTATCGGGTGGAAGGGCATGAAAAGGAAATTGTGATTTCGTGATCCGCATGCCTAACCCGTCACAGGTAGCTGCATAAGACAAGAAGCCCAAGTAGAAAGATACAAATTTCTTCCTATTCCCCGTAGATGGAAGTGGTATAAGATTATGGATTTTGTTAACGCTTCCGAGAACTCCTGAGACAACATCGCATGCCATATGGGTGATAGTGGATAGACTCAATGAACCGCACATTTTCTCCCGCCTAGTAATGACGCACTGACAAGTCATCTTAATTATATGTGAGGAGATGGCTTAGATTACATGGTGTTCCTATATCGATAGTCTCAAACCAAGACCCCGCATTCACATCCGCGTATTTGGGCCTAGTTTACGTGATGCCATGGGGACTCGACGCACTTTAGCAATACCTTCCATCCTCAAACCGACGGCCTACGTGAGAGAACTATTCAGACGCTTAGAGGATATGCTTAGAGCATGCCAAAGGTGGATATTTAAGGGAAATGACACAGATTTATCTCTCGATGGAGTTCACCACAACAGCTTATCAATCCGTAAAGATAGTACGTCCATTCGCATCAGATGGCCTAAGTGTTGTACCCGTGATGCTAGGATGAAGTAGGAGAGAGGAGGACTAATAAACAGAGTTATAATGGGATACCTTAGATAAGATCCAGATTTGGTTCGAGATGCACTCAAGATACCAGTGACGACATAAAAGAAAGTGACAAACGCCGTAGCATCTACAAGGACATAGCGATGTGTCTTCCTCAAAGTTTCCCCTTGGAAAGGTGTCCTCAGATTTGGAAGACGCGAAAAGCTTAGGCCCAGATACGTAGGGCCATATGAGATTATTGCCAAAGTGGGACCAGTAGCATATAGATTAGACCTTCCTCCACAGTTGTCTAAGGTTCCTAATGTGTTTCATGTATCCATGCTCCGCAAGTACATTCCATATCCCTCCCATGTACTCGCAGATCACCAAGAGAACTAAAGGATAATTTGACCTATAAGGAAAGATCCAATGCGTATAGTAGATCGCAGAGAGCAGATTTTGTCAATAAGGTCATTCCGTTAGTCAAAATTTTGATGGGTAATCATGGGATTAAAGAGGCTACACGGGAGTCGAGGTTCAAGGAGTCAATATCCTCGCTGTTTTCGCATTAAGGTATCCTCTTTATGTTAGTTTTGTTCATTTCGAGGACGAAATGTTCTTAAAGGAGGGAGGATCGTGAACACCCCGGGTCCCGAGAGGGTGTACTGTATAAACAGATGTGCACCAAGGGCTTTTAATTATTTTAGCGCCATACACTTTGAAAGTTGTTTTAAGGGGGTGAAATTATAAAGTTTTCTAAAGAATTGTGGCACTTTGCAATTAAGGAAAGTGGAGGTGAAAGTACAAATTTATAGAATTTTAAGTTGACTAAATAATAATAATAAATTACCATAACGGTCTGTGTGGAAGCCTAGAAAATTCTCAAGATCTCTGATCACGAAACTATCAAGGCCAAGAATTCATCTGCGAAATCTAGTGACCTAGAAATTCCTCGTTGAATTCCGAGACAATGTAATATTTTACGATTTTCTGGATGATATCGCCAGGGACTCAGGATGATTTAAGAAAATCGTAAGCCGTGAATGCTGACGGTTCATTTACAATAAAGTGAATCGAAAGAAATAAATTTTCTGCGTAAATGGACTGAATGAGCAATAGAAGCCATGTATTTAAATAATAATAATAATAATAATAATAATAATAATTAAAGAAAAAGATAAAAAGAAAAAAAAAAACAAGTCAAATGGCACCTGACGTCCATTGCATTTAGATCAAGGAGGTGAGAGATATTTTTTTAATTTCTTTCTTCTCTTCGCTCCTTTTCTCGATTTAATGAAATTGAATTGCAAGATTTTCATCTGAGTAGAAGGCAGTTGGTCTAATACGATTTAGAGCTACGCGTAGGTACCAAAAGCTTAGCATTTCGTCACACTTCAAGAGGTAGGAAATTTTCTTATTTATATTCGAGCCTGTGCTATGTAATGGCTTGAAATTTTCTTAGAGGTTGTGAAAGGTCAGAACTTCAAATCCCAAAATTTTTGGATTGAGTTTAGAATTTTTAGGAATCTGGACTGTGTTCTGGACAGCCGCTGAATTTCGGACCTGCTTTCTGACAATCTGGGACAAATTTCGTGATTGTAGTTGGACAAAATGACAAAATTTTCAAAAATGTTTCAGTGTTTTTAGGATTCCATGGAAAGTCCCTTTAGTCAAAAGTTTCCTAAAACAATAGCTTTGGCTGTGGCATTTGAATAGATGCGACATTTTGGTCAATTTCACATCATATTATCGATGTCCTATCGAATGGGACTAGCATAAAGTTTTGTTAGAACTGTCTGCTTCGAGATAGTCGCTTGAAAGCCCCATGTTTTATGGTTAAAACGCCGAACCGAGGGCATTTAGTACTTAGATGATCAGGTAGACGACGGAGCAATCCATTACAATCTAGAGTGCTTAACAAGAATTTAAAGAAATTAGTCGAAAAGGTGAGTACTCAAAATCGCTTTTCGAAACGAAGTTGTTAAATTACAAGTTTCAGAAGTGCTTGAAAATACAATGTAAATGAAAGAAGTAAAACATTTTTTTACCTCCCACTTGCTATACCTTAAACTACTTAAGAAACGCTTTTGCTCGGGTTTAGAAAAACCCTGTATTTATTACGTAAATTTCAATTTCCGGTCGATGTATCCTTGACAGTACGGCAAGGTTATGGGATATTATGACTAACTATATTACCCGTCCACAATCAAGCTGGGATCCAGCGATATATTTATATATATAGTCACCCTCTCGCACATTCGGTATATGATAGTTAGCGCTAACGAATTTAGTACATGGAGATGAGGTGTTTGTTCGAGGCTCCATCACCTAGCATTTTGCTATGAGGTTCCATTATATTTATAGAGATCCCGCCGTGTTCACCGAACCATATTAGACGGGTAGTGTTCCGAGGTTCATTACCGATGCCGTGTTCGGGAGGTTCGCGGCATCACATCTAGTGGTATTTTTAAATGGCCACAATGGTTCAGATTTCGACATGATAGCACTTCGTATATTAACCACCATTGAAATACAAGAAGAAAATAGTTTTCGTAATAGCGTAAATGGGCCACAATGGTTGGTACTTCGATTTCCAAAGATAACACTTTAAGATATTAACCACTACCGAAATGCTTTTTAAAGAAGATAAATAGTTTTAAAGACGCTTTTTAGAAATGGTTTTCATAGCAAAACTCGCTCTCATCAATGCTTTACAACCATTTACGCATTTATTTTTATATCAGGAGGTACATACAAGAGACAACAACATTTAGAAGAGTAGCGGTTTACCGAGCCTGCTTGCCTGCGCTCGTTTTAAAATAAATTTTCAGTGTGTGCCGAAGTCGTGAAGACCTTCTGTGATCCTTAGTCCTAGACCCGTGTTGTGATTATATATAAGTTAAGGCAGAAAGTAAGAGAATTAAAATGTGATATTTTGTATATGTAAATATCTTTTGTAAAATATGCATGCATGGTTTTGAGAAAAACAGTCATGGCGAAATTATGTTTGATCGATCCCATCTTATATTTTGACGAGGACAAAGAGGTCCTTTATGGTCAGAGTCGGATATTCGAAAACATCGGGAGGCATTTTTTTATACAGTGATTTTCTTATTTCGGCTTCACTCACCGTGCGCCGTTATGTCGCCATTTTAGTTAAATCTAAAGGTGATTTTGATAGAAAAGTGAAAATTTTTATAACCCACGCTTAAAAGACGCTCCAGCTAGCTAATCTACTTAGCTTCATGGTAACTTGTCACGAGCGAGCCTGACTTGGAGGTTACGGAGTTGCCATGCATTTCCCGTCATCAGGGAAGCGGGGTCTCATTACTACCGGCTCGAGATCCTAAGGCAACCGAGAGGTCCTCTGCTCATTTCTCATTGGGAAGATGACCTATAGTCATTTCGAACCGACCTTCATTTAGCTTTTAAAACTAAACCCTAAAATTATTATCCTTTTGAAAAGAAGCACGATAAGAGCATAAGTGTTCCATGCAAGCATTACACGTCTCCCGATCTACCTTACAAGGATCTATCAAGACACCAACTGAATCTCAAGGGATCTAGTAATAAGCATCCACCCGAACCTAAAAAGATTGCCAAATACCGGGTCAATCAAGGCATCTCAAGAGGATTTAAACCTAGATCAAGGATTGAAACCCAAATTATAACGCCTCTTGCTCCAAAGATAAGTGTACAGCATATAAACTCAGAACAAGGCATAATAAATATCAAGTGTCATGATCGTGATATTCGGGGATGAAATTGGGGATGATAAAATTTCTAACCCGGATTTATGTATGAGAATAAGGATAAATTAGTAATTGCTAAAGAGGATATGAAAATCAAAAGTGTAGATGCAGCTTATAGTAGAATTAACAAGAGTTACAATTGTAATATTAAAGTGTTGAGGGACTTAAGTGCAATTATGAGAAATATGGTAGTATAAATAGAGGGTGAGACAAACAAAAGCCATTTTTTGTCTCATTTTGTTAGGGTTTCACGTATGAGAGGAGAAGAATAGAGAAAAAAAGAGGAAGAAGAGGAAGAAGGAGGAGAAGGAGAAGAAGTTCAAAAAAATAAGGTATGTTCTTGCCTTGGAATCATGGGTCTTTTGATGTCTGGTGTGGTTTCGTATGGATTCTATGGTTTAAATTGTAAGAATTGAGTTGTGGTTTGTGAACAAACCCTAACAAATCTTGTGTTTGGGTTGTGTATGGTTATAACCTATAGCTAGAGTTGTTTGGAAGTAATTTAGAAAAGTCTTTTAAGATACACATGTAATGAAAGATGAATTGAGTAAAAGTGAGATTTCAAGATGAATTTGGAGTGGTTTTTGATGTATTTAATAAGGGAAGGAGCATAGAGTTGAATTTAAGGAAATGGAAAAAATGAAGAAAAACACACATTCTGGGCAAAAATTCAAGGGACCTGCCTCAGACAGAAATGCCTGCTTTTCTCGCTTTCGATCGCTTTTGTATTTTAGCCATAATCTCACCATTTCTTATCCGATTTGATTGATTCAAGTTTTTGGTTAAAATAGACTTCAAGGAGAACCAAACATCCAGAAATAGGCATTGTCAATTTCTGATTCTAGGTGGCCTAAAAATTTACTCAAAGTGGGGCCATGTACAAGCCACCTGTTTGGCTGAACATAGATTAGCCCTAGCTGTTTTGACATAAAGTGAGTTTCCCTGTTCGATTCGGGGCGACCTTAATTGAGAAGAACCCTAGCACTTTAGCTTCAAAAGGGTATAGTTAACCAGTGTCAAATATGGAGTCAACACATTGTAAATGGGTATTTCAAACAGTCCCGAGTAAATCGTAAATGACTAGTCATGAAAATGCCATAACTTGAATTTCGATGAGTCAATGGAATGATTCCACTTCTAAGTAAAGTAGATTCATAGAGAAAAAAAGGGATTTGAATCGAGGGCATTAAGGTCATTTTGTAAAGAAAACTATGAATTTGGTCATTTCCTTGGTTGCGTATTTTTAAGTGTGTGGTTAAATGAGATTTAAGTAAATGTGATGTGGTCGTGAAATGAATGTGTATGGTGGATTAAATGGAAGTTATGGTTAATGGTTAGTCAGGGTTTTCAAAGGTGAAAAGGACTATCTGGATGGGAAACGAGAATTCGACGGAAGCAAGCTGATTGAGCAAGAACTCGTGAGTGTAAAACTAAGATTTGAAAATCGAAGTTTTAAAGGTAAATGATTTTAATGCGAAAAAGGAAAAGATTAATATAAATGCTTATATATGGATATCCATAAGAATGTAGTAAATGTATAAATGTTTACTTTGCCTAAATATATGTCTTTATATTAAATCTTTATATATGTATGCATATGTTAAGGCATTATGGAAGTTTAAAATGTGTAAAGATTGCATAAATGTATAAATGATAAAGTAAAGGTGTTAAATGGATTTATAAATGTATTTGGAAGAAAGGTTTTATCGATGGTTACCCTAACCCCATACGACTCGTTATGACTCGATATCTACCGAGGTACTTGCTGTAAGTACTTAGAAGGTAAAGCATAGTTACTAACCGAGGAGGAAGCCAGGGTGTTCAGAGTAATATTCTTACACGTGATAAAATGCTAGTGACTGAACCCTATGCAAAGCGTGAGTTTCTCCTAGCCAGAGGGAGCAGGATCAATGAGACTGCCCTCACCGTTAGTACCCTAAACTCCGTTTCTGTGTTTATTCCTTGGGTTCCATCGTAAAGAAGAAAGAAATAAAGAAAGAAAGAAAGTTTAAGGCATAAATTGATTTCACTTCAGAGTAAGTATTTATTACTTGATATATACCGAAATGTTATTTTAATGAAAACGTACACCTCAATGGGCCTTTAGCTCATTCTTTCCGTATGTTTCAAAACATTTTCAGGACTCCAGATAGGTGCTGTGTAGAGCATCCCCCAGGTAGTTGAGTCGAGCCATCGAGGAGACGACGCCTGTGATTTCATTGTATATATAATCTTTATATTGTATATGTTGAATATTTTGTTATGAATATATGTATATGTATAAAGTTGAAAAGGAACTACGTGGGCTTTGATCCTCAAAGTGACGAGGTACGTAGCTAGCCGCTTTAAGTCCCGCCAAGCCCAATCTTTTGATAAAGAAAAATGCATGGAATTGAAGAAGTTTGGAATGTTTTGATGATTGAAATGAATAAATGTATATATGTATATATTGTGTTGATTAAGTTGTGGACGAGGAGTCCAAACAAGGAAGTTGAAAATTGGAAGATTAAAAGTATTTTTAAATGTTTTCGCAGGTTTTGTAAATTTGGGAAAGTCCGAAAAACAGAGGAAACTCTGGCCGATTTTCTGAAAAATCTAAGTGTTTGAAAAAAAAAAAGAAAAGAAAAGAAAAAAATTTACACTTCGCTTCCGCATTATTTTCTAAAGATATGTTAAGGATTGTAAAGGGGTTCGCTCTATGGATTTTATTCGACCGTTGAGGAAAAGTTTATATCCACTGAGTGCCTGGAGGTTCCCAAGTTCATGAGGTTAATCCGGGTCGGGATCCTTCATAAATGCTCAAAACTGCTTGCGTTAAAAAAATAGGGGAACCAAAAGTTTACCTTAAAATGCTTGCCCAAAGAACCCTCCTCTTGCTGATAAAGGCCTAGCCAACCATCCTCCGAGTCACGTCCTCGTAAGGTTTGGCAACTCGAGAAAGGAGAGAAAATGAGGGAGCGAGAAAAGAAAACGCGGAGAGCTTCCAAATTTCTCCCAAAAAACTTTATTAATTAAGCAATGCCCTAACAGTGTTTGGTCTTGGGGATTTTGTAGTCAAAGCCCCTTTACAAAATTACAAAAATAACATTGCAAAACCTATTACAATGGGGAAAAAAGGAAGAAAACCAAAAGAGACAAAAAGCAAAAAACTGGCAAAGAGAAGGAAATAAGAGGCAAAGTGGTGGAATAAAGGCTGGAAGCATGAACAGTGTCAGCAGGATGCAATTTCGCAGTGCTCCATTTTTTTTTCAATTTTTGCTCTTCTTTCCTTCTGGGATCTGATCTACAACGATGAGTTCAACTCGAGTTCTTCGTGTTTGAATTGACTCGATAATTTTTGCCTGATTATCTTGAAAAAACTAAAAAATTAGCCACAAAATGCGATCAGTGGAATAGCAGGGACCTTAATGTGTAAATCGGGTTAATTACGCCGATTAGTACACAAAGCTAAAAACCTGAAATAAATAGGGTTCAAAATATCACTGAAAGTACTAATCACACTTCAACCTACACACATTGCTACCTTTAACAATGAAAGAAAGAGTTGTTACAGAGCATACAAAACAATAACTTTGTTCCCATGGCTCTCTAGAAACTCTTCCAAAAGTGAGTCGTAAACCTGGGATCCCGGTTTGATACGATAGAGACCGGCACTCCATGTAATCGGACGATCTCTCGTATGTATAACTTGTAGAATTCCTCTAGTGTGAATGTCATCCGCATGTACCTAAAATGTGTCGACTTGGTGTCGTCCACTATCACCTACACCGTACCATGCTAGCGATGTCCGTGGCAAATAAGTCACAAAACCATCAGGATATGTTCCCACTTCCACCGGCTACTCCGCAGGCTGGAGTAACTCGTTAACCTTAGATGCTCACCCTTTACTTGCCGACACGTGAGACATCACAACAAAGTCCGCCACATGTTTCTTCATCCCACTTCAATAATATTGACGACGAAGATCTCGATACATCTTCGTGCCACTTGGATGCACTGCAAAACGAGAGCAATGGAACTCCCTGAGAATCTTCTCTCTCAGATCTGTCAACTGTGGAACCACAACTCGTCCCTTATACCGAAGGCTATCATCAGTGTGAATGGCCCAACCTTCATCACCTGTACCTGACTGTAGTCGGTCCTTGATGGATGATATCTATGCGTCCTGTCCTTGGGATTCAATCACTCTACTCAGTAGGGAAGGCATAGCCACTAAATTCCCCAAAACACCCTGAGCATGATCACTGTACTGGAGTTTAAACTGTCCCACAACTTCGAGCATCTACCATTCTAGGAAAGCTACACTAGCCAATACTCCCCGTGACTTCTGACTTAGCTCATCAGCCACCATGTTTGCCTTACCAGGATGGTAATGCAAAGTGAAGTCATGTAAGACCCGAGAAATTCCAATTTCTAAAAAAAGGGCAAAATTATAATTTCGGCTACGAAATTGTAATTTCAGTTAAAAAAATCCGGAATTTATTCTTTAGATCTCTGACAAGAAACTGGATTTCACCGCTTAATCGCTGGGGTAAATCTAGCTAGCACGTCTAATTTGGGTCGAATTTCGAGACACTTGAGTTGTCACATTTTTTCGAGGCATCACGGCTTAGGGTGTCAGAAACAAATTTCATGCAACGAAGTCACATATAACAAGTACTAAGTGTTCCATAAGTGGTATGAGTAGAGAATGATGAAAATGGACTACGAGATAGTGCCAATGTCAAAATCGGGAAAGCAAGGACGTAAACATCATTTTTGAAATTGTAAGTTGATAATAGGTCAAAATGTGTGTATAGGTGTTTGTCTCCTTCAAAATTCAAAAAAGTGGAAACGTGGAAATGGGGGAAGGAGAAAAGCTATGTAAGGTTGCAAATGAGGTTTTCTGTGAGAGAGAAACCCCAAGCTTCTCTCTAGAATACCCCAAGAAATTCGATCGTCGACCACGAGACAAGAAGAGTAGTGTTTCGCCTATGCGAAGAGGCTTCGTAGACTGGATTTTAAGGAGTTTGTGGCAAACTCCTTGGAGGTAGGGGTTTCTCCCCTACTTGGGTTTTACACTTTATTTAAGTGTTTTACAATGTTTCTCGATGGCTCGAGGCCTGAACAGTCGTAGCTTGACTCATCCCAAAGCTTGGGACCGAATTGGATTTAATTTCGACCCAATGTGTGCAATCAGGACGTGAGGGGCTGTTTTGGGTTGTTGATGGTAATATATTCGCTTTAAATCATGTATTGGTTTAGCGAGGCCGTGAGGGGCTTGCTGGATCTGTCCCAAAACACGGACCGACTTGGAATTTATCGAGCTCTACGACAAGCTTCCGCCACCGTCAATGCCAGTGGTTGAAATTATGCATTAAAATGTATACTTGATAGTGAAAAAGGCCAGAATGGTTGAAATTCGTGGGTTCACAAAGGAACCGACGACAGGATTTTTCGAATAGTAACCGAGGGTTTCACTATTCCCAGAATAGTGTCTTACAAAATAAATTTTTTGTGAATTAATGTTTGGTCGAGTAATTCAAGTAGAATTGCTCAGGTTTGATCATTAGTCCATGTGAAACTAATTTTGATGTGATGAAATGCGAAATTACATAACATGATTGTGTGATTTAATTTTTATGTGAATATATGCATGTTTATATATTTGCATGTGTTATGATCAGAATGGAATTGACATCTTGCATTCCATATGCACTAGATACCCTGCACTAGTAGAGGAGTGCATGAGATGAGTCTAGAGAAAAATGTTTCTGGAGGGTCAGTTTCAAAACTAAAATGACGGAGGGTAGTCCATACTAAAATATCAATCGTTTGAGACGCCCAACTGATATATACATCTGAGGGTAGTCCACAAATAATATCAATCGTCTGAGACGCCAACTGGACATATATACACTTGAGGGTTGTCCACAAATAAACGAAAATTCTCATACGAGGCTTAGCGAGTGCAGGAGCCTGAGGACTCCTGGGTTTGAGTCGATAAGCTGTGACATTCAAGTAGGATCATGCATTTGCTTGAATGAGTGTTTATTTTGGCATTACACGCACTTAGGTGGAGAGTAGCCCACTAGTGGTGATCTTACCACTGAGCATTAGCTCACCCCGCTTCGAGGGATACTATTTTACTGTGCACAGGAGCGTAAGGGACTCGTCAGTCCTGGGAGGCCGAGTTTGTGAAGAAAGCTCAAGTCATAGCTTTGATGATTTTAGTGTATAAGTATGTATTAGAATTCCTCTAATTTTACTATGGTTGGCAGAGTAAAACATTTAAACTCTGGGGAACTATCGATATAGTCGATTCATAGTCGGGTATGTTTTATGGTATTGTTTATAGGCCCAAGGGCCGCTTTACTCATGTTGTGATTATATTGACCGCTTGGGGACAAGTTTCACATGTGTGTTGTATTCCGATGAGCCCGTACAAAGGAGACTCGTCGACATGGTTGGCAACCCGACATCCACTTTCGCGGTCGACGGTAGTCAAATCTGACCTCCTGCCTGGGCGCATAAGTCATAACTTAGATACTCCATCCATTTGCGCTGCCTCATGTTGAGGCCGCTTGTGTAAAGATATACTCAGACTTTGTGGTCCGAGAATACTTTAACTCGTTTTAATTATATACAAGTGGCGCTAAATCTTCAAGGCAAAGACTATGCCTACCAACTCCATGTCACGTGTGGTAATTCCGCTACGGTTCTTAGCTTCCTCAGAACCATAAGCGCCACCCGACCGCATCAAACACACATCCCAAACCGTCTCAAGATCGTAGTACACTCGTGTATACTTGTCCCCTTCCTAGACTATCGTGGCAGGGTTGACGTAAGCCTCATTTTAAATTCCTTTGAATGCCTTCACACCATTCCACCCAAACTGACCATTTTCCTAAATAATCTCGTCATAAGTGCAACTAGTCGAGAGAAATCCTCAATAAATCTCCGGTAGTACCCTGCCAATCCCAAGAAACTACGATTCAAGACTGACTTCACCCCACCCAACCTCATAATTGCCTCTACCTCTCCGGTCCACTGATATCTGTCGACATTACATGTCCCAAGAATTTCACCTTAGTGTTTCAAACTCAGACTTACCGAACTCACATATAACTAATGTTCTCTCGAGGGCCCGAGAACACCTCAAATGATCCCTCAGTTCCTCCTCCGGCCTTGGACTAGATTAAGATGTCGTCAACGAAGATAACCACAAACTAATCTAAATAGGGCTGAACACCCTATGCATGAGATCCATGAATGTCGCCGGCGCATTCACAACCAAAGGCATCACCGTGAACTCGGAATGCCCGTGATCGCATCCCGAATAGCCGCCTTTGCTGATCTCAAATTCCTAACCTCAACCGATGATAACCTGACAAAGATCTATCTCGAGTAGACCCGCACCCTCTCGCCTAATCAAATAAATCATCAACTTCTGGTGAAAGGATATGATTTCCCGATCGTAACTCGCTCAACTACTTCCAGAGTCAATGCAATACGAAGGGTTCTGTATTTTTCTTAGCAAAACAGAATCAAGCTCCCTAAGGTGAAGTGCTCTTGGCCTAATGAAACCCTTGGTTTAATACCTCAGACTGACCTTGAGTTCCTACAACTCAATGAACACCATCCTATGCGGAGTCATAGAAATGGGCGACGTACCAGGGTGTAACTCGATGATAAAGTCTACATCCATCTGTAGGGGTGATCCCGATAGCTTATTCGGAAAGACATCCCCGAATTCGCAAACTACCAGAGGTAGACTCAAACCCTGTTTCACCTCGTCCTCCAAGGTAAGGCTTGTTAGACAACCCATTAACTGTCTGTGCCACTTGGAGTCGTACACGGTCTGGGGTAAAGCACCATGCTTATCTACCTGAAACACAACACAAACACTATCCTGTGTGTATGCAGTAACTCTCCTACGATCACAATCATTGATGACTTGGTGTGCCGTCAACCAATCTATCCCAAGGATGACATCAAACTCCGACATGTCTATGACCCTAAAGTCCACAGTGAGTAGGATCTCGAAGATCTCTAACTCACAATCCCGAAATATCATATCAACACTCACTCTATTTCCTAGGGGAGAGCTTACATGCAACGTATTTTCCAAGGTCTCAATCTAAGCCCAATTCTTTCACACATGATGCAGCAATGAATGAATACGATGCACCAGAATCAAACAGTATCCTTGCCCAAAGGCGAGATAGCGAAACATAAATTCCTATATGTAACCAACCCATTCAGCTCGCCCATGGTGTAATCCACAGAACACGCCCTAGGTCCCCTGTCCCGCCGCGAGCCCCGTCCTCGACCTGACTCCATACCCAGCCCATGTGGCCCTTTTCACAAATAGCAGGCTCCCCTGTGGTAGCACCTGAGACCTAATACTACTTCGCCCATGGTGGGGCAGGGAGGCCAAATCATGGTTTCGCGCATGTCCTACTAATGATCAAATCGTGTGTCCTATAACTCTAGATCCCTGGCCAAGTAACTCTGCCTCATGTCCAAGCTAGTGGCACTGAAACACACTCTTAGCTCACCGCTAGAGCCCCGAAATGCCTCCCATCTTCAATACTAATCCTAAATTTCTTTAGCCCGGGAGTAGCCGTGGCCTTGTCCTGGAGATCCTCGTGGAATAGAAGTCCTCCGCTTCTTTCTCGAGCCAGAAGAAAATTGGTTCTCCTTCCTCTTTCCACTAACACCTGCATCCCGGATGCTCTTTGCGTCATCAATCTCTCTCTCGATGGTCATAACTGTCCTGACCATAGAGTCCATATCTTGTAGTAGAAGTCCCACAGTCTTGCCCTAGATGGGCAATTTAAAACATCCTCCAACTTCCCCACTTTGGCCATATCTGTGGCCACGTAATCGTCCACGAAACGTTCTAATTCAGTGAACTTAGCCACATATTCCAGTATTGTCATGGCTCCTTGTCTCAACTCTAGAAATTCCTGAGCCTTGCATGTTCAGCGTGATGCCGGGAAAACTTCGCTTCATGAAAAGCGCATAAAATCTCCCCATGTCATTGCCTCCAAGTTCCTGGAGGTCTTGACCCAATCCTACCATACATAGGATTCACCTTCTAGCTGAAATGCCACTAGTCTGATCCATGTAGCATCGGAGGTGATTTCCATAGCCTCTAAAACTTTTTCAACCTGTCGGAACCAATGGTCAGCCACCATTGGATCCCCTCATCCTATGAATGTCGGGGATGACGTGGCTTTAAACCTGAGGTTATCAATCTCTCCCCACCCTTCAGCCCACTAAAGATGTGCAAATTATGGGAAACCGCAACACCCATAGACTCCATAAAGGCCCAGGTAAAAATAGGTGGGTGGTCGGCGGCCCTGGATCGACCTCTATGTCCCCATCCTTGACTTGCCATCTACACATGTCAATTAGCAAGATGAGATTATTTTTTTCCTTATTTCATTAGTGGTGCATAATGCCAAACACTAGTAAATATCAGTTCTCGGACTATCATGCTCATTTATTTTCCGAACCCCTAAGGTTATGTTCTCTAACCCTAGTGTTCTTCAATTTCTATATACAACTTATCATGCATATAATCCACACAATATGTAACACACATTATGTAACACAATCATCACACAGCGATTCACAAGAATGCATAATGAATACTTTGATACCAAACTATGACGTTGATATCAGACATCGAGCCCTAGGCATTCACAATCTAAGCTATGTACTATAACCGTATGTCTTAAACCCATGCCCACCAAGCACTAGGTATTCGTATACTTAAGCTTTAATACCAAGTTGTGACACCCCAAAACCCAGGGGTCCTGTTGACAACCCGTCAACGCACAAAATACCTGTGGTTATTGCACATCTCGATACCACCAGAATGCGTCCCATTCAGCGGGATCCATTCATGCATATATATTTTAGAAAAATGTACAAATTTATCAAAACCGTTCATAAGAGTTCGAGTTACAACTCTCTTATATACAAAATATTACATGTAAAATATAATTTGTTTTACAAAAAGGTTTCTCAAAGCCATAGTTCGACTTTCTTCACACCCGGGTCCCGTATAAGGTCGCCCTCGTACATAACCCGCACTCGAAAGGGGCTTCCCACGACAAGAGTACACCAAGAAGGATAACTCCTACAAGGGCTACTCCCCACCTGGGCACATGCAATGCCATGTTCACAATAATACGTACATCAACATTCCAATGAAGAATATGCCAATTCTAAATGGAACTTGGGATGCCATGCCATGAAATGAGATGCGACTCATCATGTACCATGCGCCCGAACTCACCGAATTTCACACAAACTGCCCATATGAAAACCGCCATTCCGATGACATCCATCGATCATTTTCAAACAAATTTCATTTGTTTATAAGCCAAAAGCTTTTGGATGATACATCACAATGATCATTTTATATTCAAAATCCATGTGCCTTTTTGTGGGTAGTGGATTTTTGGTGTCTCACCGCGGGCTCCGCAAACCCAGACACTTTTACGGCCTTTCACCGTTGGGGACTATGTCTTACCATAATTGGCGGGTTTTTCACTCGAGCGGGGATCTATCCCTTCTTATTGATACCCGACACATATTTTCCGTTTCATGTAACCATGCGACTCTGTTGTACATTGTCCCATTTACCGAGCCCACCCAATCAACACCAAATGCAGTGTCGATTTACCAACAATACACTCACACCTAACTCAATGCGATGCCCCCGTGCATATACAATGCAAAATGTCACTACATGTTATCTCATGTTACATGTATAATGAAAACTACATGGAACAATTTGTAAACCGTACTTTATGCCAAGTACCATGGATAATTATATCGAAAGCATATAATTTACATTCATTCATGCTAATATATATAACACCAATATATCAACATATTTACAACACATTCAGCATGTTATAAAATTTTCAGCAATAACACACAAAATAGTCCACACAAACTAGCCATTCCCAGCCATAAATCCAGTTATACTCGGCTTTAGAAATAATCTAGACTTAGCCCATAAATTTCAGCTTTTGTTTTATTTTATTTTATTATTTTTTTATTTTTTACAACTTTCAAGACTATCATTAACGGCTATAAAATCATCCATGAAGCAGTCCTCAAACAATTGTTCTGAAAAACAATCCCAATGTCCGAAAACTCAATCCCATGGTTGGGGCTGAACCACATAGCCATTTACGACCCTTAGATTAGGAGGAACCAGTGTAGGAGAAAACCCTACCTTTTTTTTTGTTTTTTTTGGCACCTACTCGTAGCTCACAACGAGTAGACCAACTTTAATTCTCGGCCTATCGACTTCCGACCGTCGGAACACCGGGAATTGGAGCGCTTTTCCTTTCTTTCCCCTTTTTTCCTACTTTTCCATGCACATATTTTTTTTTCCTCCTCTCTTTTGTTTTCCTCTCATTTTTTTTTCTTTTTTCTCTTTTCTTTTGTTTTTCTCCTTTCTTTTTTTTTTTCCTCCTTTCTTTTCTTTTCCTTCCCTTCACCGAATTCTTTCTTCTCTCCTAAGCTATCCTTCGTTCGATCCTGGGCGCGAAACTCCTCTCACTTTCAAGATCCATGTTCCATGTGCCATGTGTCACATGGACACATGCACTAGGTGAGAAATGCCACACCACATGGCTATCATGCCATGTGCACCTCTGCTTTCTGCCATGTGTCATTCGACACTTTGCTCAAATTCGTGAAATTTCGACCGCCTTTTAACTATCAAAATTGATCGAGGAGTTAGATTTCTCATGGTATCGATTCCAACCAGAAAGCCGGGCCATTTGAGATCCGTAAAATTTCAGGTTTTCAACTCATTCTGCTTCTAATAAATTACCGCTTTTGTTATTTTTCGTAAAATTGCATTTTTCCCGAGTTTTACAACATAGAATTAATTTGAAAATTTTAAATTACAGGGACTTAAAGTCAAAAAATAAATGTGAAATTATATGAACCTGGGAATGTATCATTCCTATAAAAATAAGGGTAACCCCATTATTGAATCAAAATTTTGGTTAATCTATAATTTTTATAGGGGTGAGTGTTGGTTGAACTTGGTCTTTTGGGTGAATAGAAACCTTGATAGTAATAAGCGTTGTGTTAAGTACATCAAGAAAGTCCCCAAGTAAGTGGAGAAGTCATAATGGTTCGTTATACCCTACTTGCCTTAAGCTCTTATCACCTTGTTGACAGACATTTCCTAAACATGTTCTAATAAGTTATCACCTACTATCTTAGGCTCTAATACCACCATTAGAAGATCTTTAAGTGCAAAATATTTAGAGGATTTGATTTAGCCCAAAATAAACAAACAATGAACAATTGGGTACGATGAGCTTATTTGTTAGGATGGCTAAGGCGTGCAATTGCACTATCCTTAAAGTAGATTCGCTCTCCTTCGGTTTATAACTTTGATGCGATAGGGAACCGACACTCTACATCCAAAATTCAACAACCAAATCTCACCTTTGGTGCAATCCCTTGGTAAGATACAGTACAACTCGAATATTAAAATGTTTCTCTATGAAAGTATTCCTTAATATGAAAGCACTTGAGAAAGAGAGTGCTTAAAGCACTTGAGAGATGATGTGTTAGGATGTGCTTGAAGCACTTGAGAGAGAGAGAGAGAGAGAGAGAAAGAGAGAGAGAGAATGAATGTGCTTGAAGCACTTGAGAGAGAGAAATTAGAGAGCTTTGAGAGAGATGGCCAAGGTTAAAAATATCAATTTCCATGGATACATTGATACTTAGATTTTACGGATATATCGATGGATATGTTTACATGAATATCAAGAAAATACAAATTATTTAAAATTCATTAAAAATGATTACACAATTTAAAATTTGACAAAATAAGTAAGAAAGCTTGTATTAAAGTTATTTTATAAATGTAATGTATATAATGAAGGATAAATACTTAGATTTTAAATGAAAACATATTAATATTTAGATTTTAAATATATAAATATAACTTTTTTAAAATGGGAATGAAATAATTGATTTCATTCTATAAATATAAATTATTTACTTTATTCAAATATTTTTAATTATATCATATAATTTATGCTATATATAATGTAATCTTGGTTATTAAGAATAAATAAATATAAAATATGCAAATTTTAGTTAAGTAATTAAATTATTAAAAAATATATTGATAATTTATTTTATTAAATTAATTTTAACTTATAAAATAGTTGAAACTTATTATTATTATTATTATTTTATATTTATGTAACTTCATAAGAAAATCACATTTTTAAAATTTCAAAATTTCCAATAATATGAAAAAATTAAACAAAAGTAAAACGATAAATATAAAAATTCGAAGTAAAATTATAATATTTTTAAAGATAAATAAGATATATTTAATACTAAAATCACAATTTATTTAATTAAAAATTTAAAATGCATTCAATAATATAAAATAATTATGATGGATGCATAATTTATTTTAATATTCATATCTTATAGTTAATTACCGAATATAAAGTAGAAATATAAGGCAAAAAATATAGTTAATTACTGATTATATAATGATTATCCATAATTTAAAATATATTTGTAGAATTTTATTGAAGTTTGAAATAAAAAATATATCCGGTGGTTTTTATCCCTAGCGTGCGTATCCCAAGCAAAATTTAATGCAAAATTGAAGGGGTGTTGGTTTAAAAAAGAGTCGATTTTTTATTAAACCAATCATATATTACGGATTTATCGTCGATATATCCCAATATATCGGGATTTATTGCTGATTTTTTATGATTATCTCGACTTTTTTTGCCCCTTACGCGCTCGTGCAAATAAAACCCGATTTATCCACGATTTTTTGGTTGGCGATCGATATATCGGCGATATATCACCGATATTCTTGATTTTTTGGCGATATTTCCATCCATCGATTATTGGTCCTGGATTTTTCTTCAAACCTAGTCAATACAAGATATATCGCCGATATATCCGACATTTTTATCCATGGATGAGAGCTCAAGGTAAAGTAGAAAATGCAGTTGAAGATTAATTTACACTATAGACTAAATAATATCATATTAATTTTAATTGTGACGCTCCAAACTGGGTGTCCGTTGACCACCACAACCTCAGCTGAATACTCGTGGAATGCCTGCAACCCGACACTAGTCACGAAATCGGCGTAGTCTCCTTTGTACAGGGAGCTCTACCCACGGTACATAACCTGTCCCAAGCAACATCATAAGGCATATACATGAGTAAAAACGGCCACTTGGGCCTATACAACAATACTCATCAATATACAACAACTATATACCATAGCTCAAGAGTTAATAATTGACTCTTATTTCAAACATATATTAAAATTCTAGAATTCTAATACATGTCATACATCATAAAACCATCAAAGCCACAACCCGGAATCGACCTCTAAGATGAGCCGTCTCCTCGTACGCTCCTTGCACCTGAAATAGTATATTCCCTCGACAGGGTGAGCTAATGCCCAGTAGTGGAATCACCTTAAATGGGTTACTCCCCACCTAAGTGCATATGCAATGATCCTATGTAAACACACACTTAAGTAATCAAGGTGGATCCCACTTGAATGTCTACATGACTAACCCATGTCCCGAGTCTCACCGACTCCCTCACACTTTGCCTAAGCCATGTATGCGAGAAAACATCATTTTCAAAAACAAAACTTGTTGTTCTCAAAATAAACCACCGTTGCCTGGGTGAAAATATGGGACTACCCTCCGAGGAATGTGTCGAGAACCTTCCAAATAATACATGGGCTCCTCCTCCGCAATGCAATTGTAGGACCATCTACTAACACCCATTCTCCGAAAATCGCCATGAAATTCCTTTCGCAACCATTTCGTTTCAAAAATTCATGTCATGCACACACCTAATTTCTAGGTTAGCCCCGTGCATATGAAATGCATTGTGCCATTTCAACACAATTTATAACACATGAAAATATATCATCATGCATATATTTACACTTTAAATCACAACAACATGTTATATAAATTCTCAATATTATTACACCAAAATTAGCTCACATTTATTAATTAACAAACACGAGCAATTCGATGAATTACTCAACCAAACACTTTTTCTCATAAAATATTTTTGAACACTATTCAGGAATGCTGAAACCCTCTGTTACCGTCTGCTCACATTAATCATCCAATATCTGCTCCACTTGGTAAACCCGAATTTTATAAACATTTCGCATTCCATACACTACAATACAATTATAAGACAAATTATACCATTAACAACCCAAACAGTTCGTGGATAAATACCTGATCATTCAAATGGATTTCAAACTTCCACACACCCTGCCCAAGATTCGAGCAAATCTAAACGCCTATGCCTCCCAAAACCAACCCAATCATCAACAAAGTACTTAAATCAAGAGTAAAAACAAGTAGGATAAAACCCCACCTCACGGAGTTTGTCGAAACTCCAAGAAAACAGGTACCTACGTTGCCCTCGCCGTGTAACGACTTTCTTTCTCGCCCTAAGCGATCATACGGCCCGAACACCCTAACTTCTGTGAGAGAAGTTGCACCTTCTCTCTCTAAAAACAAAAACCTAAGCTCACTGTAATTCTCTTCTCCCTCACGTTTTCTTTTTGGCTCCTTAAGGTAGGAGATGACCACTATGCATTATTTTGTCTTTTTCCTCATTTAAAATTTCCATAATTCCATTTGTGTCCATTCTCTTAGATTTTGACACGTGGCACAATCTCGGCGGTCCGTTTCCATCATCTCTTTACTCATGCAACATGTGTCACATGAGTACATGTTATAGGTGACTTTTGTCACATCACATTTTGTTTTACTTGACCCGACATACTTGCCTGGAAATGCGCAAATTCCGACTGTCTCTGCACTCACGAAATTCGACGTGTTACCTAGATTTTTGCGAGACGATTTCAAACTTTATGAAGTCTGCTTCCTTATTCGAGATCTAGAAAATTTTTGGATTTAATTAAATTACGTATTTTGCCTGGCTTGAGAAATTAGATATTCCTGCTCTCACGCCTCCCTGGGCACTTCAATCCAAATCTCCACGCATACGCACACTAAGATCCAAACACGTGATTATGTAACCTCATACAACACCAAGACTGTGTCGGGTATGACAACCCGGCTAAGGTCACGATTACTTACAACCCAATGACTGTCAACTCATCCATGTCAAGAATGACATAAACACCCAATACGTCTACCACCCTAAGGTCCACCATGAGCAGAATCACTGAGATCCCTGACTCACGATCTCGACACATTTGACCAACTCTCACCCTACATTCTAGGGAAGAATTTCCTATCATCTTTCTAAAGGCCTCAACCTCTAAACCCAAATCTATCACACACGGTGCAACAATGATGTAAAAACATACCGCGTATAAACGCACCTCGTATGTCCTGGATGATCCGTATGCTCACCCTTCCGCACGATGGCGACACGCCCAGTCCTTTACATCTCCGGGCCCGCGGGGCCTCGCAGACCGACCGACCCATACCGGGCCCCTCTCGCCCATTCAGGCTGCCTGAGGTGCTCAGATAGCACCCGACGATCAAATCGGGTCTGGCCACCTATATTAGGGTGTAGTGGAGAATCGCACCCTCTCCCCGCTCTATACAACGGATCAGGCCGCCCCAAAACCCGGATTCCCCCTGCCTGGGCAATCCCGCCTCATATGTCAAGGCCGGGGCCGGCAATGGTAGCACACTATTTGCCCGTACCGACCGGCAACTCGATCCGTCCCCGACTTCTGACGGTCACAGTGACTCTAGAACCTCGTGGTCTCGGTCCCGGGTCTCTTCCCGAACTAAAGACCGACCTCCTTCCTCGACACTACCGGGCCGCATCCCGAAAGCTTCGAGCATCCTCGATCTCTCTACGGTCGTGGTCGCCCCAACCATGGAGTTCATGTCCCGTAGGTGAAGTCCTACTATCCCGCCCGAACGGACAACTTCACCCCATTCTCGAATCTCCCGACTCAGCCATGTCCGCGCCACGTAGTCATTAGCAAAACGGGCTAACTCCGTGAATCCCAGCCACATAATCCATCACTGGGCCATCGTCCCTCGTCTGGGCCTCCAAGAACTCCCGAGCCTTCAGATGCCTCAAAAAAAAAAAAAAAAAAAAAAAAAGATCCAAAGTACTTACCCATGAACAGCTCCTAAAACTCTGCCCATGTCATCGCCTCTAGATCTCTAGAGGTCTTTGCTCATTTCCACCATACTTAGGCCTCACCCTCTAGTTGGAACGCAGCTAGTGTGATCCTGGTTACGTCAGAGGTAATCTTTTTAGCCTCTAACACCTTCTCAACCTGCATAAACCAATGGTCTCGTCACTACCTGGATCTCCTCCCTCCTGTGGAATGCTCCGAGGATGATGCGCCCTAAACTGGAGGTTACTCTCCTGACCTCCCCGACCACCCGCTCATACTAGCCTCAGGCGATAGCAAACACCGAAATACCTACACCCAAGAAAGGCCCATCGATCAAAAGCCTGGTCAGGTCAAATGCCTATGGTGCCCGACTAGTACCCTTGACGCCCTCTACGTCATCGCCTCGACTAGTCATTTACATACCAATGACAAGTTAAATAGAATGTGCACATCTCCTAAGGCATAAACATGCCCGAGACACTATTCATACAAGATGTGAATTAAGGGCCTATATATCGTAAGTCCTTGCATTCATAAGCAATGCAAGACATAATTTCATTTTAAACAAACCATTTTTTTTCAACAAAAATTTTATTTTATTGTTTCAAAAAAAATTTTTGTCTCATTTTATTTGATCTTGTGTGATTTTCTTTTCTTTTATTTTATTATATATATATTCGAAAAAATTTTGTGAATAGTGTCTTATAAACAAGAATCAAACGCGGGACTCTAAATAGTACCGAAGTCCAAAAAATTGTCCTGGTGCACCAAGTGCACAACCCGTCGAATAAATTTATAACGCCAGCGCCCTGCGCGGGGCGCAGGGTCAGGTCGCAATGACCAATGCAGCCACGGCCGCCCCGCCATGTCGCAGTCAATGTCAGAGCCCGCGCCGCGCGCTCTCGCTTATCGCGGTCGCGTTCAGTCGCGATACAAAGAAATTTTACTCTGGCTTCCTCTCTCACACAATACACGCGTGTATTGCAATACGCTTTCTCCAAAGAACAAAGGTTTCATGTCACGATATACTAATCAGATTGACCCCACAACTAAGCCAAATTCCTTCCCGTCACAATATCCTTTTCAGAACCCCATGGTCAGCAATACAACCGTATCATGCACTCCAATACCTCACTTTAATTAGCTCTACCACGATACAAAATTTGTATCGTGATTACGCCTTCACCCATGCTAAGCTGGGGCCTCGTTGTAATACAACCTACTTATCGGCATACACTTAATTTGCAATACAATTTCTATCAGTAAATACACTTTCCAACCTAATCGCACTTCACAATATACAATGGGTTGTATTTTTGACACACTCAACAACAATTTTGTAATTCCTTAATCATTGCAGGTCACAATAACAGAATTTTCCATTTAGGGACAGACACAGCCAAGCAAGAAACAAACCCACTCTCATTTTTTTTTTCATTTTTTTTTTCACAAAGTTTTTTTTTTCATTTATTAATTCTGGATCATTTTGTCCAAAATTCCTAAAAACCTCTTGTTCTCACACTAACCCTAGTGTTCAACCTTAAAAATTTATTAAAATTTTATTTTTATCATCCAATAAAAAAACCAAATAAATTTATTAAAAATTTATTTCATTTATTCTTTTCCGCTTTTACACACCAAACTCCAAACTTTTCAAACACTTCTGGTGTGCCAATTACTTGCCACACAACTAACAATGATATACAACATGGTATACACCATCACACATCAAATACCACAACCACAATCACATGATCACAAAATTCAAAATTACATGCAGCCAGTTTTGTCCCGCCTCCAAGTAATCTCTCACACCTAAACTTAACATCGAGCCACACCAAGTAGTGATGTTCTTACACGACTATGTTCAAGCCTAGCTCCTCAAACCCTAGGATTCTCACATACCTAAAGTTTCACACCTAAGATCCCGGCCTGCCCGAGTCCCCAAGCCCAGTACCGTGTGACCTATGCCTCCGACACCAAGTCATGAAGCTCAGACAGACTAACTTATGACACCCAAACCCGAGCTCCCTGTATTCAGATACCCTTTGATACCAGTGCCTGACGCCCAAAACCGGGTGTCCGCTGACCACCCTGGCTGCACAAATGGACATTTCGTGAATGCCACCCACACTAAAGGTCATGTAACAAGTGTAGTCTCCTTTGTACAGGAGCTCTACCCACAAGTATACAACTCATTCCAAGCAACATCATAAGGCATACATGAGTAAAAACTACCACTGGGGCCTTATACAACAATACTCATCAATATATAACAACTATATACCATGTACTTCAAGAGTTAATAATTGACTTTGAGTTCTCAAATATATTAAAATTCTAGAATTCTAATATATGTCATACATCATAAAACCATCAAAGCCACAACTCCGGCTTTCTTTCAAAATCGGCCTCTTAAGATGAGTCAGGCTCCCGTACGCTCCCCGCACCCGAAATAATATTCTCTCTAATGTGGCAGCTAATGCCCAAGCTACAGCTGAATCACCCTAAATGGGTTACTCCCCACCTAAGTGCATATGCAATGATCCTATAAACACACCTGGGCACTGCTGATCCTACTTGAATGTCTACATGACCAACCCATGTCCCAAGTCCTCACCGACTCTCACACTCTCGCTTCAAGCCATATGAGAAAAAACATCATTTTCTAAAACAAACTTGTTGTTCTCGAAACATACTACCAAAGTGTCGTTAAAAATATGGACTACCTCCGAGGTGAATGCGTCAGATAACCTTCCAAAATACATGGCTCCTACGACGCAAATGTGACCATCTCCCAACACCATTCTACGAAAAATCATCATGTGAAATTCCTTTCGCAACCATTTTCGTTTTTCAGAAACTTCATGTCATGCACACACACCTAATTTCTAGGTTACCCTGGTGCATATGAAATGCATTATGCCAAACACATGAAAATATATCATCATGCATATATTTACATAATTTAAATCACAACAACATGTTATATAAATTCTCAATACATTACACCAAAAATTAGATCACATGACTAATTAACAAACACGAGCAATTCGATTTGAATTACTCAACCAAACACATTTTCTCACAAAATATTTTGTGAACACTATTCACGTGAACAGTGAAACCCTCGAGTTACTGTTCACGGCCAATCATCCAACATCGGTTCCATTTGGTAAACCCGAATTTCATAGCCATTTCCGGCCTCATACACACCACAATACAATTTATAGCACAAATTATACCATTAACAATCCAAATGGGCCCCGTGGACAATGATTGTCCAAATGGCTCAGCCTCCACACCCTGCCCAAGATTTGACGATCAAACTACTGCCTCAAGGCCTCAAACCAACCGACCATTAATAGCAATTTAAGTCAAGAGTAAAACAAGTAGGATAAAACCCCTACCTCACGGAGTTTGTCGAAACTCCAAGAAACCGGTACCTACGCGTTGCCCTCGCCGCGTAGAACGACTTTCTTTCTTGGCCCGAAGCGATCATACGGTCCGAACACCCGGAATCCTAGAGAGAAGTTGCACATTCTCTCTCTAAAAACGAAAACCTAAGCTCACAGAATTTCTCTCCTCATGTTTTCTTTACCCCAAGGTAGGAGATGACTACTATGCATTATTTTGTCTTTTTCCTCATTTAAAATTTCCATAATTCCATTTGTGTCCCTTATCTTGGATTTTGACATGTGGCACAATCTCGACCGTCCGTTTCCATCATCTCTTTACTCATGCAACATGTGTCACATGAGTACACGTGATAGTGACTTTACAGAGTCCGCATCGCGATTTGACACCTGATATCGCTATCACCAACAATTCACACTGTCATCGGCAGTAATACCACGGCGCGGATTTTCAGAGATTCGACGAACGAACCGCGCCGTCCGAGACCTAGAAAATTTTGACACCTAAATTAATGATTACATTTGTGGGCATCATCGACATACATTAATTGTGTAATTATGCATGTTAATTATGAGCCATTTATGAGATGATTTAATATTGACTAAATATGGGCCCATGGTTATATCTGCTCTCTTGCTTTGGTAAGCTCATTTGACCAAAACTCACTGTTCTTTATATATATATATATATATATATATATATATATATATATAAAGATATATATATATATATATATATATATATATATATATATATATATATATATAAGTAAATAGAGTCATAGAATTTAATAAGATGTTTTGTAGAACACGCTTTGAGAGGAGGAAAGAGTCATCTTCAACTCTAGCTTTTCTTTGATCTCATTCCTTATAGATTTGAGAGACAAATTGCCGCCAACAATTACAGATTCATGTAAGGTATATAGACTATAAATGATATGCTTCTTTGTTCAATAAAGTTTTTTATTTTTTGTAATATATTTATTGTGTCTTTTGATTATTGATCAATTATTTTTTAAACTCAATAAATACTTAATTTTAATGAAATAACTTAAATTGGTACGTAGCCATTTTAATAAGCATTAGTTTCATTAATTTTATTTTTTCTATTTTTCAGTTTTGTCTATAATTATTTTTCCCTTTATATGGTTCCTGTGTTTCTACAATTTTTGTGACGCCCCAAATCCGGGGTGTCCGTTGACTACCCGTCAACCTGCGGAAATCTATACATCTCGTATCACGAGACGCATACCTGAGTAACAATGGCCTCTTGGGCCCATAAGCCAATACTCAAAATAATATTAATCAACTATATTCTGATAGTTTACATGCCTGTTTTACAAAAAGATTTATACATAAGTACAAAACTTTCAAAGCCACATTTCCTAGCTTTCTTTCTCAAAAGCTATCCCTACTGAGTGTCGTCTCCCTGGATAATCCCCGCACCTCGAAGTAATCCCACGACTGGGTGAGCAAAGCCCGTACCGAAAATTTCTCCACATGCTACTCCCACCTAAAATGCATATGCAATGGCATATATAAACAAGCAATCCCATTCCATACAATTATTCTCTATGAAATGTCTACAACATGCATGAGATGCAACTTCATGCTTACACTCAAGTCCCAACCGACTTCACACTCGGGACGCGCGACTAAACTCACACACCATGACTAAACCATTGGACACCCTCCAATTTTATTTATCAAAACTGATTTTGATTCTTTTCCTTTATTTTGTGGGCAACGGATTTCCGGGTTTACACCGTAGGACGCCGCACGCCTTTTTCAACATTTTCACGAACTTGCATCGTCGGGATTCATGTCTAACCGTGAATAACCTGTGGGACTTTCACCCTGGGGGGGGATCTACCCCAACTTGCTCCGCCCAAAACATGTAATTTATCATTTTGATCATTTACACACTCGTGAATCTCTACCTTGGACTTTGTCCCATTTTTTCCTGAGCTCACGACCCACTCACCGACACTGGTAAATAAACCTTACCCTGCACCCACACCCGACCTGACGCGATGTGACCGTGCATATGAAATGCATGATGTCAATGCATTTTTCCTCATGTTACATGCATGAATGAACACTACATGAAACATTTACAAGTCATGGATAATTATAATTTATACATATAATCTACCTCCATGCATATCATGTTAATACATCAAATAGCATGCATCAACATCACATTTTTCACACACTGCATGTCATTCAAGCAAGCAATAACACACAATTAGGTCACCCACTTGGGACCATTCAACAGGGTACCTCACGGCCCCTTCACAAACATGAACCTATTTGAAAACCGAATCCTTATTTTCATAACGAAACCTGACACCTAGAAACTTTGGTTTCTAATTAAAAAACCCTAACTCCCTCGAGTCCGTTGCAACTGATTATGGAATCCATACCCATTAATTCCAAAGCTTGGAACTAATTTTATGGCCTCTCATGGCCTCCCACAAACAACCCACACCATTATAAAGCCTTTAGAGGTAAAGTAAGCAAGTAGGAAAATATCCTACCTCTTGGAAGTTAGAGAAACTTCCAATCGGAATCAGCGCGTTGTCCTCTCGCGTGTAGAACACTTCCCTTCTTGTCTCGAAGGAATTCGACGGCGGATCTCCCTCTGAGCCTAGAGAAGGAAAGCTCTCTCGTAAAAATGGAAACAAGCATACAAGTACTTTTAAACTTTCTTCCTACCACGTTTTCCTTTCCTTTTTGCTTTATTCTTTACTTTTGCTTTTCTTTTCTTTTCTCATTTCTCTCTCATTTCATTATTTTATAACGTTCTAACTCTTTCGTTTCTCTCTCACGATTTAGGAGAACACACGCATCAGTCCAAGGGAGGCAATTTCCTCCTCTTTCCTCGAAAGCCTGAGTGGTGGCTATCAATTTTCCATTCTTTTTCTTTTATTTCTTAATGCCCGGCTATGACATCATTACCTTGGCGTCATGGGCCATGAAATCCCTTCTCCCACATGGCTTAATTGTGAGCCACTCCTTTTTATGCCAAGTGTCACACTTCTATGGTGCCAAGTGGCATCCCCTTAACTTGTCATGTGTCATCCGACACCACACGCCTCGAAAAACGTGAAATCCCGACCTCCTCGGAATCCAACGAAAATCGACGTGATAGCTAAATCTCGTGAGAAGAATTCAACGGAAAAGTCCGTTTCGTCATCTGAGATCTAGAAAAATTCCGGATTTTCAACCGAAATTACTATTTTATCCTTTCCTAGGAAATCTGGATTTTCCGGGGTCTCACAATTTTTTACTGTTTCTGGGTTTTGGCTCTGTACTTATTTGGACTGGGATAATGAGATGATTTTTGAAACATGAAGTTATAAAGTATAAGGGTTGCAGTTGGGAGTAGATCACAATTCTCTGTGGAAGAATAAAACCTAGGGTTCCACATGTGTGGATCACGTTTCCCTATAAATCATCATTATTATTTCGATTGACTTTTGACTCCTTATGAATCAGCTGAATAACACGGTTCCCTATGAAAAAGGTTTGATTGTTTTGAATAACATGAATGACAACCCTAGATATTAGATTTCCATATTACAATAAAAAGTCGTCAAAACCATTTTTGCATAATTGAACGCAAATAAAACACGAAAGTTGATTCATAATGAGTTATTTTTTTGAAGAAAAAATAACATGAAAGTTGAATAATAAAAATTTGTTTTTTATTCATTTTTTGGTTGTCAATCAATGCCTCTTATCTCTTGTCGTATCAATCATTTTATTTGGTTGATAATGGTTTCTTAAAATTTCTTAATATAAATTATCTTTATATGATTTATTTTTTTAATTCACATGTATGAGAAGCTGTGTTTTCTGTCATATCAAATTATTTTTTATAATATGTTTACTTTGTTAATTGTTAGGATACTGATAGAAAAAAAATATGAAATTAGAAATAACTAGAATCGTATCTCATTAAGCATTAAATTTGGTTTTTGTCATAATTGAATTTTTTTCCCTAACTTTGCAATAATTTTACTACTCTTTTTCACATTTTACTTTTGCAATTTATGTTTATGCTATTCATGATTATTTATAACATCATATTGAGAATAAAATTATTAGTATTATTGCACTTAGGTAAAAATTGAGAAATATTGAATGCTTAAGAACTTGCCTCTTATGAGTCTAAGCATGTCAGATTTTTTTTTTTTTGGTAATTGATGCTGCAACATTAATTTCTCATGTCTTGCACATCACTTTTGCTAAGATCCATATGGATAGTGAAGTTGTCCTATCGATCCTTGATTATTCGATAGGATGCTTAGTATGGTGATGAGATGTCATTAAGTGTTATGAATCACACAATTTTACTACTCTATCGGTGGGAAATTGATGCATTTGGCTGTGATGACTAGTGAATTGTTCTTACCCGTGTATGAGTTTTTTTATTTTATAGACTCTAACATTTAGTGACCACTTTTGTGGGTCATTTGGTAAGTTGAAGGATGAAGCAATTTGCATGTCCTTGTTTTATATGCATTTTTTGACATTGTCATCTTGTTTGTTCTTTAGCTTTGAGTTTTTTCTCAATTCTCTGTCATTAGAAAACTTAATGGGACTAATTACAAGCAATGGGTTAAATCACTCATGATGAATTTGACAATTATGAAACAGAACATGACTTTATAAGTTGAAGCTCCTCCAAAACCCACTATCAAGAGTTCTGCAAAAGAGAACAATTCTATGAGGATTGGGAGTATTCTAACATTTGTTGTTTAATGATCATAGAAAACCATATGGAGGACTCCATTTATGGGAGGACTCCAATTACGAAAGCATTCCAAAGGCTTAGAATGTAAAACCATAGAAAATTCTAATTTTCTGAAAAAAGGGTAAAACGGTAATTTAGGTCAAAATTCAGAATTTTTCTAGATCTTGGATGACGAAACGGACTTCATCGTTGGAATCGTCTCGCGAAATCTAGCTACCAAGTCAAATTTTGTCGAATTCCGAGATAGTTGAAATTTCACGTTTTTTGAGGCACTGGGAGTGGTGCGGGATACTTGGCACATTGTGAGTGACTCAAGAGGTGCCACGTGTCATGTGCAGAATGAGTCAAACATGAGCTCAAGTGTGGGCCATAGGTGACATGTGACATCATGCCATTGGGGGGGGAAATCCATGGTAGATGGATAAGAGGATAGGGAAATCCAAGTCAACCAATGGGAGGTTGACATGTGGCATGAGAGGACAAGTCTCTTGACCCTAACTTGACCCAACCGTTTGGATGGGGGAAAAGAGAGGGAAAATAGAGAGAGAAAAGAAAGAGAGGAAAGAGAAAGGAAGAGAGTTTTAGAGTGAGAAGCTCTCACTTCTCTCTAGATTTCCCAGTGATCGGACCAACAGTTCCTGATGAGACAAGAGGCAAAGTTGCTCCCCACTGCAAGAGCTATGCGTGGGTACCAGTTTTGTGAAGTTTTGATAACTCCGGGAGGTAGGGGTTTTCTCCTACTTGTTATATTCTTTTTCTAAGAGCCATTTTAATGGATAGGGATATCTTGAGGCCTGGATGACCGTGTTTTTTGTTCCAAAAGATTTGGACTGAGTGAAGAAATCCCTAGAGTGGTTTCTCATAGTCTTGAACTGACTGTGGACTATTTGTGTGTGGCCTTGAGTGTGAATATGTTATTGCTTGATTGAATAACATGTTATGTTATTTGTGTGGTGCTATGGGAAATCCCAAGACGGACTGCCGGATTTTATATTAGCCCATGTGAGCTAATTTTTTGTTATTTCTATGTATGAATGAATAACATGATGATTGTGGATAAATTCTGTTAGTATATGCATGTTTAATATATTAACATGAATTGTTGTGAAATGGCATATTGCATTTCATATGCACTGGGATAACCTAGAATAATAGGTGTAGTGCATGACATGAAAAACGTGGTTGCTAAATGGATTTCAAAAGGAAGATTTTTCGAAGAATTGCCCTGGAGAGTTGTCCAATAGGTCATCTCAGAGGAAGACCCATGACTGTTTTGGAGAGTTATCCAACAATTCACCTCGGAGGGTTGTCCAATAGATTTTACCGAAACTCGGTATTATGTTTTCAAAAACAAAAACCTTTTGTTTGAAAACAGTGTTTTCTCTGCAGCGAAGCAGGCATGTCATGAAAGAGAGTTAGTGAGGCTCGAGGAAGTGGGAAAGGGTGAGTCACATTCTCATCCATTTCATGTAGACATTTGGTAGAACATATGTTTTGCTTGAATGTTTGGTTTGCCATTGCTGTAGGCACTTAGGTGGGGAAATGGCTATGGATAATTCCTCTTTGGGCCTTGCCCTCCTGCATCGAAACGATATTTCGTCTTTGAGTTCACCTAGGGATGGGACGCATTCGAGGTCTTAGAGATGAAGAAATGGCCATATCTTGGCCTTATTATGTATTTTTGTAAGAAATACAGGAAGAGACTGAATTTTGGATAATTTGTAATCAAAACAAATTGTAAATTAAATTATTTTGGTATAAAATATACATTTTGGTGAGTATGGATGTATGGGCCGACGTGGCCATTTTTATTCACGTATGAGTCTCATGATATGAGATATACAGGTTTCCGCAAGTTGACGGTGGTCAACGGACACCCCGGGATTGGGGCGTCACAAAGAATGCAAAGGAGTTCTTGGATGCTGTTAGCAAGAAATATACAAAGGAGTCCATACCCTCCCATTAGGAGAAAATTGATACATGTATCTATTTTGGATAGACTTGGATATAGTTTTCTTTTTTTTAACTGGAAAAGTTAATTTATATCGAGACTCTTTATTGATTGGAAATGAAACACTTTGTGGGAATCTTTACAGATTAGAGTTGTATAGTTTGCTTTCCTTTTTTCCTACTGTTAATACTGTTAGTAGTACAAACCGTTTGAGATTGATTGAAAAATCTTATATTCTTTAGCACAAGCTTCTGCGTTATATTTCCAAACAGAGAATTGAGAGACTAATTAAGGATGAGATTCTTCTGGATCTTGATTTCTCATATTTTGATACATGTAGATTGCATGAAATGCAAATTGATCGCGAGATTAGGAATGCGAAGGCCCGGCATATGCCTTAGAGTTGCTTAGGGTTATTCATACAGATATTTGGGGGTCATTCACTCCTCTTTCTATAGGTGGCCACAAATATTTCATCACATTCATTGATGATTATTCTCGTTATGATTTTTTCGAGCTCATTCTTGAGACGTTTGACTCTTTGAAGGTTTTCAAAGCTAAAGTTGAGCTCCAACAAGGAAAGAAGAACAAAGTGGTTCATTTTGATAGAGTGATGAGTATTATGGTAGATATGATGAGACGGGACGCAACCTTGGAGCATTTGCAAAGTACCTTCAGGAATGTGGCATTGATGCTCATTATACAATGTCTAGTACTCCTCAACATAATGGAATTGCGGAGAGGAGGAATCTGTGACGCCCCAAAACCCGGGGGTCCGTTGACAACCCGTCAACCCGCGAAATATTCGTGGATGTCGGGTAACCCGACACCACTCATAAAAATCGGGCAAAATCTCTTTTCTACGGGGAGCTCTACACAAGGTACAAACCTGTCCCAACAAGTTTACAATGACCACACAGGGTCCATATACAATTAAAATAATGAGTAAAAATGGCCACTTGGGCGTACATCAATACTCATCAATATATCCCGACCAACATATTACATGGTTCAAAGAGTTTTACATTACTCTTAACTTCGGCTTACATAGTAAAATTACAACATTCTAATACATGTTATACAACAATATCAAAGCCACAAGTGGCTTTCTTCTATCTGTGACCTCCCAGTGGCGCCGTCCTCGTCACCCCACCTCCCATTGCACAAATGGCGTGATCCCTCGACGGGGGTGAGCAAAACCCGATGGTGATAATTTCCCTACATGGTTACTCCCCACCTAAGTGCACATGCGACAAACAATCACATTCAAGCAATTTCATGAACCTACTCGAATTTCTATGACCAATCCCATGTCCCGGAGTCCTCACTGAGCTCCCTCACATATGCTAAGCCGAGATGCGAGTAAAATCACGAGTTTTCAAAACAAAGCTATTTTCATGAAAACATACTCTGAAGTTTCGGTAAAAATATTGGACTACCCTCAGGAAATTCTTTGGAAAACTCTCCGAAACAGTCATGATCCTCATCCGAAGTGATCTGTTGGACGTCCCTCCAAGGCAATTCTTCGGAAAATCTTCCTTGAAATTCCTTTCAAAAACGTTTTCGTTTTTCTTTCAATTTCATGTCATGCACTCACTCCTAATGATACAGTCTTGTAGGTACATGGAATGCATGATGCCAATTCCAACACATTCATGCTAATATATTCACATGCATATATATTAAAATTATTAAATCACATACATATGTTATGCAAATTCACAATCAATTACACGAATTAGCTCACATGAAATGCAATTAACAAACAAAGCAATTCATTTTGAATCACTCAACCAAACACATTTTCACACCAAAAATTTACGTGTCACTATTCACGTAAACAGTGAAACCCTCGGGTTACTGTTCACGAACACACAAATTGGAATTTTGTCGTGTCTTACATTCTCCCCTCTTTAAAAGGAATTTCGTCCCGATATTCTGGATAATCAAAACAACTCACATGCATATTGCAACGTGCACTACCCCATGCATGTAAACTAGTCATTTAAGTATTAAACGACTAAACCAATACCTTCATCCTAAGCGAGAGAGGATGGGTGGCCATGTCGTGTTTCTACCTCCCATGTTAACTCCTCACTCCCTGTTGGTCTTTTGCCATAGCACCTCGCTGCCTCCACGATCTTGCGTCGTAGAGCTGATCCGGCTATCCATAATGCACTTTGGTCCCTCCTCGAAGGTCCCGTAGGTGTCAGCTCTATCTCCCCGATCCACGCCCAGGCTAGATCTTGGAATGTACCTCGGAGCATGGAGCGTGAAATACCATATGGACACTTGTCTTGGGTGGTAAAACCAACCGGCATGCTGATACCACCCTCTCGAGAAATATCTCGAAGGCCCTATCAAACCTCGCGATAGCTTCCAGCGCTTGTCGAACTTGACCCTCCTCTCTTAGGGCGTGACCTTTAAGAAGGCGTGATCACTAACCTCGGGCTCTAAGGGTCGACGTCTCATCAGCGTAGCTCTTACGCGGGCTCGGCTAGGTGAGGGAAGGCGTTGTCGTATCAAGCTCACCTTCTCGGAGGTGTCTCTAATTAGATCAGGACCAGTGATGGAGCTCTCTCCCACCTCAGTCCAACGTAACGGTGATTTGCATGGCCTCCCATACAATGCCTCATATGGTGCCATCTGTATACTCGCCTAATAGCGTTGTTGTGGCGAGATTCACTAAGGGCAAGTGCTCTTCCCAGCTACCCTTATGATCCAGGACGCATGCTTGCAGCATGTCCTCTAACACCTGTATAGTCCTCTATGACTGACCATCCGTCTGTGGGTGGAAAGTTGTACTCATGGTTAGCTAGGTGTGCCAGCTAGCCTTTGGAAGCTCTTCCCAGTGCACCATAAACCTCGGTCTCTATCGCGCTATGGATACTGGTACTCCATGTAGTCGGACTATCTCTCGAATGTACAACCGGCAGAATCTCTCAAATGTGAAGGTCATCCGCACGGCTAGAAAATGTGCCGACTTCGTGAGCTGGTCCACTATCACCCATACCACATCATGTCCTTGCGGTGTCAGTGGCAAGTGGGTCACAAAATCCATCGTGACGTGCTCCCACTTCCACTCAGCCACCTCGATGGAATTTGAAGTAGCCTGTTGGCCACGGTGCTCGAGAAGCCTTAACTGCGACCGTGAGACATTGTCGAACAAAGTCCCTACATGTCTCTTGTTTCCGCTCGATATCACGGCCCAGCGAAGATCACGGTACATCTTTGTACTGAATGCCGCGGCAAATCGAGAGTAGTGAAACTCCATCTCTCAAATCGGTCAGCGGGAACCACTGCAGTCCTCTATCTCACAAGAAGACTACCATCACATTGTTGGTCCAACCCTGGAATCCTATTACTGGCCCATGCCGGTCCACGATGGACACTATCTCCGTCACGCCTGAGGACTCAATCCTCTTGCACAATAGAGCCGGTGTAGATACGAAACTCCCAAGCGTACCACATGCACCTTTCGTCTTTGTAGCCCAAAGCGTCCCCGCAGTCTCCGATTCGCCTCTCCCGGGGAAGCTATACTAGCCAATGCTCCCATTGACTTCCGGTAGGCGCATCAGCCACCACATTGCCTTACTAAATTGGTAATGCAAAGTGAAGTCATAAACCTCTAGGAACTCCATCCATCTGCTTGTGCCTCATATTGAGGTCATTGCGTGAAAATATTCTTGATTTTTATAGTGCAGTACATGAACTCCTCGCCATATAGTGGTGACGAATCTTTAAAGGCGAGACTACGGCCTTGACTCCATATCGTGTGTGGGGTAATTCTACTCATGATTCTTCAGGTGATGGGAACCATAAGCTACTACCCTCCCGGACTGCATCAAAATGCATCACAGTCCGTCCCTCGAGGCATCTGACCACACTGCTCCACCCCTGTCCTCTGTCGGGACTATGTCAGATAGAAAATTTGTGGTAAGCCTCCTCTTAAACTCTTGGAATGCCTCCTCGCATCGATCATCCCAATCAAACTTGACCTCCTTAGGGTCAATCTCGTCGCAAGTCGCGCTGTCGGAGAAATCCTCAATGAATCTCCTGTAATACCCATCCAATCCTAAGAAACTGTGCATCTCGAAGACTGACTTCGGCCTTTCCCAACTCATCAAGGCCTCGACCTTCTAAGGTCCAACGACCACGCCCGATCTCGACACCACGTGTCCCAAAAATCTCACCTCAGTAAGCCAAAACTCGCACTTATTGAACTTGGCGTACAGCTGATGGTCTCTCAACAATTGTAACACAATCCTCAAATGATACTCATGCTCCCACTCTATTTGGGAGTAGATCAAAATTTCATCCACGAAGACTATGACAAAATGATCCAAATAGGGTTGGAATACCTATTGCATAGGAGTCCATGGATACATTGAAAAAATTACCGTCAATCAAAGGCATCAAGTAAACTTCGAAATTTTATCAAAACGTGTGCTTGACGTCTTAGGGATATGCATGCCACAACACTGGCCCGATGGTAACTTGGTGTGAAGATTACATCTTGGAGTAGACTCGTGCTCCTCTCAGCGATCGAACAAATCATCAATCCTCGGCAATGATTTTGATTCTTATTAGCTAACCTGTTCAACTGTAGTGATCGTAGTCGAAGGGTCTTGTCATACTGCCCTTAGCCGAACCGGAGAGCCCGTAGTGAAGTGCTCGATCCAGCTGAACCCCTTGTCCAGTAGCTCCTGTAGCTGGACTCTGAGTTCCTGCAACTCAATTGGTGCCATCCTATGCGGAGTCATAGAGATGGGCGTGCAAGTGTAACCCGATCTTTTGAAGTCTGACCCTTTGTAGGCAATCCGTGCTTCGTCAGAAAAACATCCTTGCGCCAATGAAGCTACTAGAGGTAGATCTAGTCGGTCTTACCTCGTCCTCTAGGGTGGAGCTTGCTAGCCAACCATGACATCATGACACCTAGACTCATTACCTTTATACAGATTTAAATATCATGTATCCCCTTGAAATCTGACAAAGTACCATCCTAAAGTGCAGGCGGTAACTCTCCCTGCTCATAATCGATAGCGACCTTGTAGTAGTCGGCCAGTCCATCTGAATGCGTTGAACTTTGGCATGTCCATGATCCTCAAAGTCCCTTTGTGAGGTAGAGTTCCTGAGATATAACTCGCAGCCCGACACCATCATCCTATTCTGGCCCCCAATCCACTGAGGAGAACTCACGTACAAAGGCTCCTCGAGGCCCCTCGACCTCTAAGCCCAACTACATCACAGCGATGGGCGATAAATGAATGCGTAGCACTAGATCAAATAACACTCCATAGAAATAGAAAAAACGTGCTGTATAAATGGGCGTCTGTGACTCGATCGGTGGTGTGTCGGCGTAGACACGCCCTGAACCACGATGTCCCTGCGCGTGGGCCTCGTCTCTGCCTCGGCCCGGCCCAGTAAAGCCTCTACGGCGCGTATGGGAGGTGCCGTGCGGCTCCTTGAGGCCAAGCTGGCTCCTGCGGCCTATCTGGGTTGTGGAGGAATATACTGTATCCTCTCCTGTCCTACCGCTGACTGGGACTGCGTTGTCCCGAAACCTTGGGATCCCTGTCTCTAGGGAATGATCCTCTCCTTAATATCAGGGCTCTTATCAATGATAGCACACCATGCCAAACTGATAGAGCCTGATCACATCCTTGGCACGGATGGGCTGCGGCCACAGGACCCTCGGTAATTTAGAAGCCACTCTTCTTGCTCCGAGACTAGAAGAGAGTAGGCTCTCCTTTATCTTTACTGCTTTGCATCCCAGGTGCTCAGGGCATCCTCGATCTCTCTTTGGGTGGGAGGTGTCCACAGCCATGGAGTCCATGTCCCCATGGCGAAGTCTTATTATCACGCTGAATGGACAACATTATTCTTGAACCTCGACTTTGGCCATGCCGGTAACGCGTAATCATCAGCAAAACGGGCTAGCTCCGTGAATCTAGCCACATAATCCATCACAGTCATCGTCCCCTGCTTCAGCTCTAAGAACTCTTGAGCCTTCGCATGTCTCGCGATGTCAGGAAAATGCCTGCATGAAACGACTCAGGAACTGCCCATTATCATTGCCTCTAGGTCTCTAGAGGTCTTTGCCCAATTCCACCATACTTGGGCCTCACCCTCTAGTTGGAACGCAGCTAGTCTAATCCTAGTCGTGTCAGAGGTAATCTCCATAGCCTCCACCTTCTCGACCTGCATGAACCAATGGTCTACCACCATCGGATCTCCTCCCCCTGTGAATGTCGGAGGATGATGTGCCCTAAACCTCTGGAGGTTACTCGGACCTCCTTGGCTACACACTTTTACACTAGCACGTACGTGCTTGGCCCGGCGCAAATACCTACCGACCTCAACAAAAGCACTGTGATCAAATCTTGGTGGTGCGAGCCCGATACCAGTGGAATGCTCTCATTATCGCCCTCGACTAGCCATTTACAGTGTCGAATGGCAGAGTTAAAATTCAATGCGATTATCTACAAGGCATAAGCTTGAGGCCTCGAGACACTATTCATATACAGGAAAAATATTTTATGCACAATGTCCATGCATTCATAGATGTCTGAGACAATTATTCAATATATTAATTCATATTTAACAAAAAAAAAAATTATTTTATTTTGTCTCATTTTATTTTATTTTTAAAAAAAAATTAATTTAATTTTTTTTTTGAAAAATTTTGTGAACAATGCTCATGAACAGTGTCCCCCAACGGTGACGCTCGAGAAAGCAGTGGCGGGTCCAAAGCTGGTTGGAGTGCACCGAGATGCACACCTTGCACTTGACTTCTTGGCGCACGGTGCGCACACAACTGCGCCATGTCGGTATCGTGGTGCTTCCCCGTAGTCATCGATACGTATCACGCCACAGCCACGCGGCCATGCCTCTGCCCCACAATCACGATCTGTCAGTTGTATCGTGACACGCTCTCAACCAATTTGTCAGCTTGTCCACGATACAAAGCGTATCGTGGCCTGAACCAATGACCAGCCCCTACGCCTACATCCACGATACGAAGCCGTGTATCGCTACTACAATCCACCCAGCCCAGTCAGAAGCCTCACTTTGTCACAATACAATAGCGTATCGTGACACTCTCCCGATAAATTTGCACGCCCATGATTGCTATGTCACGATACAATTGATTGTATTGTGACCTAGTTGGGCAGTAGCCCATCCAATTTCTTCTTTGTTTCTTTTTTGTTTTTTCTCATTCCGACTCTTTGGAAAAAAAACTACTATATATATATATATATATATATATATATATATATATATATATATATTTCAGTACACCCAAATAAATTTATTAAAATTTATTTTATTTATTTTTAACTACGATTTCGCGCTTCATCGAACCTTAGAAAAATTTCTTCACATCATATTATTTTTTTTTTCATTTAATTATGGACCATTTTGTCCAAAATTTCTCGAACACCTATGGTTACATTTTCTCGACCCTAGTGTTCAACATCTTTCCTATGCTATTCACCAAGCATACAATTTCAATCACAATTCATACACAACAACTCATGTTATTAATACCATTCACACATAAAACACCATGCATGTAGTGTTCTAATCCTATCCCGTGACTTCTTAGGTAATCACATACCTAAACCCTATCATCGAGTTTTACCAAGTTGTGATGTTCTTATACCTCAATGACCATGGCCTAAGCCCAAGTCCCTCAAGCCCTAGGTATTCATATACCTAAGTTCTACACCCACCGAGCTCCCAAGGTAATCGTTTACCTTATCTTTGATACCAAGCTGTGAAGCTGGTATCAAAACCTAAACTTATGGATACTAGGCCGGGCTCCTAGGAGTCGTATACCTAAGCTCTGATGCACCAGGCTGTGGCCCCAAGGCAGGGGTCCGTTGACAACCCACGTCAACCCGCGCGAATATTAGTGGATGTCGGGTAACCCGACACCACTCATAAAAATCGGGCAGAGTCTCCTTTGTACGAGGAGCTCTACCCAAGGTACAAACCTGTCCCAACAAGTTTACAATGACCACACAAGGTCCATATACAATTAAAATGAGCAAAAATGGCCACTTGGGCCCATGCATCAATACTCATCAATATATCCCAACCAACATATTACATGGTTCAAGAGTTTTTACATTACTCTTAACTCAACACATATTAAAATTACAACATTCTAATACACGTTATACAACAATATCAAAGCCACAAGTCGAACAACCCATCTGTGACTACAGTGAGGCGTCGTCATACGTCTTGGCGCTCACTTGTACAGGAAATGGTTATCCTGTGAGGTGGAAATAAAGCCAGTAGTGATAATTTCCTGTGGGTTCTCCACGCTAAGTGCACATGCATGACGATCGTATTGACAATTTCATGAACCTATCTTTCCGATACTTCTGTGATGTCATGTCGAGTCTCACTGACTCCTCACATATGCTTAAGCCGAATGCGAGTAAAATCACAGTTTTCAAAACAAAAGCTATTTGTTCTTGAAAACATATTACCGAGTTTCGGTAAAATATTGGACTACCCTCCGAGGCGAATTGCTGGATAACTCTCAAGATCATGATTACTCATCGAAGTGATGCATTGGACGTCCCTCCCTAAGGCAATTTTGGAAAATCTTAATGAAATTCCTTTCAAAAGCGTTTTCATTTTCTTTCAATTTCATGTCATGCACTCACTCCTAATATTCTAGGGTTGCCACTAGTGCATATGGAGATACATGATGTAATTTCAACACTTCATGCTAATATATTTACATGCATATATATTAACACTAATAAATACATAAAACATGTTATGCAAATTCACAATCAATTACACCAAAATTAGCTCCACGTGGGTTAATTAACAAACCGGCGATTAATTTTGGATCGAAACGACGAACACATTTCCACAAAAATTTACGTGTCACTATTCATGTAAACAATGAAACCCTCGGGTTACTGTTCACGACAACACAAATAGGAAATTTCTCCACTCGGTTCAAAGCTTTTGAGACCGAGTTTATGGCTAAAACAAGCCTTAGAACATTCCTAACCATTTACATGGCTCTTAGCCAAAGATTAACGCAAGAAGGAAAAGATCCCTGCCTATTGGAGTTGTCGGAACTCCACGAATCGGTGTCAATAAGTAGCCCTCGCGACGTAGAACACTTTACTTCTTGCTCCGCCAAACCCGGCCGTTCGATGTTCGAAAATCTAGAGAGAAGGTGTGCCTTCTCTCTCTAAAACTCAAATCTCACTCTCATTGTCAAAACCGTTCCAGCCATTGCCCATTTTGCCTCTAAATGAAGAAGATGACACTGTTCATCTTTTGTCTTATTATCATTAAACTTTCATTTAATTCCCATCATGTCCCTTCTTCTAGATTTTTGACACTTGACATTATCTAGGCCGTCCATTTCCATCCTCTCTCTACTCATGCAACATGTGTCACATGAGTACATGTAGTGGATGACTTTTGTCATATGCTTGTCTCACCAGGCAGTTTTACTGGCACGACCTCTCGGTGTCTACCGAAAAATGTGAAACTTATCTCGGTGTGTCGACGTGGTATGGAATTTCGCGAGAAAATTCCAACAGTGAAATCCGTTTTGTCATCTGAGATCTAGAAAAATTTCGGGTTTTTACCGAAATTACCGTTTTACCATTTTTCAGAAAATTGGAACTTTCTCGGGTCTTACAGAATCGCACACTTCTTGATATGGTGTGATGTATGCTTGTTATTTCCTCACTACTTGAGTTCTTGTGGGGTGAAGCTTTGAAAGCTGCAGCTTATATTTTGAACCAAGTGCCTTCTAAGTCTGTTCCTAAGACTCTGTATGAGCTATGGTCACAAAAGAAGCCTAGTCTTCATCACTTCCGTGTTTGGGGCTATAAGGTGGAAGTGAGACCATACAACTCGCTATCCAAGAAACTTGATCCGAAGACCATCAGTGGGTACTTTATTGGTGATTATGTGGGATAAAGAGGTTATAGGTTTTGTTGTCCGTCGAACACCACTGAGTGATTGAGTCAGATCGAGCTATCTATTTTGAGGATGATACTGGTGCAAGCCAAGGGCCAAGAGAAATTTTGTTCAAAGAACACCCAGTTTTTATTCCTGTGCCTATTGCTTCCTCTCTGATCTCTTGTCATGTTGTTGACTAGCATCCAATAGCCAATCTTGATAATGAATAAATTGAGGATGTAGATCCAATAGCCCCAGATGTAAAACTAGTAGCCCTAGATGTAGTCATGAATGTACCCTTGAGGAGGTCAGAGAGGGCGGGTAGGCTCGTAATTTTAGATGACTACATTGACTACTTGCAGGAGCATGAGTATGATGTGGGTAATGTATAAGATCCAACTACCTACAAAGAATCCATTGCTAGTCCTCAATCCAACTTCTGGGTTTATTCAATGAACGATGAGATGACTTCCATGTTATAGAATAAAGTGTGGAGCTTGGTAGATTTTCCAGATGGTTGTAGACCCATTAGGCGAAAATGGGTATTCAAGACCAAGTGTGATGTCAAGGGACAAGTAGATATAAATAAAGCAAGATTAGTGACCAAGAGTTACAGTCAATGAGAAGGTATTGATTTCAAGGAAACCTTCTCTCCCATATCCACTGAAGACTCTTTGCGCATTATTATGGCTATAGTGGCTCATTCTGATTTGGAGTTGCATCAGATAGATGTGAGGATAACTTTCTTGAATTGAGACTTAGTTGAGGATGTTTACATGTCTCAACCTACTAGTTTTGAGGAGGTTGGGAGGGAAAATATGGTTTGCAAGCTCCAGAATTCCATTTATGGTTTAAAACAGGCTTCTAAGTAGTGGTATCTCAAGTTTGATGAAGTTGTCATCGCCGATGATTTTAAGGAGAACATCGTCGATCAATGCATATATATAAAAGTTAGTGGAAGCAAATACATATTCTTTGTTTTATATGTTGATGATATTTTTCTCGCAGCCAATGATACTGACCTATTGGTTGAGACAAAGCGGTTTTTATTTAGCCATTTTGATATGAAGGATCTTGGGGAAACATCTTATGTCTTGGGCATACAAATACTTCACGATAGACCTAGTGGCATTCTGAGATTGTCTCAACATACGTATATTAAACACATTCCGAAAAGGTTCAATATGCAATCATGTTCTTTTGGTAAGACACCAATTGTAAAGGGTAACAGATTTTCCAAAGGCAAATGTCCTCAAAATGATATTGAGAGAGATTAGATAAAAGCATTCTCTTATTCTTCAGTTGTGGGAAGTCTGATGTATGCTCAAGTATGCGCATGCTCTGATATTGCTTTTATTGGTGGCATGTTGGGTAGGTATTTGAGTAATCCTGGTCAAAGCCAATGGAAAGCGGCTAAGAAAGTTTTGAGGTATCTTTGTACCTAGGATCTCATGTTGAGCCAATGGAAAGCCAATGGTTATATTTTTTCCCTTGCTTTGGTAAGCCCATTAGGCCAAATCCTAATTGTTCCCTTATGCTTTATATATATATAAGTAAATAGAGTCATATAATTTAATAAGGAGTTTTTTAGAACACGCTTAGGGAGAAGGAAAGAGTCATCTTCAACTGCAGCTTTTCTTTGATTTTATCCTTTGTAGATTCGGGGGACAAATTGCAGTCAATAATTCCGGATCCATGTCAGGTATGTTTTCTATAAACAAGGAATGATATGTTTCTTTATTTAATAAAGTTTTTATTCTATAATGTATTTATTGGGTCTTTTGATTGTTAATCAATTGTTTTTTAGGTTCAATAAATACTCTTGATTTTACGAAATAATCTAGATAGGTGGCCTCTAACGGATCACTCCAACCAATTGAGAGAAAAAGTAAAATTAATTAACTAATTGAAAAAATCATGCCCTCTCCAACATATCTCTTTTTATTTGAAAATGAATTTTAATAAATAATTAAAATAAGGAAATGTCATAAGTCTCCCATGACTTAGTTATAGCTATTTAAATGAAAAATTAATACTTTAAAAAATAAAAAATGAATGAATAACTTTAATTTACCTACTAAGATAATCCAACCTCAATAATAAGAGGAATATTTAAGTTTAAAATGAACTTGGACAACAAATCAAAAGACTTGACCGTAAGACTTGGCCAAGTCAATTCTATTATTAAGAATTATTTATTTATTTATTATTTAAATAACACATACTATTCCAAAAGTAAATAACCCCGTTATTGAATCAATGTTTTGGTTAATCTATAATTTGATGATAATGAAAGAAGGTTTTAATTTGATGGTTAAATTTAGATATGATCAGGTAAAAGATCTTGTTAGAAGGGTCATCCAATAACAACATGCTTACAGAAAATAGATAAAATTAATAAGAATCAAGAAAAAGGTTTATAAAAAAGCAAAAAAACTTTCATTCACATGTTTTTAATTTATTTTTCAATTTTTAAAAATTTGGATGAAAATTGATCTGAGGATGAGAAGATCTACCTAGCCTATAAGACTATCTTGAAACACAATTTTTTAAGGAAAATATTTTAAGGATCCTTGAAAATATTGTTAGTTTAATTCAAATGTCACACACAAAAAAATTGTTAAAATATTGGTTAAAACTAGTCAAAATGAGGTTCACATTCATGTGATAACTAAAAAAGATATTAGCCCCAAATAGAAGCTTCGAAAAATATTGAGTTAGAACACATGTAGAGATGTGTTCAAGCAATCGTCAATTCTCATGCTGAAATTACTCTGACCCATGATAGCATGAGTTGTTTATAGTGGAATTTTCAAAAAATATATTGTATATTTTATTAAAAAATAATAAGAAGAAATTTATCTTAATGTATGAATCAAGTGTGTTTTATTAAATGGTTTGGTTTTGAGAAAGTTTAATTATGTTTAGTAGTGAAAAACTTTGAAGAAAATGAAAATGGAAAAAAATAGGGAGTGAAATAAAAAATAAAGAAAAATAAAAAATAAATCTAAAGTCAATAATATAATTTTATACAATGTTTTAAATATATATTTTTTTAACTCTTCCATATAAATATAAATAGCCCCTAAGGCTTGGTTCATGAGATAAATGGGTAAGATGGGGATGTAGAGGTTCTAGGCTCATATTCGGACCAGTACAACACGAGAGTACAAAATGAAGTAAAAAAAAAAAACCTCTCCCATATAAATATGGACTAGTTTAAAACATTCAAATTTAATTCATTTGAAATGATATTGATAGTGCCTAAAAAAATCAGCGCATAGGCCCAGGACATAGGCCTAGGAAACGAATCATCAGCAAAGCTTAAAGTGGGTTGGCATCCCCCATGGGGTTGGCAGAAGAGCCTCACGTGGGGACTCAGCCCACGATGACGTCTTGGTTACTCTTAAGGCGTGAACCCAAAGCTGAAACTAAGCTCAGTGGGCCGGACAAGTGACGGGGATAATCTGTTGTCCACCAGTTGAGACATAAGAAAGGAAAACATTCCATCTCCATGATCCGATATCTATAGTAGAAGGAGATCCCCCGATATAGCTCTCACAATTATCCCCTAATATTCAGCTAGCTATAAGGAAAATGAGATTCCCTACCCAATTGGGAAGAGGTCATATCGTTGTCTAACAAGGAAAGTCATCGTGATCACCCATGATAAATACCAAGCAATTCCATCGAAGAAAGGTATGCAATTACAAAACTATCAACAATTGATCTATTTCCCTTTTGTAAGAAAGAAATTGACTTAGGCATCGGAGAGGTGGTCGGTACACCCCCTATCGGACCACCCTTTCTGTGCAGGTTGTATATCGATCCGGCCTGACGGACAGGCCCAGCAACTCCAGCAAGCTCCAACCCAGTACCGATAGAAAAAGCACCATCAGTTTGGCGCCTTTTGTGGGAATGACTGTTCCTTTACAAATCAACCGATTTCTCGATGTGTCGTATCGACTCGAAACATGGCGAGTCACGCTAACCCCGGGCGTAAGACGATAGAATGGTGTTGGCCAATGAACAACTAGGAGATGCTCCCGAAGCTCTTCACGCTGCTAGCAACAAGATGGAGGCACTTTGTCTCGTCAATCAAAGTCTGCTAAGGGAGTTGGTGAACTCACCAGATAGGGGCAACACCCACAGAAGGCATAACAGGCTCTTGAAGGCCATAGTACCATTCCACAGGAGGAACAACACCTCGCACCCCAAGGGGGCGTTTAGAAGAAAGAGAGGAAAATAGTAGGACCAAGAGGGCACCCAATCCTATATACACCAGGAGATGGTGCGATGAGGGGATGCCTAGCGGGGCAGCCCAGGTGATGAGCGATCCCTTATTAGCGGGGGAAGAGGGAGCAATCTTAGGAAGCAGTGGTTCGAGGACATCTAACAGGCTGACCACATGAAGGGAGGCGTAAAGGTCAAACCCCCAGAAATCTCCATGGATGCTGCAGTACGACAAGCGGAATCCTGTTCACGGCCCGGTACTACACTTCCCTATCCGGTGAAATTCGAGGATCTTTCTTGGTCGAGGCCTTTGTGAATGAAAGACTGTATGGAGCCACCTCAACACACATAAGAATAAGATTGAGCTGCATGGATACCAAGACCCGATGAGATGCAGAGCCTTTGCCATCACGCTTAAGGGCTCGGCCTTGGCATGGTTCAACAGGCTCCCGCCAGCCTTAATCTCATCCTTCAGAGAGCTCTCCATTGCTTTCGTATCCCACTTCATTGGAGCCCGGACATACAGGAAGCCCAGCTACCACCTGCTGACCATAAAGCAAGGCCCACAGGAGAATTTGAGGTTCTACGTCCAGAGGTTCAACTCGGAGTCATTATAGGTAGACATCCCATATGAGAAATTTTCCATCATCGCCTTTATCGTCGGGCTAGGCATACAGTCCAAAGACCTAATGTTCTCCATCTCGAAGAACCCTTAGGCAAGCATGGTGAGGTGCAATAAGCGAGAAAAATACATCAAGCTAACGAGGCCATATATCTAATGGGAAGCTCTTCGGCGCCAAGGAGAAAAGTAAGGACAAAGGACTGAAGCCACAGAAGGCGAAGAGGCAGAGATAGATCTCCACGGAGAACAAGGAAGAGATAGAGGTCGATCTCTGATGGGTTACCTAAAACACTCATATTATACTTCGCGTTAATAGTCTTCCATTTTCTGTTTATTTTAGAGTAATTTTATAGTTTTTGTGACTAGAATCTTGGTTGATGTCTGTTGTGAATGTAGGGCATTGGGGCGAAAGAGCGGCGCGACGGAGCTGATTACGAGCAAATGCGAACAAAGGCGATGGAAGTGTAATCACGTCGCGACGTCTCCACGTCGTGACGCAGCCACGTCGCGACGTCTCCACGTCGCGACGTCAGCTCGAGATCTGCACCCTATCATTTAAAGTACGAAGGATTCAGAAAAGGGATATCGGGAAGCGTCTGAGCGAAGGCCACGAATTCGAATGAGTGACATAGACTTAGTGCGGGATTTATTTGCCTTTCATTGTTTGGATATTTCGGGGACGGGGAGAATGATGTTTTAATTCTAAGCATTTTCTTCTTTTTCATTCATGATGTTACGTATTTATTTCTAGGGTTATATTGAACCTTGTCATATGTTCATGGATTAAAGAGTTGCAACTTTATATTTATTGATTATTTCTCAATATGTTGTAACTATTCATACCTATGATTGTAGTATGTTGATGTCGTAACATTGGCATAATTACCTTTGGAGATCAAGAGATTCGAGAGATGAGAATTATTCGAGGGATGCGGAGTGAAATGGAGCTTGATTGATTCGGTAAATAGAGATATTCCGAACTTGAAGGTGGCAATTGGGGTTAGGACATTAATGCATTTCGGAATACTGAGTCGGGATAGAGATATACCCGATTCTATTCGCGAGATAGGCGGATATACCTCGAGAGAGGATACCTCGTAGAAAAGATCACCTCGCCATTGACATATGGAAATATCTTTGAATAATAACATATTTAGAAAGATTAATCCATTATGAACGTGACAAGGGAGATATAACCCTAGGCTTCAAAACCAATACTTTAATTGAATCAATAGTTTAGGTAATCTTTACATATTTGAATTCTCTTCTAGAGTCATCTTTCAGATATTGTCTAAAGCGGAACCTTTATAATTGATACACATCCCCTGGCCGGATCGATATACATTTTACGAGTACACTATACTCTTAGGGCGACAACGTGCATGCATATAGGCTTATATTTTATACACCGCGTTTTCCGCCTGTCAATCTCCAAGAAGGGGTGTCTCCCGGGGACGCTTGGGTCCCACCTAGCTCAGCTGCGGCCTTGAGTACCCCTCGGTTCACCCCCCTAACGGCCTCTCGGTGTCTGAGTCCTATCCCGAGGTGCAACATGAGAAGTTTTTAAGGTGGCGAGTCTCGGGTGAAAGACGGACCTGACAAAAGAGACATAACTAAGTATTGCGAGTTCACGGAGATCATGACACTGAATAGATGGCGTATTCGATTGAGAAGAATCGAGTTCCTAATCGGCGTGGACTGTCCAGATGCGTTCACGTTATCTCAGAGAACCAAGACCGGGCACCTCCTCCTCCACCTCTTCAGCCCGGTGACTCGGCGTAGCAATCCACTGGGAGAGATCAATGTATTCACGGGGGATTCGTCGGTGGGGGGAATCCGATTCGGCTAGCGGAAGAGTCACCTATGACATGGTCCCGGGAGACACTAGAGGTACAAGCCGTGTGCAAGCTCCCTAGATTGGATACCACCATAACCTTCTCGGTTTCGACGTGGAAGGCGCGACATCCCATGATGACCGTTGTAATAAAGTCGTCGTGATGACAAAGCAGTTCCGCGAGGTCACGATTGACCGCGGGAACTTGGGACATCATCTTCGCATCGGTTGACAAAATGGGCATCGGAGGAGAAGAAATTTGGGCAAGTGGCGCGGCAGAGTTCTCAGGAGAAAGTGCTGCCCCAGGGTCGGTATATTGGTACTCACTTTAGGAGACCCCGTACCCAAACCCTGATGACAATAAAATTCCTCATAGTGGATGCTTCGGCATACAACATGTTCTTTGGCGGGCCTTCTCTCAATGCCATAAGGGTCAAGTCCCTTGGCCTATCATATGGTTGTTAGATTACATGGAGAATGGAATAGGAATGGATTCGGGACCAACGGGTAGCCCGAGGAGTGCTGCCACGTCGATGAACGCCAGCCGATTGAAAACATCCACATGGATGAGCTCGACATGAGAGATGAATTAAACACCCAACCTATGCCCTAAGAAGAGCTAGAACCAGTACAACTTGACGACTAGCCAGAACACCTCGTGTAATACCCCTAAATATGCCATAACAGTTTTATAACATGTTTAGGGTATTTTGTAGGTATAATTTGAATTTTTCGTAATTATAATTTGCTAAGTGAGAAAATTTCGAAAACCAGATTTGTACGAATGCAAGGGTATATTAGTAATTTTCAAAAGGATATGAAAGGCATAATATGAGAAGAGCGTATGCCATTATAGAAATAAGAAAATTTGGGTTGCAAATAGAAGAGAGTATAAGGGCCTAATTATAAATAAAGAAAAAAAATGAAAAATATAAAAAACGAGATAAGATCATTTGGTCTCTCACAGGAGACCAAAAACGTGAAAACAAAAAGGAAGAGAGAAAGAAGAAGAAGAGGAGGAAGAAGAAGGAAGAGAAAGAGCAAAGGTATGGATTTTATATGGGTTTATGGATTATTTTGGATACTTGTATAGATTTCTATAGTTTGTATGGAAAAAAAATCAATAATGGCTTGAATTTTGATGAATTTGGATCTAAAAGAACCCTCGGTATATTGGTTGTGTTTTGGACTTGGGTTGGTTGATTGTAATTCTCAATTGAGGAATATTTGTACTAAGGAAATATTGGGGTTTTAGGGGAGATGCTGTCAAAATTTCTCTAAAACCCATATTTTTGTTTTGGCCATAACTTTGTCATCACTCATCCGAATTGAGTGATTCAAATTTCTAGGTAAACTAGACTTATAGAAGAACATATCTTCTCGAAAGTAGGTATATCAAATTGACCACTTTGGAAATATAGAGAAATTCATCAAAGTGGAGGCGGCCTGTATGGTCCGTGCGGCTCGGAGTGGGGCTGAGTGTCATTTTCTAATTGTTGGCCTCTGGCAGGAATGGTCATAACTTCTTCATCCGAACTCCGTTTCGAGTGTTCTTGAACTCTTTGGAAAGCCCATTGAGTCAAGATTCCAACCATATGCCTGTGGAGGATAGTAGGTGAAAATAACCATGCTGAAATCTAGGTTTCCAAATTTGTTGTAGGATAGATGGCCGACTAAGTTAGCTACTCATGTGTGACCTCCAACTTCAGACGGTCATAACTTCTTCGTTCGAACTCCGTTTCGGGTGTTCTTGGACTCTATGAAAAGCCCATTGAGTCAAGAATCCATCCATATATAGCATGATAAAATTGAAACTCATATTAGATCCAAAAATCATGAAAAACAGTAGGCACTACTGGTATCCATAGTTATTCATGCATATAACGAGATATGAAATATGGAAAGATACGAATAAATGATTGTACATATCCCATATGATTATCGGATGACAATAATTATTTGGGAATATGAGATATGTACTAAACATAAAATATACATAGATTGTCTGCTTAGAACCTAGTAGAAGAATAGATGAGCATGCCTATTAGGGAAAAACAAGTCTGCAACATACTGATCAGTTGGCCCCGTTTGGGTCATTATAGCGCCTTTGGGCCCTTATAGATGGTCATTGTATCGTACAATGATAACAACGCCTTCGGGCCCTTATAGATGGTCATTGTCTCGCCGCAGTGATAAGCACGACGCCCCTTCGGGCCCTTATAGACCAGCATTTCCGTGCGATGGTATAAGCGCCAGGCCATTATAGTTTCCTTTATCCTCTTCTAAGGTTTTTGTAGGCATGAAACATAAAAGCAAATGAAAAGTATACGCAAATGAAATGTATATGATATATGACATGATATGAGAAGCATATCATTGTTATGTGATGATATGTAATCAATGACAAGTACATGTTGACAAGAATAAGAAGAAAAGTGTAAATGACATAAAATGAAATATGATATGATAAGAAAGTATAAGATTGCATAAGCATGTGTAAATTATATGTATAAATATATAAACATGTCATGCAGTAGTAGATCTGAAACTAAAGTCTATCACAACCATATATATAGTATATATATATGATAGAGTAGTAGTCACTCTTCTATTAGTCAAATCCACAATGCAATTCACAAGTATCGCTGATCTTCATGTGATGATACAAAAGCGACGAGAAGTCGGACCTTTCACATCAGCAACCAAGGCCAACACACTACTAGGTGCCCATTAAAGACCTTTTGGTCTATTTTTGTATATGTTTTGTTTTTGTAAACAATGCAAATATTGTAAATGTTGAACACTTCCATATATGGAGCTTGTATATATTTTGTAATCCGCTGCTACAGAATATAGTACAAGTTAAATGTTAACATTGTATGAATGAACGACATAAGGTTATAAGTTTAAAAAAAATAAAAATGACACCCTCGCTTGACACGGGTGTGCGGGATTGAAGTGCAGTTGGATTGGTATCAAAGCATCCTGGATTCGGTTAGGACCCGCTAATCGGGTCGGATCAGAGAAGAGGCGTCACACCTCGCCTACATTGGATCCAAATTGGTCGAGGACGTTAAAGACCTCCTCATCCACCTCTTAAAGCAAAATGTGGAAGTATTCGCTTGGAAGTAAGAGGACATGGGAGGAATTGACCCAACAGTTATCACCCACAAGCTGAATGTTATTCCCTCCTTCAAACCCGTCAAATAGAAAAGAAGAAGTTTCACCCGTAAGGCAGAAGGCGATCATCGAAGAGGTAAAAAAACTCATCCAACCCGAGCTATCCGAGAAGTAAATTATCCCGACTGGTTGGATAATGTGGTTCTGACAGGCTGAAAGTGAGTGTGTAGAAATTGGTAAAAATGCAGACCCGTGCGCGCAAGTATACGCATCGAGTTCATGTAGTGCAGTGGTTAGTCAAGTGTCATTCCCACGAAAAGAAGTGTGTTGAATATTGGTGTGATGATCTAGACAATATTTAGATCTAGTCCTATAGAGAATTATGACTAAATTAACTGAATTAAAGAAAACCTAATATTGAAAATTCGATTTAAGGTAACGATGAGAAAAATAGGGTTTTGCCTTTGCCTACCACACTTGATGGATTTTTAACCTAGATAGCGTATTTATTTAAAATTCCATATGATTTATGTTAGCAGGTTGATCATGCCTAAAAGATATTCTCTCTCGAGATATAGTTGCCTATCTCGCTAGTGGGGTGTATTGCATCTCTGCTTCGACCCCTTAACTCCGAGATGCCTGAATGTGCAAATCCTAGCGCTACACTTGGAATGCGGGATATCTCTATTCCCTGATTAACCAAGTGTTGCTTTCCCCATGTCCCTATGAGTCATCTTCTCTCTATATCAGACTCCTAGCATTAACATGCCACAATTGGCCAAATAATAACATGTAATTAAATTCAAGAATAAAGCAACCATTGATGTTCATATCGATATTAAATAAACCACAATTAAAGTATTAATCCATAACCTAGAGAGGAAAGTTAGTTCATAGTGATTTTCATTACAGACTGAAAGATTTTCAGCATCAAACGAATTAAGGAAAGAAATATAGGAGAAGCCATCTTCGCGATCTCCCGGAATCCGTCTTCGCCAAGCTCTCTCTATCCGTCTCTCCTTGTCTTCAGTATGCCTCCAATCCCTCATTTTGCCTCGAAATTGCTTCCTCTTTATACCTTGGAATCCGGGCCCATCAATGGCCCAGAAAATCAGAACTTTTAGTGCTTCCATTTTGGAATGGGAGACCTCGCTACGCCATGACGAAGAGACTTTGCGGCATGCCAGGGTTATTAAATTTAGCATTCGAGTTCGGCTGCGACAGGCCCCACTCAATTCTGCTTTGCGAAGCACTCGCCATAGCATGGAATGCACCATTTATTGCGTACTGGCGTTCAACTGTTGCCTTCTTTATTCTTCTTTAGCCCGATTCTTTGTGCTATTGTTTTAGCTTCCTTTTTGATCCCAATATGGCATGTCCTATAAACATTATAGTATGGGGATTAAGCCTTGATATTAGTGAATATGAATTCGAATCATGCAAATTGAGCTATAAAAACACATAGAAATTGTACTGGAATGCATGCATGATTCACTCCAATCAGGTTCTCGTTAAGAAGACAAATGGCAAGTGGCGTTTACCAATGTTAACCGGGCTTACTCGAAAGATATCTTTCCCTTGCCCACGTCGACCTCTTAGTGGGCGCCCTTTGCGGCCCACGAGCTTTCCTCGACTTCATGGGCGCTTTCGAGTTATAATCCTTAGAATGGACCCTGTGACCAGAGAAAACCTCATTCGTGATCGGATAAGGAACGTGTTGTTATTAGGTGATGCCTTTTGGGTTGAAGAACACTGGGGTTACCTATCAAAGGTTGGTAAATAGAATGTTCCAAAAACATATTAGAGCATCCATGGAAGTATACATAGACGACATCTTTGGTAAATTCGATCAGGTCGGCTCGCGTGAACCACTAGGCCCGAATCGTTCAGTCTGAAGGACTTCTGAGATGAAGTTAAACCCAACCAAGTGTTCTTTCGGAGTCTCCGTAGGGAAGTTCTTAGGTTTCATATTCAATAGCTGCGGAATAGAGGTAAATCCAGACAAGATAAAAGGCGTGCTCGACTTGCAACCACCCTTAAACACTAAAGAAATTGGTGCGGCCAGGAGAATAGGCTGTTGAGTGCTTTGTATCGATCGGTGTAGAGTGTTATCCCTTCTTTCAAGTTACGAAAAGGCCTTCACTAGGATGCCTTTGTGAAGAGGCGTTCTCAGCGGTAAAAACCTACTTAAGCTCCCCCCTATTTTGGTAAGCCCCTGCGGGGGAACTCCTTATGCTCTACTTGAGTGGATTTAGCGGGTTCTCGACTAGTCATACAATTCGGGGAGAACGGGATGGCGCAACGCTCATTCTTACTGGTCGAGGCTCACGAGAGGACGGAGAAGGTATCTGAAGATGGAGAAGCTAGTTCTAGCATTGGTGACCACCACTAGAAGACTTCGACCATACTTCCCAGCTCACACCATCGAGATTTCGACAGAACACCCAATGAAGCAAATCTTTCATAAACCGAAAACCTTAGGAAGATTAGTAAAATGGGCCATAGAGCTGAGTGAGTTTGACATTAGGTATAGGCCAAGAACAAGGATCAAAGGGCAAGTGTTGGTAGATTTCATCATGGAATTCACCTCGTGAGCTTAAGAAGCCTTGACTTGCGTCAGGCCTCCCCGTCCCCAGAGGTTGTCCGTAGATAGGGCCACTAATGCTTAAGGAAGCAGTGTAGGTTTGATTCCGACCTCCCCAGATGGAATCGACATGGAATAAGCACTCAAATTCGGGTTCAGGGCCTCAGGCGCGAGGCGAATGGGATTGTCATTGTCGGGCTTAACCTCGCCCACTCCATGGAAGCTGATCAGCTAGAGGTATGCAGCAATTCCTTGTTAGTGGTGAAGTACATAAAGGACTCCTACAAAGCGAGGGGTGAAAAAATGATCTTGCCTCAAAGGTACGCGAGTTTGCTCAAAAGGGTTCGTACGGGTTCGGGTTAGACCACGTCAGACGGAGATTCATGGGCGGGCATACTAGCTAAGCTAACTGTGGCTTGAAGTAAGAAGACTTGAATGACGAATTTACCCGGTAAGAGCACTTCATGGAACCTTGTTCAAATATCCCATGTGACGAAGTCCTCTCAATAATTACCGCGCGGTTGGATGGACCCCATACGGAACTATACGTTTAGCGGTACGCTATCGAGGCGATCGAAGGAGAGCATCTAAAGGCGAGCAGTTCGGTTGGGTCGTTCTTTTATGAGGAACCCTTTACAAACGGGGCTTTTCCGCACCCCTCCTCAAAGGCATAGGAAAGGAAGACGCTGACTATGTACTTAGAGAGGTACACGAAGGCATCTGCGACAACCATATCGGAGCTCGAACTTTGGCAGGAAAAGTCCTTAGGCAAGGATATTATTGGTCCACGATGCTCAAAGATGCCACAGAACTAGTCAGAAGATGCAAAATCTGTCAAGAGCATGCCAAGATCTCCCATCTCCCATCCGAGCCACTGACCTCAATCATAAGCCCCAGGCCTTTTCAACAAGAGGGATTAGACATACTTGGGCCCCTGCCCATTGGAAGAGGTTAATGTAAATTCGCCATTGTAAGAGTGGACTACTTCACCAAATGGGCAGAGGTCGAGCCATTGGTACGCAACTTTGTGTGGCGATCCATAATATGCAGGTTCGGAATCCCAAAAGCATTGGTGTCTGATAATGGAAAGCAGTTCGACAACTTGAAATTCAAAAATTTTGCGCCGAGCTTGGAATAAAAAATTACTATTCATCCACAGCTCATCCTCGATTCAACGAATGACATAAATCACTATAAGGACTCGAGAAATGATTGAAGACTAAGCTGGAGAACCTAAAGGGAAAATGGGTAGAATACCTCCTCGAGGTACTATGGGCGTATAGAACTACACGCAAGTCTGCAACTCAAGAAACTCCGTTCGCCTTAGCATTTGGCAGGGTGGTAGCCGCTTGTCAGAATTTGGGCTCGAGTCACTGGTCGAGTTCATGAGCGCCGAGCATAATGAGGAGTCTCACCGCTTAAACCTTGACCTCCTCGAGGAGAAATGAGAGCAGGCTATGAAACGCGCTGAGGACTACCAACGAAAAATAGCTAGGTACTATGATCGAAAGGTTAGGCCTAATAGTTTTAAGCCCGGTGACCTAGTGCTTAAGAAACTCGTGCCAGTAAGGAAAGACCCGCTCCACGGGAAGCTGGGATGTTTGGGAGGGACCACATATCTATCATGGATAATCCAGGCTAGCTATGAGTTTCAAACGGAAGAGGGAAAGACCTTGCATCACTTCTGGAATGCCGAGCACCTCAAGCGATTTTACCCATAAACCTCAGATTGTATCTATTAATAAAGCGCAGTAATTCTACTTTTGTTTAAATAACATTTTTTTGTGTTTATTTTCGGCCCGCCTACTCTCGTAAATCACAAAGAAAGAACAAAGTAGCTCGAATATTAAAGGGCCACGTAGCTCAGAGTTCAAAAGAGCCATGGAGCTCAGTTCAATAAGAGCCCGATGGCTTCGAGTTCAATAAGAGCTGTGCTTCGAGTTTGTTGGAACCACGTGGCTCGGGCGCTAAGCACACAACAACTCAGTTATTAAAGGAGCTGAATAGCCCGGAAGCCTCGCAGCCCAGGTTGTAAAATAAGATGGTAAAGAAGATGGAAGATCCAAAAGGTATAAAGGAAAATATCTGCAGATCTACAAAAATCAGGGTCAGCATTACAGAAGTCTAAGGCTCAGAGCCCAAAGTTAATAGAATAAGCACAACTACAGGGAAAAGCCTAAATGTTTGAGCGGGGACTCTTAGCGACCTTAGTTACGAGACACCGAGCCATGTAAGTCATAAGGTGGAAGTCGACGGCCCAGAAGTAGGAGGCGCGGCCTCTGCGGGGCCTCGATCTTGGGTTCACGAGGGAGGAACGGAGGCGGGGCATCGAAACACCACGGGGTCCGGCCGTCGTCGAGTCGGATTCTTGCCTCCCCTCGCGGGAACTTGAGGTTGAAATCGAACCGCGGGATAACCTTAGCAGCCTTGCGTCGAAAAGCAAGCCACCCTGAGGCCCACAAGGTACATGCCTTGTCTCTAAGCTCGACAATCACCCCTTCCTTTTGACTGACCAAGGCCTCCTGCCTCTGAAGATCTCCACGAAGCCCATGGAATTCCTCAGTTAGGCGCTCCACGGAGCTCATAGCCTCGGAAGCCTCTTGGCTGACTCAGCTTAATGTCGTGGCTTCCAATCGTGGTTCGTCCGGACCAGTATAGCTAGTCCACGACGGTGCGGCTCATCACAGTGGCTCATGGCTTCGTCCTCGGCAACCCCTCGGCCGCCAGGAGCCTTCTTTTCTTTATCTTCATCTCTTACTTTCGCGGTCGTGGTGTGCTTTAGGTCGAATTCATACTTCACGGAATCCTCGGCAAGGCGTTGTATCCGAGCTCGAAGGTCGGCCTTCTCGGAGGTCAGGGAGGCAACCTTGGCTTTATACGCTTTCATTGCTCTAGTAGAGCCCTCGGCAAAGCTGGCCCTCCTCGCCAGGCTTTTCATATAGGTGGCTATCTATAGAAACGAGATAAAATTAAGTGATAATTTGAAACAATGGTGGAACGAACAAATAAGGGCTTTTGGACATACGGTGGTGATTCGTGCCACAGTAGGTGTATTGGAATCAACAAAATTTATATCTAGCTCTTTGCTGTATAGGAAACCTCTTTGCTGATTATAGTAGTCTGGAGTGGGAACTACGGGAATGGGTTTTCTTCGTACAAATGAGTTACAGTGGAGTTCAAAACTAGTGAATTAAATTTGGATTTTCAAGGCTTGGTAAAAACAGGGGAGTTAGATGGTCAAAGGCTGAAAATAAAATAAGAAAAAAAAAAAAATGTAAAATAGAACCCCTTGAAGTGTCGGGCCACTGGTTTAGGGTTTTAAGGCAACCAACATGTCCCCGGGTATTTTTTTTCCTCGCGTTGGGGAGGATGACATATAGTCATTTCCCGAACCGGATCTTCATTTAACTTTAAAAACTAAACCCTATGATTTTCCCTTTTGAAACATAGCATTTAAATGGGCATAAATGTCCCTAACAGTGAAAACACATCTCAAAAACACTACCCTACGATAACTAATAGGAGACAACTAATTGGGCCTCAGTGGATCTAGTGAAAGTATCCCTTTGAACCGAAAAAACACCCAAATACACATTACAAAGAGAGCATGCTTAAGAGATTTTAACCTATGGTGGCGGGCGTAAACAACCATAAATGCATCTGCGTTAAAAATAGAGATAGAAACGAGTTACCTCCACACCTAATATGACCCTCCTCTTCAGGAGGAAGAGGGTATAATAGCTAAATATACGAGTTGGCCATCGTAGAAGTGTTTGGCGGCCCGAGAAAGAGGAAAGTAAAGAGAAAATGGGAAAAGGAGGACGGTAGTAGCCTCCCTTGTCTACTGTATTACCGACTGTGAAGTGGGTTGATTGTTTTGTACAAACCGGGGACTTATATATGCTCGAGTCAGAAATTACAAAGCAACCAAAATCATAAGGTATTACAAGGGTTAAAATAAAAAAAAACCAAAAATTGTAACAAAAAGTGAGGCGTCAAAAGCGAGAGGCAATTTCTTGGAGGAACAATGAGATGCACGGTCTGCGCGAGGATGCATAGTGCTCGCAGGAACCAATTTCGCAGGTGCTCCAATTTCCTCTGTTTTATGCTATTCTTTCTTCTTGGTTTCTGATCTGAAAAGCAAAGTTTGACTCAAATTTTTCATGCTTGGATCGAGCTGACAATTTACCTTTGATTAGCTCGCAAAAAACTGCAAAATTGCCATAAATGCTATCATTAAATGATAGGGACCTTGATGGCTACCATCCCGGGTTAATTAGAATGATTAGTACACAAAAAAGCACTCAAAACCTATAATAAATAGGGCTGAAATAGCACTTTTTGGGTACTAATCACACCCCGAACCTACATTTGCTATAGTCCCTTGGCAATGAAGAAAGAAAGAAAGAAGAGCATACAAAACGATAACAAAATTGTATTCTGAAAAGATTGCGGTTAAAAGGTTGTGAAGTAATGCCTAACCCTCAATGAAATTACGAGAAACTTAGTCTAATATAAGCTATCTCGAGAGAAGAGAATGCCATACAAAATTTAGTATCAAAAGAGCCTCCTTCTTAGTGACTCAACCAGGAACTTCCACCAAAATCTAAGTGTTTTTAGGTGATCAGTTTCCACCAATAAGCTGCAAAGCTACTTTCCCCCCAACCAAACTACTGCCAATGCCTTAGACTGTTGACCAACCTAAATAGATTCAATTCCACACTTATTTCTCACTTCTATTGTATTGTAGAGATTGCAATCTTTTGGCTTCGACTTCACACGAAAGAAGTCCATATAACGGGGATCGCATTGACTCGCCAACTAAGGTTTGGGGCATCAAGTCAAAGGATCTTTCAACCACAAACTCTACGAGTTTCTGGACTTGGGCCGTTTCAAGAATCCGGCACCTCTGACTCATTTAAACTCCACCTATCCACGAGTGTAGTGAGCGCTAAAGTGGTGACCCAACCAGTTGCCTTAGGGCACCAGGCTTTAAAGGCTTTCGCCATATACCCCTCGGACCGTGCTTGGGTTTCAAGGCAAAGCGTCGCGGCTTTACTTATCTCTTTTCTTTTTCTTTTGCCATTTCTTTTTCTTTTGGAAGACACATTGGCCTTCTTTCTTGGGGAACTCGAACCTATTATGGGCCGTCAAAGCTAAGGTTGGTTTTGCAAAGCAAGAGGAATATGCAGCTCCTTAGCCTAATGATGAAAACTGATGTGCACTATGTGTGTGGCTAGAGAATGGTGGAAGACAAGGAATTTGGCAATGATTCAAAGCTAATTATCATTTCGACTAGGCATGGCATCAATATAACATCAACATGATTTAGACAAAGTTTCAATTTTCCAACTTGCAGGTTAGGCAAAACCACAAAAAGTGGGTGTAATTTTTGAAAAATTAAGCTGTATAGTATAACAACTTCACAAAAAGGAAAACCAACAAGATTGAACATCACAAAATGGGCTTGCTCAAAATAAAAACAAAAACATAAATGTAAAAGCCACTTCCTTTGCTAAATCTCCCCCCAACCCAAATGTCTCATGTCTGCAATGGGGCTCGGATTGGAAAGTTAGATAAGGAAGTGCTACCTCCTTGATGAGATGTGATCGTTTTTGGATAGGAGACTTCACAAGCTTTCCATCGACACCTTATTCACTCGTTTGGCCTTGAATAAACAAGTTAGGAGAAGAAAGGAAAAAGTGACCAGTTGGAGAATTTTGAAAATTACACTTTTATAATAATTTCAAAAATGTTCTTTCTGGATATATTTGGATTCTACACTCTCTAAGCTTTCCAACGGTACCAAAAACACCTAAAACGGAGTTCGGATGAAAAAGTTATGAAGGAAACAAAATGGAGGTGATGCAGTGTTGCGAATTCGCAAACATGCGATTTTTCAATTTATATATATATATATATATATATATATATATATATCACTAAAAAGATAAAATAGCGAACAGGGAGAGGCAGGCACTGCGGACTGCGAATTTTTCGGAGGGTTGGAGGTTGCTAGTCGCAACCTACGAAATTTCCTTTGGTTGCTAAATTTAAGATTTTTTCTTACGCTCGACTTTTTAACTAGAAACTTGCAAAAATAAACACACAAAAAATTAAGAAAATTTGCAGAAAAATGTAAATTAATATAAAAACAAAGATTAACTAAAAATTAGAGGAAATCTAAGAAGAAAAATTAAAGAAATCAACATAAACTAAAATAAACTAAAATAAAATAAAAAAAATGAAAACAAAAAGTGGGGGAGACTGAGCACCCCCAAAACATGTTCCTCAAGCCTTTGGAGGCTGTCGGAACTAGTGGAGCTTAAAAATGCGGTCGGGTGCTCATCCAGGAACCAACACCGAACCAACCAACATGCCATACGTGTGGCGTTTGCCATTGTCTTGGATGTAGTGGCAAAGGCTCACCATAGTGGCCACTAATTTTACGATGTTTTTTAACATAGGCAATGTGATGGGGTGCTTTATAGTAGGTGCTTGGGGGTTGGTTGTCTTGTAGGCGGGATATACTCTAGCGATGGGTTGCTTTTGGGTGGGCGATGACATTAGGATCAAATCTATGAGAGAGTTGGTTGAGGGATAAGCTTTTGGAGCTCTTCCCTGCCTTTCCTCTACCTCCTATGTTTCCTCTCTGCAGCGGTTCCTCGAGAATACGGTTCTGCATTAATTCCTCCCTAAACCTGTTTGTAGGATGTCAAAATTTTCATCCAATTTGGCATGGAACTCATCCAATTCCTTGTTGGGGAGCTACTCACTTATGTCGAAATCATATTGACTGGACATCCCTTTGTCCTCTGTTCCTCTATGAGTTATCCTTAATTTGCTCAAATTCAGGATGGCTTGTTCAATGGGGATGAGGTTGGTGGTTGCTGTGGCTGAGGAGTTGAGGCAAAATGTGGAGAAGCAGGAGGTGCATAAGTTGAGGGAACACTATAGACATGTGCACTCATCCATTGGTCTCTATAGTCCCTCATAGACCTATTTGGGTTTGAATTTCTCCCCAATGGTTGCTGATTCTGCCATGGAAGGCTCCTATAGTCCCTCATTGACATGTATGCCCAAGGGTTTCTCTACTTACTGTATTGCTCTCCCTCTAGGTGTTCCATTTGGTTTATGTTTGAGATCATTTGCACCTTAAAACACCTTTGGAACATGCCTCTGCTAAAAAATAGAGGCCAGCCAATGAGAGCCCAACGGAGAAAAAAATCCTGCGGCCTTTGTTTTTTTTTTTTTTTTTTTTACAGTGAAATGAAAAAAAAAAAGACTGTAATATAAAAGATATTCACCAATACTTGTTATGAGGATCACAAGTGTTCCACAGTTCGTCAAATGAACTTAGGCACCATCCCCGGCAATGACGCCATTTGATTCGTGCCACAGTAGGTGTATTGGAATCAACAAAATTTATATCCTAAGCTCTCTTTGCGAAGTATAAAACTCTTTGCGGTATAGTGAGTCTAGGGTCGAACTCGGGGATGGGTTTTGCCGTCTGGAGTGAGTTACGATTGGAGTTCAAAGCCCCAGGTGAATTAAATTTGGATTTTTCAAGGCTTGGTAAAACGGGGGGGAGTTAGATGGTCACGAGGCTGAAAATAAAATAAGAAAAAATGTAAATAGAACCCCTTGAAGTGTCGAGACCCCTTTGGTTTAGGGTTTTAAGGCAACAACGTGCCGCCGGTTTTCCTCGCGTTAGGAGGATGACATATAGTCATTTCGACAGGATCTTAATTTAGCTTTAAAAACTGACCTATGATTTTCCCTTTTGAAACATAGCATTTAAATGGGCATAAATGTCCCTAACAGTGAAAACACATCTAAAAAACACTACCCTACGATAACTAATAGAGAGCATGCCAAATACACATTAAAGAGAGCATGCTTAAGGAGATTGCATGGTGGCTTCGAGGAGCGTAAACAACCATAAATGCATGCGTTAAAAGCGAGAGGCAGGTGATTACCTCCACACCTAGCCAACTGACCCTCCTCTTCCAAGGAGGAAGAATTATAACCCGACCATCCTACGAGGTTGTCATCCTCGGAGTGTTTGCTTGTGAAAAGAAGAAATGAAAGAAAAATGAAAGAAAATGGGAAGCAGCGGCGAAATTGCCTCCCTTGTCTCTGTATTACTGACGTGAAGTGAGTTGATTGTTTTGTACAAACTGAGACTTATATATGCTCAAAGTCAAGGGAAATTACAAAAGCAACCCAAATCATAAGGTATTATAAGGGTTAAAATAGGTAAAAACCAAAAATTGTAACAAAAAGCTGAGGCGTCAAAAAGCAGGGGAACAGGTTGCTGAAGGAACAGTGTGCAAGATGCACAGTGTGCAGGATGCACAGTGCTCGCAGGAACCAATTTCGCAGGTGCTCCAATTTCCTCTGTTTTCTGCTATTCTTTTTTCTTGGTTTCTGATCTAAAAAGCTGAGTTTGACTCAAATTTTTCATGCTTGGACCGACTCAACAATTTTGACACGATTAGCTCGCAAAAACTGCAAAATTTGCCATAAAATGCAATCATTAGAATAGTAGGGACCTTGATGTGCAAATCGGGTTAATGAGAATGATTAGTACACAAAAAGCACTCAAAACCTATAATAAATAGGGCTCAAAATAGCACTTTTTGGGCACTAATAAGGTGGCTGCTCCCTGAAGCGATAAGGCTAGAGCCTCCTCAACGGACATGGCATCTGCCCTCTTGAGGTCAAAGTCCCGTAGGATGGACAATATAGCCTCGATGGCGAGCTCTGAGTTAGTAAGCAGCGAGTCCTCGTCCCCCTCAGTTCCAAAGAAATCCTTTCCCCCGACCTCCGGTGTTGTAGAAGGAAGTTTGGCGTTTTGTGTTGAGGGATTCCAAACAGAAATGGGTAGGACTTCCAGAGGAGGCTCAGCGGTCCTCCCCGAAGGACTTTTTGGACCCGCCACCTTGGACACCTCGGCCATGCGAGGAGAAGCCTGACCTCTCGCTGGGACTTGGTTAGACGAACCTTACTCTTTAGCAGCCGATGGCGGAGAAGATGCTCCCAACCTCGGGATCTTACCGAGATCGTGATTTGCTCTCGGGGAGCACAGGCTTTGTGTAATGCTTCTCTTCTTCTTTGCCAGCGTGACTCAGCTTAGGCTTGGAAGCTCTTACAAGTGGGTTTCATGACTTCATAACGAGAGGCGGAGAGGGGCCTTCGCGAGGGGTCGAGGAGGGTTCACACTAGAGGCCTGGAATATCCTAATCTAATAGCTCGGTGCGCTGCGGGAGACCTTGTGAAGCTAACCTTCACCTCCTCATCCACCCGGGCGGGGTCGGGACGGATGCTGAAGGCGGCCTGACAAAGCAAGTTAGAAACACTTCATGACTTTCGAAGGCTAAACCCAATTAACGTGATCGGAAGCTCACGTAGGTTCTCGAGGGTAGTCGAAGGTCGAGAATCTTGGCGTATCTTCTCGATGTGAGTTATACTCCTAATTACGACCACCGATGAAAAAATGCTTGTTCATTCAGTGTTTGTGGGTGAAACGGAAGATCAAGATGATCGACTTAGCATTGAGTGCGTTTGGAAATGTATAAATAACTATATGCAACCTCTTTCACACTAAAGAAGTCTAATAGCATAGCTATGCTGGGAACCCCAAGGCCCTTGTCCCTAAAAACAACCAGAAGGCCGACCAAAACACCTAGAAATTGGGAGAAAGTTGGGATGGGCAAACGTTGAAGTCCTGTAAGACGTTCTTGATAAAGGGGTGCAGGGGAAAGTGGAGACCGTTCTTGAAGGCCGCTTGAAGAGTAGACCGTCTTAGAGACACGGACGATGTAGGAGGTGAGAAGATCAGGGCACCAGACTTGAATGCCAAGAGGGGGTCTATAGCGGGTAACGAAGGTTTTTTCATAAAGGGGCTCGACCCGACTAGGACCCACGACGTCCGCATACTTCACGATAGCCTTCAAATATTTGGAACCACTAGGGTACGTAATCTCACTAACCTTTCCCTTGCCTTTGCCAGATAGGGATGTATGATCCGCTGGAGAGGCTTTATCAACCACGGCGGCAAGACTACCGGATCCACCACTGGTCCGTCTTGACTTAGACTCCTCAACGGGCCTTCCCCCTAAGCGCATACCAGAAGAACAATTAGGCCCAAAGGAAGTACACATGATTAGGCAAGTATAAGGAGGTCGAGGGAATGATAAAGAGGCAGAATCCCAGCTAAACACGCCCTAATAACCCTAAAGTCAGAACAATAACTCCCCATGGCTAAAATATGCTCGACAGAATTCCAGCCAAGAAAAGTGAGGAAGAGGAGACAAACAATGACTACTAGGGACCCACATAATCAGACAAAGAAAGGTAAATAGAGGAAGAAAGAAGAAGAGCGTGCGAACTTGGGAAGAAACAAAAGCGACCACTAGCGAGTTAGAACAACATAAACCACCAAGAGTAGTCTTGAGCGATGATCAGAGAAGTTTCGAGGAAGAAAAATCCTAGACCATAGAGAAAGAGGTTTGAAGAACAGGGGAATACGGTTCAAATAGCCGTGGGGTGCTTCTAAAAACATTAAGGAAAGCGTCGGTAGAAGCTTGATGAAGAGTCGAGAGAGAAGCCATCATTACCGTGATACGATTGATGGCGACAAGCCTAGACCATCAAACCTTGTTTAGCCACGTGGAATTATTTGCTTGATCCAGCAGTTTGGCCCATACTGGCTAAGCCGGCCCGGGCTTGGGCGGTGATAGTGCCTACAAAATCGGCGCATAGGCCCGGGGAGACAAACCATCCCGAGTAAACAGACGGGTTGGCATCCGGGTGGGGTGGCGAGAGAGCCTCATCTTGGGGACTCGGCTGATGAGCGTCCTGGTTACTCTGAAGCGTGAGCACAGAGTGAAACTAAGCCTAGTGGGGCGGACGGTGAATGAGGATAATCCTTTGTCCACCGGTTGAGGGAGCGTAAGAAAAAGCACTCCATCTCCGCCGTCAGATATCTACTCATTAAGGAAGAAGGATCCCCGATTGGCTCTAATTATCCTAATATTCATTTAGCGATAAGGAAAAGGAGATTCCCTACCTAATTGGGAAGAAGTCGTATCGTCGTCTACCAAGGAAAGTCATGATCTACATGATAAATCTTTGAGCAATTCCATAGAAGAAGGTACCTGATCACAAAACCATCAACTAGTTGATATCTTTTTCCCTTTATTAAGAAAGAAGCTGAGGTTAAACATTAATTAGCGTAGGCCACCGTCGAGACCACCCTTTATGCGGGTTATATAGTGATCCGGCTGACGGACAAGCCCGGCTTGACTCCGATGACTCACAGCCTGAATCTAGATAGAAAAGCACCAAATCCAGATATGTGAAATTGTATTTCAATGAAAAAAGTTAATTTTTTTTCTTTGAATTTTCATACAACTAGACATAAAAGAGGAAAAATGTGAAAAACAAAAAAACAAAAAAACATGACATTAAAAAGTTAATTAAAATAAATAGATAATTTTATATCTTACTTAAGATAATTCATTTAGATGAATATATATATATATATATATATATATATATATATATATATATATATATATATATATATATATATATATATATATACTGTTAATTTCTATTAAGGAGTATATCCATTGTTTTAAAAAAATATTACAAATAATTTATTGCATTTTAAAGGGATTTTTTGATAACTAACCATTTTGTTGCAATGTAATAAGTTGTCTTTTAAACTGAATACTCAACAATTTAACTCAGCATGTGGACTTGCACATTTTTTAAAAGTTATAAATACAACTTAAGTATTTATCATCATGTATCTTTTGGCTGCCTTTAGTCAAAACATAACTTTAGTCTTTCAAGAAACAACTTTCAACTAAATCGTTTAGAATATCTTAAATTAGAAATTATATTTAAAATTTATAAATTTTAAAAATTATAATATTTTTTCTAATTTAAAAAAAAAAAATTCAAAAATCACATTCATTTGAATTTGTACACAAATGCTTGTAGGTTTGGGTTTTGAAATTGACTCACATGATTTGAAACAATGTTACAAATCGTTTTTAGAATAGCTGATATCAATGACTTCTGTGGGCATAATTTATAATCGACGGATGATCAATGTAAACAAAAAAATAGTATTTACAAAACAGGTAATGGTAGTAAATAATCTGTCATAATTGATATAATAAGTTTGGATATCTTGTAATTACTTCCATCTCACAAAATTATCATGATTTTTTATTTTCTTTTTCATGATGTTGCTGTGCCATCATCAGTTGGTTCCTATTTCTTGTATTTAAAGGATAAATATTGTACTAGCATCAGTTTGGAAATGTATCAATTCTCAAAGAATTTGTATTTCTCTCAAGTTGCCAGAAAAATTATATATCTCTTTAAGATTACAATCGAATCAATTTATACTATTAGAGTCCACCACGTGTTGCCCCAACATTGACTCCTAGTCCATCATGGTAGTGGGGCTCGTGGGAGCAGAATTCGTAGTGGGCTTCAAGGTTGTCCACGTGTCAATTGATGCTCACATCTTAACTAAGTTTACAATTCTGAGGTCGAGTCTTCCCTTAGATTCTTCTACTTTGGTGGTCTTGAACCTCGAGAGCCACGAGGGTGACATACGAGGAGGTGATATGGGTGGTCGGAGGCGGCTAGAATTTGAGTATAAAGTGAAAGGAAAGGAGTGTAAGATTAATTTTATTAATTATGGACTAAAACATAATCCATAATGCATGAAGCCCCAAATTCGAAGGTCAGTTGACAACGTCAACCTGCAAAATTCACATGGATTTAGTGCTTTGAAATCTGGCATTGTATCCATTTATGGGATCCATATTTTCCACAAACAGCAGAGCAAGTCTATCTTTTATTTCAGGGGCTACACCCAACGCCACAACATGTATACGGTATAATCCTCTTTCGTAAGAGGGTCTCGGCGAGTAGTATTATTACAGGGTCCATGCAATCCATATCCCAATATATACATCATTTCTGAGACCCGTTTCATTTCACACTTAAATCTAAAATATGAAAATAAGCGCTTAATTATTTGTCAGTAGGTCAGAGCATGACCACTCTTATCTTAATTACATACGAACTATTTGGAGCCAATGGTTCCAAATTTAGTTACAATTCTTTTATACAATTATTTTTACAAAAATGTTACTCCAAGGTAATATCAAGGCCCACACATCGGCCTTCTTCATAATCACGGCCTCGTCGAATGTGCGTCTCCCCCCTATACACCCCCTGTGCACGAAGGGTCCTAGCAGGGTGATGCAGTAGAAAAAATTCTCCTATAAGGTCTACTCCCCACCTAAAATGCACATGCAATGGCAACCATGAAAACGTCCAATCACATTCCATATAAATCATGCAATCCTATATGGAATAATACGTGTCATGCATGAGATGAGACTCCTCATGCCCACAACCCGAGTCCCGACTGACTCCCTCACACCTACAATGCCAAGTGTGAAAACCAGTCATTGGTGTTTCACCCCTGATACTTAACTCGTGGATGACCTCAATGTTTATTCCAATTTCTCATCCCGTGTGTTTATTTGGGTTGCATAATTTCTGGGGTTCCTTGTAAGCTTCGCACCTTTACGGCACTCGCGAACTTTTATTGCTGGATACATATTTCTGACCAAGAATAAAATTTGGGTCTTTCGCTGAGACGAGAAGTTGCTCAAATCTTACTTCACCCAAAACCTAAAATTTATTATTATTTTTATGCACACAGTGAGTCTGAGTTTTAGGCGTTTTAAATTTAAGCTCATACATTCACGAGAATGATGAATAGCCAAATCCTGCCACCTGGCAAACTAATAACAATGTAGTGTGCATATGAAATGCAATCATGCCATTTCATGCTGTCATACTACATACAACATGCAACATTTATAAAACATATAATTTCCATTCATCACAATATTCATATTAATACATCACGCAGGCACATATTAACATGATTTTTACACACAACCGCATATTATTTATTTTTCCAACAATACACACAAAATAACCCAAATCTTAGACCCATATAAAACATGGCACATCTTGGTCCCTTCACGACCATGAACCAATTTTTTTTTGTTCCATTCATCAACAAATTACAGTGATACCAAAGCAGCGTAATGAAGGCGTAGTGAAAGGGATCAAAACCAAACCTTAACATGGTCGGAATGCTCAAAGAAAACATTTAAAAACTCATGTCAATTATTAAGAAAATATTCCGAAAATTGGCCTGATTGTCAAACGATCTGAAAATTCCTAAAAATTCATACATAGTCCCAGATTTTGGGCAAAAATTTACGGCTTTCTCACGGCATGAAAACCTGTCATTAAATGACCTTTAGGATAGAAATATTTAAAGTGGAAAATTCTCTACTGCTCTTGGAGTTTAATGAAACTCAAGATTTTAATTACTGGCAGCCCTCGTTAGCGTGGAGCCGACTTCCACCTCTTACTCCGTAATCCCGACAGCCCAATTTCCATAGATCTTAGCAAGAAGCAAAAATCTTTTTTTTTTTCCTTTTTCTCTATCTCCGCTCACTCTTTGTCACCTTCTGTCCGTCTCCCTCCACCTTCCTTTCTTTCTTTCCTTCTTTATTTGTTTTCCTTTTCTTATTTTTTTTTTCCTTTTTTTCTTTTCTTTTCTTTTTTCTCATTCTTTTCTTTTTTTTCTCATTCTTTTCTTTTTCTCATTCTTTTCTTCTCATCTTTTGGTTCTCTTTTCTCTATTTGGTCTTATCCACCGAATTTTCTCCTCTCTCTCATTTCTTTGTTTGGTCCAATTTTCTCCAATATCTCCTTATTTTCTTGATTTTTCTTTTCCATTAATTTTTTTTCCATTTGATACATGGCTCAATATGAGCTACTCATTTAAGTGTCATGTGTCACTTGCTACACCACATGGTCATCATACCATGTGTCCATCTCAGTGCCATGTGTCATGACACGGTGCCTCGAAATCGTAATTTATTTTATCTGGGGTCCAGCGAAATTTAGTAGGGTAACTGGGTTGTAAGACCAGGTTGCTGATTGGTCTGTTCGTCATCCGAAATTTAGAAAATTTACGGTTTTCAACTGAAATTACCGTTTTACCATTTTTCAGAAAAATTGAATTTTTTCGGGGTTCTACATTCTTCCCCCCTTAACAGAATTTTGTCCCCGAAATTCACATATACTAGCACACACAAACACATGCATATGCAGTAATAATCTAATGCCGAATATTAGACCACACACCTTTGTCCTCAAATAGGAAAGGATAGGTGGCCCGCATCGTGTCCTCGCGTTCCCAAGTTGCCTCCTGAAACTCCTGCGTGTCGCCCACGGCCACTTTCACTAACTTCACATGGTCTTTAGCGTGCATGAGCACGATTCCGACTATCAAGATCACGCTTGGTCCTCTCGAAGGTCCATTAGTGTCAGCGGTAATCTCTCCCGATTCACTACATGAGCTGGATCTTCAGTTTACTTCGAGCATGGAGGCGTGGGCTACCTCATGGATTTTTGATACTCTTGGTGGCATTAGCACCAAATCAATATACATTTGTGCCCGCCTCTCGAGTACCTCGAAGGGCCCAATATACCACCATTGGCTTTACCAAACGTGAATCGACCACTTCTCTCTTAGGCATCACCTTCAAGAAGACGTGATCACCCACCTCGAAATCCAGAGGTCGACGCCGTCTGTCGTCATAGATCTTTTGTACGTTCTAAGCCGTGAGAAGACGCTTCAGAATTAAATCCACCTTCTCAAAGGGTCTGAATATCAGATGGTTGGTGAGTGGGTGCTCTCATCTGTAACAGTGAGAGATCGGCATGGCCTCCTATATAAAGCCTCATAGGGTGCCATCTGAATACTCACATGGTAACTGTTGTTGTAGGCAAATTCCACTAAGGGTAAGTGCTCCTCCCAGCTACCCTTAAGATCCAGGACGCATGCTCGTAACATGTCCTCTAAAACCTATATGATCTCTCGATATCATGCAGCCGAGAAAATGAAACACAGTGCTCATCGTCAACTATATCCCTATAGCCTTTTGGAAACTCGTCCAAAAGTATGTCGTAAACCTGGGATCCCTGTCCGATACCATAGAGACTGACACTCCATGTAGTCGGACAATCTCACGAATATACAACCGGCGGAATTCCTCTAATGTGAAGGTTATCCGCATCGCTAGAAAATGTGCTCACTTAGTGATCTGGTCCATAAGCACCCATACCGCTTCATGCCTCCGCGGTGTACGTGGCAAGTGGGTCACAAAGTTCATCATGACATGCTCAGCTAAACCGACTACCTCGATGGCTGGAGTAGGCACATTGGCTGATGCTCAGCCTTTGCTAGCGACACGTGAGACATCGTAGACAAAATCTCAACGTGTCGCTTCATCCCGCTCCAGTATTACTGGTGACGAAGATCATGATACATCTTCGTGCCACCTGGATGCATAGAAAATCGAGAGTATTGGAACTCCTTGAGGATCTCCTCTCTCAAATCGGTCAGCTAGGGAACCACAACCCATCCCCTATACCGAAGACTACCATCTGTGTGGATGACCTAGCCTTCGTCACCTATACCTGACTGTACCTAGTCCTTGATGGACGATATCACTATGTCCTGCCCTTGGGACTCAATCACCCTGCTTAGTAGGGATGGCGTAGCCACCAGACTTCCAAGTACCACAGGGCTGATCAACATTACTCTGACCTAAAGCGACCCGGAGTCTTGAGCATGCCACTCAGGAAGGCCCACGCAGCCGGTACTCCCAGTGACTTAGTGGCGCATCAAACCACTACATTTCCTTACCCGGGATGGTAATCTGAGAGTAGAGTCCTAGTCCTCCAAATACTCCATCCATCTGTGTTGCCTCATGTTGAGATCCCGCTGTGTGAAGATATACCTCAGACTCTTGTGCTCTGAAAATACCTCAAACTACTCACCATATAAATAGTGGCACCAAATCTTTAAGGTAAAGATTATGGCCGCTAACTCTAAATCATGTGTAGGGTAATTATACTCATGATTCTTTAGGCTAATACAGAACCATAAACTCTGACCCTCCCATGTGCATCAAAACACATCGATACGTCCTTTAAGGCATCACGATTACACCATGTGCCTCTGTCCTTGTGCGGGACTATCGAATAAAAATTGAAGTAAGCCTCCTTTTCAACTCTTAGAATGCCTTCTCACACTCAAACTTGACCCTTGAGTCAATCTAGTCATGAGTGCGCTAATTGGAGAAATCCTCAATAAACCTCTGCGTACCTGCAATCCTAAGAGCTGCGTATCTTGAAGGCTAAGCGACCTCCCCCGACTCGCCGCAGCCTTTACCTTCTCGGCATCACCGACACACTTGGAAGCCAACATGGCCTGTCCCGAGAATTTCCTCGATAAGCGAAATTCACATTTTCCAAACTTATCTGATGATCCCAGGTGCACGGAGAATAATGTGAATGATCCTCATGCTCGGTACTCGGGCCAGGAGTAGATCAAAATAATGAGTGATAAAGATCAAACAATTGATCTAGGCAGGGTTGGAATACCTATGCATGAGATCCATGAATGCCGTTGGAGCATTTAATCGACTTGGCATCCTTTGTGAACTCCGAGTAAGCTATCACAGCGTCCTAAGCCTTTGTCATGGGATATCAGTCTCCCTAACTCTCAACTGATTATAACCGGTGCGAAGGTCTATCTTGGAGTAAACTCACGCCCCTTTTAGTTGATCAAACAAATCATCAATCCTCGGTAAGGGATACTGATTCTTGATTGTAACCTGGTATTTGTCGGTAATCTATGCACGATCAGAAGATGCATCCTTTTTTAAGCTTCTCGCTGGAGTGCCCATTGGTGAGGTCTTTCGGTCTAATAAAGCCCTTATCGAACAATTCCCTACGATTGGACCTTGGTTCCATAGCTTCAGTGGTGCCATTCTATGAGGAGTCATAGAAATGGGCGATGTACTAGGGTGTAACTCAATGACAAAGTCCACATCCCTGTGCGGAGGTAATCCCGGAAACTCATTTGGAAAGACATCCTCATACTCGCAAACCACCCGAGGTAGACTCAAATCCTGTCTCCTCTCATTCTCTAAGGTAAGGTTGTTGGGTTACGGGCAGAATATCCAATATGATTGGAACATAAATGCAGCGGAATTTAAAAATTTTTATCCCTTAACCCACAGGGGATCACATACGTTTCACCAAAAACCGGAAGGAAGGGTAAGTAAAACTTACCTCTTGTAGACTCGATTCGTCAAGCCTTCAAGTCTGCGTCTTGGTTTATTCGGATCTTCAAAGGTCTTTTGCCTTTACGGCGACCACCCTCTACAAGTAATCCACACACGAACAACACAACGATCTTGTCAATGCTAGTTCAGTTCGCTCTCTCAAACGAAATTAGGGCATTTTCTTCCTCCCCGCTTTGGTTGTTCTCAGAGTAAAAGACGACTACTACAAAATATATATGTCTCACATATATATATATATATCTATATAAGTCTGCTAGGGTTTAAGTCAAAAACGAATTTTATATTATTATATATTTAAAACTCTTTTAAATAATAACAATTTAAATTCACAAACATAACCTTTCTCCCAAATTTAAACTTTCTCAAAATTAAATTCGAATTTAAATAACAATTTAATTCACAAAACATAACCGCTCAAGGCATAACCGCTTTCACAAATTTTAAACTTTCTCAAATTCAAATCGAATTTAAATAACAATTTAAATTCACAAAACATAACCGTTCAAGACATAAACTGCTTACCTAATTTAAACTTTCAAAATTAAATTCGAATTTAAATAACAACTAATTGTTATTTGCAATTTACAATAATCTCATCATTTTAAAATTACTATAGAGAGGAAAAACCATAACCGTTATTATTCGCTCTAATGTGCGACTTATGTGTTCAATTAACATTGGCGTAGGCCTAAATCACATTTTGATCCTCTACAAGTCATAAGTGGCCTCTAGCAAGACATTATGACTACCCAAGTTAATGAAAAGCTTATGATCCGAGACAACCTTAATATAGTTAATGACATAACTTTGTCTCATGATATCTTGATAGAATATAGGTATGGACAAAGTCAACCTTTATATCGCTCTATCTTTGATTACTGAAACCCAATTAGACTGACTAAACAAATGACATTGATCTCCATCAATTCATTTGAGCACGCATGCATTCGCCTCAATTGTCGAGGGGACCCGTAGATATCTCTCTTATAATAAGAGGGACACCCATTTTAATCGCTTCATATCTCACTATTACCTCTTATTATGTTCAAGTATAACCTTTATAAATATCATATTAAAGATAACGTTGATTATATCAAAACACAATATTCCTTATGTTGAGAACTATAGCGATCTTCGTGTCAAAGGATTTAATGACACAACTATTAGAGATTAACTTATGACTTTGATCAATGTATTAATCTCTGCAAGATCTGTCTCGTCTAATATTTGTTCTCAATAAATAGATATAAATTTGATTTGTATCTCATACACATATTCATCCCATGAATATCAATCAAACTTTATACTAATCTTAATTCATTGTTATTCCCATAACAATAATCGATTAGGAACATTTAGAATAATTAATAATATTATTCAAGGACATTATATATAATAAACATGCAAATCATCATAATAATTAATTCTCATAAATAGTCAAAATACCATGTCCATACGATAGGCCTAGAGCACTATTACTAACAATCTCCCACTTGCGCTAGGCCCATTCATCAATGTATCTAATACCTATGAACCTAGCATGACGATCATGCTTTGCTTGTGGTAGAGGCTTAGTCAATGGATCAACAACATTATAATCTGTTAACTCGATATCTTAACGCTACTTTCAATTCTATTTCGAATGAGATGATAACGCCTAAGAATGTGTTTGGATCGATGTGATCTAGGTTCCTTTGTTTGTGCAATAGCACCATTATTGGGTCACAATAAATATCAACATAATTTGTAATGTTAGGAACCACTTCAAGGTCGTAAGAATGAACTCGATCCAAACTCCGGCCTTTTTGGCTGCATTAGATGCCGCAATGTATTCACTTCATTGTAGAATTAGCAACAAAGGCTTTGCTTTGAACTTTTCCAAATTTAATCGCAATTCACCATTTAAACAAAACACATATCTCGATCGCGATCGAAATCATCTTTTGTCGATTGGAAGCATGCATCCGTGTAACCATTTACAACCGTGACATCTTCTAATCCGTCATACACCAAGAACATATCTAGACCTTCTCAAATACTTAAGAATGTTTGATAGTCATCCGTGCTGACTCTCACCGGGATCTGACTGGTATCTACTCGTTATGCTTAAAGCATAAGATACATCTGGTCTAGTGCACAACATGACATACATGATAGATCCTATTGTTGAGGCATAAGGAATCTTACTCATCCGCTCTCGCTCATCTTTAATGTTAGGACATTGAGATTTACTAAGAGTAATACCATGAGATATGGGCAAGTATCCTCTCTTGGAATCTTGTATACTGAACCGTTTTAGTACTTTGTCTATGTAAGTACTTTGACTTAGACCAATCAGCCTCTTAGATCTATCTCTATAGATCTTTATCCCTGTGATATGTGCAGCCTTGCCTAAGTCTTTCATTAAGAAACACTTCCCTAACCAGTTCTGACATTCTCCAGAAGGTAGGATATCATTCCCACGAGTAAAATGTCATCAACATATAAGACCGAAAATACAATTGCGCCTCCCACTAATTTTCTTATAAACACAAGGCCTATCTTTCATTTTTGACAAATCCAAAACCCTTTGACCGATTCATCAAAATGAAGATTCCAACTCGAGGCCTGGTCGTATAAAATGGATCTTTGAAGCTTGCATACTTTACAAGAATTCTTAGGTTGTACAAAACCCTCAAAGCCGTGTCATGTACACATCCTCGCAAGTTTCATTAAGAAACGCAGTTTTAACATCCATTTGCCAAATCTCATAATCATGATATGCAGCAATGGCAATAAGAATTCTGATAGACTTAAGCATAGCTACAGGTGAAAAAGTTTCATCATAGTCTATACCATGAGTTTGTTTGAAACCTTTTGCAACTAGCCTTGCTTTGTAAGTATGCACTTTGCCATCCATGTCGGTTTTCTTTTTAAAAACCCATTTGCACCCAATGGTCTTTGTACCTTCAGGTGGGTCAATCAAGGTCCATACCTGATTATCATACATGATTGAATTTAATCATCGCTTCTAACCATTTATCAGAGTTTGGATCCAACATAGCCTCTTGATAGGTAGTGGGTTCATTTTGATCCACTAACAATACATCATGGTTATCAGTCACAAGAAATCCATATCTCTTGGGCTCATGATGTATCCTATCAGATCTACATAAATTTTGTGCTATAGGACGTGTGTCAACAATAGTTAGTTGACTATGAGTATCCACAAGCAGTTCAATGTTATCTTGTGGTTCTCGAACTTCTTCGAGTTGTACCTTACTCCCACTGGTTCCTTTAGAAATAAATTCCGTTTCTAGAAAGACACCATTTCGAGCAACAAACACTTTGTTCTCTATGGGATTGTGTTAGTATCCCATTTTTAGATACCCACAAAGACATTTATCGATTGGGGCTCACTATTTGAAACTTGACGCTTTACATAAGCTCACAACCCCAAATCTTAAGAAAGACAACCGGGCCTTTTACCGCCTACATCTCATACGGTGTCTTTTCAACCGCTTTGATGGAACTCGATTTAGTGTGAATGCAAAATGCTTCAAGTGCATAACCCTCAAAAGGTAATGGAAGACTGGCTGACTCATCATAGATCAAACCATATCTAATAAAGTTCGATTCTCCTCTCGCACACACCATTCCATTGTGGTGTTCCAGGGGGAGCACTGTGAAATGATCTCCACAAGTTCTAAGATGGTCAATAAATTCGCTCAAATATTTGCCACCGATCGCATCGGCGTTCATCGTCTTGCTGCTGGGTTTCAGATTTCATTTGAAAAGATTTGAACATTTCAAATGATTCAGATGGCGTCTCATCAAGTAGACATAACCATATCTCGTCAAGTCACGTAAATGTAATGAAGTACTTGTAACCTCCTCTAGCATCCGAATCCCCAATGGTCCACATACATCCAGATGTATGAGATCCACAATTCATCGCCCTTTATCGTGTCCAATAAAGGACCAATATCTTACCCAATAAGACAAGATTCACATGTATCATATGATCTGTACCAAATGAATTCAAATGTCCAACTTGATGGAGTTTTGAGATGTGTTTCTCATTTATATGACCAAGCAAGTATAATGCCAAAGATAGTCGAATTTAAATCATTGATTTAAATTTCTAGTATTATGTTATAGACATGAGAATTGCTGGATTTTTGAAGGTTCATAAATATAAAGATCATCCTATAAATAGGCATTTGCATAGAACATGTCTTTTTATGAAAATGGAGCAATTATTATTCTTAATAATAAAAGAAAAACCATCATTATCCAAACAAGAACTGAATAATATTCTACATTACTGTAGAACATACAGCAATTGCCTAAACTAACAAAGCCCACTCGGGCAAAGTAAGTTCATAACTTCCTACAGCCAAAGCAATAACTTTTGCTCTATTGCCTACTCAGATCAACTTCGCCTTCTTCGCTTGTTTATCTTTGAGTCCCTCGCATTTGTACAAATGTGAGATCCACATCCAAGATCTAATACCTGTGAACTAGAATAGAGAAAATTAATCAGATAACATAAATACCAAGAACTAGTCCACCTTTCGCCTTCTTCTTCTTCTTTATATCCTCTAAATACAATTTGCGCTTCTTCCAAATGACCAAAGTTCATTACAGCAAAAGAAACAAACACCTCCTTCGGGGCTTTAGCCTGTGTTCAAAGTTCGGGTCTGCTGAGCATTGACTTTCTTGCTCTTGCCCTGCCCTTGCCCTTGTTCTTGAAGCCCTTTTCTATTTTGAACCATCGAACATGGCCAAAGCTGATTTAATATTCTCGTCACGGCTTTAAGCATCATATGCAATGTAGATAGATTTGTCCATTTCATTCATGTTATAGTTCAAGACAAATCACATAACTAATGAGGAAGTGAATTTAGGATCAAATCAGTTGCCAACTCTGGCTCAATGGAAATCTAAGCCTATCAAGGTGCTCACAGGCCTTTTATTTTAGAACATGAGCACTAATGAAGCACCCTCAACCATCTTGCAAGAATGCAAAGGCTCGTACCCCATACCTTTCGCTTTGCTCATCGGAACATTTCCTTAAGATTTGAAGATCATATCATAAGCTTCCATATTTTCCCGATCCTTCTGAAGTTCAGAACTCATGGTAGCTAGCATCAAGCATGCAACATCACAGAGTCACAGAAGCTTCTCACATTCTTTTCACTTCCAGGAGCATTATCACCGGTTCTTCTTCAGTGGAGAGGTTCATCCAGACATAAAGCTTCCTTTCTTGTTTGAACACCTAAATTTCAAACCAATCAAGGAAGTTAGTCCCAAGAAGTTTATCCCTTCTCAACTGATCGCAAGACATAGTAGAATCTGTTGTTGTTATTGCTGGCCATCTACAACAAATGCAAAGTCTCGATAAGTATTTTGATTATGAAAATTCTCACTAAATTAATAACCTCAAGAATAATCATATTAATCTAGTGAGCTAAGATCCATTTTACTCAACTTAAGTCGGCCTTTGGCATGACACTTAAAATTAAGTTATTTAGGTAGGTAACTTTACCAATTACATCCTCATGCAACTCTTAGATATTTAAGGTGATTTTGACATCATATGTCCCTAAGATGTTTAATCCCATCTAATGCCATTAGGCCCAAACCTGTTTTGATAACCTTAATAAAGTTAAACCATTTTAAACATATGGTAGCACTATTACCATCTTGTCTCACTAATGTAACCTAATGTACTTCTACTTTGGTAGAACCCACATTAAGGTGATAAAAGGTTTGACAAGTGTTTAAATATGGATGGCATGTTAACTTTAAATTTTATGTGAGGGATCTTGATTGATTTTAGATCTCATCATACATCTAGTATCACATACTCATGTAACATCATACATAACATCTCATACATGCATATAATAAACGTGTCACAGTATGGCCTTAATCTAGATTGATCTCCATAAGCCACAGAAGATCAACAATATTCTTAGGTAGTAATAAGCAAATCTAAGATGTCGTATTTGACCTCACCAACTTGCTCATAGACACTAAATTCTCCATCATCATGGCTGGATTGTATGACTTCAAATGGCTCGTGATTGTCTCTTGTTTTATTACAACAATGAAATAAATACTACTAATAGTAAAATAAAATTACAATAAAAACAAAAACGGCATGCAAGTCAGATTAATAATTACAACCCTTGTAAAAACAACAATAACCCGCCAAAACATTGATAAAAGGCCATAATTGCGGTACCATGTGAAGTAAACACAACATGCAAAATATATCATGTTATCATATACATAAAACAATTTGCATTAAAAGAAATAAATTATAATATGGTATTTAAACCAATTAAATTCATAAGGTGCCGCAGAAATGTTACGGCGGCTCCGCTTAGCCTACAATGAACGGGTCGAGGGGGTCGCCTCGCTGGCCTGAGGCGCGCCTCCAAAATTTTTTCCTTTTCAAAACATTGTAGTTTCGCCTCAAAAATTAAATTTTCATTGATCTCATCAATAAATTTTGAATAAGCCGAAGCCATCAAAACTACATTAAACAAAGATATTATGTAATCTCACACATAGGGTTTATTTTTGCACCACCATAAACAATCACCGATAAATCTAATTGATATATGAATTCAATCCATGTATTAATCTGATTAAGATAAAGCCGTAATCATATATAACATGCTATTAAACACTTTAATGGCAATATTCATTCTATTCTTAATCATATTAATCTAACTTTAGGTTTCTGATTCAATCAATTAATACCTTAACAAAAACCTATTAACTATGTCGTTTCGCACAAACCATAATATCACATATATTAAAAATGCAAATCATGCCGTAATCATATACATCACATACATACGATCAAACATAGATTATCGATTTTTATGAAAACACAGTGGCTCGATACCACTCAAGGTTACGCATAATATCCAATATGATGGGAACATAAAATGCAGCGGAATTTAAAAATTTTATCCCTTAACCCACCAAGGATCACATGCTTCATAAACCGAAGGAAGGAACTAAACTTACCTCTTGTAGATCGATTCGCTGCCTTCAAAGTCTGCCTGGTTTATTCAGATCTTCAAAGGTGTCGCTCTTTCGAAAAGCTTCGACCACCCTCTCTACAAGTATCCACACACGAACAAATAATAAACGACCTGTTGAATGTTAGTTCCAGTTCTGCCTTCTCTCTCAAAATTAGGTTTTCTTTCTTTCTCTCTCGTTGGTTGTTCTCGAGTAAAAGACGACTACTACAAAATATATATGTCTCATATATCTATATAAGTCCTGCTAGGGTTTAAGTCAAAATAAATTTTATATTATTATGATATTTAAAACACTTTTAAATAATAACAATTTAAATTCACAAAACATAACCGTTCAAGACATAACCGTTTCACAAATTTAAACTTTCTCAAAATTAAATTCGAATTTAAATAACAATTTAAATTCACAAAACATAACCGTTCAAGACATAACCGTTTCACAAATTTAAACTTTCTCAAAATTAAATTTGAATTTAAATAACAATTTAAATTCACAAAACATAACCGTTCAAGACATAACCAAGCTTCATGAATTTAAACTTTCTCAAAATTAAATTCGACTTTAAATAACACCTAATTGTTATTTGTAATTTAAAATAATCTCATCATTTTAAATTACTACAGAGTGAAAACCATAACCATTATTATTCGCTCTAATGTGCGACTTACAGTTCAATTAACATCATGAGGCCTAAATCACATTTTGATCCTACAAGTCATAAGTGGCCTCTAGCAAGACATTATGACTACCTAAGTTAAATGAAAATCTCATGATCCGAGACAACCTTAATATAGCTAATGACATAATCCTTTTGTCTCATGATAACTTGATAGAATATAAGGCATGGACAAAGTCAACCTTATATCGCTCTCTATCTTTGATTACCAAACCCAATTAGATCGATTAAACAAATGACATTGATCTCCATCAATTCATTTGAGCACGGCTACATTTCTCGCCTCAATTGTTTGAGGGGACCGTAGATATCTCTCTTATAATAAGAGGGACAAATTCCATTTTAATCCAAGCCATATCTCACTAAGCATAATTCTTATTATGTTCAAGTATAACCTTTATAGTCATTCGACAAAGACAACGCTTGGATTATATCAAAAACACAATATTCCTTATGTTGAGAACTATAGCGATCTCTGTGTCAAAGGATCTAGACACAACTATTAGAGATTAACTATGACTTTGACTCATGTATTAATCTCTGGAAGACGGGTCTGGTCCAATATTTGTTCTCAATAAATAGAGATATAAATCTGATTTGTATCTCATACACATATTCATCCCATGAATATCAATCAAACTTTATAATTAATCTAATTCATTGTTATTCCTAACAATAACCGACAGGGACATTTAGAATAATTAATAATATTATTCATGACATTATATATAATAAACATGCAACCATCATAATAATTTAATTTTCATAAATAGTCAAAATACCATGTCCATACGATAGGCCTAGAGCACTATTACTAACAAAGGCTTGCTAGCCAACCCATCAACTGTCCACTCCATATGGAGTCATGCACTATATGGGGTAAAGCATCATGCTTCTCCCCCCTAAAAAGTCACACAAATACCGTCTCGGGTGTAAGCAGCAATCCTCCTACTATCACAATTAATGAAGACTCGGTGTGTCGTTAACCAATGCATTCCAAGAATGACATTAAAATCCGATATGTCTATCACCCGAAGGTCCATCGTGAACAAAATCCCTGAGATATCTGATCCACAATTCGAAGACATCTCTGACACCCTACCTCTAGTTCCTAGGGGAGACCACAATCTAGCTTCCGTTTCAACTCTAAGCTTCAATCTTTTCACACATTATGCAACTATAAGTATGAATATGATGCATCCAAATTTAAACAACATTCTAGTTAAGAAGGCAGAGCCTGAAACGCACTCGTACATTAGACTGACCGCAAACTTAGTTTGCGGCACCACCGTAGGGCATGCCCTCGTCCCTAGCACCACCAGCTCACCGACCCACCCATGCTCTAGCCCATAATGGGCCGCCCGCTAAATAAGAGGTGCTTGTGCAAGACCTGGGGACAAATATCGGCTCCTTGGCCCATGCCGTGGTGATGTTCAAATTGCGTTTGCTCTTGTCCCACTGATGATTGGGATCAAGTGTCCTCAGATCCCTAGATCCTCGCTCTACTCGCAATCTCGCTCCTCACATGTCTAGGTTCGATGGTAATGATAAGATGTCATTCGTCTCGTCTAGCTAGGAAGCCCGACGGCCTCTCGGGGCCTTGATAGCCGCTGCTCCATCCTTGAAATCCCTATGGAATAGAAGTCTTCCTCTTCCTTCCCAAATTAGAAGAAGATTGATTCTCCTTCCTCTTAAAACTAGCACCTATATCCCTGATGCTCCGTGTGTCATCTACTCCTCTTCCACCCACAGCCTGTCCCGTTATTCATCTCTCCCATGTATGTCGGAGGATGATGTGTCTGAAACCCCTGGAGGTTACTCGTCCCTCCTTAGCCCACCGTTGCACTAGTCCGTGCAATGGTAGCAGGCACCGCGCTTACCTGTGCAATGATGGCGACTGCAGCGCCCGTATCCTTTCCTACTAATCGGAAACAATGACTTGCCACCATCGGGTCTCCTATTTCCTTGAGGGTTAGAGGATCATGTGCCTCGAACCTCTGGAGGTTACTTGACCCTTCCCCCCCCCCTTGGTTCCCAATTGCACCAGATTGTGCGAATTTGGTAGTAATAACACCTGCCTGCATAAGGGTAGTAATCGCAACAGCAACAACCTCTGTGAAGGTTTGTTAGTCTAAAGCAGGTGGTTGTGGGTTATTACTCCGCCCACCTCCCCGATGTCCTCTTCCTCTGCTAGCCATCTACACATGTTAGATAGCAATAGAGTTCTCAAATTTCTATCTCAGTCTACTTGTAGTGTACGTGCCAACCACTAATAGACTTTCACATCATAAACTACACTGTCCATCCTTTTTTTCCTTAGTGGTGCATAATCCCAATCACTAATACAAATCAGTTCCCGAACTATCATGTTCATTTTGCTTTCTGAACCCCTAAGATTATGTTTTCTAGTCCTAATGTTCCATATACAGTCTACCATGTATATTATTCAAACAAATCACACATCATGTTAAGCACAAAACACGTAACACACAACAATGCATGATTTAAACCTATGCCCATCATCCCCTCGGTACTCGTGTACTTAGACTCTTGATACCTAGTTGAGACAAGCTAGTATCAGGACCATACTTGTGGATACCCACATTCGAGCTCCCTAGGTAATCGTTTACCTAAGCTCTGATACCAAGCTGTGAAGCCCCAAATCCGAGGGTCCCGTTAACAACCCTTCAACCTACGAAATTCCTATGGATTTTGGGTGACCCGATACCACACTGTTATGTCCCATTTATTAGGATCCATATTTTCACAAAAATCGAGCAGAGTCTCCTTTCTTCGGGGAGCTTTACCCAACATACAACTTGTATAACAGTATAATCATAATCAATCCAAGGTCTCAACAGAAGTAGTATTGACCCCATAGGGTCCATATGTCCATATTCCCAATACATACATCTCTTTACCGGGACCCATTCATTCACACTTAAATCTAAAATATGAAAATAAAATGCTTAATTACAGTCCGTAAGAGTCCGAGCACGACCCTCTTACCATAATTGCATACCCCACTATTTAGACAATAGTCCCAAAAGAATTTAGTTACAATTATGTTATATAAATTATTTTTACAAAAAATGTTACTCAAAGGTAATATCAAGGCCACACATCGGCCTTCTTCATAATCACGGCCTCGTCGAAGCGCCTTCTCCCTGTACACCCCCTATACTTGAAAGGGGGTCCCACAACGGGGTGAGCAATACCCAGTAGAAAAATTCTCCTACAAGGGCTACTCTCCACCTAAAATGCACATGCAATGTCAACCATGAAAATGTCCAATCACATTCCATATAAATAATGCAATCCTATATGGAATAATATGTGTCATGCATGCGATGAGACTCCTCATGCCCACAACCCGAGTCTCGACTAACTCCCTCACACCTGCAATGCCAATTGTGAAAGCCAGTCATTGGTGTTTCACCAAATGACTCAACCCATTGAACAACCCTCCAATGTTTATTCAATTTTACTAAATCCTGTGTGTTTATTTGGGTTGCGAATTTTCAAGGTCTCACCGCAGGCTTTACACGCCTTCCGACACTTGCGCGCACTTTCATCGCTGGATATATATGTCTTACTAAGAATAAAATTTGGGTCTTTCACCTTAGGGGGGGGGGGGGGGGGGATATGCCCCATCTTGCTTCACCCAAACACACGAAATTTATTATTATTTTTATGCATTTGTAAGTCTTCTACCTTGGACGTTGTCCCACTTCCGAAGCCACTACACATTCACCAAGAATGGTGAATAACCAATACCATGCAAGCACACACGACTCGACGCGATGTGACCGTGTATATGAAATGCAATCATGCTATTTCATGCCATGTCATGCTACATGAAACATTTATAAAACATATAATTTTCATTCATCACAATTTCCATGTTAATATATCACACAAGCACATATTAACATGATTTTTACACACAACTGCATATTATTTATTTTTCATCCAATACACACAAAATGGCCCAAATCTCTGACCCATATAAAACAGGGCACCTCTTGGTCCCTTCATGGCCATGAACCATTTTTTTTGTTCCATTCATCAACAAATTACAGTGATACCAAAATACACAATAAAACCTCAAGACATCATCCAAGATCAAAACCAAACCTAACACAAACCGAATTTAAAACATTTATTATGAAAATCACGTCCTGGGATCGTCTCGTAAATAGCCCGAAAAATTTAGGCCAAATCTGCTCAAAAACAAATTCCTAAAAATTCATACACTTAGTCCCAAGATTTTGAATCGAAATTACGTCTCTCACAAGCCTCAAAGAAAACCCTTAATCCATTAAATGACCTTAGGCTAGAAATATTCAAAGTAGAAAATTTCTACCCCGTGGAGTTTGACAAAAACTCCAAGATCTTTAAGCATTCCACGTGAAGCCCTCGCTGCGTAGACCAACTTTACCTCTTGCTTCTACGAAACCGATGAGCCGATTTAATGAGATCTTAAAAGAAGAAAACCTTTTCCTTTTTCTCTCCGCTCACTGCTCTCTTATGTTTGTCGTTCCTCCTCCTTCCTTTCTTTCTTTCCTTCTTTATTTGTTTTCCTTTTCTTATTTCCTTTTCTTCTTCTTTTCTTTTCTTTTTTCTCATTCTTTTCTTCTCATCTTTTGGTTCTCTTTTCTCTATTTGGTCTTATCCACCTAATTTTCTCCCCTCTCTCATTTCTTTGTTTGGTCAAATTTTCTCCAATATCTCCTTATTTCTTGATTTTTCTTTTCCATTATTTTTTTCCATTTGACACATGGCTCAATATGAGCCACTCAATTAAGTACCATGTGTCACTTGCTACACCACATGGTCATCATGCCATGTATCCATCTCCCAAGGTATCATGTCACCCGACACTTGCCTCAAAATGAATTTAACTATCTCTAATCCGAAAATTTGACTCTTAAATCAGATTTATGAGACGAATTCAACGATAAATTCTGTTTCGTCATCCGAAATCTAGAAAATTTCCAATTTCCAATCGAAATTACCGTTTTACCATTTTTCAAAAAAATTGAATTTTTCCTAGGCTTTACAATTACAATTTTAATTGTATAATTGTGGATGTTAATTATGGGTCATTTATGAGATAGTTTAATATTAATATTCTCAGTTTCAATATAGATATAAATAAATAGTCATAGAATTTAAATATGTCAGAGAACATGCTCGGGAGAAAAGAGCTGTGTACTTGTCACGCAGTTTTCAATTCTTAGCTTTTCTTGATTTCATCCTTAAAGAAGATTTTGGAGACAAATTGCAGCCAATGGTTACAGATCCATGTCAAGTATGTTTTCTATAGACTATGAATGATATGTTTCTTTGTTCAATAAAGTTTTTATTTTGTAATATATTTATTAAGTCTTTTGATTGTTGATCAATTGTTTTATGGACTTGAAAAATACTCTTGATTTTATAAAATAATTCAGCAATTAGTATCAGAGCTACTTTAATTAACATTGAAGCTGTCAATTTTATTTTTCTTTTTTTGGATTTTGTTCATAATTATTTTTCCCTCTATATAGTTCTTGTGTTTCTACAAATTTGTACTGTTTATGGGTTTTGTTTTTGGACTGATTTGGACTGAGATAATGAGATGATGTTTGAAAAGGGAAGTTATAAAGTATTAGGGTGCAGTTGTGAGTAGATCACAATTCTCTGTAGAAGAACAAAACCTACGATTCCCCTTGTGTGGATCACGTTTCCCTAAGAATCCATCATCATTATTTTGATTGACTTTTGATTCCTTATGAATCAACCCATTAACACGATTCCCTATGAAAAAGGGTTGATTGTTTTGAATAACATGAACAACAACCCTGGATATTAGATTTCCATAATGCAATAAAAAGTCAGCAAAACCTTTTTTGAATAACCGAACGTGAATAAAACACAAAAGTTGATTCATAATGAGTTAATTGTTTTGAAGAAGAAATAACATGAAAGTTTAATATAAAAAATTGTTTTTTATTCGTTTTTGGTTGTCAATCAATGGCACTTATCTCTTGTATATCAATCATTTTATTTGATTGATAATGGTTTCTTAAAATTTCTTAATATAAATCATCTTTTTATGATTTATTTATTTAATTCACATGTATGAGAAGCTGTATTTTCTGCCATATCAAATTATTTTTTAAAATATTTTTACTTCATTAATTGTTAGGATGCTGATAGAAAGAATATGCAACTAGAAACAACCAGAATTGTATCTCATTAACCATTAAATTTGGTTTTTGGTAGAATTGAATTTTTTACCCAACTTTGCAATAATTTTGTTGGTCAATTACACACAGTAAACAGAGATTATATAAATTACATAAATATAATACACCATGTAATATAGCAAATTTAAATTACAAATCAATGTAAATAAAATGAAATTAAGATTAATAAACAACCTCGTTCAACAAACCGAATACGAATATAAGATGATCTCGAGGCCCCGTGGAAACACGCTTTCCTCTTAAACGAATTCGCTCCACACATGGTGCTTCAGGTTAAATGGCGTTCGGCTCCCAGATACAACGAATTAACCGAGAATTTCTGGAAATTGCACCCCAAAAATCCTATACCAACGAACCTTAGAAAGCCTTCACTCTATCACCCAATTGCTCACCCAATTGTATTTCCAAAAGCCACACCTTTTTTAATACAAAATATATAAAGATGACAATTAGAGCCAATAAATGCAAACCGTTTCCAAAACATAATTTAAAACATATTTATTACAATTTATTCACACTAAAAAAACGTTACTAATTTAAAACATATTTATTACAATTTATTCACACTAAAAAAAACGTTACTCTAAAAAAAACGTTACTAAACGTTTAAAATTCCAACAACCCCCCACATGAATGAATTGTCAAAAATACAAGATTCAACCTTGGTGATAGAGCTCTGCAGTCGGAGCCTGCATAGGATAGGTAGGTTTTATCCTTTGAACCTTCCCTTATGAGAATATATTGCATTTTATCAGATTAAAGGTAGACACGAAGGTCTCGAACCTCTCCTCAATGCTTTATGTAAATGATGATATATCTCACACTGTGACTCCTTCCCCCGGCATTCCTCGCAGCTCTCACCTGCTACGTCCGCTTTCGGGCCGTGGACATCTTCCCGGGTTCTCGCAAGAGTTTCTAAAGAATTGCGCCCTATACAATTCTCCTCCTTTGAAGTGGCCCTCTTCCCTCACATAGGTGATTTTAACTATGAGTACTCTCAATACCCTTTCTGATTTCCTAATACATTAGAATCATTAAAAGCATAAATTTTTAACCTCATCTCCAATATATATCACTATTTCATCATAGGAATGGGATGTGAGGTTAAACCCCACAGTGATCCAAACCAGTTTTTACGATTTAGTTGTCCCTTTGAACCTAGATATTGGGATCTCCACACTAGGTAGGGTTTCCACGTATTGACTCTTCATTTTGATGGTTTTAGTCCCATTCCCTCGATGACTTTTCAACTAATTCTTATTTAACTCCTTTGGCACTTATCCGCAATATTATCCTTGATTCTTACATACCAACAAGATAAATCCAAATTTCTTGAGATTAGTTGCCTAATGGTGTTACCCGACGATGTGTCTAGAATTTTACACCATACATCACATTTCATACTTCCGCCTATTGCCGACCGACTCCATCACAATGGATGAATACCACAGTTTTTGGCCACCTAGGAATATCCTCCAAGAAATTGTGTATCCATTCAGCCTCTTCACCACATTTATCCAAAGCAATGTGAATTCCGATTCCATAAGGGATCGGGCTATTACAAATATTTCGAGGACTTCCATGAAATTGTCAGACCGCTTGAGCGTGAACACATATCCATCACGACTTCTCGAGTTCTTCACATCGATATCTCAAATGGCATCATCGTATCCTTCCAATACAGCCGGATATCTGCGGTAGTGCAATCCATAATCACGAAAGTATACCGTAAGTATCTTAATACTCTTACAATTCCTTTCCAATGATCACCATTCGATTACCGTGTATCTACTCGCTTACTAACCGCGTAAGCTATATCCGCCTCAGATAACTCATCAAGTACATTAGGCTCCCAATCACCCTTAGAATACTCCAATTGAGATACACTTTCTCCTCTATTTTTCGACATATGAAGATTTACATCTATAGTGTCCTAGCCACACTGTAATCATCAAGTACCGAACTTATCCAAGATTTATCCACATAATGTGATTGACTAAGAACTAGTCCATCGCATCGAGGTTCTGAATTTTTACCCCTAAAATCCTGTCGGCCAAGTCCCATATCTTTCATGTCAAACCTTGTACTTAACATAGCCTTGGTAGATTTGATCATTTCATCGTCACTACCAACAGCTGAGCATGTCATCAACATCTGAGACACAAAATGACATAATAGCATTCACTAATGTTCTTGACATATATACATTTATCACACTCATTGATTTTAAACCCATTAGCCCGACCTCGTATCAAACTTTTTGATGCCATTGTTTTGGTGCTTGTTTAAGGCCATAGGGACTACTAACACAAACTTTCTTTTCTGTCCTGGAGCTACAAAACCCTCGGGTTGCTCCAGCAGATCTCCTGTCTAGATCTCCATTAAAAAGCAGTCTTCACACATCCATTTGATGTATTTAAAATTTAGCATAACGTAGCCTGGCAAAGTATATTCATTATGGAAGTTGTTCGTCACCGAAGAATAAGTATCAAAGTAATCAAGACCTTCCTTTTGTTTGTAACCCTTTAATTACAAGTCACCTTGCCTTGTAGTGTTCCCATGATTTTCATTTTCAAAAATCCATATACAGTTTACTGCAGGAGAAGGTCCACTAGTTCCCACGTATGGTTATGCAAGATGGAATCAATTTCACTTTTGATAGCTTCTTTCCACAAAGAGCCTTCCAAAGAGTTCACCGGCTGCTTTCATAGCTCACGAGGTTCGCTCTCGACATATAAGTCGGGAAAATGCGGACTGTGATTTTTACGTCCTTATTCTTTTGTTGCGTGTCGAGGTTCATCTTCAACTCGCTCCTTCTTGTTCTTGTTCTTTGATCCTGGCTATCTTCATTCATAGTCTCAAATGTTAAGCTTAGAGCCAGACTTGGTCCCTCTTCGAACTTACATGAAACGTGTTAGCAGCGCATTCCTTGATTCCATAATCGTATTCTTGTGTATATCGGGGGATTTGGACATATACAAGAAATCGATAAGCACTACTATTTTGTGCATGCTTGATGAAGATGCAATCAACGGTCTTCGGACCTATTTTCACCTTTTTAGGTGTTGGAACAACCACTTTGGCAAGACACTACGTTCGGTATTTATAGGAAGGTTGTCTTCCTTTCATAAGCTCATATGATGTCTTTGTTTCATCCTTCCGAATTGCTTATTTAAAGGTAATTGCCCGACAAAATAAACTTCCCCATGTTAAGGGTAACCCGAGAACTTATTAACTGTGCATTCATCATTTCTTTTAATAATACGATTTTCGCTCATTTACCGTTCGACTAAGGTGAATATGGTGGAACTGACTTCATGTAATCCCATGTTGTCCTGATATTAATCACCAATCGGTGTTACGCCTCACCGCCCACGATCCTTCTAATCACTTTAATTTTCTTATTAAGTTGATTTTCAACCGGCTTTGTAGAAAACAAATTTTTAAAGCTTCCATCCGTAACTCTTAAGCAAATACACATAGCAATGCCGTGCTATCGTCAACAAAAGTAATAAAATACTTTTTGCACCTTGTGATTGCAAATTTAAGATCACATATGTCACTATGGATTATCCAGGAGTTCGATGTTTCTTTCCATCGATTGAAAAGATGACCTTGTCATTTTTGCTTCAACACAAGTCTCACACTTCTTGTTGTTATCAATTTGAAATGTGGGAATATGACTTAAGTTAATTAATCTCCTCAGAGAACCATAATTAACATGTCCAAGTCTACCATGCCATAGACTAGAAGACTCTAACAAATACGCAGAAGAAGTACTTGCTTTATTCATTGTTTTGGGCTTTACAGTCATAACATTAAGTTTTAACTGACCCATTCTGAGCATATCCTTTCCCTGAGCATCACCAACTTAGACAAGATAACCTTGTCGGACTCGAACACCATCTAAATCGTGTTTGTTCAACGATGAACCGAACCAAATTCTTACGGATCTACCGGTACATGACACATTGTTGGCGTGGACTCGGTCATCTTGAATCACTTTCCTTGTCCTCGGATGTCGGACGTAGCAGAATTCCCCATGAACAATTTCTCCCGCTATCAAATGGGTCGAAGAGAAGTGAACATATTCTGTCGAGCAGGACATGGCCCGGGTTACCCGATGTGATCCACCGGCTCCTTTGGGTTTGGCCCAATCAGGTTCGCCGAGAGACTGCTGGCGAGAGGTTCATGTCGCCGACTCTTGTGTGATTTTTTCCATCACATTTGCCTCCTTGTTCTTATTTTTCCTCGGCAGTCTACAATCCGCCGCTTTGTGACCCATCTTGTCACAATTGAAGCACTTCCCTTGGAATTTCTGCTTCTTGGATATTCCTCCTTTTGGTCCCAGATTGATCCCTTTAGTTTGTTACTCTTTTGAACTTAGACTCGACCATGCTCCAGTACATTAGCTTATTCGCCCGGGCCCAGAAATGAACCCCTCTTCTCGAACTCCTATTGTCTTCTTCAATTGAAGTCGACAATCAATTCTTCGGCGTTCATTTCCTTTACGGCTTATGCTTGAGGTAGTTCTTGAAGTCCTTAGCGGAGCGACTTCTGATAAGCGTGACTTGTAAAAGCCGCTCCGAGACCATCCGCGGAATGAATCTCATGAAGAATTAACTGCAATTCTTGTACTTGACTGACCACAGTCTTGGAGTCCACCATTTTGTAATCTAGGAATCGGCCCACGACAAATTTCTTAGCACCAGCATCCTCAGTCTTATATTTCTTGTCTAGTGACTCCCACAGTTCCTTAAATACATCTTCTTCACCTGATGAAGCATTATGCAAGCATCGACTAGACTATTCATGACATAATTCCGACACAGATAGTCGAACTCTTCTACCCGCATCAAGCGCCATGAGAGAACCTCTATCCTGCTTCATTCACTTGGTGGATCCTCGATTCGCCTTGCGAGGTTCGGTGTGGTCGGATAAAGCGGCATCTTGCATTCATGCCTTTTGAAATTGAGCCATTGAATTTCTCAGGTTTCGGCGTGGTTCCACGGGCAATCCTGGTAGCGTTGGCACTAATCGCGCACTTGAGGATTGGAAAGATTCCCCACATTGGCCATTTCACATTTCAAAACGAAACTATTAATTTGTTGCTTTCAAAATGCAACAAATATTCGGCAAAGACCTGACCTAGCAGCGACCAGCGTGTCCTTGCTCTCGAGGCCCACACATATACGGCCCGGCCGCAGCGGCCGGCTTTACCAGCCCGGGAAGCCGCGTGAGCCCGGCCTGTAGCCCAAACCTCCGCGGTCGGCCAGCGAAGCCCGGACCGCGCGCCCGGCCTTGCGAGCTCACATCGTGCGACCCGGATCAGCGCGAAGCGAATGACGCCGTTGACTCACAACAGCCTCGGTGGGTCCAAAATGACCCATTTTCCGGATTGTGCGGTTTTGACTGGTCGAAAAACACAATTCTAGCCCGCGAACTTCGGTCGTACGGTGCCTATCTCTTAAATCCCGGAGCATGGGCTAGAGATCCATTGTTTCAAAATTTTTAATTTTGATTCTTAATCAAATGTCAAAAAAATTTAATCCAGATATTCTTGACCTGCAACAAAGATTAGATAAACATGTATATATATAAATTAACAAAATAACCCAAGGAAATTCGCCTTTCCACTTCAGCACAATTCCTTTCTTTAAAAACGAGACCACAGTCGTTTGAATTGTTAGTCGATTACACCCATGATACTTGAGAGATTATATAAATTACATAAATATAACACACCATGTAATATAACAAATTCTAAATTACAAATCAATAAATAAAATAAAAATTAAGATTAATAAATGCTGTTCAACCGAATATGATATAGTATGATTCGAGGCACAATGACCACAGTTTCCTTAAAATGAATTATGTTTTTGGGTGCTTGTGTCGAATGGAGTGTTCGTTTCCCCGAGGATACAGCGAATTAACCGAGAATTTAAAATTGCCCCAAAATCTATACCAGCGAACCTTAGAAGCGCACTCTATCACTTGATTGCTCTTTGATTGTATTTTCAAAAGCCACACCTTTTCTAATACAAAATAAAACTCATATATATAAAGATGACAATTAGAGCCAATAAATGCCAACCGTTTCCAAAACATAATTTAAAACATATTTATTACAATTTATTCACACTAAAAAAACGTTACTAATTTAAAACATATTTATTACAATTTATTCACACTAAAAAAAACGTTACTCTAAAAAAAACGTTACTAAACGTTTAAAATTCCAACAAATTTTACAACTCTTTTTCACATATTTCTTTTTCAATTTATGTTTATGCTATTTATGATTATTTGTAGCATCATATTGAGAGTAAAATTATTAGTATATTGCACTTGTGTAAAAAATGAGAAATATTGAATCCTTAAAAACTTCTCTCTCATGAGTGAGAATGTCAGATTTTTTTTCTTTTTTGTAATTGATGCTACAACTGTAACTTCTCCCGTCTTGTACATCAATTTTGCTAAAATCAAAATGGATAGTGATGTTGTCCTATCGATGACTTGATTATTTGGTAGGATGCTTAGTATGGTGAAGAGATTTCATTAAGTGTCATGAACCGCATAATTTTACTACCCTATTTGATGGGGAAATTGGCCAGCGTTTAGTTGACGATTGGTGGTGCTCTTACTTGTGTATGAGTTTTTCTTTTTATAGACTCTAGCATTTGGTGACCGCATAAGGTCATTTGGTAGAGATTAGTAGGAGTAATTTGCATGTCCTTGTTTGACATGCATTTTTTGACATTGTTCTCTTGTTTGTTCTTTACTTTTGTGCTTTCCTCAATTCTCTACCATCACAAAACTTTATGGGACTAATTACACGTAATGGGTTAAATCACTCATGATGAATTTGACGATTAAGAAATTGAATTTGGCTTTGAAAGTTGAAGATCCTCAAAAACCCATTGTAGAGAGTTTTGTAAAAGAGAAAAAGTCCTATGAGGGCTGGGAGTATTCTAACAATTGTTGTTTCATGACCATGGAAATCCATATGGAGGACTCCGTTTATGAAAGAATTTCTAAGACTAAGAATGCAATGGAGTTCTTTGATGTTGTTAGCAAGAAATATACAAAGTTTTCAAAACAATTGAGAAAAAAAAATGAGCTATATGATATTCATTGGGTGAATGTTTGTTTTGAATCCAATGTCATTGATGTAGTAAGAGCACAGGAAAATTTACAATTTTTCTGAAAAATGGTAAAAATAGTAAAATTACAGAAATGGTTTAGGGAAGCCTGAAAATTTTTATAGATCTCAGATGACGAAACGGACTTCACCTTTGGATTCATCTCGCGAAATCTAGTTACCTAGAAATTTTTCGTCAAATTCTGAAACAGACGAATTTTTTCACAATTTTCGGGATAACGGATGTCTAGTAACTCCCAGGGACGAGATTTTTATGAGAATCTCAGGAGTTAGAAAATAACTCAAGTTCAATTCATTTAAAATAAATTGAACTTGAACTGAGACGAAAATAAATTGTTTTGGGGCATAAATGGACGGACCTAGACACGTGGCGCGATCTTAGACTGTCTTTAAAACTTAAGGATAAGTTAAAAATCATATTTGAGGAGAAAGGTAGATTTTTGCTGGGAAAAAGAACCGGTAGAGAGGAAGAAGTAGAGAGAAATCGAGAAACTTCTCTCGATCCTAATGAGCTCGATTGCTTTCCGGTTTCGTCGGGCAGAACTAAAGTCCATCGCAGCGATGAGAAATTTATGTGTGAGTACCAGAAACAAAGGATTTCGTTGAAGATTAAAGCGAAGAGTTCGGGAGATTGTGGGTTTCGGATCTCCGAGACTTCCGAAAGCTTCGTCTTCTCTCTAAGAGGTAAAGATTCTTCTTACTTTGGCTTATTTCCCATTCTATGGGATGTTTGGTTGATTTTTAATGCCATAAGGGGCTATTTAGCCGTTTTTTCCCTATGGGGCTGTTTGGCAAAATAATGGGTTATGGGAATAGTGTCCTATTTTGACCCTAAATGATGTCTAGCTTTTGGGGCTGATTTTGATTCGAAAAAGGGACAGTTTGGTTGATGTCCACCATAGAAATTGTAGGCCGAATCTTAGAATTGAGGTTAGGCTTTTGGATTACCCCAGGTGGACCTCTATAGCTCAAGTTATGGTCCATTTAATTTCTGAATTGTCATAACTTAGAATTTGTTAAATGTTTGTGTCGGGTTTTGGGACTGATTTTCGATTAAGAAGAATTATTTTAATTTAGTGTCTGCTGTGAAAGTGTAGGCGGGTTGTGAACTTATGGTTGAGCTGAATTACCCAAATTGGACCTCTATAGCTCAAGTTATGGTCCATTTAATTTCTGGAATTGTCACAGCTTAGGCAGTTCTAAACCGAGTTCAGAACTATCCTGTGGTCTATTATGGCTTGTTGTGTGGAATGTTTTGGGGGCATCTCTATGCCATAATTGTTCTTGAGGATGAGGTTTTCATTGCTTGATTTTGAGTTACATGCTTGATAGTAATTGATTGGATGTCAATATGTGTGTCCTAATGTATTGAAACGTGGAGAGTATGTATGTGTGTATGAATATATTTGACATGAGGGACAGTTTATTTGGAAATTGTATGTTGATTGATATAATTATCGAATGACACATGGAGTTTAATGCATGAATGAAATTATCCATATAGCATCCATATATATATGTGTGACATGGCATAAGCATGTAATGGCATAATTGCATTTCATATGCAAGGGGACATTGTATGAAATGGGTGTGAGTGCATAGTTATAATCAACACTGCATTTGGTGTTTTATTGGGTGGGCTCGGTACGGTGGGACAAAGACCAATAGGGTCGCACGGTTATATAAATGAAAATGAAAATATGTGTCGGGTATTACCAAGTAGGGATAGACACCCCCTCGGGTGAAAATCCAGTTATTTTTGGTTATACATATGTGTCAAATGATGAAAGCCCATGAAAGTGTAAGAAGGGTTGCGAAGCCTACGGCGAGATCCCGAAAATTCGCTACCCACAAAAAGACACATGATTTTGAATATAAATTATCATTGAGGTGTAACATCCAAAAAGATTTTGGTTTGAAAAACAAATGAATTTTGTTGTAAAATGATCATTGGATGTAATCCAAGAATGATTGATTTTATCACGCATAGTTTGACGTTGTAAGCGATAGGAGTCGGTTGGGACTATGGTTGATGGAGTCTGTGAGGACTCGGTACATGGGACATGGTAGTTGCATCTCATTCATGGCATGTAGAATTTCATTATAGGTTTGCATAATCTTGATTGGAATGTTTTTTTTTTTTTTTTTTTTTTTTTGTGACATGACCATTGCATGTGCACTTAGGTGGGGAGTAGCCTCTGTAGGAGTTTACTCTACTGGGCATTGCTCACCCCGTCGTGGGACCCCCTTTCGGTCCGGGAGTGTGCGAGGGGCGGAACTCACTCGACACCTCATACCATTGTGAAGAAAATTGGGTTGTGGCTTTGGTTCTTACTTTGTAAAATATATTAGAATATTTGTTTTGATATATGTTTTAATAATAAAGTATTGTAATTAAACTCTTAAGGACTATGGTATTATAGCCTTATGCATTATGTTTGAGTATGGATAAATGGACCCGGAGAGGTCATGATATGATATTTGGCCCCGGATGGGCCATGCTATTATTTGTTGTACATGTTGTATTTTTTGGTAGAGCTCCTTGTACAAAGGAGCCTATGTCTGATTTTTGTTAAATTATGAGTCACGACAAAGCGGACCTGATAGTGTGGTATCGGGTTGCAAGCATCCTACGTTTTCCTGGGTTGACGATTAGTCAACGGATCCCCGGGTTTTGGGGCGTCACAAATGTGCCTTCTGATACTTGGTGGTTAGATAGTGGTGCTATTATTCATGTTTGCAATTTTGTGCAAGCGATGATAAGTAGAAGAATTCCAACTAGTTTGTAGTAGTACCTGTACATGGGAGATAATACAAGACTCCAAGTTGATTTTTTGGAAGTTGTTAGATTTCAGCTTAATATAGAAATTTTTTTGAAATTGCATAATGTGTAGTTCATACCCTCCATTAGGAAAAACTTGATATATGTACCTATTTTGGATAGACTTTGACATAGTTTCTTTCGAACTAGAAAAGTTAATTTATGTCGGGCTCTTTATTGATTGAAATATAATTTGCTTTGTGAATATTTCATCCAGGAGTGTATAGTTTGATTTCCTTTTTCTCCTATTGTTATCTTTTATTAGTAGCACCAATGGAACGAGAATGAATGAAAAGTCTTCTATTCTTTGACCTGGCGTTTGGGTCATATTCCCACAGATAGCGAATGAAGAGACTAATTAGGATGAGATTCTTCAAGATGTCTCGATTTCTCGGTTTTGGTACATGTGTAGATTGCATCAGTAGGCTTCAACCACCAAGATTAGGAATGCCAAGGCTGACAGATGCACCGAGTTGCTTGGGTTATTTTTTATAGATATTTGTGGGTCATTCACTTTTCCTGCTATGGGTGGGACAAATATTTCATCACATTCATTGATGATTATTCCAGTTATTATTTTGTAGAGCTCATTCGTGAGAAATCTATCTCTTTGAAGGCTTTCAAAGCTAAAGTTGAGCTCCAACAAGGGAAGAAGATCAAAGTGGTTCATTCTGATAGAGGTGATGAATATTATGGTAGATATGATGAGACGAGAAGCAACCTTAGACAATTTGCAAAGTATATTCAGGAATGTGACATTGATGCTCAATATACAATGTTTGGTACTCCTCAATAGAATGGGATTTCAAAGAGGAGGAATCGAACACTTCTTGATATGGTGCAATGTATGCTTGTTAATTCCTCACCACCTAAGTTCTTGTGGGGTGAAGCTTTGAAAACTGTAGCTTATATTTTGAACCAAGTGCCTTGTAAGTCTATTCCTAAGACTCCATATGAGCTATGGTCACAGAAGAAGCCTAGTCCTCGTCACTTCCGTGTTTATGGCTGTAAGGTGGAAGTGATATTGTATAACCCGCAATCAAAGAAACTTGATCCAAAGACCATCAATGGGTACTTTATTGGTTATTGTGTGAGATCGGGGTTACAGGACTGTGCCCATCGAACACCACGAAGTGATTTGAGCCAGTTGAGCAATCTATTTTGAGGATGATACTAGTACAAGCCAAGGGCTAAGAGAAATTGTGTTCAAAGAACACTCAGTTTTTATCCCTCTGCCTATTGCTTTCGCCCGATCTCTTAATAGCGTTTGATGACCGATCGGTAAAAACCGATGATAGACGATTGAGGATGTAGATCCAATAGCCTTAGATGTAGTCATGGATATACCCTTGAGGAGGTCAGAGAGGGCACGTAGGCCCACAATTTCATATGATTACATTGTCTACTTGCAAGAGCATGAGTATGATGTGGGTTATGTATCATATCCAACTACCTATAAAAAATCCATTACTAGTCCTCAATCTAACTTCTGAATTTATTCAATGAAAGATGAGATGACTTCCATGTCACAGAATAAAGTGTGGAGCTTAGTAGATTTTCCAAATGGTTGTAGACCCATTGGGTTCAAATGGGTGTTCAAGACCAAGCGTGATGCCAAGGGACAGGTAGAGAGATATAAAGCAAAATTAGTGGCCAAGATTTACAATCAATTAGGTGTTGATTTCAAGGAAACCTTTCTCCCATATTCACTAAAGACTCTTTACACATTATTATGGCTATAGTGGCTCATTCTAACTTGGAGTTGCATCAGATGGATATGAGGACAGCTTTCTTGAATGGAGACTTAGTTGAGGATGTTTACATGTCTCAACCTTTTGGTTTTGAGGAGGTTGGAAAGGAAACCTTGGTTTGTAAGCTCCAAAAATCCATTTATGGTTTAAAGTGGGTTTCTAAGCAGTGGTATCTCAAGTTTGATAAAGTTGTCACTGCCAATGGTTTTAAGGAGAACATCGTTGATCAATGCATATTTATGAAAGTCAATGGGAGCAAATACATATTCTTGGTTTTATATGTTGATGATATTTTTCTAGCAGCCAATGATACTGACCTATTGGTTGAGACAAAGCAGTTATTATTTAGCCGTTTTGATAAGAAGGATCTTGGGGAAGCATCTTATGTAGTAGGCATACAGATACTTCACGATAGACCTAGTGGCATTCTAAGATTGTCTCGACCTATGTATATTGAACACATTCTAAAGAGGTTCAATATGCAATCCTGTTCTTCTGGTAAGGCACCAATTGTAAAAGGTAACAAATTTTCCAAAGGCCAATATCCTCAAAATGATATTGGGAGAGATCATATGAAAGCAGTCGCTTATTCTTCAATTGTGGGAAGCCTGATGTATGCTCAAGTATGCACACACCCTGATTTTGCTTTTGTTGTCGACGTGTTGGGTAGGTGTTTGAGTGATCCTAGACAAAGCCAATGGAAAGCAGCTAAGAAAGTTTTAATGTATCTTCAGGGTACTAAGGATCTCATGTTGACATATCGATGTACCGACACTCTTGAGGTGGTTGGTTTTAGTGATTCCGATTATGCAGGCTGTGTGGATGATAAAAAGTCCCCTTCTTGTTATAACTTTATGATGGCTGAAAGAGGTGTTTTATGGAAAAGTGTCAAACAGACACTTATCTCTTCTTCTACTATGGAGGTAGAGTATGTGGAGTGTTATGAGGCTACTTGTCATGCAATATGGTTGCGGAACTTCATTTCAGCTTTGAAGGTTGTTCACTCCATTTCTAGACCGTTGAAATTTTTCTATGATAATTCCACGGTATATCTTTCTCACAGGAACACTAAGACACTTCACCAACTCCAGCACACATTAATATGATTCTTTTTATTAAAGAGAAAGATTACGAGTCTAATTTCTATTGAGCACACACCTACGACAAGTGTGTTGACATACCCACTAATCAAAGGCTTACATATTTGTGTGTTTCAAGAAGACGTCACCCACATGGGATTGTTAGGAGCCTAAACTCTTTATTTTAGCTGGACTTTTTCCTTTTTCATGTATTTTTTTAGAAAAGCCCATGCTTTTTCATTATTACATGCACATTTTGATGTTTGTCATTATCTTATGATTTTGTGTCATTTTGACCAGATGAAGGACATAATGATGTTTTTTCTCTTTATTGAATAAATACTCTTGTCATTGTAATGCTTCTAGATTAGTCACACCTGATTATGTGCGATTTATGCATCCTCTTAGTGTATTAATTGTATATGATTGGTTATGACTATGTAAGTCTCTTGTAGAAGCAATTGAGTTATGATTTTTATTAGTAGCGCCTGATTATATACAATTTATATATCCTCTCGATATGTGTTAATTGCCATATGATTAATTCTCACTAATAACAAATCTATTGAGGCATTTGAGTTATGGATTTATGTGCGTCTAGAGTGGGAGAATGTAATGTGTTTATTAATTATGGGCCCGAAACACAATCTGTGCATTTTAGTTGTATATTGTTACATCTTAATTATGGGTTATTTATGGGATGGTTAATAATAACTAGCTATGGAGCCACGTGGTTCTCTTTTTCTCTCTTACCCTCTGTTAAACCAAGTGGACAACTCAAATTTTCCCTTGTAACTCTCTCTCTCTCTCTCTCTCTCTCCTCTCCTCTCTCTCTACTATATACTCTCTCTCTCTCTCTCTCTCTCTCTATCTACTATATATATATATATATATATATATATATGTGTGTGTGTGTGTGTGTGTGTGTGTAAATAGAGTCATATAATTTAATAAGGGGTTTTTAAGAACATGCTTGGGGAGAAAGAAAGAGTCATCTTCAACTTTAACTTTTATTTGATTTCATCCCTTATAGATTTGGAAGACAAATTGCAATCAACAATTCCGGATCCATGTCAAGTATGTTTTCTATAGACTATGAGTAATATGCTTCTTTGTTCAATAAAGTTTTTTTCTATAATTTATTTATTGGGTCTTTTGATTGTTGATCAATCGTTTTAGAAACAATAAATATTCTTGATTAAGAAATAATCGAGATAAATTGGCCTCGGGACTAACCAACAAATTGAGAGAGAAAGTAAAATTAATTAACTAATTGAAAAAGTCACATACTCTCCAACAGATCTATTTTTATTTGAAAATGAATTTTAATAAATAATTAAAATAAGGAAATGTATGACTTAGTTATAGCAATTTAATTGAAAAATTAATACTTTAAAAAATAAAAAAATTGTCAAATAACTTTGGTGATGTCATAGATGATAACATATTAATAAGGAGATATTTGAGTTTAAAATGAACTTCCGGACAACAAATCAAGGCAGCCAATAGGTTTTAGTGATCAGTTCTATTATTAAAGAATTTGTTTTTATTTAAATAACACATACTATTCCCAAAAGTAAGTAACCTCAATTATTGAATCATGCTTGATTAATCTATAATTTGATGATAATAAAGAAGGTTTAATTTGATAGTTAAATTTAAATGATCAGGTAAGAATCTTGTTAGAAGGGTCATCCAATAACAACATGCATAGAGAAAAAAGATAAAATTAATAAGAATCAAGGACAAGGTTTATAAAAAATAAAAAAAAAAACTTTCATTCACACGTTTTTAATGGATTTTGCAATTTTTAAAAAATTGGATGAAAATTAATCTGAGGATGAGAAGATCTACCGCCACCACGAGACTATGTGAAAAGCAATTTTTAAGTAAATTTTTTTAAGGATCCTTGAAAATATTATCAGTTTAATTAACGTGTCTCACACAAAAAAAAAAAAAAAGAAAAAAAAAAGAAAAAGAAATCTTACAATATTGGCTAAAACTAGTCAAAATGTGGTTCACATTCATGTGACAGCTAAAAAAGATATTATCCCCAAACATAAGCTTAAAAAAAACATTGAGTTAGAACACATGTAGGGATGTGTTCAAGCAATTTAATAAAAGGCTTTGAGAAGAATTTAATTTTTTGGCGTGTACTTTGATAAAATTGAGGGTTTGAAGCAAAATATTTCTAGATCTTGGATTATGAAACGGACTTTATCGTTGGATTCATCTTGCGAAATCTAGTTACCCAAAAAAATTTCGTGAATTCAGAGCGGTCAAATTTTTTGATTTTACGGCGGTGGACCCCAGCTGGATTTTTAAGAAAAAAAATCTCGAAAGTGAAAAATGAATTAGTAAAGTTCAATTTAAAATAATTTAAACTTAAACCAGGACGAAATAAATCGTTTGGGCGAAAACGGGCCTGAACAAGTCGTGGACACGTGGTGCGACATGTGCCACATGTCCAACTTAAGTAAGTTAGACAAAAGGGGTTAAAAACATTTTTGGGTAAAAAAAGACCAGATTTATGGTCTGGTCATGAGAGTGAGAGAGGAGAAGAGAGGGTGTGGAGAGAGAAGCTCCAACTTAAATCTACAATCTAAGTCAGTTGGTGCGTCTTTGTGACGAGTTTAAATGAGTACCGGCCCAGGAAACTATGCGTGGATACTAGAAACTCCAAGTTTCACCAAGGTTTCGCACGGAAGGTTCGGGAAGTCGAAAGCTTCGGGTTCAGGAAGTGTTCGGAACTTCGCAGAGTGGTTGCTCACGATTCAAGCTTAGGGTTAAATAAAATTATTATTATTGCACTTGTGTAAAATGAGAAATATTGGAATCGCAAAACTTCTCTCTCATGAGTGAAAGTCTTCGGATTTTTTTTCTTTTTGTAATTGATGCTACAAGCTGTAACTTCTCGTCATGGCCACATCAATTTTGCTAAAATCAAAATGGATAGTGATGTTGTCCTATCGATGACTTGATTATTTGGTAGGATGCTTAGTATGGTGAAGAGATTTCATTAAGTGTCATGAACCGCATAATTTTACTACCCTATTTGATGGGAAATTGACGCATTTGGTTGTGACAGTTGGTGAATTGCTCTTACTTGTGTATGAGTTTTTTTCTTTTATAGACTCTAGCATTTGGTGACCACTTTTATGGGTCATTTGGTAAGTTGAAGTAAGGAGTAATTTGCATGTCCTTGTTTTACATGCATTTTTTGACATTGTTCTCTTGTTTGTTCTTTACTTTTGTGCTTTCCTTAATTCTCTACCATCACAAAACTTTATGGGACTAATTACACGTAATGGGTTAAATCACTCATGATGAATTTGACGATTAAGAAATTGAATTTGGCTTTGAAAGTTGAAGATCCTCAAAAACCCATTGTAGAGAGTTTTGTAAAAGAGAAAAAGTCCTATGAGGGCTGGGAGTATTCTAACAATTGTTGTTTCATGATAAATCCACATATGAGATCGTTTATGAAAGAATTTACCTAAGACTAAGGAATGCAATGGAGATTCTTTGATGTTGCTGTAAGAAATATACAAAGTTTTCAAAACAATTGAGAAAAAAAAATGAGCTATATGATATTCATTGGGTGAATGTTTGTTTTGAATCCAATGTCATTGATGTGTAAAACCTGGGAAAATTTTAATTTTTCTGAAAAATGGTAAAAATAGTAAAATTGCCGAAATGGTTTAGGGAAGCCTGAAAATTTTTCTAGATCTCAGATGACGAAACGGACTTCACCTTTGAATTCATCTCGCGAAATCTAGTTACCTAGAAATTTTTCGTCAAATTCTGAAACAGACGGATTTTTTCACAATTTTGAGATAACGGATCAATAATGGCTAGGGACGAGATTTTTATGAGAATCTCAGGAGTTAGAAAATAACTCAAGTTCAATTCATTTAAAATAAATTGAACTTGAACTGAGACGAAAATAAATTGTTTTGGGGCATAAATGGACCCAGACCCTAGACACGTGGCGCGATGTGGGCTTTGTCTTTAAAACTTAAGGATAAGTTAGAAATCATATTTGAGGGGAGAAAGGAGTAGATTTTTTGCTAGAGGAAAAAAAAAGAACCCGTAGAGAGAGGAAAAGAGAGAGTAGAGAGAGAAGCTCCAACTTCTCTCTACGATCTATGGAGCTCGGTTGCTCCCGGTTTCGTCGGGCAGGCAAAGGATATCAAGGAGTGAGCGTTTTAAACTAACAGGGTTTAGGGATTAAAGCGAAGAGTTCGGGAGATTGTGGGTTTCGGGTCTCCGAGACTTCCGAAAGCTTCGTCTTCTCTCTAAGAGGTAGAGATTCTTCTTACTTTGGTTTATTTCCCATTCTATGGGATGTTTGGTTGATTTTTAATGCCATAAGGGGCTATTTAGCCGTTTTTTTCCCTATGGGGCTGTTTGGCAAAATAATGGGTTATGGGAATAGTGTCCTATTTTGACCCTAAATGATGTCTAGCTTTTGGGGCTGATTTTCGATTAGAAAAAGAGATAATTTGGATTAGTGTCCACCATGAAAATTGTAGCTGAAGATCTTAAATTGAGGTTAGGTTTTGAATTACCCAAATTGGACCTCTATAGCTCAAGTTATGGTCCATTTAATTTCCAGAATTGTCATAACTTAGGCTGTTAAATGTTTGTGTCCAGGTTTTGGGACTGATTTTCAGTTAAGAAAAAGAGGTATTTTGGACTAGTGTCCTGCATGAAAATTGTAGCTGAGGTTGTGAACTTATGGTTAGGCTTTGAAATACCCAAATTGGACCTCTATAGCTCAAGTTATGGTCCATTTAATTTCTGGAATTGTCACAGCTTAGGCGGTTTTCTAAACCGAGTTCAGAACTATCCTGTGGTCTATTATGGCTTGTTGTGTGGAATGTTTTGGGGCATCTCTGTATGGTGTTCTTGAGGATGGGGTTTTCATTGCTTGATTTTGAGTGACATGCTTGATAGTAATTGATTGGATGTCAATATGTGTGTCCTAATGTATTGAAACGTGGAGAGTATGTATGTGTGTATGAATATATTTGACATGATTTATGTGATTTATTTGGAAATTGTATGTTGATTGATATAATTATCCAAATGATGCATGGGTTTAATGCATGAATGAAATTGTCCATATAGCATCCATATATGTATATGTGTGACATGGCATAAGAATGTAATGGCATAATTGCATTTCATATGCAAGGGGACATCGTATGAAATGGGTGTGAGTGCATAGTTATAATCAACACTGTATTTGGTGTTTTATTGGGTGGGCTCGGTACGGTGGGACAAAGACCAATAGGGTGCTGCGTTATATAAGTAAATGAAAATAATCGGAGTATTACCAAGTAAGGGATAGACACCCCTCGGGTGAAAATCGTTGACCCTGGTTATATACACTTTTATCCTTGTCCAAATGATGAAAGCCCATGAGAAAGTGTAAGAAGGGTTTGCGAAACCTAAAGGCGAGATCAGTACGCTACCCACAAAGACACAGTTTTGAATATAAATTATCATTGAGGTGTAACATCAAAAGAATTTTGGTTGAAAACAATGATTTTGTTGTAAAATGATCATTGGATGTAATCCAAGAATGATTGATTTTATCACGCATGGGTTTTGACATTATGTGATAGGAGTCGGTTGGGACTATGGTTGATGGAGTCTGTGAGGACTCGGTACATGGGACATGGTAGTTGCATCTCATTCATGGCATGTAGAATTTCATTATAGGTTTGCATAATCTTGATTGGAATGTGTTGTTTTTGGTGACATAACCATTGCATGTGCACTTAGGTGGGGAGTAGCCTCTGTTGGAGTTTATTCTAGGGGGCATTGCTCACCCCGTCGTGGGACCCCCTTCGAGTCAGGGGTGTGCGGGGACGGAGCTACATCAACCCGCCATTGTGAAGAAAGGCTGGGTTGTGGCTTTAGTTCTTACTTTTGTAAAATGTATTAGAACCATTTGTTTTAAATCTATGTTTTGTGTAAAGTATTGTAATTAAACTCTTAAGGACTATGGTATTATAGCCTTGTGCATTATGTTTAGTATGGATAAATGGACCCTATGTGGTGTTTTTTACTCGTAGATGGACCCGGAGAGGTCATGATATGATATTTGGCCCCGGATGGGCCATGCTATTATTTGTTGTACATGTTGTATTTTTTGGTAGAGCTCCTTGTATAAAGGAGCCTATGTCTGATTTTTGTTAAATTATGAGTCACGGTAAAGCGGACACAATAGTGTGGTATCGGGTTACCCGACATCCACACGTTTTCCACGGGTTGACAGTTAGTCAACGGATCCCCGGGTTTTGGGGCGTCACAAATGTGCCTTCTGATACTTGGTGGTTAGATAGTGGTGCTATTATTCATGTTTGCAATTTTGTGCAGCGATGATAAGTAAGAAGAATTCCAACTAGTTTTTAGTAATTTTGTACATGGGGAATAATACAAGACTCCAAGTTGATTTTTTGGAAGTTGTTAGATTTCAGCTTAATATAGAAATTTTTTTGAAATTGCATAATGTGTAGTTCATACCCTCCATTAGGAAAAACTTGATATATGTACCTATTTTGGATAGACTTTGATATAGTTTTCTTTTCAGAACTAGAAAAGTTAATTTATATCGAGACTCTTTATTGATTGGAAATAGAACACTTTGTGAGAATATTTACAAATCAGAGTTGTATAGTTTGATTTCCTTTTCTCCTATTGTTAATACTGTTAGTAGCACCAATCGTTTGAGAATGAATGAAAAGTCATCTATTCTTTGACACAAACGTTTGGGTCATATTTCTAGATAGCGAATGAAGAGACTAATTAAGGATGAGATTCTTCAAGATCTCGATTTCTCAAATTTTGATACATGTGTAGATTGCATCAAGGGTAAACTAACCACCAAGATTAAGAATGCCAAGGCTGACAGATGCACCGAGTTGCTTGGGTTATTTTTTATAGATATTTGTGGGTCATTCACTTTTCCTGCTATGGGTGGGACAAATATTTCATCACATTCATTGATGATTATTCAGGTTATTATTTTGTAGAAACTCATTCATTGAGAAATCTATCTCTTTAGAGGCTTTCCAAAGCTAAAGTTGAGCTCGACAAGGAAGAAGATCAAAGTGATTATTAAAGTAGAGTGATATGAATATTATGGTAGATATGATGAGACGAAGCAACCTTAGACAATTTGCAAAAGTATATTCGAATGTGACATTTGATGCTCAATATACAATGTTTGGTACTCCTCGATAGAATGGGATTTCAAGAGGAGGAATCGAACCTTCTTGATATGGTCTGTCTTATGCTTGTTAATTCCTCACTACTTGAATTCTTGTGGGGTGAAGCTTTGAAAACTGAAGCTTATATTTTGAACCAAGTGCGTAGTAAGTCTATTCCTAAGACTCCATATGAGCTATGGTCACAGAAGAAGCCTAGTCCTCGTCATAGTGTTTATGGTACATGGAGTGGAAGTGATATTGTATAACCCGCAATCAAAGAAACTTGATCCAAAGACCATCAATGGGTACTTTATTGGTTATTGTGTGAGATCAAGAGGTTCTAGGTTTTATTGCCCATCGAACAACACCAAAGTGATTTAGTCGGATTGAGCAATCTATTTTGAGGATGATACTAGTACAAGCCAAGGGCTAAGAGAAATTGTGTTGAGAACACTGGTTTATCTCTGCCTGTTGCTTTCGCTTCGATCTCTTACGCTGTTGTTGACCAGCATCCAATAGAAACTTCTGATGATGAACCAATTGAGGATGTAGATCCAATAGCCTTAGATGTAGTCATGGATATACCGCCGAGAAGGAGTCGGAGAGGGCACGTGAGCCCACAATTTCATATGATTACATTGTCACACTTGCGAGAGCATGAGTATGATGTGGGTGCATGTATATCATATCCAACTACTATATAAAATCCATTACTAGTCCTCCAATCTAACACAGATTTATTCAATGAAAGATGAGATGCCACAGAATAAAGGGAGCTTAGTAGATTTTCCAATGGGTCAGAGAAATCTGTCTAAATGGGTGTCTAAGACCAAGTGATGCCAAGGGACAGGGCAGAGATATAAAAATTGAAAAACAAGATCAACCAATTAGGTGTTGACTTCATGAAACCTTCTCCCATTCACCTAAAGACTCTCACAACAATACGTCACAGTGTCATTCAACTGAGCACCTTAATGATGTTGATAATGCCTTCTGAACTGGACTCAGCTCAGATTGTCAATGTCTCAACCCTTTGGCCTTATGAGGCTGGCATGAAACCCCTGGCCTGTGTTTATCAGAAAACTAATATATTTGAAGGCTCTGCTGGTATCTCAAGTTTGATAAAGTTGTCACCGCCAATGGTTTTAAGGAGAACATCGTCGATCAATGCATATTTATGAAAGCTCAATTTACAAACACATATTCTCTGTTTACATGCTGATGATATTTTTCAGCGCTCATGATTGATCTATTAATATGATACATTATTATTTAATTATGATAAGAAGGGGATCTTGGGGAAGCATCTTATGTAGTATACAGGAGACGTAATGAGACCTAGGGCATTCTAAGATTGTCTCGACTTAAGTATATATTGAACACACATTCAAAGAGGTTCAATATAACTCGCTCTTCCGTAAGGCAACAACTGTGCTGCAAAACAAATTTTTCCAAAGGCCAATATCCTCACCGATATGGGAGATCATATGAAAGCAATCGCTTATTCTTCAATTGTGGGAAGCCTGATGTATGCTCAAGTATGCACACACCCCGATTTTGCTTTTGTTGTCGACGTGTTGGGTAGGTGTTTGAGTGATCCTAGACAAAGCCAATGGAGCAATTTAAGAAAGTTTTTAACTGGTCTTCAGGGCACTACATCTCATGTTGATATCGAAACCACACTCTTGAGGTGGTTTATCTGAAGATCTCACTTATAAATAGATGACAAAAAAGTCCCTCTCATGTTAGTAACTTACACTAATGAGGTGAGCAGGGTATGGCTCAAACATGACTTTATCTCTTCTTCAATTATAGAGTAGAGTATGAGTGCTATGAGGCCACTGTTCATGCAATATGGCTATGAACCTCATTTTGCTAATATTGAACACCATTTGCACCGCTGAATTTTCTACGATAATCCACAATTTATCTTTCTCAGGAACATCTAGGAACATTTCCTACCAGCTAATATTTAAATATAAAGTCTTTATCACAGGTCGCAGAAATCTCTAATTTTTTATTTGGAGCATGACTCCACGATATGTGCTGATATGACCCAATTAAATCAAAGGCTTAAGATTGTGGTTTCTAAGAAGACGCCACCCACATGGGATTGTTAGAGCCTAAACCTTATTTAGCTTGGACTCTTTCCTTTTTCTGCGTATTTTTAGAGTGTCATGCTTTTGGCTTATTATATGTACATTTTTATGTTTATTATTATCTTTATGATTTGTGGTCATTTTGATCTATGAATATTACATAAATGATGTTTTTTTTCTTATTAATAAATACCTTTGTCATTGTAATGTTTCTAGATTAGTCACACCTGATTATGTGCGGGATTTATGCATCCTCTTAGTGTATTAATTATAAGGATTACAGGACGGTAAGTCCTCTTGTAGAATAAATTGAGCATGACTTTATTATAATTTCTGACAGAACAAATGTCTATATATCCTCGATATGTTAATTGTATATGATTGGTTATAACTATGTAAACTACTATAAGTAATGAGCTATGGTTATGTCGCCCATGGAGGAAAATGTAATATTAATTTGATAATTATGGGGCCGCTAATCATGGTCATTACAATTTAGTCAGAGCACTGTGCAAGTAATTAGTTATTTGTGATGGATTAATATTAACTAGCCATGAGCCCATGGTTCTATTTTCTTCTGCCTGCTAAACCCATCGACAAAAACCAATTGTTCCCTTTGTGCCTTCTCTCTCTCTTCCCTCTCTCTCTCTCTCTCTCTCTCTCTCTATATATATATATATATATATATATATATATGTGTGTGTGTGTGTGTGTGTGTGTAAATAGAGTCATATAATTTAATAAGGGTTTTAAGAACATGTTTGTATAGGAAGAGTCATCTTCTAAACTTTAATCTTTATTTGATTTCCATCCTTATAGATTTAAAGACAATTCTGCAATCAAATAAATCTTGACCATGTCAAGTATACTTTCTAGGATCATATGGTTAACTATGCTTTGTCTAATAAAGTTTTTCATAATTATTGACAATTTTGATTAAGATCAACTGCTTTGGGCCTAATAAATATTCTTTGATTTTAATGAAATAATCCATAGGTGGGTCTAAACTATTATAATAACCCAAATCAAAACTGAGAGAGAAAAACAACAACTTAATTGAAAGTCACATACTTCCAAATGTATCTTACTTTATTGAAATGAATTTTAATAAATAATTAAAATAAGGAAATGTATGACTTAGTTATAGCTAAATTTAATTGGAAAAAATTACTTTAAAAACAAAAAAATTAATAAATAATTTAACGATATATTTATTATCCAACCTCAATAATAAGAGGAATATTTAAGTTTAAATGAACTTGGACAATAAACGTTGATTCAATCGTAAGACTTGGCCAAGTCAATTCTATTATTAAGAATGGTTTTTTTTATTTAAATAAATACTTTATTCAAAGCAAGTAACCTCGTTAAGAATCAATGTTTTGATTAACTTATAATTCTATTAGACATAAAGAAGGTTTTAATTATACAATTAAATATGACTGTGCAAAGATCTTGCTAGAAGGTCATCCAAATAACAAATATGCAGCAGAGAAAAAAGATAAATTAAGGTGAACTAAGGACAAGGCTTATAAAAGAAAAAAACTATTCAGCATTGTTAAGGATTTGGCAATTTTAAAATTGACGAAAATTAATCTGAGGATGAGAAGGATTTAATAGCCGGCAGATCACCTGAGTTAATTTTACAATTTTTAAGGATCCTTGAAAATATTGTCAGTTTAATTAACGTGTCTCACAAAAAAAAAAAAAGAAAAAGTTAAAAAGTGAAATCTTATAAATAATACAAAACTGTTTAAATGGGTTCGCTACATTCAGATGTCAGCAAGATATTATCCCCAAACATGTTTAAAAAATATTATAGAACACATGTAGGGATGTGTTCAAGCAATTTGTAAAACCTGAGGAAAATTTAATTTTTTTGAAAAATGGCAAAAACAGTAAAATTGACGAAAGGTTTAGGGAAGCCTTGAAAATATTTCTAGATCTTGGATTATGAAACGGACTTTATCGTTGGATTCATCTTGCGAAATCTAGTTACCCAAAAAAATTTCGTCGAATTCCAAGACAATAAAATTTTTTCGATTTCCTTCGGCGTGGACCTAAAAACTGGATTTAAGAAAAATCTCAGCGAAATGAATTAGTAGTTCAATTTAAAATAATTTAAACTTAAACCAGACGGCACAAATCAAGCTGACAACGGGCTCGAACAGTCAGGGACATGGCGCGACATCGGCCACATGTCCAACTTAAGTAAGTTAGACAAAGGTTAAAACATTTTTGGTAAAAAGACCAGATGAGAATCACAAGGAGAGGAGAGAGGAGAAGAGAGGGTGTAGAGAGAGAAGTCTAAACTTAAATCTACACCCACGAAGACGGTGGTCAGTTTTGATCGCCAAGGTTTAAAACCTGAGCACTCTAAGAAGAGCCTATGCGTGGATACTAGAAACTCCAACTTTCACATGGGCTCACATACTAAGGTTCGGGAAGTCGAAGCCTGTTCGTGAAGTGTTCGCGGAACTTCCTCAGGTCGTTGCTCACGATTCAAGAGGTAGGGATTCTTCCTACTTCAGTTATTTTCCATTCTAGAGGCTATTTGGTTGAGTTTTAATGCCCTAAAGGGGATGCTTGGTAGTTTTTGCCCTAAGTGGCTGTTTGGAAAAATAATGGGTTATGAGAATAATACCTTGTTTTGACCCTATATGATGTCCATTTTTTGGAGCCGATTTTCGGTTAGAAAAGTGAGAATTTGGACTAGTATCCTTCCAGGAAAAACTAGCCCTATCCAAGAAATTACGTTAGGCTTTGAATCTAAATTGACATTCATAACCTGCCATGGTCTATTTCCGAGACGTACCATAGGCTCATGTTTCATCAACCACATCCACTGGGAACTGCCTTAGGAAAACTGAATTCAATACATCCTTCCTAAATGAAACTGTATCTCATTCAAGAACTTGATGTTAAGATTTTGAATCACCAAAATTGGACATCTATAACTCAAGTTATGGTTTGTTTTCCGGGACTGCCATAGGCTACCCCGTTTTGGCCGAACCTACTATCCAGATTTTTGGGATTGGTTTTCGGTTGGGAAACTAGTATCATTCAAGGAAATTGTAGCTTTATATGAGAAATTGATGTTAGAATTTTGAATCGCACAAATCGGACTCCCATATAACTCTGCTATGGTCCGCTTTTCTAGATCACATGAAATTAGGTCGTTTAAATGATTCTGTGGTCCCACTTTCACACAACTGGTGAGTGAAGATCATGTGTATATCATTGCTGAAATTTGAGGACATACTTGGCTGAAATCTTAGCTTCAAATCTTGTGTCCCAATGCATTCATTTGGCTTATGTGTCTATAAAATACACAATGTATGGCTTGCTAGAGGCTTATTTGTGGACATGGCGCTGGCCAATTAAGTATAGAGTATAATATAATAACACTGATCAAGATGACTGGGATGGCTAATATATGTGTGTATAAATATGTTGATATGTTAGATAGGGTTGTTTATTTGGAAATTATGTTAATTTGACATTGATTGGTCCAAATGATGCATGGTATTATGATGGTTAAAGTGTCCATATAGACTCCATCATATATATGGCATGGCATGGTATGGACAGTATAATTGCATTTCATAACATGGAGCACGCGACAACGTGTGCTATCGCAATCATTCATCATTCTTGGTGAGCTAGGTACTTTAGACTACGCCCAACAGAGTCTCACGGGTGCATTTCATAGCTTTGAATAAAGTCACATTCCGAGATCATTCAATGCTTTTTGAATAAAGTGGTTTATCGGAGATTGTCCAATGCTTTTGATTAAAGCGCGATCTGAGGTCAGTCTAATGCTTTGATTATGCGGGTTTATTGAGACTGCTCACTGCTTTTGATAAGCCGTTTATCGGAGACGTTCAACGCCAACAAATGCCATCGAGACTCATCTAAATGTTTTTAATAAAGATATGTTATCTGAGATTGTCCAATGCCTGATTTGAATGTTTATCGTAGATCGTCCACTTCTGAAACAAATGTCATCTGGAGGCTGTCCAATGACTTTAATAAAGCTGTTACTCATCGTTCAATGGCTTAACAAAGAATATCTGAGATGTCCAATGGCTTAAAACAAAGCCTTGCCTTTATAAAGGGCACAGTGTTCACCAAACACAAATTTTTTTACACTGGGTATAAGTATGTTAGGAGTCGTGAGGACCGGTTAGCGTATGGGTGGAGTGATATCATTCATGGTATGTAGGTGACCCATGAAAATAAGACACCACTGTAATGAGAAGGGATTCACCCTTCCATCCAGGGCACTCGAACGTCAAGGGGGCCGAGAATGCTTGTTTAAGCCTATCGGGGACGCTTGAGCTAAGACATTTTGGAAGAAGTACTCATTCCCATCCAGTGTCAAACGTCCTTCTAGCCGTTTGGGCCTCAATCGACTGACTACATAGAGGAGAACGAGGAGGGGGGTAGGGTTGGTGATGAACCTTATCTATTGGTCTGAGGTCCATATCATCAAAGGGCTAAGGTTCCCTTTATCGACGTTGGTACATCAGTTTTTTGTTATACTCGTCTTCACCCGGTTAAAACTCATGTGAATGTTATTCGAGTTCTTGCCAAACCGTTATAGCTTGTTGTTAACTTGCCTGATATGAGCAAGAAAAAGTCACAAGGCAACGTCATGTTATTCAGCGCTTGGGGTTACACGCAAGATCTGATGCTACGGGAGTTCGTGCTAAACTTGGACTCTAAGTCAGGTCGGGTGTTGATGCAATGGTCGAACACGTTCGCTGTTGTTTGTCTTTTCAGTGATTCTTCCACCGTCATGTGGTGTTTTATTTTTCGCACAATCTGAACAAAGAAAGTTGGTGGACGACCTCCTCAAATTTAGTCACTTTTATGGCTCCAAGCTTAATTTGACTTTCAGATTTTCAAACACCAGTTATGCCCATAACACCAGAGGCCACCACCATCCATGAATCTGCATCTTGTGATATCTTAAGATAAATTATCCGGTACGCCCAACGCCGTAAGATAAGGGCCCAAGCGCCGATCTGAATGATCGCCCCCGCCGCGCGAGATGGGGTCCGGAGAGGATTTGGTTTGAGGTTCCCACCTTCCAACTAACCCAACGTTACCTCTCTTGCAAAAGGCCAAGGACACAGCCCTGAGCAAACTACGTCCCAAATTAAGACGAGGCGAGAGAGTCTGGTCACACCGCACTAGCCTGTTGAAGACTTGGGATCAGTTAGGATCCTACTATTTTGCAGAGTCCTGAGGCTCTGGGCTCATTCATGATGCACCTCAGCCAGCACTGGGGCCAGGTATAGAGTCTACCCTGATATGGCTGAAAGTCAATATATAATCAGAAGGTCCCCTTCAAATAAGCCGACGTCCCCGCCATCCCTTGAGGCTCTTCTATAAGATTTGTCCCAAAATGAGGAGATTCCCATAGAGGACCCTAATGATAGGCCTTCTCCTTAGGGGACTTGTTTGGCATAGAGGTGGTACAAGGGGCGAAAAGCATGATGAAGGATGCTACTCCTTTTAAAGTCATTGTCGCCATAAGTATTTATTTTGTGCTTAAGATTTTGCTTTGTGAATATTACAACCCTGCTTGAATGTTTCCACACTGGGGCTGCAAGGCCTATATGACTAGGTATTGGTAATAGCTCACAACACTCAGCCTTAACTAACTCTCTACCCCATACACTGTAGCTTCATGGATATGTGAGAATCTTGGTGTTTTAAGCCATAGTGGAACCCAGAAGGTGGATTGAGTAGTTTATGTTAGCGAAAGAGCACAATTTAGGTTGCATGCTAAGGCGAGGAAGTCACACACCTGCTTGATGGAGAAAGCCACACATCTAACTTTCGAGTATTCATAGACGGGGTTGAGCCCGAAAGAACGCTTTTTATTTATAATGAAGGAAAGAGCTGGTGTGATATAGGAGACTTATAAATGTTTCAGGAGATCATCATAGTCTATGTAGATGACAGTCTGAAAATCGGGAGCCAAGAGAAAGGGGGAAGAAACTTTAGGGTGAATTGTCAGACACTCCAGTGAAGGACAACCCTTAGCCTAATTGTGCCAGAGCACAAGAGGTCCATGCTTATGGAAGCTCACACACATGGTAGATAAAGTCACCCAACTTTGCATGGGCTCCACCTCTTGATCTTCTAGCCCCGCCTCCTCTTTCAGAATTCGATTTATCGCCAAGATTCCCGTGATCAAGATTTTCTTATGTAATTAATATTATGATTCCTAATCTGTCGCTCAATTTTATTGATAATACTTTTTTATCCATCACTCTTATGCTTAGATTGATTGAAGAATGGTTTGTTAATCTCAAGGATAAGTGTGGTCACAAGAGGCTTGTTTTTCGCGCAGGGTTAATCGCCAGCTATGGCCTAAATGGAAAAGGCTGTTTGAGGTCTGTGGCTATTAAGGGCTAATTTAGGCCATATATGTCCCTGTGAGATGGCTTACACGTCTGAGGCTGTCGCCAGATAATCCACCCAGCCATGGTCTTCAATGGAGATGGCTTAAGCTGCCCGAGGCTTGTGGCCATCGAGGGCTAGTTGCATTAGGCCCGTGGCCCTTCAGTGGAGATGGTTTAAGCTGCCCGAGGTCTATGGCCATTGAGATCAGCTCTCAGCCGCCGCCACAATGAAGAAGGCTGTTGCTAGACTCAGGGCCATTGAGAGATAGATGCCTTAAGCCAATGGCTCTTAATCGAGAAGGCCTAAGCTACCTCGTATGGGCCACGAGGCTTAATCCATTCTAGGCCAATAGCCCTTCAATGATAGGCTTGCTGTCTATGAGGCTTAGGCCATCGAGGGGCTAGGCCGTCTGCTAGTACCCAAACAGATATAAGGCATATAACAAGGAGAGTTGAAAAAATAGGTGATCTTTATTCGGGCCTCCAGTATATTAGGGGTAAAAAAAGGAAAAGAACAACACTATTGGAAATATTTCTTGATAAGCTTGTCCCGCAAGTGTGCTGATAGGTAAACTGATACTGAAGACTGATACACTTACATTAAAATTTAAAAAGCCAGATCCACACATATAGTCCTAAAGAATAGACTAATCCTCATTTGTTATGTTTTGTAGGATTAAAAGGGAAACTGGCTAAGGAATGGAAAAAGCTAAGAAGAAGAACCCACGTTCAAAGCCCATCAAGGCAAGATGCTTCACTAATCGCCATCCAAGCTCAAAGCGCATGACATCCTGCCCTCCTGAGCAAAGGATGTCAGATGGACTAGAAACTCATTTAGCCCATCTTACCGTACTCCACGTGGCCATAAATATATGTATTTTTAGACTCTATTAGGATTCGGCTTTTGAGGAGAAACACCTCCTTAGGCTCTCTCCTCTTCTTCTTGAATCCGCTGATTATAGTAGCCTGTTTTGTTCATTTTACTTTGCATTTGTAATATTGTAAGAGAACCCATTAAACTATAGGACCCCATTCAACCTTGATAAAAGTTTGAGATAATTCTATCCTATATCTACTTTGCATTCTAACCTCTACCTCTTCTTCATTTAATTATATTCCTTTGATGCATAGATAAGATTTGTTAGATTCATTGGGAATGAGAGCTAAACTTTCCTCAGGTGATTGGTAAATGAATGTTTCGATTATATATTTAGAAATGGTCGTCTTATCCAGTGGATTGTTAGTTGGTATGTCTGTGACAAATTATGGCCTCAACTTGTCTTCAATCCATCAGATTCCTTGTCTCTAATCCCGCTACTGAAGGTGCATCCACACACTGGGATTTCACCCCAAAATCTATCCTGATCTCATAAATCTAGTTTAATTGAAATACTAATTAACCTAATCAAAGAAGTCTACGGAATTAGGAATGCCTAGTACTAGATGGATTTCATTAGGAGTAGTACCATCTTAGCATTATGTGAGGATCGTATGGAACGAGAGGTGATAGATCAGAGAGTAGTCTAGGTAGTCTTATTATATGGACCGAAAGGTGACCAATAGAATTCCCAAGGAAAGAACTTCCTTGTAAAGATCGATTTACCAATCAATAACTAAACAGAATATGGAGTTGGTGTGGGAGAAATTGAGGGAGACATGAAACAAACCTCACACTGCTGTTATTTGACAAACATATATATTCACTAATTATTACAATATAATTGTTCTTAATCAAACATGGTTAATCAAACCTAGTGTCTTTTCCTTGACCGCTTTGAGATTAACCCAAATTCTTGTAAGTGGACATCATCCACAATTCTTTACTTTTTTTTATTTTGTTTTAAAACCTTTTTCACCTGAACTATCAGGCTCGCCAAATATAACTGAACAGTAGCTTAAGGTACTCAACTCTAAAATATACCATCCCGCGATCGGCTATCTGCACTTGGTCCACCAGATTACTATGTGACCGTGGGCGCTTGTCGAAAATCCCTAACAAGTTTTTGGCGCCGTTGTCGAGGAATGTACGGTTTGGTATTTGGAGTGATATTTTGGAAAAAGAGAAGTTTGCTAATTTAAGCACAAAAAAAAAAAAAAAAAAATTTCTTGTTTTTAGTTGTTTCTTAGTTGAATTTTATATACTTCATTTTTCTTTTATTTTGTAATTTTTTTTTACAAGGTGCTAAGCATAATGTCAAACGAAGAGATGAGTGAACTCTTCAATTCCCTCCTCCCAAAAAGAATGTGCCGAAAGGTGCCAATAGCACCAACATGGGAAGATATCTGCTAAAGGCAAGCATAAACCTCCACGAGAGCCAACAAGCCTATAATTTTAAAGGGGAATACTTAACAACTATGGTTACTTTCCAACCATAAAACATTATGCTAAGTTAAAACTATTTCAGTCGTATATAATACCACACATCCCAAGTAAGCACAATCAAGAAGGTTCAAGTTCCTATTTTCAAGAGCAAATTTGGCAACCATCCGATGAAGAGCTACTCCTTGCACTGAAGAAAGAAATTAAGAGGGATAATGAGACTCTACAAATACAGTTGCCAATTATGGAACCCAAGATGGATGCCAACATGATAGCAGACATGGGCACCAATTCGAAAAATCTCAATAGAGAAATGTATGCTATCATGGAAAGCAAACGCATAATACAAGCTCACAAATCATAGAAGTCACAAGGAACAATCTTCAAGGCAACCCCGAGTGACATTCAAAGAACGATGACATACTAAGAGGAAAGCATATCTTTTGAGCCTTGAAGATGAAATTTTGAGTTCGACTTCTTGGATGAGGACAAGATCACAATGAAATATGATAAATGTCTTGATCTTACAGAATTTGTAGACCAAGATTATTAGAAGATTGAGTTTATGGTTAATGCAGAGCAACAGTGAGAAGCAAGAAAAGTAAAATTCCTGGGAAAGGAGAATAGAAAAAAATGTCTTAGTCGAGGTCAAGACTTCCATTTCCCCATAAATTCTTGACTCAAGTAAAGAGAACCAGTTTCAAAGGTGTGACTACTACACAAGCCAAGTGATTGATGCTAAAATGTGAATCACAATTCTCGCCAAAGAGACAATCAAAGCCTTGGCCTCCACCCCAAAGAAAGTCATTAATTCACAGAAAATGAGGGCAAAATAGCTGAAGTTTACTTCTGAGCAAGGCATCAAGATCCTTCTAAGAGTATACTTTAAGGATATAAATTTGAGGCCAACTCTTTCCCCACCAAAGAGTTGGCATTTGAGCCTACATTGATTATTCCGGAGGTGGAGAAGTTCATCCTCAGGAGCAATGAGGATGAAGAGGGAGTATTGGCCATAATGGATGAAGGGCCAAAGCAAACATTTATATTTCCCAAATAGCCTATTGATTCAAAAAACAGATAATTTTTGAGAGGCAATCTGGCAAAATAAGATATTTTAATCCATTACTTTAGTTGTTTGGTTAGCTTTTTATAGGTTAAGTAAGATTTATTTTGGTGTTTCTTTTTTCTTTCAGGTATTGAAGTTGAATCTTATTGAGGAGTTTCATTATGACCCACTGGTCTAAAACTTACTCATTTTTAATCCATTTATCTAGCATGTTTTAATGGGCTTAAGATCTATTTTTATACAAAATATGGAATATTCATAAACTTCAGGTTTTGCGTGCAATTATTGAAAAAATAGAGAATCCCAGCAGAAAAGAAGCAAAAAGATGAAAAAGCAGCAGTTTTGGTCGCGACCTAATTTTTCTATGTCGCGATAATAAATGCAGCAAAGCAAAGAAACTGCCATGTCAATGGCACTAGTCGCAACCAGGTCAGCAAGACGTCGCGACATAACTTGAAGAAGATTTTGAAGAAAGTCGTTGCAACAACCCTAAATCACAGCTTTACATACCTTAAGGTAGCAATGGTGGCGAAATCGTGCCCACATTATGTCCATGTCACAACATGGTGTTTAAGACTTAATGATAGACTCACGTGACAAGATTAATCTGTCGTATGTTAGAAAATATCAAGCACAGCAACACAAGCTTCACGCACGCTGCTTTTACTGTTTCAACAAAGTTCTCATAACCAAGCCAGCTTAAGAAGGGTTTTCTATCGCAACACAGAAAACCCTGTCATGACATAGCATTCTTAAGTTTATAAATATCATGGGAATTTTGGCCAACATAGATATTTGTGTCGCGGTTAGTTAAATCGGTAAGATGGGAATATGTTTGCTAATAACATATCTTACCACAATACGTAACCCAAGAAGCAAACTGAGATGTTTCAAGCAATCATGTCGCAATAAGATATCTATGTCAGAACTAAATGTACTTCAAACAAAACAAACTAAGAACAAGAGAAAAATCTCGTCAGACTATAGTTTTCACAAGGAAGAAACAATCGAGGAATCAAAGAGATATTGCGAATATAGAAAACTCGCCAGACAGAGTAGACAGGATAAAGAGGAAATGTTTGGTCGGGAGCAGGGAAAAATATGTCGAGACAGATCCAGAAGCTCGCTGCGTGCACTTGAACACGACACAGCAACCATGTTACACTGCCACAATTAAGATCAAGAATACTGTCGGATATATCAAAACTAAGAAGACACATATTGCTACTAAGAGGTCACTATAAGGATTGTAAATATGTCGCAGCATGGGCCTTGCGTTCATGTTTACCCAATTGGGCCAAACTTTGGGGATCCACAATGCAATTAATGAAGTGCATGCCTAACATTTAAGTCTCCATAATGATGTTCAGCACGCTGCCTCTGTTCTTGATTTTTTATGGTTGAAGACTTGTAGTTTTTTATTTTTTTTCTTTTTATTTTCATTTAGTAGATTTATTTAGTATGAAGTTTATTTTAGTTTTCTTTATTTTTGATTTGCATAATAAGTGCAAATTTTCTGAGCTGTATTTTTTTATAAATTATTCTTTCATTTACTGCTTGATTTAAATGGATGCTAGAAAGTTTATGAGTTCATTTATTTCAACATATAGATTTGTCAATTTTCTAATAAGAGTCACTCGACAAGAGAATAAGTTTTGAAAGAGTCATTGGAATGGGCCATTTGACATCATTACTATTACAAGGTGTTATGTTTTAATTAGAGTCTGAATTTATTTGATTGGTTTGTTTATAAATTTACTTATTGTCGCATTTACACCCTATTCACAAAATGTAATCTATCTCACTCTGATTTTGTGAGCCTCCCATATTATGATGGAGAACTTAAGAGTGTAGAGCAGTCTATCATGGTATGGCAGACTAATATCATGGAATTAATGAACTTTGTCTCAGATAGATCATCAACTAACTTATAATTATATTGGTCAATGAAGCATTGTTTAATCACCAGTCTCTCATTCTATGTTAATGATTACATCTTGTATAAAAGATCTAATTCAAGGATGGAAATTTACTCATAAGTGTAGATGAGGGGCCAATCAAATTTAGAGAAGGCTTGAAAAGACCTCAACAACAAAAAGAACTGGTCTCAAGATCCAAAAGCAAAGCACCAAAAGAAAAATATTTAAACTTTAGAGAGGGGTTATATATTATAAGTAATCTAAATTTAGAATCTCTCTGTGTCTCTAAATGAATATAAACCTATCATGAAAAAGTATATAGAAATCCAAACTATACTCATATCATCTTTGACAAATTCGCTTTCCAACGATATTGAGATATAATCTAAATGACAGAAATGATTATTATTATCGATCCATGTCTAGTTTTGGCTCTCACTAAAGAATCCTCAAACCAAAATTTTATTATGCTTTATTTCGTACATTTAAGATTTCATTCTAAGACTACATTTTAGTCACTTTATCATCATATCAGTGGAGTTCAAATGGTAATGATCTTGAGTAATTGAGGTAGTTAGTATTTTGATTTATCATATTTCCTCGTGGAAACGATATCTGGACTTTAAATATTCACTTTTATTACTTGCACACCATGGTACTTTGCAAGATCTACACTACACACATAATTTTAAATGAGTCATTTTAAAAACAAAGAACAATTCCATCTTTTTCATACATATGAAAAAGGGTCACAACAAGTTTTTGGCGCCGTTTCCGGGGACTAGGTAATAGTCCTTTGGTAGTAGTGTCATAGATTTATATTGCTCACTGGTCTGTCAAAGCTTTACGCCGCCGTCGCGACCAGCGCAGCCTTGCAGTCGGCGCATCGTTCTGATATATTCGCCATATATCGGCGATATATCTGACATCGCCCACCAAACGACATTTTTGATAATAAAATCGCACAGGAAAAATCGCGAAAATCGGGAACATCGGGCGATATCACGACATATCGGTATCGGACCGAAATTTCGCGAAATTTATAAGAGAACACACGCTGCGGACTGATTTTTGCTTCAAAATATCGGAGATGATCAAACATTTGCAAATGATTCTGAAACATATCGAAAACATCAGAAATATTCGAGACATCTGATATAATGAAAATATTTGAAACGACCATATTTGCAATCAAAACTAAACCACCACATAATTAAATTACAAACATATTTTGACGATCCAATTCATATTTGACCTGAAAAAAACTATAAAATATCTCTAAAATCATTCAATTTGATCACAATTCCTTTCTACAAATATCCAATCTTCATTTCACCCAAAAAATTTCTCATCTCTCAAATAACTATATATTAGTTTAATATTTTAAATTCATGTTCATAATTTTAAAATCAAGTTATATATTAGTTAATATCGTATGCATATTATAAATTTATAGTATTATGTGAAGTTTTCATATTTTAAATTAGTTTAATTTAGTAATAATATATTAATAAATTAATTTTCATGTTAGTTAATATTTGAAACGAAAGTGGATGAACCCGAATTTTCTATCCATAGAGAAGTTGTAGATACAAGTCAATATTTATTCATGAGATATCTCGATCTTATAATCAATATTATTACTTTAACAATTCATAAATTCGTATGAGTATTCTACCGAAATTTGATCTATCTATCAAATGTTGCAATTGAGTCACATCAATCTTCATTTTGATTTTAAAACTCATTGCAATGTATATATTTGATTATTAATGTCATTTTACATTTAAAAGTATTTTTATGAATTTCAAAGTATTTTTGTTGTTCCAAGTCCAACGCACAAACCAACCATATCATACGTACATCCAACATTCAGCAAAGGTTCCACAACCACCCAAACCAGATTACGCAACCTTATGTCATAGATTTGTATATATCATTTAGTCATATCAAGTTTTTGGCGTAGTTGGCCGGGGAGAGAAATGATAAATTTAACGATCAATATTCTAACTAAAAAGGGATTTACTAATTTGCACATTTTTCTTTTCAATATTATTTTTCAGAAAATCACAAAAACAATTTTAATGGTCGTAGCCTAAGAAGCTACTGACATGTTTCTATGAGCTTAAATAGATATAACTATTTCTCACAGAAGTCATTTGATCTTTGTGTGTTTCTATTTCAGGAAGATTTTAAATGCATAAAAAAACCAGAAGCAGATCTGTTGCCTCTAGACACTTAAATTGAGAGAACACTACAGGATATGAGGAAGATCACAGTTGCAGAATCCAGAAATATGGCAAATCAAAGAGAAAGATTGCAGGATATTCCAAAATAAGAAGAAGAAGTAGAGAGAAATCAGAGGCCTAATACTATGGAGGACTTTTGGAGGCTTTATCCAAGAGGAGTAATTTCACAAAGAAGATAACCCCAATTTAAGCCAACAATTTTGAGTCTGGGTTAGCATTGATCACTATGGTGCAAAGCAGCAGCTTCATCGGGTCACCTCAAGATCCTCTGCGAGCATATGGGAGATTCATGAGGATGGTTAACACAAATAAGCCGAATGAGGTGAGACCAGGCATCAAGCTGAAGCCCCTTTTCACCGAGACGTACGCAACATGGTTTGATTCACGTTAGTGGACCATGAATGCACTGGGGAAGAGTCAGAGGCATATATGAGCATATTTTTCCTTCACTCTCTAATCACGAGAAAAGAGGAGAAATAATTGTTTTCAAGTAGAGAGAGATGAGACTCACAATGCATGGGAGACCTGCGTAGATCTAAAAATATGCCCTATGCATGGAATAAATCTAACCACTCAGATGGATATATTCTATCATGCCATGAATTATGCCTCCAAGAGTATAATTGATGCATCCTGCTGTGGAGCTTTTAAAAGAAGAAATTCAGAGAAGGCAACACAACTGATTGAAGACCTTGCCAAATTTAACTACAACTACAAGGCTCCTTCTGAAGCTTCAGGAAGCAGTAGCAGACTGAGGGGAAGTGGTTTGATTGAGCTGAATTGTATGACTGCCATAGAAGCAAAGCTGGATGCAGTGATGAACAAACTGGGAAGTAATGAAAGGAGAATACATACTTCACATGAAGTGGGAGCAGTAAATGAAGGAATTAGAAGCAGTGCTGAAGGACCAGTTGAAGAAGAGCCTTACCAAGTTGAGGAGACCAAGTATATGAGTGAGGAAAGAAGTTATCACTTCAAGCCTAACCCCAACTTGCCTACACACTATACACCAGTACTGAGGAACCATGAAAACTTCTTCTCATATGGTGGAGGAGCACAAATAGGCCCCAAACCTCGATAGAATTACCATCGCTTATGCTCATCCCCATGTCCCATAACGCAAACAACAGGCAATAGTATGGCAGTCACTCAGAAAAAGCGAACCAAATTCTTCAACATCCATTTGTAGAGTCCAGCAACACTAACTTAAACGCTACTCACTCTCAAAACCAGAATCCAAACATTACAAACTGTTTCATACAAATACTAATGCTTCATTGAGGAACTTGGAGACTCAAGTAGGGTAGTTGGCCCTATCCTTGCAAAACCAATCCAGAAATACATTTCCTAGTAGTACTGAGATAAATCCAAAAGATCTCACACCTACTGCATTGAGAGGTAATGATGAATTGAAAGGAAACAAGAAGATGTGGGACAAAGTATGCATTGGAAATGAATTAAGAAAGAATAGCTTGCCTAGAGGAGCAAACAAAGAGATGCTGGAAGAAAGTCATCAAGCAAAGATATGTCTGTTAAGGATTATTAAACTCAGTATTTCTTGGAGGCAACCAAAGCAGGATTTTTAATTTTTAAGTTTTAATAGTTTGATTAATTCAGTTAAATCTTGTGAATTTGATGTTTTAGTTTAAATCTGTTAGTATTTTTATTTTCAGTTGTTGTTGATTTTTCAGGACAATGAAGCTAAATTCAAGAAGAATTTTATTAAGAAGCACATTGTCTCAAAAGAAATATGCGTAAAATGACTACAAGGAGTAATTTACCCCCTTTAACATGTTTTTAATGATAATGTATAATTGAAGATTGAGAGAATGGGTTTTATTTAAAAGGTAAAGGAAGATAAATTTGTCGAGTAAAATATATTTTGAATATCTGGAGCAAATCATATTGAATTAAGAAACGAAACAAGTGTTCATACTTGAATTGAGGTTCTTTGATTGTTTAAATAAGTTTTCATAAGTATGTTCAAATGAGTCTGAGTGGATGCACTTTTCCTTAAATGTCTCATGAGAGAAAACAGAGAAAGATGCAATTTCAGAAAATTTTAGTTAAAATGTGGCAACATACTTTTTCTATGTCGCAACACAATTGATTTAGGAATCAAATTGAAAAGGAAAGTTAATGTCGCGACACACCCTTTTAATGTCTCATATCGCAAAAGAAAGAATTAAAAGAAATGTCGCAACATTTTCTGTTATGTCGCGACATTTGACTGGCCTTGTCTCCAAATAATTACGAAACTACGTCGCGACAATTATTTATGTATGTCGCGATAGAGCATTAAATAAGGAACAAATCCTAGGCAAATATTACGTGACATTTTAATGAAGGGCACAATAAAACAAATGCTTCTAAATTGAAATTTCTTGAAACCGAAAGCCACCTTCTCATAAAACGAACCCTCGCCTTTACCCACCCCTTAACTCACCCCCCCCTCAAACCCTAAAAACCTAAAACCCCGACCTCACCATGTTTGGACTTCACAACACTCCATTCCAAACCTCAACGAAATCATGGAAGAAAATCAAACACAAGTTTTCCTCGAGCAAAGAAGCTAGGGCAAGTTGAGGAAAGGATGACAAATGAAAAGCATCAACAAACAAAGTGGAAGAATCAAGAAAGGTAAGGGGAGCGAATGAAGTCAAGGTAATCAGAGAAAGATAGAGTAAGAAACTTTATTTCAACAAAGCAAAGAGCTTTACGGAAAGAAGTTTGAAGGATGGTAGGCTTCATTGCTGGTGATTCAAAAGGCTTATATCCCATTTTGTTTAAATGATGAAAAGAGAGGATGGCAACACTGGGTGAAATACAAAGAACCCGGTTGTGCTTCTTGAAGGAATTCTCTTTTGCTAATCTAGTGCGGGAGAAGGAAAGAGTATATGTCGAGGGCATTTGCAGACTTCAAAGAAAAAGAGATAAACAGATTGTTTAGTTTGGGGGTGCAAAAGGATGGTTCGAAGTTCAAGAAACAACTAAAGGAATCAGAACACCAAAAAATAGTAGACCTACTAACGTCTAGAAAAGGAGAATGGAAAGGGACAAAGAAAACTCCCTTTAAATCCATTGCCAGAGGAGATCTGATTGAAGAAGCCAAGGTATGGTTATACTTTATCAGTTCTTTCCTTATGCCATCGAAACATCTCAACATAGTGAGAAGGGAGGAAGCAATCCTCCTGCGTATCACAAGGGTTACAAGATAAATAAAATCATTGAAAATCCCATATCAATACTTAAATCAAATGCAGTGGGTCGATTCCACACCTACCACAATAAATCCGCACTCGTGATTCAAGGGGGAGTTGAGGAAGAATGGGGGACTGAGGAAACCTACCCCAAGGCCTCCCTTCTGACTTTAACAGGAGTAACTAAAGGTCCAAAGAACAGAGGGAAGGGCAAGGAAGAAGAAAAAGAATATGAAGGATACACTGAGCCGAACAGTGTGAAAGCCCAGCTCCAATGCAACAAGAAGCTTAGAGAAGTCAAAGCCCATTCTGGAATGCATCCTCAGATTTGAGACAAAACCATCAAGAACAAGTTGGAAGTTCAGGGCACCATTGTAACAATGAAGAACTGATGGAGGTGCTTAAATCATTGAAACAAGATATGAAAGAAAGGGATAACCAGCTCAAGCTCTAACTACAACTAAGGGATGAGTGCATGGAGGCAAAGCTTAGAAGAAGGAAATAGAATATGGAGGATGCTTTAAGAAAAAAAAGATGAAGAATGGAGAGGTGAATTAGAAAAGAGGGACCAGTATTGGTTGAACAATATGGGACACATGAAGCAGAGTTTTCGACTAATGACTTATGAGAAAATAAACAATAGAGCATTCCTTGAGTCATTAGCTAAAAGGTAGAGAGAACTGAAAAAGAGCAATGCAAAATTTTTTGGATTGGGCTATGAAGACATTCTCGAGCAAAAAGAAAGTGCCATTGCCATAAATCAAGATCTCAGATTGTGTGCCATACACGATAGTCCCTCCAGGAGAAACAAATCCAGTATTACCTTTCTTAAACCCAAATCCAGCTAGAGAAGGACCTTCTGAACCCTATGAAGAGACAATTAAAAATAAAGCCCCTGGTGTAAAAAAAAGAAAGAACTAACCCTAGTAGAGGAAGTAGAAGAATACTTAAGGATGGAAGCTGCCAAGGAAAAGGCTGCAATGAACAAAAAATGAAGATCATCCTGCTCTTCTATATCTTTTTCCTCTATGTAACCAATACAAAATCCTAGATAAAATCAATAAAATAAAGAATTCTTTGCAAATTTTGTGTTCATTTGTGTTTTTGATTGTTTGGTGTTGTTTTGCTTAATTTTCTTTGTTTCATGATTGATAATTACTAAGTTGAATAATTGAGAAACCAGCTACTTAGATCAAATTGTCTAATTGTTGCAGCATGTTTGGTTGAAATGAATTGATGAAATTGTGGTTGTGTTGGATTGTTTTGAGTTGAATGCATGATCAAAATGAGCTTCTTGACTTGATTAAAAACAACACAACAACAAATCTCAAAGCCAAACAAACCATTGATAGATACATTGGGGTAAGATGAAATGAATAGAAATGGATAGTTGTAAGATTTTGAATAAATGTGTTGAACTTCAAGATTAAGGAAGGTTTTACTAAATTGATGGAATAGATAAAACTTATAATTATGTTTGATGTAAACAGTTTGATCATAAAATCCTGATAACTTTGCACATGGTCAACAGAACTCTGGAAAGAATTGTGCCAAGATTAGGAACATCTTCTGGGATCCATCACAGTAGACTCTCCAATGTTCTAGAACTTGTTAGATTATTAGTCAAGACGAAATCCTAGGCAATACCTCTAATAGGAAATTATTTAGGTCATCCTTGGAAGTTTGAGCCTTTCAAAGCTCACTCTTGCACAGATATGCATAAGCATATTAATTGTTCCCTTATTTGAGCCTAAAGGCAAATATCATTATCAACCAGCAATGGAGAAGCCCAATCTCTTCCTCACATATAATCCTACAGTAAAGAACCCTTATTTGCCCGACAAGACAAAAGACATCAATGACAAAAGGACAAGTCAGGGAATATCATCTTGGTGATGTAGAAAAGGAGAAAGTGGGTTGAGAAAGAAAAGTGCATAGAGATAATAAGAGATAAAAAAAGAGTGGATGAAAGAAGTCAGAAACATAAAGAGGAATAAGTTGGTCTTTGCAGGCCTTCCCTCCCTTGAACAATTAAGTTCTTAGGGGTGTTCAACACCAAGACCCCAATGCCAACCTAGATGGGAGTTGCTAACCCCAAAGTTCATTAAGGGTGGTAGAAAGCTTAAAAGACCAACATTGCACCATTCCAAGAACTTGATAAGAAATGAAAAGCGGGAAAAAGCTTCAAAATAGGAGGAAAAGTATCTTCTCAGGCTGAACAATGGAAACAAAAAAGATACTGCAGACCAAGAATATGCAAAGAGATGTACCAAAACCGCGGGAAGAAAATCACACTAAAGAGAAATCATGATATATCAAAAGGAAAAAGTGTGTTGTCAAGAATCGCAGAAGTGACTTCCAAAATGTCTCAAGTATCTACCAAGCCAAACATTACAAGCTTGAAAGACCTATTTGATCCTGAAGGTGGTAATATGCTTACATTAGTGAAGATTAATATGACAAACAAGCATATGGGACTGTAAGAGTGAAAGAGAGAAATGCTTAAAACCCAGTATTATCCCTTAAGCCGTAATCGATCTATTTAAGGTGCAGAGAGTGAAGACCAAAGACACACTCAGGCTGCCAAATCATGATAATCAGCTGCTAAATTGTTTACACATATTGAATTATTTGTTTATTCAGTGCAGAACTTAATTGAAAATCTTCCTGATTATAGATTGGAAACATGTTTAGGAATAATTTTACAACTGACCTTTGTTCCTGCCCTATTTGAGCTTTGAATAGAAAAATGTCCTTAAAAATAAAAGTTAAATTGTTTGCGGACAAACAAAATTTTCTTTTCTTTGCTTGGGGACAAGCAAAACTTTAAATTTGAGGAAATTTGATGAGTCTAAAACTCATCTATTTTTAATCCATTTTTCTTGCATGTTTTTAATAGTTTAAGATATATTTTTATGCCAAAATATGGAATATTCACGATCAACTTTGTGTTTCTACATAATTATTGAAAATGAGAGAATCCTAGCGTAAAAGAATCAAAAGATGAAAAACAATGCTTTGATCGTGACCCACTTTTTCTATGTCGCGACACAAATGCAAGGTGCTAAAGAACTATGTCGCAAAGAAAGACTAGCTCGAACTCAATGCTGAAAAGAGCTTCCTAGGTTGCGACATTAAGTTTTCTATCATGATGCCAAAACTTGAAGAAGATTTTTTGAAGAAAGTCACATGACAGCCCCGAAATATAAGTTATGATACTTAAGGTAAATGGTGAAGGAAGGAATCAGGTCGCGGCATTATGTTCTAAGGCTCCATACATAAAGTCAAGACTAATGAATGGACTCTATTGTGACAAGAGACAATCATTGCCAATGAAAATATCAAGAAGTGCAACACAAGTCAGCTAAGACGCGTTTTTATGTTGCATGAAAGTTCTCGTAAACCACAAATTTCAAGAAGGGTTTTCTATCGCAACACGTAAAACCCCTCGCTGCGACATCAAGATTCTGTTAAATATCAAGGTGAAATTGGTCGCGGACATAGAAATTTATGTCGCGACAATAAAAGCTATGGAAGGGGATGTGAAATTATGTCGACTAATGAAATTCGCCGCATGATGGTAAAATGAAGAAGAACCGAGATGGTTTCGGGCGAAATTGTGTCACAAAAAGGATTTCTATGTCGCAACCAACTGCTCAAACAAGCAACTAAGAGCAAGAGAACAATCTCTGTCGTGACCAAAAGGTTTTCTGTCTCTACAGAAACGATTGAGGAATTAAAGAGATATTTGTCGCGACATAGAAAACTCGGTCGTGATAGAGTAAACAGGCTAAAAGAGGAAAATGTTTGTCATGTGATCTTAGCCTCACGGAGGACATGCTAGTCGTTGCAAAATGCATTTTGTGTCGCGACACAAAGCAACTGCGCTGCACACAATTAAGATTGCTACACTATAGTTCCGCTGACAAAGACAAAGTCCGTCACGCATGCGTAACTCAAGTAAAAAGCTTATAAGTAAAGTTATGCATGTAAGATTTACAAGCAAGACGTAAGCCAACGACATGATTCTAAAGCTATGTCGCAACATAATTTTTTTATGTCACGACAAAGCGACCAATTTGGGCCAAACTTTGGGGATCCACAATGCAATTAATGAAGTGCGGCCAGCATTGAAAAATCTATAAATAGACGCTTCTAGGGCAATGTGCGCAGCTTTCGACAACACTAGGTGGTTGAAGACTCTTGTACATTTTTATTTTTTTCTTTTATTTTTCATTTTAGTAGATTTAGCTAGTGTAGTTTTATTTGTTAGTTTTCCTTTTAATTTTATGGATTTGGGTATTGTATCAAGTGCATTTTCTGAAATGTATTTATTTATAAATTCTTCTTTTCATTTATTGTTTGATTTAAATGGATGCTGAAAAGTTTTTGGAGTTCATTTATTTCAGTTCGTTTATGATTTCAGTAAATTTTCTTCATCAGTTAGTCACTGACAAGAGTAAACCGGTTTTGAAAAGTTGAGCTCACTGGGAATGGGTCATTGATGATAGTCATTTTGTTGCATAAGGTGGAAGAAAGCTTTAATTAGAGTTCTTGAATGTATTTGATTGGTTTTGTTTATAAATTTACTTGTTCTTAGTACTCAGTACTCGTGTACCCAATGCAAGGCATCAGATTCCCACTCTAATTTCAGGAGGCCTCGAGTGACACACAGAGGTGGAGAATCCTGAGAGTATAGAGCATTTCATTGGGAAGTAGTAGACTAATACTATGGAACTAATGAACTTTGAAGGATTACTCGATAGATCACCAACTTACTTATAATTGAGGATGAAGTTGAATGAAGTATCTATTTAATCACTGGAGGTCTCTCATCTTTCATTAATTGATTTTATCACAGAAAGAAAAGATCTAATCAAGGAGATGGAAATTTTTATCAGAAGTGTAGGATGAGGTGTCAATCAAATTAGAGAAGGCTTGCAAGAGCCTGTCAATGGGGCAAGAATTCTTTAGTCCTAAGATCTATGTATGAAGTACTAAAAAGGAAAAATACTTAAATCTTAGAAAGAGGGTCATATATTACAAATCAATCGAATCATGTCTCGTAAATGAATATGAACCTTTAATCAGTGAAAAGTATGGTTAAGGGAGAAATCCAAACTATACTACCTTGCATCTTTGAAAAATTCAGTTTTCCAATTGATGGTTCAGCTATGAATCAAAATGATGCAGAAATTGATTATTATTATTTAATCCATGTCCAGTTTTGCCTCACCTAGTCAATCCTCAATCCCAAAATTTATTAAAGTTTACTTTTGTACATTTAAGATTTCAGTCTAGGACTACATTTTAGTCCTTTTATTATCATATCAGTGGAGTTCAAATAGTAATGATCTTGAGTAATTAGGATAGTTGGGCCTTTGATTTATCATATTTCGTAGGAAACGACATTCAGACTTTTTAACATCCACTTTTATTACTTGTACGACTCATCTTACTTGTACGACTGGCCCATCACTTGGTGTTGATCTTAGACCACACACACAAATTTTAAATGAGTCATTTTAAAACAAAGAACACCTAAACCTTTTCATACATATGAAAAAGGGTCTCAACAAGTTTAAGTACGTTGTCTGGGACTAGGTAATAGTCCTTTGTAGTGTCATAGGATTTGTATATATCATTTGGTCTTATCAAGTTTTTAAGGCATGGTTTAGACTCAGGTACAGGCCTTGTAGAGGCTACAGATTTGTATATATCATTTGGTCATATCACCCACCACACCCGAGCCTAATGATCACACTTGATCATCAAGGGGAGTCCTATGTTCTTATTCTTTTATATTTAATACATTGAGGACTATGCATATTTTAAGTTTGAGGGTATTAGCAGTACTTCCCTTTGTTTTTAAATTTCTGTAGCTCCGAGTATCCTATCTTTAGTCTTTTCTTTTAGTTGTTTCAGTTTTTAGGATTTTTTTAATTTTTAGGTTGTTTTTGTTTTGGTTGAGCTGGTTTTGAGATAATTGTGATGCCTATGATGAATAATGATTGAAACTTTCTTTCACATGAAGAAAATGAGATATATTTGAACATAAAAATAATGTTTTGGACCTTTGTATCGATTATTTAGGCTAAAAGTTTTTCAATTCTAAGCACAAGTCATGTACCCCTGAGGTCAATTTTGCTTGGTTTAGAGAAGAATTAGGTGAATATCATTCTATTTTGATCTCATGAGACTCTAGAACTTGTTCAATTATCACATGAGGCAAAATCCTAGCCAACACGACAATTAGGAAATGATATAGGCCATCTTTGGACCTATTAATCCTTTCTAGCTAATCTTTTTGTGCATGTATCCATAGTCACGCAAGTTGAGCCATATTAGCCATTTTATTTCAAGAAAAGCCAATAATAAAACCCTTGCCCCTTTTTGTTGAATATCTTCTATTCAAAGCCCTTGTTTACCCTAACATGTTGGTTTCAATGTTATATCATGTGAATACATGTGGGAATTGAGAGTTGGTTGAAGTGGATGTGCTTTGAATGTCAACTTAAGGTCAATCTATTATTTTTGAAAACGGTTATCTCGAAGTTTTCTTTGTGTTGTATGAGGTTAAATCCTTGAGGCAATCGTCATATGTTATCTCAATTTCATGCTCAACATGTTTGTTAGTTTTGAATAAGGAAAATGAGTTGTTTCTTTGCTTGAGGACAAGCAAAATGTTAAGTGTGGGGGTGTTTGATAGGTGTGAATCATACTAGCATTTATAGCATGCTTTTCATGTGGTTGTGTAATTTAAATGCTAGATTCACACCTATATTCCTAAAGATTACACTAATCCCCTATTTGCTTATGTTTTATAGGATTAAAAGGGAAATTAGAAAGAGCAGAAAGCTAAGAAGAAGAACCTGTTGTTCGAAGCACTGGTTTGCCAAGGTGAAGTGGTTCGCTAATCCCCCATTTGCTTATGTTTTATAGGATTAAAAGGGAAATCAAGCAAGGAAAGGGTAGAAAGCTAAGAAGAAGAACCTGTTGTTCAAAGCACTGGTTCGCCAAGGCAAAATGGTTCGCTAAGGTGAAGGATGCTTCGCCGCTGTGAAGCCTATGCCTGAGCAAAGAGGACTTCTCGGGTTCGTCGAGGTGAAGCTACTCTTTGACAAGGCAAAGGAAGGACACAGGAAAAGACAACTCTTGGGTTCACCTCGGCAAAGGATGTAGGGCTGGAAAAGAAAAACTCGCATTTTTAGCCCATCTTTGGCCCATTTTCCATTTTCCTATGAATATATGTATTTTATACTTGATTAGGATTCGGTTTTGGAGGGAGAACACCCTCCATAGGGTTTCTCCTTTATTCTTCTTGAATCACCATTTATAGGGATTGAGTTTTTGTTCATTTTACTTTGTATTTGGTGTAATATTGAAGAACCCATCAACTAGAGGACCTCATTCAACCTTGGAGCTGAGTTTGGAGTATTTCTCATCTCATATTCATTTTGGATCTCTAACTTTCACTCTCTTCTCATCTCTTTAATTATTATGGATGTAATAGACATGATTTTGATATATTTGTGGGTTGTGATGAGTAGCTAAACTTTCCTCTAGGGGTGATTACTTAAATTGATGTTTGATTTATATATATTTTAGAATGGTTTTGGGAATTCATGCTCGTGTGGATGTTAGTTGGTGTAGTTCTTAGGATCATTATGGTTTTAACTAATTAATCCATACTAAGATTTGAGTCTTCGATCTGATTAGTACCCAAAAAGTGCTATTTTGGAGCCCTATATCGTATAGGTTTCGAAAAGCTTTATAAGACTAATCATATCACCTATGCCAATTGAAGTGTTCAGTGTTCTAGTATCGTATGCCGTTTAGAGGTTATTTTTGGTTGTTTTGCAGGTTTTATGAGCCTAAGTTCGATATCGGTGGACATAAGGATGAACCCATGAAGATTGAACCTAATTGTCGCCCATCAAACATATCAAAATCAAAAGATGGGAATGAGAAGGCAAATGATGGAAATCAATGCGTAAGAGAGCAGAGGCAATGCAAAGGAGATCAGCAATTCCAGGGAATTTCGCTTAAGATTGTACTACCGGATTGCGGTACTGCAGAATCATATTAAAATTTTTAATCCTAGCCGTAAATTGTGAATTTTCGTCAGACCCAAAGGATTTACACTCGTCTTCATTAAAATCCAACAAGAGTCACTAAAATTTATTGTTAATAAATTTCATGACCAGCAAAATTAAAGAATGTCAGCCAAATTTTCTGATTTTATTATTTTGGTGATCATTATCATATCGCTGACCAATAAATTTTCGCCAACATCCATTAAATTTCACACATAATAAATTTCTTTATGTTCATTTAATCAATCGCTTGTCACACTTGTAATAGGGTAATAAACCCATTTATTTTGGTACATCTCTGTCCACTTAGGCCAAAATAAAGTAGGTTTCGGTCAGTCACATAACATGTCTATATAAACTGATAGCTGTGTAACCCAGAATCTGAGAAACTTTATACTTATTTTACAAATATCTTCCATGTACCGCTAGGGTTTTGTTTTTCTCTCCTCTTTCTTCTTATTTTCTAGGCTGCCAAACACCCTCTTGAGGATGACAACTCAAGAGATGCTTACGTTTCTTTCTTTGAAGAGGAAGGTAGCTAGCTTATTGGGGCAAGCATGTGTTGTCCTCATGTGTTGGAATGCTGTGCACTGGGATGGAGTGGCTCTCATCTTCAAACTAGGGTTGAATATCATTTAATGCCACATCAGCCAATACTTACCATGCTTTAGGATACAGCCTATTGCTAGATGCACTGTGGTTTTTTTAGATGGTCTTTACGAGCCACTGAAATGATGTTGAATGTTAGGGTTTTAAACTGAAAGGGTCAGAGATGTTACCGTGTTGACTCAAGTAGAGGATTCTAGGTTAGGGTTTAAGAAGTTAAACAAAGATCCATTATGGCTTGACTATAGGTTGCTTGTCGGCACGCGAGATAAAACCCATGAGGACACTTGTTTGTCTCTATATTATCAAGTTAGTGACCTAAATCTTCAGTTACCTTTTCACACATCATCACTACTTATGTTATTCAAGCCAAACTACTCACTGCTTTTGAAACAACTAAAGTCCAATAAAAAGCTTTTACCTACACTTATGCAAATCATTCCTAGGATGAAAACCCATCCCCGTGTTCGACCCTAGACCACTATACTACAGTAGCTTGACTACGGAAGTAGGAGGAACTTAGGTATATAAATTTTGTTGATTCAAATTAGTTCACGGCACGAATCAAATGGCGCTGGTTGCCGGATGGTGCCAAACGACGCTTTGATAAGTTGAAGTGTACTGTAACTCTCATTACAAGTGAAGGTAACCTTTTTAACTCTTTTGTAACCCAAATACAAAGAATCGCAAGTTTTCATCACTTTGGCAAAGAATCTCAACGCTTTGTTTTTCGGCCAAATGGCTTATTTAGCTAACCTTAATCTTTTGCCAAGTTTTGTTGGTGCTCTTTGTTGTCTCTACAATTTTGTGATGTGTTTATGTCTAATTTGGATAGAGACACTTCGTGTAGACTGGGTAGAGAATCAAGATAATAAATTGACCAAAGTAAAGGGTCGGCAGAATGTGAGATACTATGGATCCTTGCTCAAGAACAACCAGAGTCAAGAAGGTCCCCAATGAATCCAACCGCCTATAGAACCATGAGGGACCCACATCCACTTCCTAGGAGCAGTGTCCTCTCTCAAGATCGTGACCTCCTCAATAAGAAGTGAAGTAAAATGAGGCCCTACTGGGTACCCCTACTCCCCACATACCATGAAAAGGAAATGAAAATCCATACACTCATATTAAGGATTTGAGGAAGTATGCACCTACCTTTGCTGAAGGAATGATGGACATGGATTTGCTTAAGCTGAAAGCATTTCCACTAACCTAAAAGGACAAGGCCAAGATTTGGTTAAACTCATTGAGGCCTAGAACCATTAGAAATTGGGCTGAATTGTTGTGTGCGCACTTCAAGAAGTTCTTCGCTCATAAGACCAATACCTGAAAGACAAATTTATACCTTGCAAAACAAGATGGTGAGAGGTTTTATTTGTCGGGAGAGATTTATGGAGACCATCGTTGCATGCCTCATCATGGTTTGATACATGGATGCCGGTAAACCATTTCTATGGTGGTATGTCTCCGCCATGAGGCGCCTTTGGAAACCATGTGTGGAGGAGAGACTTTCTAAGTAAGCATCCTCGACGGCCATGGATTTCTTAAACATGTGGTTGAAACTTCTAAGGGTTGGGATGAGCCAAACCCTAGGGAAATGGAAACAATGAGGCCCTCAGCCAACCCTAGGGGAGGGATTTATACACTGCCAGAGGACATAGAAATGAAAGCTAGAATTTCAACCTTAGCTAGGAAAGTGGAGGAGCTTGAAGGAAAAAGGCTCCATGAAGTGCAGGCAGTGATTGAAAATCCTGCACAAGCCAATCCCTGCACCAATTTCCAATCCCCTGTACATCCAGTAGAACAGTGTCCTATGGCCCCTTCAATGAAGGATTTGATGTCAGAATGTGCAAATACTGTAGGACAATATAAGCCACCACAACCCAATGCCCCATATGGAAATACCTACAATTCCAATTGGAGGAATCACCCTAACCTTTCCTGGAAACCCAACCCCCCTGCCTATGTACCCCCAGGTGCCAAACCACAGTTTGGTTCCCAATTTCAACCACAACCACCACCATCCTCATCTCCTGTGGAACAAGCCATTTTAAATTTGAGTAAGGTGGTAGGTAAACTGTGGAAGAGCAAAAGGGAATTAATGCAACCTGCACAAAGGATTGATATCAGAGAAAGTACACTCGAACAAGAGAATAGATGGGCTAGAGAGCAACCTCGAACGAGAAATTGATAATCTACGTGATTCAATCACCAAGATCAACAAGTTGCCGGAGGTACAAGAAAGAGGAAGGTTCCCTCTCCCAACAAGGCTGTTCCAAAGGGAATCCATGAGGTAGGATCATCCAACACCAGACGATGAGGTCAACACCTCGGCAAGATGAGGCAGCTCAAACCTCGTTGAAGAAACCAGAACTGAGAAGAATTGAGTCGAACACATTTTCCCGAAGAGGATTCACGAAGCATCAGATGCCACCTCCATTTCCCCAGGCACTGAGAAGCAAGAAGAAGGCATCCTAGCAGTGTGTATCTTAAGTCCTAAGACGTGTGTGAAGGTCAACATGCTACCTCTTTGGACATAATCAAACAAGTCTCGCCTATGCAAAATTTTTGAAAGATCTTGCACAATCAAGAAGGGATTAGGCATTGAGAAAAGGCATTTACTGAACAAGTCACATATAATCCAAAGTAAGAATCCAAATAAATACAAGATCCAGATCTCCTACAATTTCGTTTCACAATATTGGTGGGTCGTATAGACAAGTCATTGCTTGATTTAGGAGCCACAGGAACTCATCGCCGTATTCTCAGGTACGCTAGGGTTTGGGTGAACGAAACCTACCAACATCACACACTCATCATTGGCCGATAGATCGCAAAAATCCCTAAGGGGGATAATTGAGGATGTCTTGGTGGAAGATCCACAAATTTACCACCCAGATTTTAGGTGCTTGACACCGAGCCACAGCAAAGTGAACCCAACCATGTACCAATCATCTTAGGAAGACCATTTCCGCCACAAATTAACGCAATCATCAACTGCCACGGAGTCATGCAACTTACCTTTGGTAACATGACCTTGAGTCAAACATATTTCATTTGAACAACAACATAAACTTCTAGAAAATGAAAATCAAATTTCCGGGCGAAGTTGTTTCAAATGCCGCATGCAGAAAACAACGTGTCCAGAATTGCAAGGAATTGGGCAAACCAAGGAGATGAAGAGATGGGTCCCACTCTTTAACACCCACTCCGCAGTTAATCGATCAATTCAAAATCCACTCATCGAGGACCAAGTCAACAATTGACACCCAACACTATGGAGAGTTAGCTCAGCACATGTGGGTTGAGGAGATCATTCTCCTTGACCCTCCTTGAGTAAAATTTTGAAATTGAACTGGTTCGGTGTTCCCAAAAACCGAATTGCAGTTCAACATTTTTGCTTTTTGTTTTAAATCAGTCAATTTTAATACTTTTGGTTATTTTATTTTTAGAAAATTTTTAACTTAACAGTTTTCCATATTTAGTAATTTTGTATACATACTATAGTATTTTAGAATAAATTTTAATTTTTAGTTTTATATAATAATTTATTATAAATTTTTAATTTTTATAGTATCAATATATAACTATCGAAATTTGATTTCATGTGACGGTGAAACAGTTTAGGCCAAATTCGCTAAAATAGCGAAAATGTAGGTGGACCTTCTCACACGCTCAAAGCCTATTTAAACCTCGAGGGGTTGGCCATTAGGATCACTTCATTCTCTCCCATAGCTAAACTGTCATCGCCGCTGCTTGATTATTCCCGCCCTCGCGTCATTGGTTCGGGCCGTCGCCATCACACAGAAGCCGTGATCAGAGCTACCACTGCGAGCTACCCCACCTCGCCGGAAGCCGTGAGCTGCAGCGCCGCTGCCCTCAAGGCGCCACTCGTCAGGTATCTCTGCTCACTACCACAAGACGAGTTTTACAACATCAGGCTCGTTGCGACCGCCGCGCGGCACACTACGCGCTTGAGCCTTAGTCATTCATCAGGCTAAGTTGCGCCGCCTAGCCACGCCACTACCGAGCTTTGATCGAGCTTCATCAAGACAGGCAGACGGAGCCCCGATTTAGCATCCCAGTTGCTACCCGAGCCTATACTATTCCCATCGTCTCGAGCACCGACACAGACAAAGACGCGCTGAGCTTAGCCTCCTTCCGCAGTTTTATTCAGACATTTTAGATATGCCCAGACTGGTGGTCCCCGCCTTCGGCCGCGGGTCGATTCGCACACCCAAGCAGAGGCCCCATCTGGCCCCGGCCCAGCATCATCATCGGCCCTCGAGGCGCATATTCTGAGGAGCCTCAGATTTCAGATACCGACACGGATGGGACCCCAGGCCCCATCACCTGTACCTCGTAGGAGAGTTAGGAGGGCCCGGTTCTTCCAAGCGGGCCCGTGACACTGGGCCTGCAGCGAGTCATCTTCCTCCCCGCTAAGCCATCACCGGCACGGCCAAGAGGCTACATCATCGCCCTCGTTGTCGCCCGCCCCGTGGATCGGAGGTCGTGTTCGTGGGAACCCCATTCCGGAATCGCACGGCTCCACCGCAGATTTTCATCAGGAGTCATTCTACGACGTCCTAGCGCTGAGGGTCGATCCCAGTTTAGGATTCTAAGGAGGTTGATTGAGGATTATTCTCTACCGCCTTCATATTCCGAGGCAGATATTACCCACGAGTGGAGCCGCAGAAGTGACACTGATGACATCTCGAGGAGCGTATGGTCCGCGTGACATCGATCGATGATCGCCACGGGAGTACTCGGGAGTCAAGCCGATATCAAGAATACCTTAGGGTCCCACAGATACCGCCGGCACACGCAGAGGGTTATAGAGATTGGGCTCCACCTCGACTCCGGCCAATAGATGGTCTGATCATCGGCCGTAGAGATGACTACAACTCTGACTGCATTTCTTCGGAGGCAAATTCCGCCGATGTTGCCGATTGACCATTTATTCAGATCACTATTCCCAAGTACAAAGACAGTGTGCAGTAGGAGGGGAGCCATCCCGAGGCTCTCACCTGATCTCTAGGATATTGGTCTACTCCCTCTGAAATGGGTGATGACCTCCTTTGATGCGCATTTCGAGGAGGTGTCCACCTAAGGACCTCACGGCAGAGTCTTCACGCTGACATGCCAGACTACTCCGCTCAGTTCCTCAGCATACGGGATTCCCCTGAGGAGCAGAGGACGATGAGTTAGATGCCCTCTTAGTTCTACTGCAAGAGCGGGTGATGACCATACCCGTATCTTCCACCTCCGCACAGCCAGGACAGGAGGGGAGGTGTTTTGGATCGGCGGTCGAGGACTCCCATTGTAGACGACATGCTTGCCCTCGAGCCCAGGTACAGAGGAGTCCCAGCCTCCGCAGATGTCCCTCCATCTCCTCCACATACCACATCCGCGTCACAGCTAGATACACCGCCCATCCTACTCAAATGCGCAGACCATTCACCCGAGATATCACGCCAAACTTCAGAGATAGCGGTGTGTGATGGATGCTATATGCTCACAGCCTACACAAACAGATCGAGGTTGACTCGGTTGTCACCCATGCCGCAAAGAACTATGACTCACCCGGGTCTTCCCGTGTTCGGATCGAGGGAGGAGCCTGCAAGAACAGAAGATCCGCATCTTGACGTGTTATACAGCTAGCAGAAATACAGACCCACCACCACCACGCAGTGGAGGTGGCAGTTTCTTATGATTTTATACACAGCCTTTATCAACCCATTTACCACTTGATTAGGATTCATATATTAGCCAGTGTAGGCAAAGATTTTTTTTGTATGTTTAGCTTGGTATGTATGTACTAGCCATTTGGCTATATCAAAAGCTTATTACACATAGTATATATATACACACTTTGCATATACTTTCTTTTGTGCCTCCATCTTATGTAATTGTTTTTGTCTTCAATTGGACACTGAATTGCTCAATTGGACACTGAATTCAAGCCTCCAATTGATCACAATTGAATTGCCTTTAAATGAAAATTTGAAACCCTCAAGCCACACCCTTTTATGTTAGAACAAATTCCGTTTCTAGCCACTTCAGTCACTAGTTTCTATGTACGCTCAACTTGAACATTCTCCCTTAAGCACTCACACACCGCATACACTGACAGCCCCAATAGGTCACAATTAGTTGCTTCCTTTCACTTTGCATAGCCTACTAGGGTGCTGGGCAACCTAGATAGGTTTTTGTTACCCACATTCAAGACCAATGTAGAGCCTTTTAGACCATTGATTAGTGAAGTTGTCCGTATTTGAAAACCTTCGGCGTGCTGAAGCGCCAGTGGTTGGAGTCTTCAGTTTAGTGTTAGATCCATGGACGGTTAAAGTGAGTTCGTTTGTACGATTAAGCCGTTTTGAAGTCGTTGATGGTATGACACCATGAAGTTTGTGTTTGGTGATCTTTTTGGCGTTGCCTCGACGCCAGTGGTTAAAGTCTTGGTGATTTTGGTCCACGGGACACACGAATGAAAGTCGGATTTAAGCGTGCACCTGCATTGTGGATTGAATAAGAAAGAGCGCTGTCGCCATACGGTTTGTTATTGACAAGGCGTTCCGATCTTCGGGATTAGGAAGTGTTTGATTGTTGGCCCCGATCAAGTTCTGTAAAACCATTCAGACTTTGAACGGTATTAAGTTAGTCTTGAACTAATATTGACTGAAATTGTTCACCATGTGCTGTTTTGTCACTGTGTGGTTTCAAACTTATTCAGTTTTGATTAAAGTCAGTGTTCTTTGCCTCATACACTTTTGAAAATATTAAACTTTTGTCTGCACATGTCTTTTGTTTTGCATTACCGGGATTCGCCAGCGTTCGAGTTGGGGTGTAGTTAATTGCCAAAATCTTTGACCTATCATGGATCAGTTTTAAAGTGCTTTTTAACATAACAATCATATCGTTCTTCAATTAATTCTTGAAGTGTTCTTAAATGTCAATATCTGTTGAGTTCTTTTGGTTGTTTTGGGTTTTGTCTGCTGAGAGTTCAATTATGAATGTATGATAGACCATGAAGTTAGACTCATTAATGATCATCAGAACATATCTACAAAATCAAAGTGGGAGATGAAGTAAGTGATGAAGTCATTGGAAGGAAGCTGATGGAAGGCAAGTGGGTGAGATGATAATTCAGAGATTTACTTTAAAGTTAAAAATTTAGTGGGATTCTTAGTGATCATAATCCTATATTCCAGAAAATTTGTGAATCTGGCATTTAGCAGTTACTTAAGACAGATTTAACTTCTGCTTGACCTGTAGAAAAATCCAGTTGCTCATCATAAAGATTTAACTAAAGTTGTGAATTCATTGTGAAGTAGCAGTACTGTGAAATTTTCAGTTTATATCTTGAAGTGATTGCTACCACTGAAATTTCCATATTAATGTTACCAACCTCATCAACAAATTTTGCTTTGCAAATTCTTTGCCTTGTGTTCTGCTTTTTTTATATGATTATTATTTGACTTCATTTGATTATGTTATATGTCTCATTTGTCAAAATGTTAAAACTATTGTGAGTTTACATAAATGGGTAACTATATAAGCCAATGGTTTGTATCTAAGCGAAGTTGAGAATCTTTTGGGTACATTTTCTTTTATGTAAATATCTTGCATTTTGGTTAGTTTGTTTTTCTCTTTATCTCTCTCATATACATTTTCAGGTACTAAACACCCTCATAGGATAATGACTCTGAAAGATCCTTGTTAAGCCTCTTTCTTCAAGAGAGTGGCCTATTGCATTGTGAAGCAGTTCAGTTTATATAATGTGTTGAATCTCCCCAGATCTTTTGTGTTTGTAAATATCTTCTCAAACTGGGTTGAATAATCAACTATTCTTCATTCAGTTTGGTAATCTTTTATGCTTTGGATCTGAGTATGTCTTGACTATAAATACAACATGGTTTTGATGATTTTCTGAGATTGAGGCGATCGTTGAATGTTAGGTTTTTCAGCGAGAGGAGCTGTAGATACATGTTACCTGTGTTGACTCAAATAGGGTGATTCTGAGTTGAGTTTATAAAATTGCAAGATCGGTTATGAAGCTTGGACTATGGTTTGTATATATTAGAGGAATTAAGCAGGAATAAATGTTTGTATATATTATCAAGTTAAACGGTACAAAAAATCTTCTTCAAGTTACCTTTCTTATCCGCGATTTGATTCTTTGATTTTCAAACTTCTCATATTTTGAGGCAAATCCCAAAAGTCAGGCAAAAACCTTACGCGCCTTATGCAGTCATTCTGGACAAAGCCATCCGTCGAACATTTAGTTTTCTCTTAGTGGCAAACTCTGTAGTGGAAAACTATTATATAAATTTTGTTGATTCAAGCTCAGCCTACTGTGAAGCCACAGATCGATCCCCATACAAAGATTATCTTGACTGAGTTGGATTATATAGTAGTTGGAAGTCTTAAAATTTGAGTTGTTAATTACAAAAATCACTATTCAACTATTGAGAAATTTAAATTGGAATGTCAATTTGCTGAGTGATTTCAACAGGAGTAGCGCATCCAACAATATCCATGAAGTTCATGTGGTGAAGTTGAGTCTCAGTCAAAGAGGGTGAAATTGGAGTAATATATTACTATGGACAGGAAGATGATGATAGTTCAGGAAGAACTCATCAGAAAAGTATCTTGTTTAATGCTTTCTGAGTTAGTGAAGAGGCCAAAAGGAGTTGATGTAAAAGTCAAAGAACCTTAAGTGGACCCATAGTATCCGTTCATGGATTAGAATAAATCATATATCTTCATGATTAATTTTGTAATGATGGGTAAAAAGCATCAATGGAGATCAGTCAGCAACAATATCTGTAATGCTCTTTGAGATCAACCAGTTTGTGCGTGGACATTCAATCCATGCACCTCACCATTTGTTTTGTTTTTAAACATTTTCTTTATTATAGAGTGATCAAAATGGTGACGACTCCCAGTGTTGAAATACTCGATCACGCCAAGCCACCATCTTGTGGGATTCGATATGGACTTTTATGTTGTATTATAATGATGCGTCGCCAGCAGAAAATCATAGTTTGCGGCATCAGTTTGTTAAATTTAGATTTGAGAGTATTTGGATTGATATTTTGAAAAAGAGGTTGCTAAATTGGCAGAAAAAAAAAAATTTATTTGTGTTTTAGTTGTTCTTTGATTATACCCATAAATTCACCATTTAATACATGTTTTTGAGTTAACATAATCTTGCAGAAAAATTAGATGGGCTCTTCTGTCTCAAGATGGCCTTCTCGAACAATGATAACACAGCGTGGAGATATCATATGAGGCGAGGCATAAAACCTCCATTAAGCCTTTGTGTTTGAGGAGAGTCATTTATAATATGCAGGTTCATTCTCCTGACTACAAACCAGTATTATAGGTTCTGCTGCTGGGTTGGGGACATATCAACGTATCTCTGTATGACGTCTAAATGAACAAATCAAAGAAGGTTTGAGGTTTCATTTAAGAAAAGGAATTGAAGCGTATCGATGAAATATCTTATGAAAGAAAGTAAGAAGGATGTGGACCTCTACAATAGTTTTGATTATAAGTTTAATTGATTAATGATAGCAGACCACAATTTTAGTCAAAAAATCTAGTATGAAATATTTTCTATCATGAAAGAACAGTAAATGAAGCTAAATTTAAGGATATGAAGACCAATCTTCAAGCTATTACCAGTATTCTTATAAGAGGCGTTAATACTCTAGGAAGGTGAAAGCATATCTTTGGCTACCAAGATGGGCTTTGGGTTGACTTTGGATAAGGAAAAAATGCCTGATAAATATTACAAAATGTTCACTTGGATCTTGAGGAAGTGCAGCCTGACATTGGTTGAGAAGAATGAGCTTTCTAACAATGAAGGCTTGGGTGCATAAGAAACAAGTTGAAGCGGCATCTTGAGCTTATAATGAAAAATGTCTTAGTTGAGGTTGAAGACTTTGCATTCCCATGGTCTTTGTTCAACTTGGGAAGCAAACAATTTCAAATATAAAAGACCTTCCATTACCACAAGCTAAAGTGTGGTTATGCTAAAAATGGGGACATGACACTCCCTTCTTCAGTGAGAAAATGAAATTTGACCTCACAGAAAACTGACTGGATGAAGAAGTGGAAGTGAAGTTTAGAAAGTTCATTCCCAGCTTATTGAAGACAAGCACCTAAGATCATGAGGATTAGTGGTTATTCCGAGAGGGTGGAAGTTCGCGTCTCGAGGAGCGATGGGATAGAGAGAGGAGTATTGGCCATAATGGATGAAGGGCAAATGACATTTAGACTTACAATGGAGTCTGATTCGCTCTAGCAGACGGCTTTTAGGAGCTTCAGTAAAAATAGGATTTTTATCCATTTACTTCTTTAGTTGTTTTTGTTTAGTTTTTTTTTTTAGCATATGTTGCATGTTGATTTTATTTTAAGTGTTTTTTTTCCATTTCAAGGTATTGAAGTTGAATCTTATTAAGGTAGTTTCAGTAGGATGCATTTAGAGCCTGTGATCCTTAGTGTCAAGAAGTCACTTTGTTCTTATTCTCTTATATTTAATACATTGAGACAATGAATCTTTTACAAGTTTGAAGTTAATTAGCGTCTTTCACCTTTGTTTTTAAAATTCTCTAACTTGAGTATCCTATCTTTTGAGTGTTTTCTTTCCCAGTTGTTTTGAGTTTAGTTTTTTAAAAAAAAAATTTAGGTTGTTTGTTTAAGTTGAGCTGGTTTTGAAGTGGTGGCAGTACTATGATGAATGTGATTAAACTTTCTTTCACATGAAAGAAAATGGAATATTTTTAACACAAAAATTAATGTGACATTGTAGTTGATTATTTGTTTCAGTTCTTCAATTTGAAGCCTGAGAGTCATGCCATGATAATCAATTTTGTAGTTTTGAAGGAATTAGGTGAATATCATTCTATTTGATCTCATGAGACTCTAGAACTAGTTTAGATTATCACATGAGAAGGCAAAATCCTGAGCAACACGACAATTAGGAAATGATATAGAAGCCATCTTTGGACACATTTATAAATACTTCAGCTAATCTTTTTTGGCCATGTATCATAGTCTTTTAATTTGAGCCATATTATTACATTTTAACACAAAGAAAGCCAATGGTAAAACCCTTGCCTTTTTATTGAATATCTTCTATTCAAAATCTCATGTTTAACATGTTGGTTTTCATAGCATCTGTTGCCTGTGTGAATCATGTAGTGTAATTGAGAGTTTTGATTAAGTGGATGTCTTTTGAATGTCAACCAGGTCGATATTATTTTTAGCAGGTTATCTGAAGTTTTCTTTGTATTTATGTGAGGTTCAAATCATGAGAGCAATTATATACATTATCTTAATTTCAGCAACATGTTTCTTAGGTTTTGAATAAGAAAAGCGAGTTATTTTGCTGTGAGACAGAAAAGTATTAAGAATTAATGAGGGTGTTTGATTAATTGTGAATCCTTTTAGCGTTTATAACATCACTTTTCATGTTTAATAATTTAAATGCTGGGTTCTTTATATAACTAAAGATTATATAATCCACATTTAGCATGTTTTATAGAGTTAAAGGGAAATCAAGCAGAAATGGGGAAAGATAAGAAAGAAGAGCCTCGCATTTGAGAAACATGGGTTATGAGGCAAAGTGGTTAGCTAAGTGAAGGATGCCACAGTGGCTGTGGAAACTATACCCAGCAGAGGCCTCTTGAGTTCGTAGAAGTGAAAGCTACCATACGTCGAGACAAAGAGGACCACGGAAAAGACTGACTCTGGGTTCACCTCGGCATAGGATGTAGGGCTGGAACATAAAAACTTGCATTTTTAGCCCATCTTTGGCCATTTCCATTTCTATAAATATATGTATTTAGACTTGGATTAAAGATTGGTTTGGAGAGGCTTGCCTCGCTGGTTCTCTCTATCCTTCTTTGATCACCATTTACAGGGTTAAGGGTTTTTGATTCATTTCTTTGTATTTGGTTGTGTTGAAGAACCCATCATTAAGTACTCCCATTCAACATGGGTGAGTTTGGAGTATTTCTCATCTCATGTCGTTTGGATCTCTAACCTATCTCTTCCCCTGTCTTTTTAATTATTATGGATGTAATAGACATAGTTTTAAGATTTGTGGGTTTATGTGGTAGCTAAACTTATCTAGGGGTGATTACTTAAATTGATGTTTGATTTATATATATTTTAGAATGGTTTTAGATTGTCATACTTATGTGGATGTTAGTTAGTGTGGATTCTTGAGGATCATTATGGTTTTAACTAATTAATCCATACTGAAGTTGGGTCTAAAATCATTACTAAGGTATGTGGCATTGATTTGAGGTTCACTAAAATCTTGTCCGTGTCTCTTAAGATTTTGAATTAGTTAAGGTGAAATAATAATTATCCTAATCAGAAATTCTAAAAAATTGAGGTGTCTATTACTGATCAGAGATTTCATTAGAAGTAGCTGATGCTGGCATTATATGAGGATCGTATGGATGGGGAAGGATTGTAGTCAGAAGGGTAGTCAGAATGATCTGTTATGGATTAGAGATGTGATCTGGAGTTCTACGAGAAAAGAACTACCTTAGAAAGTATCGTTTAAGTGACCTAGATTCAATGAAAGAAATGAGGTTAGTGTGAGAAATTAAGGGAGACACAGTGTAGACCTCATACCACGTTCCTTGGGCGTAAGATACATTCACTTGTTGCACTTCATAAATATAAATCAAGCATGTAGAAGCAATCAATAGTATCTTTCCTTAAGCGCTTTCTTTGAGATTAACGGTCTTTAACAAGTGGACATTGATCCCTTACCCTACTTTGTTTTATTTTGTTTTGTTTTTAAAACCTTTTCCACTAACATGAGGTGAAACTTAATGGCGGAAGCAGGCTTGATGGGAGTACTCAATCCTCACCCAAAACTGTTTTATTCCTTAAGTTTCAGTGTCAGACTTTGGTCATGTAACCCTTGTGCAGCAAAATTTGCCATAAAAAAATTGCTAGCAGGCACAAAGTCTTCCCCCTCTGAATACACAATAAAGCTCCCACTTTGATATCATGATGATTCTTGAAGGAATTTTTCGATGGGCTAAGCTGCGCCCCGTCAAAAGAAGTGGCACTGTTCTGCTAAATTAAACTTCTTTTGAAGATTGGTTCTGATTAATTTGTCCCTTAGTCGTGCTCCTCGGCATTGGTATCGGCCATTGGTGTAGGCTTTGGCATCTAACTTCTCTTCAACTTCATTAAGGCGAGTGACTCGATGGGTGTCCACTGATGTAGAGTACTTCTGATTCAGGACTCTACGAGTTGATTAGCCGACCACAGAGGAAGCTAAGAATGCGGCGTTTCATAGTTGGGGTTGCCGCGGAGGTATCATTGGTGACCCACAGAGCTATGAGTAGTTCGTTCAGGCCACTTGCCGCAATCGTGGTTGATCGTTTCTTGGAGTGGTTAAGCAGGTTTGTTTATCACTCGGCCCCAGCCATTGGATTGTGGGTACTTAGGTCGATAAAGCATTCTTGATCATCTCTGTTAGAATTGTTGAAATATTTTAATGAATTGGCCTGATGGTCTTAAGAGACTATGGCATGTGGAATCCATTCGACATGATGTTCGAGTTAGGACCAGATTGAATTGATGACACATGATCGAGGCGTGAAGCTTAAGCTGTCCCTCATAATTAAATTATTAGAAATAGCAGTGAATTTCCTCACCTATTACGGAGGGTGGGACCAACAATCTGAATCTGCACTTGCACAGAGACCGCTGAATTTGGATACAGTAGCTAGGGTAACTAGAGTAGGATATGTTAAGACCTTTAGCTTATCTTGTGGTTTTGATGGAACAGCTCTAATTCTGCGCTGAGTATGAGTGATAGAAGCCATGATAGTTTTGTAGCATAAAGATCATGCGATAAGAGCACTACACTTAATATACCGTGTATTTGGCGATGATATGCTGAGCTATACGGTGTGGCACTGATGAGGCTTGAAGATGACCTGTGGTAAGTGTCATTGTTTGAGATACTAATTTTCAGACCTGTTTTGACATCAATTTTCTGGATTCACTGTGGACCCCATCTTTGAATAGGTAGTTAACTGGGAGTTATCACGGGTGCTCGTTTGATTCTATGAAAAGAAGCGCCTTCTCACCGGTGAAGAGCATGCCCGAGACTTGTATGCTGCATGACAGAGTCTGAAGCATTGGAATGCCCGGATGGCCAAGGCGTCGACCATTCTGTTCCTTTCTTGGGAAAACTTGAAATTGCTCAGTTTACATGAACTGAGATTAGTGAGCGTCTGGGATTTGGAAGTCTTGAGCCACAATCATTGATTTTGGCTCATACTTGCAGGAATCTGAGGCCACGACTATGGGGTCATGAAGCTCAGCTCGAGATCAAGAGCGCTCAAGCTACTGATCATAGCAACCACAGCTTCTCGTACTTTAGAGCCTCATAGTATTTGGGACAGAGACCAAATAACCATGCACCGGGAAATCGGATTTTTATGGGGACTCTGACACCAGTATCGACTCGCCACTAGGCTTTGGGAGGCCCGCCGGTCTCTGGGACCAGGAGCTCACCTTTTGACACATTTGGCGGTTCAATGATCGAGTGTGAGCACTGACCAACGCCAGATCCAGGAAAGTGTCTGGGGTATGTGTCGTATGTACACAGGGCCTTAGTGTTACAGTACCGTAATAAATTTTGGAAAGTTGACAACCCAAGGATAAAATTTTAAGTTTTCAAAGAATTGTGGCACTTTGCAGTCGAGGAAAGTGGAGGTGAAATTCCCGATTATGCCAATTTTAAAGGATAATAATAACAGAAATTACCAAAATGGTTGAAACTGAAAATTCTCACAGATCTCGGATGGCAAATGGGTTATGTAGTTAAATTGATACCATGAGAAATCAAATGATTGAAAAGTTAGGTAATCTTTGGGAATGGTCAGATATTTTCCCGATTTTCTGAACAGTGAAAATCGCCAAGGGCTTCAAGGGCGAGATTACACTACGAAAATCTCGGAAGTGAAAAAATAAGTGGAGATTAAAGTTCATTTAAAATAAGTGAGCGAAAGAAATAAAATTTTCGAGACGAAGCGGATCAGAATGAGACCAGTATAAGTTATGTATCCCAAGTATAATAATAATAATAATATCATGTATAAGTAAATTTAAATTCAAAAAAAAAAAACATAAAGTGAGCGGTGGGATAATTGAGAAGCGTCCAGAGAGAATTAAGGACACCAGATTTTTTTATTTTTCTTTTATCCTTGTTTTACTCTGAGTTTGCAGTAGGGATTATGGGTTTCGTCGAATGGAAAACCAGGGTTAGTATACGTGAGCTCGCATGGGTGCAGCTCTCCTCTTAGCCTTTTGTCAGGCTTTAAAAGGTACAGATTGCTCTTGTGTTATTTAAGGGCCTAAATCTTTGTAGTGGCTGAGAAATTTCTTGTAGTGAAAAGTTCAGTAAACTTTAGTCAGGTGATGAGGTTTAGGAATTTTAAGTTGCAGTTTGTGTTGAAACGGTCGGGAGACAAATTCGGAATTTGTTATAGCCCGATTCAGTTAAAATTTCAGGATTAGCGAAGTGGACAAGTCGGACAAAATTTTAGAAATGTTTAAGGTATTTTTAGGCTACATGGAAAGTCGGCTTTGATCGAGTTGGCTGAAACACTATAATTTTATGGGGCATTTAATCATGTAGGACATTTTGAATTGATTGCGCGTATGTGCTCCAGTGTCTTATCAGATCGATTGCCACGTAAAGTTTTGTTAGAATCGAGTTCGTTCGATCTTGGTCCGCTGAAAGCGCGTCGCCCATGTTTTATGGTTAAAGCGTTGAGCCCGAGGCATTTTAGGTACTAAATGGATTGTGGCGATTTGAGCGCTAAAAGCGAATCTAGAGTGCTTGGCGAGGTATAAAGTCGATCGAGAAAAAGGTAATTTTAAGTCACTTTCATGAAAGTGTTTACATTGCAAATTGTAAAGTGCTTTAGAAAATATAAATTTATAAAGCATTTTTACCTACATTTATTATATAAACATAAAGTTTGATTGCGATGTTAAAAACAGTTTATTCGGTTTAAGCTAAGCCTAGATAGCCTGACTGAGTTCGGTGGTGTATTTGGTTATTGCATGACAGGTTATGGGTATTATGACTAACTTCTGCATATTTTTGTTTAATAATTTGGGGTTAGATCTAGTATATATTTATATAGTAGTCGCATACGCAGCGTTCGGGTATATAGTTAAGCAGGTGACTTAGTGCGGCAGTGGGTGTTAATTCCAGGGGTTCCATCCACCGGGCATTTTCGTTAGGGTTCATTTATGTTTATAGGAATCATGGTATTAATGGTTATCTTATTGAGACGTGTTCAGAGGTTTCCACTCCGTCGGTTGGTGATGGCATCACGTTTAGGAGTATTTGAAATGGGCCCACATTCGTTGGTACTTGATTCCGATTATAGTACTTCGGATATTAACCACCGCTGAAATAGTTTTCGCGTGAAGTAATTTTACGAAGACAATTTTAAAAATGTGAAATAGTTTTCGGGAGTGGATTTCGGCTCAGATTTGAAGAAATGGTTTATACTTAAAACTGATTTCTCGTAGCGATTTACAACCATTTAATCTGAATTTTTTTTTCATATTGAAGTCTGAAACAATGAAACAACGTTTAAATTATCGTACTGGCGAGCGAGTTTACATTCTGATTTTCTGTTTTCAGAAAAGCCATTTGCCAGGTGTAGATCTTTGAAACAGAACCTTTCCGGGATCCTCATTCTTAATATTGTGTTGATTATCTTTCTCAGAATAAGGTGTAAATTAAAAATAATGAGTTAAAATGTGGCACATTTGTATAATATCTTTTTGCGTATTATTCATGCATGGTTTTGAGAAAAATGAGGTTGCGAAAAATTTGTGTTGGATTGATCAACCCATCTTATATTTTGATGAGACGGGCGATCTTTATTGTTCAACAGTTGGACATTTGGAAAACATTGGGAGTGTATATTTTTTTTTATAAGTTGATTTTGTATTTTGGAGGCTTTACGTGCAAATCGTTATCTTTCTGAGATTTGGCTAAATAAGATGATTTGATAGAAAAGTGAAATTTTATGGCACGTTTTCCAAAATCCCCAGGTTTGATGGATTTAACGACGCTTCATATGGTAACATCGATCGAGAAACTGGCTGGGAGGTTCTTGTGGAGTTCTTAGGCATATTTCACGCACTAGGAAGGAATTTTGTCACCCTTGTTCAAGTAGACACCGGGCGGTATATGATATTGAACTCACTCAGTTCAATAGCGCCCAAAAAGGATTTTTCATGATCGTCGACGCTTGTGGATATGGCGCCCAGTTAATGGCTGAATGCGTATTGTGTGGGCTTAAATGGGACATGGCTTTTTAAGTTGCCACTCTCCCAGTCAAAAATAATGATTCATTCAAAAATATATTGTGCGAATTAAGCGTGGTCTTGTGCTAACAAAGTACCGCAGGTTTTATGTCTTCATTTTCTTGTCTCTTTTGACGAATGGCGCTCGCCATAACTAAGGCTACGATGTAAAGATAAGGCTCTTCCATGCGGGTCTGTGGAGTGAGACTTAGGGGGAGGGGAGGGGATCTTGAAGTACTGCAGTGAGCTTAGAGCTGTCACATTCGCCCAGTCTTCAGGGTGACATCTTTTGAACCACACGAAGGAATTTAATGAAGCAAATCTAAATGCCTTGATGGACCTATTCAACACCACTAATTTTCCTATAGGGTTTGTATCTACTTCCTTGTTATGGGGGGGGCTGTCTCTGAGTAGTGAGCTTGTGAGTGCCATTTCAATTCAAACTTACTTATAGAAGAGAAAGTCAGGGGGGCTTCCTGGATCAGCATGAATGCACGGTGTCTTGCTGGTTTCAATAGTAAGCGAAGCTATAATCAGTGAAAGCTTCCAGTAGGTGGGCCAGTCGGTTGATACGAGTTCGACTTCTGTGAGATATCATCTGGGACAATCACGAGAACATGCGGACATCATGTGATGATGGGTGGCACCGTTCTTAAGATTGAGATGGCATCCACGTTGCGATTACGTTCTAGTTGGTGTTATGGAAGGTCATACTTGATGAATGGGGAACATGGAGTCGGTTATTGCCTTGACTTCATAAATTACAGAAAGGATAGTTCAGTCATGCTTTGTTTGGCATCCATTATTTTGATCGAATTCGAGAAAAGAATGTGCTTTTGGGCTAACATCATTGAGGTTTAGGTGGTCCGCCTGCACATACCATTTTCATTCTTTTTGGGACAACCTGATTTTGGCTAGCCATTGCGATGTGGACTCCTCGGATGAACGCACACGAGGGCGATCGATCACCTTTGACTACTTCTCGATGTTGGGAGAAACAGCCTTTGTCTTGACTATGCCCGTCCACTACATTCAAGGAACATTCTGCGCCATGGATTTGGGAAATACTTGAGTATGTCATTATGTACTTGAAAATAGAAATTCGAAGTGCTCTACAAGAAGGAGCGAAAGTTATCGACTTCTTTGGGAAAAGGAGTTAGAACTATCTGTCAAGTCGGCCAGGGCGAGAAACCTTAAGGTAGCTTTTGAGGTACCGTATTATGGGTATTTATAACCCTCGTTGAGCGGACCTAAGGCTATCATTGCTATTTAGTGATTGGTCTCTCAGGGTGTTCCTGATAGGCGGGCCTAACGACCTTAGTCCCGAATATCAAATCTCTGCCCCGAGGGTCAATAACTCTAAGTGTTTATTTGACAAATCGGATGAAGGTAAGACTTTATGGCATGAATCAAGTGCTTCGAATGTTTGTTGAAGATGAAGGCTTGCCTATCAGCTGTGAAAGGGCGAAGGCGATAGGGCCCATACACTCCATAAGTATCTGACCTTACCGTGAGGTGGCAGGGTTTCATTAAAAACTGCCAGATTTTCCCTATATTGTGAGGTTGTGGTGATAACTAGTGCAGATAATGTAGGATTAAAGCGGTGGGCTTGCAGCGGTGACTGAATTGCATCGCATTATTAGATAACATAAGGCCTCAGAGTAGAGCAGCGAAACAAGGCATCATCATGGGTTGCATGGATAAGTTGTCTCCAGGCCACTTGGAAAATGTTGTGGTTCCATCATAGCCAAATCACGAGGGAAAACATGAACGTGAACAGGCGTAAGGTGCTCGACGATGGCTGACCTCATGCTAAGTGGAAGCGTTGGTATGAGGATTAATATCAATCTGTTTTGAGTTTCTTCCAGGGTGGATGATGAAGTATGCGAATCCAGCGTTAGACGGGCTTTGACTCTTTGAGGGTATTCAGAAGGTGCCCTTGGGACATAAGGTCAAACAACATCTATAGCTAGTATTATTAGTTTGTTTGGATGCAGGCTGTCACATGGTGAATTTAAAATCTGGGTTGTCTCTTAAATTCAAAGTGCTTCCATTCTAGGAGTTTTGTAAACAACACCCTCCCCAAGTTATCTGTGGAAGGAAGGCCAGAGATTAAGGTGAGCTGACAGAATTATTCTCCTTGCTTTTACTCTGTTGGGGATCTCTTGGTCATGGCTTCTTATTTAGATGGACTCTTCTCAGGATCCGGCTCACCGTAAGTCATGTCACTTCCATATTTACATCTGGTATCCCTCCCATAATAGCCTTTTCAGAACAGGTTGTCTACTTCGATTAAGCTTGTAGAGCCATAGTTCTCTTAGTTAAATTAGGCATGGCATCCTCCCCAACACTGTCTTGTTATAGCACAGAAATAGCTCATCAACGATTGTGAAGTCACAGGCAAAGGTAAATCAAAATAAGTATTAGGCGGATAGCTTGTTTGATGGCCCCACATTACCATATCGTCTTCTGATAAAGCCACAAGATTGCCACTCAGGAGAGTGCTTCATAAAATCCTTTCTAGTGATTGGACTCATCCATGCTCACATCAGAACGAACTAATCCACAGCTCTGCTTCCTCTGATTCATTATATACAGTGACAAATTTCTCGAGATAAAGCTGAAAGTGAGTTCAGAGATGAGGCGGGGCTTGATGGAACCAAGCAAGTGAAGCCTTACAGTTCTGTTGAGAACATCTTGCAAAAAAAAGAAGTGTCATTGCCGGCAAGTGCGACTTGATGGAAATGCATTAAACCGTCAAAGGGTTCTCTAGCCCATCATCCATGAACAGGTAACATAAAGTGCGGGAGAAGCATCCTTCTGAGCCAGTGAGACAAAATGGAGAAGCGACATGTCATCTACTTCGCCTGGGCCCGCATCTTGGCTTCTAGGCGAGAGATGATCCTTACTCATGAATCAGTTCCCTCTCTTCTCCATGAATCTATTTAAAATTGCAAAGGGTGGATTGAGGCTCGTTGATTCATGTTGTGTCTTTGAGACTCTTCCTCACAGTCGCGTTTCTTGGTGACCGATAGGTTCATAGGGGTGGAGGAGCCTTGCTGCTGTGAGCAACATTCTCTTCTCTTAAAAGCGACTTTAGTTTACATGGAAAAGAAGCTATTCTTTGTTGATGAGACCTCTGCTGCTCATCAGATTTGTTCTAAATATGTCTTGCTCAATCTCAGGTATAGTTGGACGATTGACTTTGCCCATCTTGTTTTCTTGGAGAAAGGAGTTTAGGACATCTTAACCATGGTGGGGGATGGTATGGGGGGGAAATTCCACAGGACGGCACCAATGGAAACACTCGATTGAAAAGTTTGTATTTTTTCTCAAATTGCTAGCAAAAATTATATCTCTTTAAGGTTACAATCAGAATCGAGTTTATCTTGTGAAGTCAGCCACGTGTTGCTGATCATTTGAAACCATTATCATGAGTGAAATTAGGGCTCGTGGGATGAGTGCATTTGCCGTCAAGACTTTATGAAATGGGTTCATGATGATCATGTTAATTGATGCTCATATTAGTAATATAATAAAATTAATTTTATTATTAGATGAAAGTTCAAATTTAGTAAATCTGACATATTCTTTTGACACTAAATAGTAAAAAGAGTAAAATATTCCAAATGTTTTTTATCATTGATCAAAGGTAAATAATTCTATCCAGATTATCTTTATTAGTATAGTTTACTTTTATTGAGTGCTATCATGAAGCAGATGCTTCAGTGGCTGGCGCTCTGGAATTAAGTTCGAGAGACTGTAAACTCAAGATGGCAGCCCTTTTTGAAACTGGAGCAAGATTGGCGAATAGAGATTAGGAGATCTGAGCGAGCAGGGTCCCTCACTTTAATTTCAATCAAATGTGAAAAAAAAAAAAATTCAATCTAAATGCAGATAAAATTTGATGCCAGAAGCAATTCAATACTCATTGTGAATCACATTAAAAATATACATTAAAGGCATTTTGGAAACTAAACATTTGAGCTACATTATTTGGATAACTCACATTTGTACCATCATTTATCAATTTATCGAGGTTTTCATTATAAAAGCGTTTCAAACCGAAGTAGGTTTATTTTTCACAAAATTACTTTTATACAAAAGGTCAGTCAATTTCATGCATATTGTCATAAAGTTTAAAAAGCTACTCCTAGAATGGCACAGCCCAGTGGTATCATATTATGAATCTTTGCTTCACATACTATTCACTTGTTTTCCATTGATATTTTTAACCTTTAGCGTTTCATAGCAAGTGAGTTATATATAGTTCTATTCTTCATTCATTTACAAATCGAAACATGCAATATTTAGCAAATCAGTGTACATCTACGATTTTGATGACTAATCTGATGTAATCGTATCTATATGTTTATTCGATAAATCAATTTATAGTTCATTGATTATCTCTAAACTATCCGACCTCATAGAAAGAAAAAAGAAAAACAAAGCAGCACTAATGGTACTTTTTCCCGATCTCATTATCGATTTGCCGATGTCAGAATTTAACATATTATTTGATGATTCTTTGAGGAATATAGAATCAAGCACACTGATCTCATACATTCTGGGCGTTTCTCCTCACCATATATACATATACCATATATATATCTCATATATATATATATATAAATATATATATATATATATATATATATATAATATATGTGCTGGATTTAAGTGTACACTCTGGAAATGCTGTCTCGTTAGACTCACAGTGACTCTCACCAGAAAACACCTTTGCAATTTAACTATAATACATTCTTCAGGAGGATTTATTATTAAATATAGAAACTGTATAAAAACTTGTTGAGACCAGATCTCTCCGTATCTATCTTTCAGTTTCAGTTTTAATGAGATACAACTGCAGTGCAATTGACAAGTAATAAAATGGTTAAAGTCCAGTCTCCAGTCCCACAGAGATCTCAAGGAATTTTCATAACTAAGTTACTTGAGATTCCTCTATTTGGACCATGATTGTCACTGATTATTACCAAACTATGATAAAAATTTAGGAATTAAACTAATCATGAAAATGAAAATGAAAATCGTGAAATAAAATAAGATGAAAGTAAACTAAGTTCTATAACGAGAAATGATCTTGAATAATTATGTAAAGGCCACATAAAGAAAGCGGTGCGTAGTGACGATCGTTCACTAACAGTGAGTATTGATTGAATTTCTTGATTATCTCCAGTTAAAAAATCATGCTCTCAGAGACAAATCACCAGTGCGGTGGATTTCTCCACACTCCCAGCGATTTTATGTTTTCATGGAGTTCTCTTAGAGCCAGGGATTTGAATAACCTGCACTATAAGGAAACTTCACTGAATCTGAGTGTTTTTCTTTGATACTTCTTCCATTTTGTGAATTTGTATAGCTTCAGAGTTGGTGATGAGGATATACAACTTCAAATTACTCTTCTCAGGAGCAGATGGATCAATATAGTTGGATCTAAGTATAACACGGATTGGCCTCAAACCTCAGAATTGAGTGAAATCTCACCTTGATAGATGAAATAAGTTCGACTCGTTCTTGACTAGAGTGAGGAAGAGGATTTATCCCAAGTGTGGGCTTGCGTATGAAAGGATCTAATAGGGTTGGTATGCAACCAGAAAGAATGGGACATTACTGAGATTGTCAGCTGCTGTTGTCCACTGGAGGACTTCCTTGAGAATCGATTATTGTGCGATTCTTCACTTAGGGTATAGAGGCTGATGTTCAGATCTGAAAATGTTAAAACCCCGTAATCTGGTAAATTCATAAATTGAAATAAAGCAGAGATAAATCTAAGGAAGATCAAATTAACTAAAGCGTTCTCTAAATGGAGGTGGAGTTCCTTAATTACTTTGAATTACCTTTCTGAGCCTTGCGATCAATAGAACATTTATGATGAAGCTGAGCGAATGAATTTCAGTTTTCACGAGAAATTCCATCACGGTCAGTGTGATGAAAGAAATTGATTTGACATTGACTTCCATTTCCAGCGATAACGTTAGGATCCAAACAAAGCGAAAAGGAAAAAAAGCAGAAACAATGCATTCAAAATGGCGAAGAAAATAAAGAAAAGAAAAGAAAAGAAAATAAAAGTGAAGCCTGAGAAACTGGTCTCTCCTCGAGTCGCTGCGACTTATTTTCGTCTGGTGTATACATTTATAAGGGTTTCTCGGTTGGAGCCTAAGCCCGATGTAACTATTTGTGGATTTCGGAGTAGCCCCGGGCGAGTTACCGCTCAGGTTATGAACCTCTACGTTCTCTTGCCGTGACACTTCGAATTCATGTCGCGACGGCGGCTCAAGATCTGCATACCATAAGGGCCATTCGTTCGGGTTATCCACGACACCAATCTTATGCCCTTACCCAGTTCAGGTTATGATTGCGCGGTGTAAAAGAGCATCGCTAGCCTTATCGCGACATCCATTCTGATGCTACAGGTCTTCACTTTAGTTTGATTTCACGGTGACATCAGGATGTTCTTCAACTAAACATAGATAAAGTCTCTACATTCTTGCTTTTTATTTATGTTGATGCCGCGACATCGGCTCAATCTTGTTTCCACGCAGGAGAGTTTCCCGCGTGTGACATCATTCCGTAGTTTAAAAGTCGCCGGATGTTCTCTTTTGTGATGTCTTGAACTACATCACATGAATTCTATGCGTTGCTCAAATTGGTTGTACTTGGTGTGTGACATGAATTCTTATGTGACATCGTTGATCTTCTTTGAGTTACTACTAGCAGTTGTTTATGATGTCGCATTTCATACTTCTGTCATGACATCACTCTTTTAATTTCTGCTCTTTCCTGTTGCCTCTGTTGTGTTCTGTCTGGGCATAGATTCTCTTAGATCTTCTTGATATCGCAACTGGCCCAGTTTGTGCGGACCACAAGCGCATCAGTGGCTGACAGTTGCTTCCATTATCTCTTCTTAATTCATTGTTTTATTCCATATTTCTGCATTTTCTCTTGCTTTCTTCTTTCTTCCATTCTACATAGAGACAGATTAGTGAGTTTCTTGCAAATTCTGTATATTAATTATTGATTTAACGAAATCAGTGAAAAATGGACAAAGAGATGACTTAAGCTCATTAAACCAGAGCTTAAAGTTTTGCTTGTCCTCGAAGCAAAGAAAAGAAAATTTGTTCATAGACGAAGAAGGACATTTTATGTTTTGTTTTAACTACCTTGATGCAGTTAAAAATATCCTTGTGTTTTTCTGAAATTAGGTTGAAAATTTACCATGAAAAAACATTTTACCTCTATTACAAAAAGTACGATAAGGCTAATATATGTATCAGTTATTTATTTAGCCTTGTTTGTATTATTATGCAGGTGGCAAATCTAAATTTTGTATTAGTTTAGTGAGTCCTGCAGAGTTTTCTCCCAGACATTTATTAAGAATCATATCTTTGGTTTTCATATTAATCCACTAATGTGGTGATTTCAACCTTCCAAAATCAATCGGTCTTTTGGGCTTGTAATGTTAGGCAGGTGAGGTATGATGAATGGAAATTTTTAGGTTGAGATTACCGACTCTTTTTCTTTTTCTTTTTTTGTCCTTTGTTTTTCCCCCCAGACCATGTTTGAGGTACACATGAATTTCTTTTCAAGCGTATGTTCAAGTTTTCTTTTGTGCCAGAACCTTGGGAAAAATTCATCTAAATAACCCTTCGGGATTTGGCTACTGCTGTTTTTGTCCTTTTAAGGCTTGCATGAACTTTGGGTTAGTAGCTCCCATAGGATAATTAGGGTCTTGGGAGTTAATTGGAAACACCTAGAGACAATTGTTCGAGAAAGTTAGGCCACGATTAAAAACTATTGTACTAACTCTTTCATTGTATTTTTTGTCTTGATCTCTTCCCTCGCCTTCTGTACATCTCTTTTGTCTTTTTCCTAATAAAACTCCCAAAACTTTATTTCTTTCTTCTTCTTTTTAGTTCTTGGGTGTCGCGGTTCTTCTTGGAAGATTAATGAAACGAGGGATGAAGCGGGCTTTCTTCCTTCTTTTGGACATAGAATAAGCAGCGACAGGGACTAAAAATTGTATGCATTAACATATACGTAGTGGTGGGTACAGAAAAAATTGGCCAATTCAAATAATAGCTGTATCTGTTTTAATAAGTTGTTTTTTCAACTAAATTTGCCTAAATCAATGTTCTTTGATTACCAGGGCGTAGTTATAATTGTATTCATTTTCCTACTTCAATTCAAAGTTCGAAAGGTGTGGTCGTAGGGTGTATTACTATTTCTCAGACCTTATTCTTGTATGGCCCATTAGTTTATCAAAGTTTCGATTATATCATTCTTGATTCTCGATTTTCATCAATGCGAACTTTGAACTAATGTTATCTTCTTCTTAGTTCAGTTTTCATCTTCATGTTTCTCTCTTCATTTCCAAATAAGTGAAAAGATCGGAAGCGTTATTCGATTCCATGGAAAATAAACTAATAAAAACAAAAATCCATACATATGATCGACAAATTGTAAATCAACAGAAGACTTTATTCAAATATGAAAGATTTGATGTTAAACCTTTGTTGCCATTTACAAACATTTTTATGTAGACCGAGAAAACTCTCTATTTTCCCAAAACCCAAAAAACTAGATCTTCAGTTTGAAACCACACTTTGAAATTTGATTCTTAGGACCTTGAAACAATGGTGGTCCAGCCCGGCACAATAAGGTTGTCTGACAAATTTAGGCTTTTCACTTTTCTTTGGAGCTTCTTGGTTGAGGGATTCCTAGCTAATCCATTCCCACGCCATCAGCATCTGGATGAAACCACGTTTTATGGAACAAACGATTAAGGCCAGTTTAAATCGCTCATTCCATAAACGGTGTTTTCCTCGGACTTCTACGCATATATTCCTCCCTTCCTTCATTCTTTACCTTGTTTCTAATTCCTTGTTCTTCCATCCCTTTTTATAATGAGTTATGTCTCTTGGGAAGAAAACAGTGTTTCTATTTCCTTGATTTTCTATGAGGGTAATAAATGAGACTCCTTGATTATTACCCTGATCACATTTGGCAGGACTTTGGCTTTTATTGGGAGTTGGATCGTTTTCTTTATGATCTTTGTTCTATAGTATGCCTCAGGCTGAAAACCATTCCTCTTGGAGTTTGGTTAGGTCGGATATAAATTTAATTTTACGCATTTGCGGTATTTTATTCTTTCCTAAATTGACAAATTTGGTGACTTGTAGTTCGATCGATTCTTTGAGACTTGACGCGGAGTTGTGTAAGGACATTTCCACTAAAGGCGGTATACTCGTTGTGGACTTTTAAAGTCAGGACATTAATTGCTTGGATGTCATGACTTCAGTTTTCATGTTGTGACACAAATTCTAAGTCTAACGAGAATATTCTCTATTCACGTTTACAGGATGGTAAATTTTGCCTTTGACCTTCTTTTCCATTGTTCTTACCTCCATTCTGTGGTTGACTCTCTGGGATAATGTTGCTGTCTCAAACAATGATAATCAGGCAAAACGTATCAGGTTGTTGAAGTGTTATAAATAACTTCTGACTTAATTTATTTTGCATCTTGTGTAGGAAGTGAATGATTCCTGTGTCAGTAGTTAAGCATTCCACACAAGATAAAAATAAAATTCCGGAGCTTTCTTTGATCTTGTCCTTTAAATATAAGATCCCTAATCGATTAATTCAACTCAAATGCAAATAAAATAAAAAGATGAGGGGAAAAGAGTGAAAACTCCCTTCACTGTTTCAGTCATATAATTTAAAACTTTCCTCAAAATCGATTGAGAGGTTCATTACTATTATGATCTTCATTCTTACAGTTACGCCGTTTTAGCTTTTAGTTGGACTTCCTTTCATTAAACAAATGTATCAATGCATCAGAAGCAGCCTACAACTGGCTGACAATTTGTCCATCCCATTCATTTACCCACTCTCTTGACCTTGTATTTCTCTCTGAAAGAAATTTAGATGAAGAACTAATGTTGTATTCAGCAAGATCTTTCCTTTTATACATGTTCTGCTCACTTTCCCGTAATTTGGAATGATAATTTCTAGTTGTTAGTGAAGGGGCAGGAATTTAAAGAATTTGAAAGTAGCTCTCATGAGCTCCTCCACAGTATGCTAGCAGGATTATGGTAGTGAGTTAAACCATGTTTCACGTGATCTACTAGTAAAGAGAATAAGAACTGACTGCTGTTGAATAACTACGGCTCCACACCATCCCCTCTTATGATATTAGCCTTCACGAGGAGATGTTGAGTGCTTATTTGGATCTTAATTGGGATAATGATGAAACATCTTATTTGGGCTAATTATAAAATCAGTCATAGTTTAGAACTCAAAATCATTTGCAGTGATTGATGTTTGTTCCATTTTCAAATATTATTGTGGATAGTCTTCAAATTCTCCACGTGTCATGTATGGTCTTTCTTGCACGATGCCTAGTTTAGCTACTATCAATCCTCGATCTTATCCTTCACATTTGTGTAAATTTGTCTTCTGTAAATCAAAGTGGGCTTCGGATCAATAGGATTCAGCTGTCAATAAGCTTATTGCTTTCAGCTATAGGTTGATGGAGTTAGTGGCAAATTGAGACCTTGCTTAATTTATATTTTTGTTCTTTTTAAAAAAAAAAAAAAAAATCAATTAGTATTTTCCTTCTTTCCTCGCCAGACCAGGTTATAAATTCTTTCGATCCGTGGCGGCCTTGCAAAACTTGTTTGACTCTCCCAGAAAACACTCTTTGAATTTATGTATAGATTGTGCAGGCTTGTGTCCCAATCTCTGGAAACCGCCGTAGCTTGTTGAGACAGAGGATCTCCTAATTATCCCATCATTTGGAGATTTTGGTTTTAATGAGATGCTTGCAAGTGCCATGGTCAAACAAAGTAATAAAATGGTTAAGATTCAGGATATTCAGTCCAAGAAGATCTAAGAATTTTCATCAACTACGGGACTGCTTGAGGTTATTTTATTTGAATATCGGTTGATAACGATTGTTCATTGTCAAAAATGAAATTAAATGTCCTTAGAAAGAATGAAAATGAGAAATAAAACTGAAATAAAATGAATGAAATTCAAAACTAGGGTTCTACCTTGGTAGATCTTGAATAATTATCTATAAAGACACATAAGAAAGCAGATCAGTGGTGATGATTATTCACCTTAGTGAGTGCCAGTTGAATTTCTTGATTATCTCGAATTTCAAAATCATCCAGGAAGCAAATAAAGATGCGGTGGATTCTCACACTCATTTAGTTATCTAATTTTCTGATTCTCTCGGTCTACCGAGGTTGGGTAACTACTTTTTAACTAAAGAACTGAATGCGGGTATTTTCTTTTGATAGCAACATTTTGTAGATTTATGCCATAGCTGATTATTGGTGTGGATATCTGACTTCCAGGAGTTACTCTTCTCGAGAATTAGAATAGATCAACCTTTCCTTGATTAGATCTCCAGCCTAACACTTGGGATTGGCCTCCTTATCCAGAGATTGAGGTGAAATCTACGCTTGTTAAATAGATAAGTCGTTGACTAGTTTCTTGACTTCCAAGTGAGAAGATGATTTATCTAAGTGAACTTACAGCGCAGAAAGATCTAATAAGCGAGGTTAGTATCTGCTAAGATTTAGACGTACCCCGGGATTGTCTTCCTGTGTCACTGAGAGGGACTTCGCGAAATGGGGGGTAATGGCATGAACCTTCACCGGGTATAGGAGGCCGATGATGGATCAAATCAATAAACCCATAATCACAGAAGTAGAATTCATAAAAGTTAGTAGACAGAGATCTTTGGAAAATACTCTGGAAAGATCAATTCTAACTAAGCGTTCTCTAAATGGAAGTGAGGTTCATGGTACTGGTCGCACTCATTCACTTGTCCCGACAAACGGCTGCGAATGGAAGCGGAACAATGAATTTCGGTATACGAGAAATTATCGATCCAGTAAGTGGTGAAAAATTGATTTCGGCGATGCGACCATTTCGGCGATAACATTAGTTAAAGACAAAAGCGAAAAAGGGAAAAAAAAGAAACAGTATTAAAATGGCGAAAGAAAATAAGAAAGAAAGAAAGAAAATACAAAGTGAAACTGAAACACTGAGATCTCTCCTCTCTACGATGAAATGTGACTCCGTTTTCGATCTGGTGTATACATTTATAGGGTTTCTCAGTTGGGCTAAACCTGATCTTGGGAAGCTTGTTGCTGGATTTGAGTAAGCGAGGCCAAATTCACGCCGATTGCCGACCTGGAGTTCTGCTGCCAGCGACGCCAATTCCATGTATGACGTGCGAAACACAAGTTACGCATCCACAGCGACGGTGTTGGTTATCTGCGGCGCAAATCTTATCACGCTGCACGAGTTCAGTTGATTGCTTGCTGATGTCGACCATCATGGCGCCCGCTGTCGGCGCGACATCATTCTAATCTTGCGGGTCTTCTGGTTTCACGATGTCGGCAGCCGAGGGATGTTGTCGTGACATGGGCGTCTCCTGCGGCCCCTTTGTTTGTCGTGATGTCGCGACATCAATATCTTATCGCGACATCGGCTCTGATCACGAAATTTCGCGGAAGGAGTTTCCAGTCTTCGTGACATGACTCCCTCATCGTTTCGAAGTCGGATGTTCTCTTTGTGATGTCTTGACTTCATCGCGAACTACTCTGTAGTACGATTAGTTTGGCACGGTGTACGCGACATCGATCTTCTTAATAGCGACATCATTTGATCTTCTTGGAAGTTACTGGTTGTTTATGATGTAGACTTACATACATCAGCAACATCCTCTTTTGTTACACTCTTACTCGGTTGCCTCACCTTGTGTTCTGTGCATTATTAAGTCTCATGATCTTGATATGACTACAAGTGTTTTGAATTGTATTTATCAGTATTCAAACCAGATTGCTTCCATTCACACTCTTATAGTTAAGGCACATTTTATTCACTTGTTGCATTTTCTATTGCTTTTCTTCTTTCTTCAAATACCCTATTTAGAATGAGTGGTGGAGTTCTTCATGATGCAGTATATTAGTATTAATTTTAGCCGAAAATCAAACAGAAAAATGGACTAAAAGAGATGACTTTTAAGCTATGACTCGGTCCGAGCCACACCTACCTGATAAATGCGTTGTTTGACCTCTGCTGATATACGATTATCATACTTTCGAATTTGAGCAGTTAACGTTGCAGCGCTTTGGCCCAGGTGTCAGTGGTAACAAAAGTGGCCATTGGTCTCATGAATGTCGAATGGCAAACCGACACTCTCTAAAAATCGACAGGAGTCTCCTTTGTTTGAGCTCTACGAAGTCTGGCTCCAGCCCAAACAAAGCAACGACCACACACGAGATCAATATCACGATTAAGAGCTGATAAAAGTGGCCACTTGTTTGGCACATCTCATATATTAATTACATCAACTATATCTACATTAAGGTTAAAGTTATCATTCTGTAACCTAAAGCAATATATTAAAATGTACAAGTTCTAATACATGTTATCTGACAACATCGAGCCCTGAAGTGTTTCTTTGTACAAATATTACTCCCCAATGAGTGTAAGCCTTCGATCCATTCATAATAAATAGTGATCATCAAACGGGAGTCGTCAAAGCCCAGTGGTGATAATTTTCTACGGTTTCTTTCCCCACCTAAGGAGCACGTGTTATGTGAAATAATCCCATTCAAGAAATTTCATAAACACTCGAGGGCCATCATTGCCGAACCCGTAGTCTCCAGGTCTGTAGAGCTCCTTCTGCATTACCTAGCCCGATATGCTTAAAATATCAGTTTCACAACAAGCTTTTGTTCTTAAAAACTTTGCCTAAAGTTCAGGTAAAAATGTTGGACTTCTACTCAGAAGTGAATTAGTGGGATAACCTTGAAACAGTCCAGTGAATTATCATAGGAAGGCTGATCTTTTTGGAATTTTTCAAAGGCAATTCTTTGGAAAATCTTAAAATTAGAGTTCCTTTCTAACATTTTAGTTTTGTTTCATTTCATGTCATACACCATACAATATTACAGATTTTTTGATTACATCTTACAGATTATGATGCGATTCAAAACCTTCATGTTAATATATTCACATGCATGCCATAACATAATTAAATCACATAAATCGTGTTATAAAATTCACCATCATTACACAAATTAATTCATTAATAATGAGCTAAGAGTTCATTTGGATCAACACAAAACACATTTCACTAAAGTACGTCACTATTCACATGAGCGAGCAGTGAAACCCTGATTCTTGTTCCGCCCACCTGAAATAGATTTTCTCCACTATGTTCAAAGCTTTTGATACCGAATTTACGGCTAAAACAAGCCTCAGAACATTCCTAACCATTTACATGACTCTTGAATTAACACAAGTAGGAAAAAGATCCTACCTCTTTGGGTTTCGGGCTAAAGCGAAAATGCGGTGTCGTGGCCCTCGCGCGTGGGAACAACTTTCCTTCTTGCTCGCCAGCAAGCTGGTCCGATTAATCTAGAAGTGCTCTCTCTCTCTCTAAAATATAAAATTGTCCACCTTGCCCCAACGTCCAGCTCACGCGCGTTTGTTGTGTGCTCAATTTTTGGAGAAGAAGGCTGTTCACGTTTTTGTCTTATTATCATTAACAATTCATTTAATTCCCATTATGTCCATTCTTCTACATTTTGACACTTAGCCTTATCAGGCTGTGTTTAAGTTATCTCTTCACCATGCAACATGTGTCACATGAGTACATGTAGTGGGTGACTTTTATCATATCACATATCTCTCAAACCCCGTTTTGACACCCGACCTTCGATGTCTCGAAGCGTAAAATTCAAGCGTCTGAGAATTTGACAAAATTCGACGTGTTAGCTAGATTTTGCGATATGATTCCAACGGTGAAGTCCGTTTCATTATCCGAGATCTAGAAAAATTTCGGATTTTTACCGAAATGACCATTTTACCCTTTTTCCGAAAATTGGAATTTTCTTGGGTCTTATAAACATTCTTTTAAGGGCATTAAAACCATGTGATTTGAAATAGTATATATATATATATATATATATATATCTCTATGCTATACATTTGTATGCAAATAGAACATTTTCACATTCATGAAATTTTTCTTATGCAAATTCATTTCACAAGCAATTGTCTCAAATCACTTAAAACAAATCATTTCAAACACAAATCAATATACTTTCTTATCAAATATTTCCAAAAAATTCAAAATCATTTCGTAATTATTCAAATATTTTAGAAATAGAGAGTTTGAGAACTGACGAAAATCGTCGCTTTGATTCAATCGGAATCTACGACTTCCAATGTGAGCTTTCCTCGCTTGTGGCTATTCAAATACAATGACAATCACATATTGGTCGGTTATTCTTGGAGTTCTATTTTCAGTAGGAATTGGAATCATCTCATTTGGATAACCTGAAGCTGATTCTGACATTTCAATGCCAAACTAGTCGATATGCCCAGCTCACTAGATCACCCACTGTTTTTTTTTCCTAGGGTCTTAAATCCATAAATTGGTTGTGGTTCCTACACTAATTTTAAGCTATGGTTCTAAGGTTTCTTCTCCAATTGGAATCATCCAATTTGGATCACCCTAACTCAAGTTACGGCATTTTAATGCCAAACTAGTTGATATGCCCAGCTCACTGGATCACCCACTGTTTTTTTTCAAATTCTGGGGTCTTAACTCCATAAATTGGTAATGGTTTCTTCACTCATTTGAATCTATGGTTCTAAGGTTTCTTCTCCAATTGGAATAATCCAATTTGGATCACCAAAACTCAAGTTATTGCATTTTACATCTAGACTACTCTATTTTGCGAAACAGAATCTGCATATAGCTCAACTTTAATAGATTTCTTGGCACTTTGGGGTTACAATTTCATACACTTCCTTCAAGTAAATTATACCCCTAGAAGTCTAGTTTATTTAAAATTTTGAATCACTCAATTTAGATGAGTGAAACTCATTTTATGGCCAAAACACCACAACTATACCCAAAACAGGGCATACCTGTGAGCTGCTCGAACTCCTGCTTCAGCCCATATTCAGACATAGTGCTAATTTGCTCCTAAATCCCCTTATATACAGTTTGCCATCCCTATAGCTTATGGTTCTTTACCAATTAGAATCACTTCATTTGGATGATTATAACTTAACCTATAGTCAAAACAAGAACATGGATTTTGACAGCATTTCCTTTTAAAACCCAACATATCCCTTTTACAAACATTCCTCAAACCCAACACCAACCAACAATACTCTTCAAAACTCAACCCAAAACAACCCCTAACTCAACTACAACCAATACAAACTCCTTTAACCCAAAGGTTGGGGTTTTCATCAACTCAAACTCGAGAAGAGGGGTTAGGGTTTAGTTTTTCTTACCTTTCAATCCTTGATTCTCCAACACCAAGCTTTCTTCTTATTCTTTGATCCTTAATCACCAGTTTTTATGGAGAAAAATCACAAATCTCCTCCTCCTTTCACCCAGCCGGATGGAGCCTATTTCTCTCAAAAACGTGAATGCCCAAATGGCATTCCATAAACCATATTTTGGTCTTTAATCTCATTAAAAGATTAAGGCCTTGTTTGGCCTTCTTATTAAACCACTTTTCTCATTTTTTCCATTTTAACACTTCATTTCACTTCATTTACATTTTGGCAATTATATTCTCCATTTATGACCCTTAAGTCCCCATTTGACATTTTACCAAATTTATTTGACTCCTGTAAAATTTCCAGGTTGTATACGTTCTTAGGATTTAAATTCCGAAAAATTTTCATTTACTTTATTTTATACCCTAAACATGTTCTGAAATTGTTAGGGTATTTTTAGGGCACTACAAGGCTAGTCTCACAAATTAGTGAAAGAACTGGAAATAAATTTCACATATTGATCAAAATTCAAATATCAGTAGAAATTAATGAGATTATTCTTTTTTTTTTTTTCATACTACATAATACGAAAAACAACTTAAAGCTGCTTTTCTTAATTATTTTCAATTTGAATAATCTCATATTTAAACATCTCTTGGGGTCGATCCCATGCTTCAAATTTATGTCCCCCATGTCTGTGATGCTGCAAAAACAATAAAACCCAGCATTAGAACATACTGACATTTAGTATTTATTGAGACTTGAACTTGAGCATGTACCTTACCTACATAATAGCAATATTAGCTAAAATGAAATACCAGTTAAAATAATAATAATCATAATAAATAATAATTAGAAATTGGATGAATTAACACTCCAAAATTTTGTTGATAAAACATAAAAAAATAATTTACCTAGCTAGTTTAATTATTTTATTAAATGAGGATATTTTAAGACTATATGAGAATTTAAACACTTACAAATGTATCAGGATTTATAGGGAAGTACATATAATAGTAGATTATTTAGCAAAAAATGTGTTTGTAATATTGATTATAATATTTGATGTCAAATTTTATGTAGTGTCCTTTCATCTAATTCACTAAATATTTGAACTATTCCTTAATAAAGTGGTTATTCCACATAGATATTTTTTTTCCTGATTTCGTCATCGTTTTGTTGTGGCAATTAGTTTTGTGTAGTCATCTTATTAAGGTATTTTATTTTTCGTCGTCTTGTTGTGACGTGTGAAAACCCGGGTAATGTGAAATGAGAGTTTACCGTTACAAATTGACGGTAAGTCTAGAAAGTTCTCTAGATCTCGGATGACAACGCGAATCACACCGTTGAGTTCGTCTCACAAAATCTAAATACATAGTCGAATTTCGTTAAGTTATGAGATAGTCGAAATTTCATGTATTTCGAGACTAATGGACGAATTATAGGGTGACACTTGGTATGAGGGAATGGTGCCATGTAGCACTAGAGGAAAGGACACTTGGCACATGAGTGGAAGCCAAGTGTCATACTCTTAACTATTGCATGGAATGGGTTGATGGATTAAAGGCATGTAAAACACATGGCCTAGTAATGGCCTTGTGTCAAAACCGGTTGGAGGTGGGTATCCTACATCCAAGCCAGTTCTGTTCGAGAGAAAATGAGGGAAAGAAAAAGAAAGATAGAGAGAAAGGAAAGGAAAGGGAAGAAGGGGCACGTGGAGTTTCGGTTACGAAGGAGAATTGGATTTGCACAGCGGTGTGGACTTCTCCTACCTTGGCTAGTTCTTGTTTGAGAGCATCCGATGGCCCGTGACGTCAGCTACAGCTGGAGGCTGGTTCAAGCGATTTGGAACAATACGTGGTGCAGTGCAGGTACATTTTTGTTCGAAAATGGCGGGTTACGGTCTGTGAGTCAAACTTGCTGGAATTTTGTTTTATGCTGGTATTTGTGTGCATGATATTTTCTGGTTTGGAAACTGGAAAAAAAATCCATGTTGCATGTTGATTCCTTGGGTTGAGTAACATGCAGTTTTTGTGAGGATAATGTTAGTATATGCATGCTATTTTTCTTAGCTGGAAATCTGGAAAAAAAATTTCAGTTTGCATGATTATTCTTGGTTTAGTAACATGCAGTTTTTGTGAGGATAATGTTAGCATATGTATGCTGTTTTTTTGAGCTGGAAATCTGGAAAAAATTCAATTTGCATGATTATTTCTCGGTTGAGTAACATGCAGTTTTGTGAGGATCATGTTGATATATGCATGTTGTTTTTCTGAGATGGGAAAATTGGAAAAAAAAATCCAAGTTTCATGTTAATTTTCTTGGTTTTGAATAACATACAGTTTCTGTGAATAAGATGTTGGTATGTGTATGCTGAATACATTAACATGGATATTGTGTGGGTAGAAAAGCATGCATGAAACACGTAAATACCATGCAGTAGTATTAGCATTGCACGTGCATGGGGACATCGCGTAAATCGGGTGTGAGTGCATGACATGGCTTTGTATAAAGCGGTTTCTATCGGAGGGTTGTCTACCAGTATTTTCGAAGTATGTCCAATAAAATACATCGGAGGGTTGTCCACAATATTTTCGAAGTATGTCCAATGAAAAATATCGAAGGGTTGTCCAACAATATCTTTCGGAGTATGTTCACTAAATTATATCGGATGGTTATCCACAATATATTTGAATTATGTGGTAAACTATATTTCAGAGGTTAAATCAAATATATATTTGATTTTCAAGAAGAATGTCCCAATAGGCTTCACAAACTAAAATCTTTTGTTTGAAAAAAAAAAGCGAATTTCATTCATGTAAATGTCATGTGTGGGGAGTCGATGAGGACTCGAGACATGGGCATGGCATGTAGTCATTCATGTAGAAATGTGCATGTTTTTACTTGAATGTGTGTGGATGTGTAAACATGGCATTGCATGTGCACTTAGGTGGGGAGTAGCCCTTGTAGGAGATTTCCTCTACTGGGCATTGCTCACCTCGTCGTGGGACCACCCTTTCAGGTACACGAGAAGACGGCGCTCCTTTGAGGCCGTGAGTACGAAGAAGGACGAGTTGTGGCCTTAAGAAGCATTTTTGTAAAATATATTAGAACAATCTAGTTTTAATATATTTTGGCGTGTAAAAGTGTAAAAGAGTTGTACATCAAACCCTTGTAAAATACTATAAGCATTTGTGTATTTGTAAGAAAAATATACAATGTTTCATATACCCTTGTAATAAAAAGGTTGTTTTATACCAAATTTGAGGCATATGAAAAAAAAAAAACATTGAGTTTGGCGTCATAAACGAGTATCGAAACTTAGGTATACAAATGCCTAAACATTGAAGCGTAAGGTTTACAGATCATGCATCCATTTTTTCATTTTGATGAACTGATGTGTGTGATCTGTGCTTGCTTTGTGTGAACATTTTACATGATAAATTGTATGTGGAACACTAGGGTTAGAAAACATAACCTTATGGGTTTGGAAAACGAACTGAACACGATAATTCGGAAATTAAATTAAATTGTGATGGTTGTAATTTTCTGGTGTTGAATAATGAGGAAGAAATCTTAAGTTGCCATTTGACTTATGTAGATGGCAAGTCAATGCAATTAGGCTTAGAGGTTGAGACCTTGGAAGAGCCAATACATGTGAGTTCTCCCCTAAGGACTAGGGTGAGTGTAGATCTGATATGTCGGGGTTGCGAGTTAGAGATCTCAGGGATTCTACTCATAGTGGACCTGAGAGTCATGGACATGTCAGAGTTTGACGTCATCCTTGGGATGGACTGGCTGACAACACACCAAGTTGTCATCGATTGTGAACGTAATTACTACCTACACACAGGATGGTACTTAGGTTACGTTTCAGGGGGACAAGCACGATGCTTTTCCCCAGACTGTGTATGATTCCAGATGGCACAGACAGTTGATGGGTTGGCTAAAAAGCCTTACCCTAGAGGATGAGGTGAGAAAGGTCTTGGATCCGCCTCAGGTTGTGTGATGCTGAGGATATTTTTGGACGAGCTACAGGGTGCATCCAGGGATGGACTTCGCATTGAGTTACACTTTAGTGCGTCGCTATTTCTGTGGCTCGTATAGGATGGGCGTGGTTGAGGAGTTGCCGAAACTCGAGGAGTCCGGATACGAGGTGTGGACGGGGTTTCATTAGGCCAGAACACTTCACCTTGAGGCGCTCGGTTACATTTGTGGAAAGAAGGATAAGACCCAGCCGTATTGATTACCGACGGTTGACGGGGTTACGTCGAGAATCGGTATCCCTTACCAGGATTGATGATCTGTTTGATGTCGGTTAAAGGCGAGTCTACTCCCGAGATAGACCTTACGCCGCCGGTTATCACATCAGTTGAGTTGGGGGAAGCAGACATCCCTAAAACAGCGTTCAGGACACGGTATGGGCACTTCAAGTTCATAGTGATGCCTTTTGGGTTGACGAATGCACTGACGGCATTCATGGATCTCATGCATAGGGTGCTCCAACCCTATTAGATTATTTTGTTGTGGTCTTTGTCAATGACATTTTGATCTACTCCCAGTCGGAGGGGGAGCATGAGGATCATTTGAGGATCATCAATTGTACGTCAAGTTCAGTAAGTGCGAGTTTTGGCTTATTGAGGTGAGTTTCTTGGGGCACGTAATGTCGGCTTCAGGAGTATCGGTGGACCTTGAGAAATTTGAGGTTGTTATGAGTTGAGAGAGACCGAAGTCAGTCTTCGAGATACGCAGTTTCTTAGGATTAGCGGGGTACTACAGGAGGTTTATTGAGGATTTCTCAGGCTACGGCTCTATGATGAGATTGACTGGAAGGAGGTCGGGTTCGAGTGGGTGACACGCTGTGTGAAGGCATTCTGGCGAAGGAGGCTTCACTTCAACTCATATTACGATAATAGTCGAAGGAAATAGGTACCGCGGTGTTTTGTGACCTCAAGGGCGGTGGGATCGTCTTGATGCAGTCCGGGAGGGTAGTAGCTTATGGTTCCCGACAGCTGAAAAACCATGAGCAAAATTACCCCACACATGACATGGAGCTGGTGGCCATAGTCTTTGCCTTGAAGATTTTGCGCCATTACCTATATGGAAAGCGGAGTTTAGGTGTTTCAGATCCGCTGAGTGCGAAGTATATGCTTGGCGTAGCGAGACTCAGCGTAGAACAGCGGTGGATGGAGTTCCTAAAGGATTCACGAGTTCACTTTGCATTGCACCACCACTGGTAAAGGCAAATCTTGGTGGCTGATGCACTCAGTGAATTCATAAGGGAGTGCGGCGGTCGACTTCCGGGGAGTGACGTATGCTTTCGAATGGTGGAATGAGTTTAGACGATGCGGTGGGCGAGGCTTAGGGTACAGCAGAGTCTGATGGCTACGCCTTTCTTGAGTAAGGTGATTGAGTCCCCGAGGACGGACGGAGTTGGTGTCCATCGGGGGCCAATTACGATCGGTCACAATTGATTAGAATTTGGGCCGTTCATCGAATCAGTCTTCGATATAAGGGATGAGTTACTGTTCCCCAATTGACAGATTTGAGATAAGAGATCCTCAGGGAGTTCCACTGCTCCCGATTTGTTGTGCATCCAGGTGGCACGAAGATGTACCATGATATTCATCGCCAGTATTACTAGACCGGAATGAAGCTACATGTTAGAGATTTTATTCGGCGATGTCTCACGTGTCAGCAGGTAAAAGCTGAGCATCAGAGGCAAGCAGGTCTACTCCAGTCATTAGAAGTAGCCGAGTGGAAGTGAGAGCACGTCACGATGGACTTTGTGACCCACTTTTCACGGACACTGCGGAGGCATGATGCGGTATGGGTGATAGTGGACCGACTCACAGAGTCGGCGCGTATTTTAGTTGTCGCGGATAGCCAGCCCCGCTTTGGAGAATTCTATAGGCTGTATATATGAGAGATAGTCTAGCTACATGGAGTGCTAGTCTCTATTGTATCGGACAGGGATCCCAGGTTTACAGCACACTTTTAGTAGCGTTTCTAGAAGGCGATGGGGACGCAGTTGATGATGAGCACCGCTTTTCATCCATAGACCAATGGTCAGTCAAAGAAGACCATACAGGTTTTAGAGGACATGTTGTGAGCATGTGTCCTCGATCATAAGGGTAGCTGGGAGGAGCACTTGCCCTTAGTGGAGTCGCCTACAACGGGTTATCGGGCGGTATACGGATGGCACCTTTATGGAAGCTCTCTATGGGGCCATGCAGATCCTGATATGTTGGACAGAGGTGGGAGAAAGCTCCATCACTGGCCCATATCTTATTAGAGACACCTCGGAGAAGGTGGGTTTAATACGATAGTGTCTTCTCACGGCTCAGAATCGGCAAAAGAGTTACGCCGACAGGCAGCGACAACCTCTAGAGTTTGAGGTGGGTGATCACGTCTTCTTGAAGATGATGCCTAAGAGATGAGTGGTCAATTTCGGCAAGTGGGGGCGCCGTAGGGTATATCGGGCCTTCGAGATGCTTTCGAGAGGTGGCCACGGAGTTAACGTCTGGAATTGACACTACCACCAAGCTTATCAAGTGTCCGCGGGTGTTCACGTCTCATTAGCCGGTATGCTCGAGGATCGACTCATGTAGTGGATTGGGAGGCTTATTGTTGATCGTATGGGATGGCTGAGGAGGGCCTGTGCATATTTTGGATAAGTAGAGATCGGGGTTTGCGACGCCCAGGAGGCGTGAGGTAGTAAGGTGTTGTGGAGCCATAGTGGAGTCGAGGAGGCAGCGTGGGACGTGAGGACACAATGCGTGCCTAATAGTTATCCTTTCCTCTTTGAATGGTCACGTGGTTTTAGTCATTAAAGAAGTTAAATGACTGTTGCATATGCATGTGATAGTATGTATATGTGTGTAATTCCGATGCAATTCTTCTGAAGAATGTGAAAACACGGGTAATGAAGCGAGGTTTAAAGTTACAAGTGGCCAGTAAATCCCCAGAAGTTCTCTATATATCGGATGACGATGCAAATCACGCCGTTGAGTTCATCTCACAAAATCTAGATACATAGTCGAATTTCATTACATTCCGAGACAGTCGGAATTTCATGTATTTAGAGGCGAATTGATGAATTATAGGGTGACACTTGGCATGAGGGAATGGTGCCATGTAGCACTAGAGGAGAGGACACTTGACACATGAGTGGAAGCCGAGTGTCATACTTTCAACTATTGCATGGAATGGGTGGATGGATTAAAGGCATGGAAAACACATGGCTAGTAATGGCCATGTGTCGAAGAAGCCGATTGGGTGAGTATCCTACATCTAAGCAAGTTAATTTCGAGAGAAAGGAGGAGGTAAGAAGGAGGGAAGAAAAGGGAAAGAAAGAAGATAGAGAAAGGAAAGGAAGGGAATGAGGAGTGCAATTTCGGTTACGAAGGAGGAATTTGGTTTGCGCTCTGCGAGGTCGGGAGTCTTCTCCTACAGCTGGATCGATTTAAGAGCCATCCAATGGACATGAGCCGTAGCTCTAGCTGGAAGGCTGGTTCAAAGGAAGTTTGGAACAATCTATGGTGCAATTCTGGGTACATTTTGGTTTCGGAAATGGCAGTTTTGGTGCAGGTTGAACCTGTTGGAATTTTGTCTTATGCTGGTTTTTATGTGCATGATGTTTTCTAGTTTGAAAACTGGAAAAAAATCCATGTTGCATGTTGATTCCTTGGTTTGAATAACATGTTGTTTTTGGTGAAATAATGTTGATATATGTATGGTGAAAATACACAATATTGACTATGTGTGAGTTCAAGGCGCTTTGAACAAACTCGTGGTGTAATTCTTCGGTACATTTTGTCTCCGAAATATAGCTGGGCAGGCATCTCACTTGGTACTTTAGAGCATTTATTTAGGTACATGCTGTTTAACCCCCGGTAATCTGATTATTCATGTCGATTCATTATCGAGTAATATGTTGCAGATAATAGTAAATACGCTAATATTTTTGAGCCGAAATCCGAAAAATCTTGCATGATTATTCTCGGGTCGAGTAACATGCGCTATTGTGAGGGATAATAGTTAGTATATGCAAGCAGTTTTTTTGAGTTGGAAATCTTGAAAAAATCCAGTTTGCATGATTATTTCTTGGTTGAGTAACATGCAGTTTTGTGAGAATAATGTTGATATATGCATGTTGTTTTTCTGAGATGGGAAAACTGGAAAAAGTCCAAGTTGCATGTTAATTTTCTTGGTTTTGAATAACATACAGTTTATGTGAATAAGATGTTGGTATGTGTATCTAAATACATTAACATGGATATTGTGTGGGTAGAAAGCATGCATGAAACACGAATACTCTATGCAAAGAGTATTAGCATTGCACATGCACGGGACATCGCGTAAATCGTGTGAGTGCATGACATGGCTTGTGATAAAGCGGTTTCTATCTGAGGGGGTTGTCCACCGCATTTTCAAGTATGTCCAATAAAATACATCTGAGGGTCAGTCTACAATATTTTCAGTATGTCCAATGAAAATATCGAGGATTGTCCAACAATATCTTTCTTATATGTCCACTAAATATATCAGGGTTACCACAACAGGTTTCTATATGTCCATTAAACTATATTTCTGAGGGAAAGACCAATATATATATATATATATATATATATATATATATATATATATATATATATATATATATATATATATATATGATTTCTGAGAATGTCAATGAGCTTCACAAACAAAAATCTTGTTTTGAAAAAACGGATTTCATTCTACGGTAAATGCACGCGCTATGAGTCGCAGACTCGAGATATAGGCATGACATGTAGTCATTCATGGAAATTTGCATGTTTTACTTAAATGTGTGCTGAGGTAAACATGGCGATTGTATGTGCGACTTAGACGGAAGCAACCCTTGCAGGAGACTTCCACTCCGCATCAAGCCACCCCGGCCGTGGGACCAATTCCTTTAGGCACGAAGACGTCTTCAAGGACGTGAGTACAAAGAAGGCCGAGTTGTGGCCTTGGGAAGCATTTTTGTAAAATATATTAAAACTAGTTTTAATATATTTTGGCATGTAAAAGTATAAAAGAGTTGTATATCAAACTCTTAATAAATATTATAAGCATTTGTGTATTTGTAAGAAAAATATACAATGTTTCATATACCCTTGTAATAAAAAGGTTGTTTTATACCGAATTTGAGGCATATGAAAAAAACAATGACCCTGGGGATTTGGGGCGTCACAGCTTAGGTATCGAAACAGATAATGGTCATTTTAACTTGTTAGCACGTGTTTAGATCATGCATCCATTTTTGCATTTTGATGAACTGATGTGTGTGATCCGTGCTTGCTTTGTGTGAACATATAAATTGTATGTGGAACACTAGGGTTAGAAAACATAATCTTAGAGGTTGGGAAAACGAACTAAACACGATAATTCGGAAATTAAACGAATCTATTAGTATTAAAAGTGCACTACTAATTGAATAATGAGGAAGAAATCTTAAGTTGCCATTTGACTTGTGTAGATGGCAAGTCAAGGGAATTAGGCTTAGAGGTTGAGACCTTGGAAAAGCCGATACATGTGAGTTCTCCCCTAGGGACTAGGGTGAGTGTAGATCTGAGATGAATTACCAATTTGAGAAAGGACCCAATTGTAATCCACACCAACGTGCCATGCGAAGTAACCAAGCAGCCCCTTTCCCTTAGCATAGGAAACCTTGGTGGAAATAGTGGTGTTATCATCATAACCTATTCAAGTTGTATTTACATAGCAGTAGTCCCCGACATATGTGGAGTTGTAAACTTTGGTAGCTCCATTAGGTATTTGCTGCCTTATCTGGTTGTACCCGATTGACCCATCTCCGGCAGTGGCTGCTCCGCTCGTCGGCGCGAAGAGACCATGATTATTAGCATTCACTAGTCTCCATGCATACCCATAGAAAGGAAACCCCAGCACTAACTTCTTCGCCGACAGACCCGCCTGAATCCAAGCTACAACCCCGTAATTTCCATTATACTGACTCCCCGGATCATACAATTGAGTTGGCTCACGGGTCCCAATCTAGTGAGTACTATGGGACTAGTGGTGCATCAATTTCAACAACGTTCCCTTCTCCTCAACAAAATAAAGAAGAAATGCAAGAGCTACAACAAATGCTTACTCACCAAGAAGCGGTAATTAATAAATTAGAAAGCCTAAAAGCACATTTATTACAACCTATGGATGAAATGTCAAGAGCTCAACAACCACCACTAGTTTCTACTTGTTTTGATTTTGACCCTGTTCATGATGATGATACAAATGATAATGATGACAACAATACAATTCCAAAATAGTATCTATTATTGTCTCAAGTTTCAATATATCATGTTATGCAGTTATCAACATGTTTTATGACTTATTATTATTGCCACTTTTTATTTTATGTAAGATTATACTTTAAGTGCATTTTCTAGTTATGTTCTATGTAATCTGAATATTTTAATTACAATATTATTATTATTTTATTAGCATTCTGAATCATATATCAATCTACATTTATTGTAAATTTATTTTGTTTTTATCAGGATGACAATTAAATTAAATATGTAAAAATTTAATCATATAATTTTAAATTACCTACAAATTACCTATTAAATGTATAAATAAATGGATTATTGCCAATAGATTACCTATTAAAAGTATAATATGAATGAAATTATTATCGATGTATTACCTACTAAAAGTATGTTAAATGAATGAAATTATTACTCAACAAGATTATCAATAAAAGATAAACATTGAAATTATACCACGTATTACCTACTAAATTTAACCATTACCTACATATTACCGACAAATTTACCTATTAAATTGGCAAGTTAGGCAACCAACTTACCTACAAATTACTAACAATATAACAACTAAAGAATGAAAATTACCTACAAAATTTACATGAATATAGTAGTTACTAAATTTACCTACAAAAAAAAGTAGGTAAAGTCATTTCCCGACAAAATATGACATGGTTTTACCTACTACTTACTAACTAATATTTTTGTAGGTAAATTACCTACTATTTCACTTTTTTGTCGGTAATTTTTTTTACTAATAGAAATATTACATATAATTGTGTTCGGTAGGAAATTAGTAGGTAAACGGGATTACCTACAAAATTTCAATTATTACATACTGAAATGTTTAATAGGTAAACTGTTAATTTCTTATAGCGGAAGTGGAGCTCATGATAGTCCACATTTCAGTAGGTAAATTGTTAATTTTTTATAGTGGAAGTGGATTTCATGATAGTCCACTTGTTAATTGATGCGCATGTATTAATTAATATAATAAAAATAATTTTATTATTGATAAGTTAAATTTAGTAATACCAACATATTTCTCTTGACACTAAATAAAAAAAGTAAAATATTCCAATATTTTCTCTATTCAATCAAAATTAATACGAATTCTATCCATATTATCTTTCGTGTATAGTTTTACTTTATTGAGGTGATATCATGAAACTGATCCTTTAACTGCTTTGTTTTTCTCTGGAATTAATTCGAGGCTGGTCTCACAAATTAGTGAAAGAACTAGAAATGAATTTCACAGATTAATCAACATTCAAATATCAGTATAAATTAATGAGATTATTCCTTATTTTTTTTCATACTACATAATACGAAAAACTTCATAAAGCTGCTTTTCTTAATTATTTACAATTTGAATAATCTCATATTTAAACATCTCTTGAGATCGATCCCATGCTTCAAATTTATGTCCCCCATGTCTGTGATGCTGCAAAAACAATAAAACCCGGCATTAGCACATACTGACATTTAGTATTTATTGAGACTTGAATCCGAGCAGGTACCTTACCTACATAATAGTAATAATAGCTAAAATGAAATTCCAGTTAAAATAATAATAATCATAATAAATAATAATTAGAAATTGGATGAATTAACACTACAAAAAAATTTTGATAAAACATAAAAAAATAATTTACATAGCTAGTTTAATTATTTTTATTAAATGAGGATATTGGAAGACCATATGAGAATTTAAACACTTACAAATGTATCAGGATTTATAGGCAAGTACATATAATAGTAGATTATTTAGCAAAAAATTGTGGTTGTAATATTAATTATAATATTTGATGTCAAATTTTATGTAGTATCCTTTCATCTAATTCACTAAAGCATTTTTAAATTCATTTTTAATAAAGTTTGCTATTCCATATATTTTTCGATTAATGCTTTGTCAGGAATTCGCCGGCATGGCAGAATGCCTTATTAAGATATTTTATTTTTCGGCCGCCTTATCAGCGACGTTTATTTTTGGGCTTTTATTTATTCAGACAGTATTAAACATGCTCAATGGCATTTAAACAACAAATCGACACAGAAGCATGAGCCGTAACACAAATATAAAAGATATAAATAATAAAGAGATTATCAAATCCTTATGCGCTTTCAAAACGACGACATACTATTAATATAATGCCATTATTTATTTATTTACGATTCACGATTTAGTATTTATGTTTTTATCAACGATCATCAACCATTAAAACATTTTCTTTTCAAAATAAATATATGTATAAGATGAATTACCAATTTGAGAAAGGACCCAGTTGTCATCCACACCAACGTGCCATGCGAAGTAACCAAGCAGCCCTTTTCCCTTAGCATAAGAAACCTTGGTGGAAATAGTGGTGGTATCATCGTTACCTATCCAAGTTGTATTCACATAGCAGTAGTCCCCAACATATGTGGAGTTGTAAACTTTGGTAGCTCCATTAGGTATTTGCTGCCTTATCTGGTTGTACCCGATTGACCCATCTCCGTCAGTGGCTGCTCCGCTCGTCGGCGGGAAGAGACCATGATTATTAGCATTCATCAGTCACCATGGACTACCTTAGTCATAAAAACTCTAAGTGTATTCCGTAGTTGACCAGAATTAATGTGGGTGGTGATGAGAGCCTTTGATATAGATGGGTAGAAAAGAGAGGATAGATAATAAAACAAAGTTTTGGATGGTTGTGAAGTGATGCAGGCGCGTTGAATTTTCTTTGCAAATAGTGGGACAAATAGGTCCGGGACCTGGTGTATACAAAATTACAAATGTAGCTTCAATCGAATGCTTTTACTTGTTCCATCACACGAGAAAACAAATTATAGATTATCATGCATGGGTTACATGAATGATAAATATCAGTCCTTTGAACTATCTCAAAAGTTGAATTAATTTTGGAAATGTTACTTTTAAGTTTGGTTTTGAGAAAAGTTGATTATATTTGGCTCCCAAAACCTTTGATGAAAATGAAAAAAAATAGAGAGTAAATTAAAAAGTAAACTAGAAATAGATTTTATATATATATATATATATATATTAAAATGCATTATGAGTCACTAATTAATGCTTCAGCTCCCCTTGCAAAACTTTTTTCCTTAATGGTTGGTGGAATCAACCTGTAGGGTAGACCTTCAATTTGTTTAGTTTTTGCCCCATGAAACTAAAATCTGCCTCCGATTGAAGGATTTGAAAGATAAAATTTTTGTTTAATTTTTAATTATATGTAATATTCCCTTATTTCAGTAATAATAATAATAAAAAAAGTAAAGTATTAGAAAAAACAGAGAGTAAAATATTACAGTTTTATTTTAAAATCAATAAATAATTATATATGCTTTATATTTATTTTATATTTTATAATGAAATTTATAAATTTTAAAACATACAACTTTGAAAACTTTTAACTATATCTTGTTTTTTATTATGTACTAAAATAATGATTAATTATACAACTTTTTGTATCTCAATTCTTTGATGTTTTCTATTTTAGTATCCAACCTTTTTTTCAATAATTGTCTAAACTAATAAAATCTTATTAGGAAAAAAAAGAAGAAGATCATGTAATTTCACATCATATAAAAATAATAAAATTACTTAATTAACCCTTTAATGAGGTGAAATAACAATATTTTTTTATTTATTTCCAAATATTTTAAAAACTCTCAACTCTAATTTAGTTTAAGTTTTTTATTTGGTACATAAATGGAATAATTATAATTAAAAGGATTTAATTACACAAAATAACTAAACCTAAATAAGAGATTAAAAGTTTTACTACTCATTTTTGCAAAAAAAAAAAAAGAGCTACCATACAATTGAGATAAAAATAAAAATTGTTTGAAATAAAGAAAATATCGTCCCTTATCTAATTAATTTTATTATTTTTAGATGACGTCAAATGCCATTTAGATCCAATTTTAGCTGATGAAGTATCTTTATAAGCTTTGACGGTTAAAATCAATAAAACAAAAATTAAGAGTTTAGACACATAATTGAAAAAAATAAAAGTTTACACTCCACGGTAGAAAAATAATCGAAAAGTTGAGTTATGATTAATCCTACAAATAACAATAATGTTTTTAATATATTTATATCCTCAATATTTTTTTGAAACCAAGATAATATGAGGATAATTCTCCACCCTCTCACATATTCGAAGTTGTAAAACTCGGGAAAATTTAATTTTTTTGAAAAATGACAAAAACAGTAAAATTGCATAAATGGTTCAGGGAAACCTGAAATTTTTTCTACATCTCAGATAATGAAACGGACTTCACTGTTGGATTCGTCTTGCAAAATTTAGTTAACTAGAAAATGTTCGTCGAATTTCAAGACAGTCAAATTTTATTTTTTTTCACGATTTTCGAGGTAACATGACATTTTGACTCCTAGGGATAAGATTTTTATGAGAATTTATGGAAGCATGAATAACTCGTAAATTAAGCTTTTGCATTTAAAATAAATTTAACCCGAACCGAGACAAAATAAATTGTTTCGACAGAAACTAACTCGAACGAAGTCGGGACACGCATATGATACGGGGCACATGTCCAACTAAAGTAAGTTAGACAAAATGGGTTAAAAACATGATTTTTAGGCACAAAACAAGTGATTACCGAAAGAAAGAAACCCGTAGAGGAGAGTAGGAGAAGAGAGGGTGTGCAGAGAGAAGCCCACTTCTCTCACAATCTACGAAGATTAGGCATTGCCTTCGACGCCGGGTTTAAAGTCTGTGGTACTTGCAGCGGGCTGATGGCACGCGATACTCAGAAACTCCAAGTTTCACTGTTTCGCACTGAAGGTTCGAGAAGTCAAAGCTCTGTGTCTGTGAAGTGCTCATGAACTTCCTGGGTCATTGCTCATGTTTCAAGAGGCAGGATTCTTCCTACTTTGGTTATTTTCAATATAGGGTCTGCTTAATAGCTTTAACGCCTAAGGTATCGTTTGGCCTTTTACCCTAAGGGGTTGTTTGGCAAAATAATGGGTTATGAGAATAGTGCCATGTTTTGACCCTATAAGATGTCCAGTTTTTGGAGCTGATTTTGGGTTTAAAAAAAATGGAGAATTTGGACTAGTATCCTTGAAGGAAATTGTAGCCCTATCTTGAGGGAACTCGACAGTTTTGAATCACTCAAATTGAGAAATCTATAACGAAGTTATGGTCCCTTCAGATCGCCACATGCCGCTCTGCTTTGGCCGAATCCTACTCGTCCGCATTTTTAGGACTGATTTTCACTGGGAAAGTGAGAATTTCAACTAACATCCTTCAAGGAAATTGTAACTCTATATGATAACATGATGTTAGGCTTTCAATCACCCAAATCGACTCTCTATAATCTCCTGCTATGTTCCGCTGAATCGCTACAAATTAGGCCGTTTAATGATTCAGGTCTCGCATTTTTCATGCACAATTGTATATGATCAGATATCACTGTCAGAATCGAGTGATAAAACTTGGTTGGAAATTCTTTGTAGCCAAATCAGGCGTTCTAATGAATTGCCTGTATGAACAAGCTATCATGATGACTCGCTTGTAAGTTATTTGTGGACATGTAGGTCGCCACTAAGCCTAGAGTATAATGTAAGTCATTGCTCGATTGGTGATGACTCAGAGATGTGACACTTCTATCCCTCGGGGTCCTATTGAAAACTCACAACCTCGTGGCAACTTGTAAATATCGAAAGGAACCTCGACACTCATTTGTCTCATATATTTGACCAATTCCTGCATATCTAATTCATAAATATACAAAAATACATGATAGACTATTTAACCAATGTACCATTTATACAAAGGTAAAGGTATACATAGCCGTTATACTCGAATATAGTACAAGACAAAAACAAAACCAAACAAAGTCGTATCCGACTCTCATTCCTCATACGGCCCCATATGCGAGTCGAAGCCCGTGACCGGACTCAGACGGAAAGGGGGTCCCACGACAGGTGAGCAATGCCTGCTAGAAAGTTTTCCGCTGCAAGTACTCCCAATTAAACGCATTTAAATTCACAAGAGATAACATCAATCACATTTCATAAATTTATTCCAACATTATATGAAATGTCTGTCATGTATGAGATGCGACCCCTCATGCTCACAACTTGAGTCCTTGAACTCACTCTCTGATACCCCAATTGCTAGCAAACAGCCATTGGTATTTAACCCAATGACTTAAACCATTGAACAACCCTCCAATTTTAATTTATTATTTCATGATTTTTTTTGTAGGCCACGGATTTTCGGGTTTTCATGGCAGGACGTCGCACGCCTTTCCAACATTTTCGCAAACTTAAATCATCGGGATTCATGTCTAACTGTGAATAACATTTATGCCTTTCACTCCTGTGTGGATCTACCCAACTCGCTTCCGCCAAAAACAGCGTGATCATCATTTTGATCAATTTGAGATCCGTAGTCTCAACCTCGACTCATTCCCATTTTTCGAGTTTACGACCATTCACCAACACCTATGAATACCAATAACATGCACCCATTCCACTCGACACGATGTGACTGCATATGAAATGCATGATGCCACGCATTTTCTTCATGTTACACGTATACGAGCGCTACATGAAACATTAATACACCAATGACAATTATAATTTTACATATATCAAGACTACGCCATCCACGTTTATACATCAAATAGCATATACTAACATGATACTCTTCACACAACATGTTATTCATAGAAGCAATAACACACAACAAGGTCACAATCTTGGACCCATCCAATAGGGTACCTCACGTCCCTCCACAAACAAGAATCGATTTGGTTCCATGCATCCATACATCATTTCATCACAAAACAAGCAACCCAAACCCAGATATATCAATCTCGGGCTCAAACCCCAACCCACAACAATAATGTGACCGTAGAGTAACCGAGTACAAAATCTTCTACCATCCACCCCAAATTTTTGAACTAAATTTCATGGCCTCATGGCTTCCCATAAATGTACCATACCATTTTATGGCCTTTAGACTCAAAGTAAACTGAATAGGAAAATCATCTACCTTATGGATTTTGTCGAAACTCCAAGTTTTGTACATTCACACGTAGACGCGCCACGTGTACCAACTTCGCACTCGTGACTGGCCGAGAGCTCGACCGCCAGAGCGCCTGAACCCTCCCTTTTTCCTTTTCCTTTTCCTTTCCTTTTCCTTTTTTTCGTTTCTTCATCAACAAACTCTTTCTCCTTTCTTCCGCTTTTCTTTGTCTCCTTTTTCTCATTTCTATTTTCCCCATTTCTCTTCCTTTTTCTCTTTTGCTTTTCTCCTTTCCTTTCTTTTTTTTTCCTTTCTTCCTCTAATGCCTAATTCTTTTTTGTTCCTCGGGCATTTTCTCCTCCCTTTTGGATCATCATTGACCGAATGGTCAAGGGAGGAAGCTTCCTTCCCCTTTCCTCATGCCACATGCCGTTTTACCCTTTTTTCGAAAATTCGGATTTTCTAAGGTTTCACAGTAGATGTCAATATATGTGTGTATAATATGTTGACATGTATTGTGTGGTTTATTTGGAAATTGTATGTTAATTGATAAGTTTCCGCCCAAATGATGCATGGTGCTGGCGCATGGTTTAAATGTCGAAGCCACCAGGTGTCTTAACGGGTTTGCCTACAGGATGTGTTTGTGCATGAACAAGCCATTACATGGCTTGGTTGTAGGCTATTTGTGGATATATGGTGTCACAATTAAGCCTAAAAGTATACCGTAAGTCATTGCTTGATCGGGTGATGACTCGTGGGATGTCAATATACGTATTTATAATATGTTGACATGTATTGTGTAGTTTATTCGGGGAATTGTATGTTAATGATATGATCAACATCGCAGTGAATTATGCATGCATTTCAAGAAATTTCTATGTGTTTTTATAGCTCAATTGCATGATTCATTCATATTCGCACATTGCGCTTAATCTCCCATACTATAATGTTTTACGACACGGCAACATAGAGGCAAAAAGCGAAGATGAATAATAGAAGAAAAAGACCCGAATCGTGAGAAGACACAAAGAAGTGCGCATGATTTCGGCACGTAGGCTGCGAGGACTCCACACATGTAGCGCTCAGAAGTGGAGGCCCCACGCCGCAAATGAACCTGAGGCGATTCTAGTAGCTCCCTGCACGCCAGAGCGCAGCCTTCGCCGCATCGCGTGGGCGAGGTCCTCTTTCCAAGACTCCGACGTTAAAAACTCTGATTTCTAGGCCATTGATGGGCCCATATCTCGGGATATAAAAGGGAAGCAATTTCGAGGCAAGAGGGGGGATTTAGAGACTGATTGAAGACAAGGATGTATGATAGAAAGAGAGATCGCTGAGGACGGATTTCAAGAGACTTTAAGACAACTTTTTCCAGAGATTTTCTCCCGATTTGTTTGATGCTGAAATCTTTCAATAGAATGAAAAATCGCTATGAACTAACTTTTCTCTCTAGAGTTTAATCAACCCTAACTGCACCTTTAATTGTGGTTTATTTAATATTAGTATAAATTTGTATGGTTGCTTTACTCCCGAATTTAATTACATGTTATTATTTGGCCAATTGTGGCATGCTAATGCTAGGAGTATGATATCGAGAGAGGATGACTCATAGGGACATGGGTAACTTGGTCAATAAGGGAATAGAGATATCTCGCATTCCAAGTGTAGCACTAGGGTTTGCACATGTATGCATCTTGGAGTCAAGGGGTCAAAGTAGAGAGGCAATACACCCCCCACTAGCGAGATAGGCAACTATATCTCGAGAGAGAATATATTGTAGGCATGATCAACCCGCTAACATGAATCATATGAAATATTAAATAAATACGCTACCTAGGTTAAAATCCATTAGGTGTGGTAGGCGAAGGCAAGACCCTAGTTTTCTCATCATTATCTTAAATCAAAATTTTAATATTAGACTTTCCTTAAATCAGTTAATTTAGTCATAATTCGCTATAAGACTGGATCTAACTATTGTCTAGGTCACTACAAGATTCAGCACGCTCTTGGGCGGAACGACACTGACTACCACTACACTACGTGAACTCGACGCGAATACTGCACGTATGGTTTGCATTTTACCGCCTTAAAACTTGTTAAAGAAGATTGATGATGCACTTCTCAAAGCATACAGACAACATTTAAAACCCTATTGCGTGCCGCCATTCGACTAGTCTATGGGAAAGCATGTCATTTGTTAGTGGAATTAGAACATAGAGCATATCGTACAACTAGGCAAACAACATGGATAGTAAAGTAGCCGGAGAGAAGCGGATGCTAAAACTTAGTGAATTAAATGAATTCTGCAATGAGGCTTATGCAAATGCTTAAATCTATAAAGAAAAGATGAAAGCTTGGCATAACAAACATATTGTAAGGAAAGAGTTTGAGCCCGGTCAACAAGTCTTGTTGTTCAATTCTAGGCTGAAACTCTTCCTTGAAGTCAAAATGGTCATGTCCGTTCACAGTGGTTCAAGTATTTCCCTATGGAGGAGTTGAGATAATGCATCCAAAGAAGGGACAATTCAAAGTCAATGCCCAAAGATTGAAACCGTATTTTGGAGGAGAATTCTATACAGGAAGATAGGACACCATTCTAAGCGCACTTGGGGCAAGACAGTAAGGGTGTGGAAGGTCACTAGCAATTCAGTTATTATTTTGGTCTAAGTGTTGTAAGTTACAGGAATGTCGAGCTAACGACATTAAACATAGCGCTTCTTGGGAGGTAACCCAAGTATTGTGAGATCCCCTCCTCCTCTAAACTTGCATTATTTTCGGTTTTTTTAATTTCTTTTCAGTATAATTTTCGCTTTTGGACTTCCTACTTTTGTTTGCTTTTAATGTGTTTGTGAATTTTTTCAAGGCTATCAAAGGGTGCAAGCACAGTCACTAAGGGATTTATATGTTCATTACAGTGTGAGAGGGCAAAATTTGTGTTTTAAAAAGACTAACCTTGTTCCATACTTTCTAGTATGTCGCGGCGTAGATCTCTATGTCGCTGCATAGCAAACAAAAATTTCAAGCGGTTCAACTTTCGTACACATCGTACACAAATGCAAGGTGGGAACCCTACGCCGCTACGCACTCTTATCACACTGGTAAGGAAGAACGCAGCTCTACGCCGCTTTATAGCGATGCTTCGCATGAGCCCTACGCCGCTACAGAAGGGGCTTAATTTTTTTAATCCTTTATAAATCCAACTCGATTTCATTCCCCCCCCCCCACACACACACACACACACACACACACGACTCAAGCACCCTTTCCTCTCCCTCTCTCATTTTTTTTTTTAGTGTTTGCAGATCTCTAGCCCTTGATCGACCACCGTGGCCCCACAGAAGTCGACCCCAGCCATAAGACAGCGATCCACCTCCACCTCGCGGGTGGCACCACCCCTCTGAAAGATCCACACAGGTTCATTTCCCAGGAGGCCAAGTGGATCTATCACTAGTCCTTGTTCAACTGCTCGTTTGTCCCAAAACGAGGTTTCCCCACCTCCAATGCATTCTTCAACTTCACTATCCAAAAATGCGGCTAGAAAACGCTCTATGTGCCCCCTATCCCCGGGCAAATTTTAGTCAGATTTCCGGAGTTCAACTCCAATCCGCTTCAAAGCTCAAGATTCACCGTTTTCGCCCGGGAGGCAAGTGGGTCGAAGCTTGAGCCTGTGCCATCAACTGATTTACCGGGTCACGGATGATGACAACGCGCAATATCGAGCTTTATCTACGTGATTCCGTGATTATGAGCGCCTGATGCAGGAGCTCACTTAGGGCCAAGGTGTGTGGAAACGCCAACAATCGACGGGTGATTTCACCAATTTTCATATGCACTCCCTCATGCCCATGACTAAGGTCTGGTATAATTTTTTATGTGTAAAATCAAGTATACTCTGCACCTTAGCACAGTTACTAAGGACAAGATGATCCTCCTATGCGCCATGACAAAGGGTTTCCAGTTTGACATCGAGTCCGTCATCGAGCGAGGGTTGATTGAGTCGACCCAAGGGAGATGGACCAGGGCCCTGATCCACCCCTCCTTGATTACTCAGTTGTGCCGCCTGGTCAAGGTCTCAATGTTGGACTCCAAGGAGCAAGTGCAGTAGCACCTACCCATACCACTACCTAAGGCGAAGTTCGGGAGCCCGAGCGACTCAGATGAGGAGACCGACGATGATGTCAAGAAGACCTGGGCGGCGACCCCGAGGAAGGTGACCTCGAGGTCTCTTTAATTGAACACTCAATCCCGCATGCGATTCAGCCACCGCACGGCTCGACGCGATATCGGGATGAGTCTTAGGAGCACCGTGTCGCTCTCGAGTCGACACGGATCGACATAAGGGCCGAGACGCCATCATTCGCCCAAAGAAGGACCATATCATGCGCAGCCGGGCTTTAGCCTTCCTTTTCACACACCGCCACCCACCACCACCACTACAACGATTCTCAGACGATTCCCATGCCTTTATTTTCTTTTGTCGAGACATTGTCGGCATGCTTAGTGGTATGTGTGGGCGCACGTGCCGTTTAGTGTTATTATTATTATTATTATTTTATTTCTTATCTTTGCATGTTTTAAGTCTAATTTTCGTCCGTTTTACTTTGTTTTGTTGTTTTTTTTAGCATGTTTAAAGACCGAGCCTTGTTCACTATGTACCAACATGTTTGCATTTGGAAATATTATGATATGGTAGTTTCCAGAGTTGGTATTAATTGTTCTCAGCCTTAGTTTTGACCATGATTGCAAAAAGGGGAATCATATATAGTAATCGCAGAAAGCCTGTGTTTTGATGAAATAGGGAACTCCAAGGTTATTTGACGATCGGGATTGCATTGTATAAAGTTGAGAATAACCATGTCTGGCCACCCCTTTTAGATCTCAAGAAATCATTTCCCGTAGTAAGCTATCGCACACACACACACGTGATCTTCAGGGTATGCCTTGACTCCGGACTCACCATGTAAGAGTTCTACAAACCTTGGAAAGTTTAAAACACATATGATAGGACACCTTAGAAAAGAAGATCATTATCTCCAAATATATATATATATATATATATATATATATATATATATATATATATATATATATATATATACACACATATATATAAAGAAGATTATGGTTTGGAATAAATGGATCATCCAATCTAATCTCTAGCACGCCCCAGGGGCTTTTCAAATCCCATCGTTGGTTTCTCAACCGGCTGAGAGCTTCATTGACTTCACTCAACCGCTTACTTCGGGAACGTGAGGATGGATGATTTCCATAGTCTCAGTGGCCCCGAGGTTTAGCTGAAATTGCTCGGTGAAATTTCAGAGAATCAACGCCCTGCGTTCTTAACCAACTCGTGGGGAGTCACCAATGGATCCCCGCTACAGAACCTCACCTAAAACTTCTCGGGTCCTAAGACTTTCCAAGTTTGTCTTAGAGTTAATCCCCTTAGATTAGTTGAAGTGGAATAAATTGCGCGTTTCTCATCCTTCGCGGTTAAGCCATTCTAAACAGGCAAGTTAAATTGCTCGGGATACTGTCGAGTTATACATCGAGATCACACTAACAAAGACTAGACTCCTTGGGAAAGTTGCTATTGAGCTAAAAGGGGTCGACCCGCTTGGTCAACCGAGACCGACCTGCTGCATTCTTGAAAGTCAACAAACATGTAGTCCCGATCTACGAACTGTCTATGTCGAATTTCTCTTGTTGGTATCATGTGTACTAGACCCATATTGTTAGAGTTAGTTACTCTTTACTCTTGCGTGCCCTGATTAGAGTCTGTTCTTGCTTAGGGACAAGTAAGAAGCTAAGTTTAGGGGTGTTGATCGGAGTGAATTATGCATGCATTTCAGTAAAATTTATATGTATTTTTATAGCTCAATTGCATGATTCACATTTATATTCACTAATATTGTGCTAATCCCCCATACTGTAATGTTTTACAGGACACGATGATATAGGAGGCAAAAAGGAAGTTGGTTAATAGAAGAAAAGACTTGAAGTAGAGAAGACATAAAGAAGTGCAGCATGAGCCTCGGGTACGCAACTGTGAAGGACTCCACGCCGCGGGCGCAAATAAGCCAAGAAGAATAAGTGGGAGGCCCCACGCCGAGCCGAACCCGGTGAGGCGATTCCGCACTTCTGCACGCCGCGGCAGCCTTTTCGCCGCAACAGAGCGAGGTCCCTCTTTCCCCAAGACTGAGCGTTAAAAACTCGAGCAAAGATTGACGGGTCCTGATCTCGGGATATAAAAGGGAAGCAATTTCGAGGCAAGAGGGGGGATTCGGAGATTGATTGAAGACAAGGACAGACGGATAAAGAAAGATTGGCGGGGTGAAATTATTCGGAGATTGCGAAGACGCTTTTTCCTGTATTTCTTCCCTCATTCGTTTGGACAAAATCTTTCTGGCTTTGTAATGAAAATCACTATGAACTAACTTTTTCCTGTGGTTTTGTCAACCCCAACTGCACCTTTATGGATTAATACATTTACCAGATTTATTTAATACCGGTATGAATTTGTATGGTTACTTTACCCGTAATTTAATTACATGTTATTTGGCCAATGGGCATGCTAATGCCAGAGACTATGTCGAGAAGATGACTCATAGGATACCGGTAAAGCAACACGTGGTCAATCGTGAATGAGATATCCCGCGGCTCCAAGTGTAGCACTAAGGTTTGACATTTATGCATCTTCAAGTCAAGGGGGTCGGGCTAAAGATGCACAATCCCACTCAGCGAGATAGGCAGTTATATCTTGAGAGAGAATATATTGTAGGCATGATCAACCCGCTAACATGAATCATATGAAATATTAAATAAATATGCTATCTAGGTTAAAATCCATCAAGTGTGGTAGGCGAAGGCAAAACCCTAGTTTTCTCATCATTATCTTAAATCAAAATTTTAATATTAGACTTTCCTTAAATCAGTTAATTTAGTTATAATTCGCTATACGACTGGATCCAAATATTTTCTAAGTCACTAAGCTAGTATTCAGCACGCTTTTGTTAGTGGAAATGATACTTGACTAGCCACTACACTACGTGAACTCGATGCGTATACTTGAGCGTACATGTCTGCATTTTTACCAACTTTTAAACACTCACTTTCAACTCGTCATTGTCCAAATGATGCATGGTTATTATGCATGGTTTTTAATATGTATATATAACACTCATCATATATATGGCATGGTATAGGCATGGAATGACATAATTGCATTATACGCATCTTTATTATCGCATTAATCGGTATAAAAGGTGATGGTCATAATCATTCACATTCTTGCCAATAGCGCGATTTGACATTTCGACTAAGTCTAACAAGAGTTTCACGGTGCATTTCATAGCTGAACAGTTATTTATCGAGTTCGCCCAATGCTTGAATAAAGCGATTTTATTTCTGAAGACTATCCAAGTCTTTATTGTGCTCGCGATCTGAGATTGTTCAATGCTTGATTAAAGCGCGATCGTAGACTATCCAATGCTTTTGAATAAAGTTGTTTATCAGAGAGGGTCCAATGTTTTTGAATAAAGTTGTTTATCAGAGACTGTCGAATGCTTTTGAATAAAGTTGTTTATTGGAGACTGTCAAATGCTTTTGAATAAAGTTGTTTATTGGAGACTGTCAAATACTTTTGAATAAAGCTATTTATCGAAGATTGTTTGATGTTTTTTAATAAAGCTATTTATCGGAGATTGTCCAATGACTTTGAATAAAGCGGTTTATCGGAGGATGTCCAATGGGTTTTAAAACAAAAAGCTTTTGTTTTTATAGCACATCGCGAAATAACGATAGTTTCACACTTCACATGTTGACGCAAGGAACAAATGAGAACTCATGTTGTTGCATGGCGAAGACACTTCATTCATAAGACGTAGCATTCCGTAGTTAGAATCGTGATTTACTCGGAATACTTGATCGTCACGACATCAAGACGCGCACTTGCATGCGAAAGAATTTATGTGCCATCTCTACTCCGCACGCTTCACCCCGTCGCACCCTTCAGCACAAAGACGCAGCGACCCGCGCTTACTCGCCATCGCATGATGCAAGAAAAGTCAAGTTATGGCTTGTAATTAATTTTGTAAAGAAGTTTCTAACAAACTAATGCAATTTATTGTAAAAAGACCAGCACATTTCAACAACCTCGTTCAAATGTACCAAGATTTGTCATGTGTATAAAAAGGCATATATAATAGTAGATTATTTGAAGAAAAAATGTGTTTGTAATATTGATTATAATATTTGATGGTCAAATTTTTGATAGAAATGTTATAAAATTTAGTTTTGAAGATTATTATAGTTCATCGTTTAATAAAATTTATAACATATCTTGTATGTAATGCCCTTTCATCTAATTCACTAAATATTATAACTATTTCTTAATAAAGTGGTTATTTCACATAAATATGTTTTTCTTATATCACGTCAGTTTTGTCAAAGGGGACGTCGGCTTTACGTCGACTCTTCTTACATATTTTGTTATTGCCTTATCGATGCTTTATCTGTTAACTACGATTCAGGGATGAAGAAAATATATTCACGGTATTTAAAACAACAACCTGACACATGAGCGCTTATTACAATTGGGGAATATAAATATTCACTAACATAAGATTATCAAATTGTAAAGCTTTCTGGTGATGATTTATTATACTATTAATGTAAGTGTTATTTTATCTTCTATGGTTTTTAGTGATTAGTATTTATGTTTCTATCAATGCATTGCCAATTGAAATCATTAAAATTACTTTCTTTACAAAATAAATGAATAAATAAATATATGTGTAAGATGAATTACGAATTTGAGAAAGGACCCGGCTGTCATCCACACCAACGTGCCATGCGAAGTAACCAATCAACCGCTTTCCCTTAGCATAGGAAACCGTGGTGGAAATAGTGGTGGTATCATCATAACCTATCCAAGTTGTATTCACATAGCAGTAGTCCCCAGCATATGTGGAGTTGTAAACTTTGGTAGCTCCATTAGGTATTTGCTGCCTTATCTGGTTGTACCCGATTGACCCATCTCCGGCAGTGGCTGCTCCGCTCGTCGGCGCGAAGAGACCATGATTATTAGCATTCACCAGTCTCCATGGACTACCTTAGTCATAAAAACTCTCAAGTGTATTCCGTAGTTGACCAGAATTAATGTGGATGGTGATGAGAGCTTTTGATATAGATGGGTAGAAAAGAGAGGATAGATAATAAAACCAGTTTTGGTTGGTTGTGAAGTGATGCAGGCGCATTGAATGTTCATTGCAAAATACGGGACAAGTTAGGTCTGGACCTATATACAAAATTACAAATGTAAATAATTACTGAGTCAGCTAATAAATGCCTAGAGCCCACCTTTGCAAAACTTTTTTCCTTTAGTGGTTGGTGGAATCAAACCCATAACTAAGCTATGCAGGCTGCAGCCCTCAAAACCTAAGCATCCTATGCCACTGGGTAGATCTTCAATTCGTTTAGTTTTTGCCCCGTGAAATTAAAACCCGCCCCCGATTGAATGATTTGAAAATACAAAAATTTCTACTTAATTTTTAATTATATGTTATATTCTCAATTAATTGATTTTTTCTATTTTAGTATCTAAATTTTTTTTCAATAAGTGTCTAAACTTATTTTAGTGTCTAAACTAGTCAAATCTTATTAGGAAAAAAAAAAAAAGATCCACATATCATTTCATATCATATAAAAATAATGAAATTATTTAATTAAACCTTTAATGATATGAAATAACAATATTTTTTTATTTATTTCTGATGATGCTTTTTCAACCTGAACTCACTTGAATACACAAAGGGCTTCTTCACTAATTCTGATTGTTTTCGCGGGGTCGACGTAGTTATTCTGATCGTTCTGACCAAGTATTTAACGCGTAATACCGATTCACAGAAACCTGGGTCGTAGCACTCCTCTCGCAAAATAAAGCATGTGCCATGAGGCTTACGCTCATTACCCGACGCTTGCCGCTTTCTCGAGAAAAGAGAGATCGCTAGAGGCGAATAAGCGTACATGAAAGTACGCTGGCCTAAGAGCCAAGGCGATCTTTCACCGCCGCGCCTCAGATGAGCAGCTAAGATATTATTCCCACCTGAGGGTAAGAAGGATTCTTTCCCATCGCACGATATTTATCGCTTTTATCTGACGCAAAGCAGATATCGGAAGGCTTATCAGCTTTATCGGTAATTCATCCTCCTCTTTTAGTGAGATTTGATCGATTCCGGCGATAATATATTATCGGTAATTATCTTGCTTTCCATCGTATATCTGGCCCGATTTCCAGGATGCGAGCCTTCCCAATTATCCATATCACCCGCCTGTACAGCACCTGCCACAAAATGACGCTTAGGGGTCAAGGCGTTTTATGCGTCACTTCCTTTCTTTGCCTAAAGGAAGAAGTCATACGTTTATTTTTCAAAACCCCATCAAGCCGCCTCACCAAGGCACGCGGCGGGGCAAGGGCCATCAAGCCAGACGTGCGCTGATGATAATGTGCTACACTGCACTGACACAATAAGCGCCATTGGCCGCCTTACGTCTGGTGATAATGATGACCTTTCTGGGCTCTCGCTAGCCATTTCTTCTCAGAAATATCCGACCGCTCGGCTCTCGCTGCTCCTCAATCGAATGTACCCACCGAAAGGCCTAAGTCGGTGAAATTAAGCTCGCCAACCGAGTCGCCAGGCTTCGCGGGCTAGCTGTCTGCCGACCGACCTCAGCTGCACGAATTTTCGGGCCGAGGTCGCTAAGGTTAGTTGTCGACTTCCATCTACCGACTTGTATGGGAGCCTAATTGATTCCCTTTCGGGCCGCATGACCGCTGGGCCGAGGTCGTCAATGCAAGTAGGTGGCGTGCTCGTCTCTCGCCAACTAAATTCGAAGAGCTCGGCTGCCAGAACAAATGGTGCGGTACCTTCGCCTACGGTATCGATAAGAGTCTGCTAGCGCGAACTCGGGAAGAGCTCGCAACGGGAATTTGGGAAGAAATCGCCACGCGGAAGTGCTGGCAGTTCGCTCAATGTGAAGGGTCGGGTAGGAGTCAGCCCATGAACCGAGGGAAGAGTCACGAGTGAACGTCGAAGCAGGCTCCTCGCCCAAGTGAACTGGTCGGGAAGAGCTCGTCAATGTGAGTCACAATAAGAGGTCAGCCCATGAGAATAAGAGTCGCCATGTTGAGGATGCGAAGAGCTCGTGATGAATGAATAATCAGAGGAGCTCGCCCATGTCGGTTACCAAGAGCTCGCCGTAATGAATAATCGAGCAAGAGCTCGTCCATGTCGCGGTGATGCAGAGCCTGGGTTGTATTATAGCATGTTAGAGCTCGCCCATGTTGAGTGCGACGGGATGAGTCATCGAATGAATAGCACAAGAGAGCTCCTGGTCCATGTCGAGGATGGGATGAGCCTCACACATATGAATTACTTGCCCCGGCGCCGTGGCCTCGTGGTCGCCCACCAGTGGCGATGTAGCCGATGGCGACGAGCTTCAAGTATCAGACGAGTACGATCGGAGCCGAGTGGCAGCCGAGCAGATCGGTCGAGTGGCGACCGAAATGAGTGGCGCTGAGCCGAGCGGCGACCGAAATGAAAATGATGCAAACAGCGGGCGAATGAGCCGAGCCGCGCAGAATGAAGGCGTATCGACGAGTCACGCAACAGAAATTCGAATGCAATGGGACACCGAAATACAAGCAGAATTGTTCGCCGACCGAGCCGAGGGGGATCGAGCCGAGTGGCTGATGTGTACTGAGCGGCGATTGAAATGAGCGGCGCTCAGAGCTTGAGTGGCGATGCACCGAGTGGCGACGTCGAGTGGCGGGTAGCCGAGTGGCGAATGAGCCCGCATGACCAGCCGAAGTCACGATACCGGAGTATGACCGAAATGAGTGGCGGTGTACCGAGCAGCGATCGAGCCGACATGATTGAGCAGAGTGGCGACCGAAATGGTGGCGATGTAGCCGAAAGGGCGACGTCGAAGTGACGACCGAAATGAGCGACACAGAACGAGTGGCGATCAAATTAGTGGCTGATTGAGACGAGTGGCGCCAGAACGAAAAGTGGCGATCATACGAGTGGCGATCGAGCCGAGTGGCGCCAGAAATTCAGTGGCGATTGAAACAGTGGCGATGTAAATGAAAGTGGCGATTGAGCCGAGTGGCGACGAAGGCAGCGGCGACGAGCCGAGTGGCGACCGGAAATGCAGTGGCGATTGAGTCGAGTGGCTTTGGTACCGAAAGTGCGGCTAGTGTACCGAAAGGGCGATTGAGCCCAAGCATGATCGGTTTCGAGGGCGTAGCCGAGCGGCGATCGAGCCGAAAGTGGGCGGTAGCCGGGAGTGGCAATTGAGCCGAGTGGGCCAGAGCCGAAAGGGCGTATGTAGCCGAAAGCGGCGACGAGCCGAGCGGGCGACCGAATCAGCGGGCGCTTGTAGCCGAAAGTGGCGATCAGGCCAGTGGCGACCGAGCCGGCGGCTTGTAGCCGCAGTGATGATCGTTTGCGGCGATCGATCCGAGCGGGCGATTATTTAGTGGCGATGTAGCCGAGCGGGGCAATTGAGTCGAGTGGCGATTGAGCCGAGCGGCGACAGCTCCAATGGCGACGGTCGAGTAATATATACCGGAAGCGGCGATTGAAATGAGTGGCGATGTAGCCGAGCGCCATTGAGCCGAGGGCGACGAGCCGAGTGGTGTTGAAATCGAAGGCTGACAATGCAGCGGGCGATGTAGCCGAGTGGCGATGTGTAGTCGAAAGTGGCGATTGAAATGAGTGGCGCAGAGCCGAGTGGCGAATGTCGAGTACGATGTGGCCGAGTGGTGATGTACTCGAAAGCGGCGACGTCGGTGCGGCGACGAGTCGCAACGCTGGTAAATGAAGTGGCGATCGAGCGAGCTGGCGCCAGAATGGCGGCGATCGAGAGTCGAAAGGCGATGTAAATGAGCGGTTATAGAGCCGAAAGATGTATGTAGCCGAAGGGCGACGAAATGGAAGTGGCGATCGAGCCGAGTTGGCGCAGTAGACGAAGTCGCGACGGGCCGAGTACGATGCGTATCCCGGGCGCGGGCTATCGTCGGTGGCGACGAGCCGAAAGGGCGCGTAGTCGAAAGTGGCTGATCGAGCCGAGCGGCGCTTGTATCGGAAGTGGCGATTGAGTCGAGTGATGGCGTAGCCTACGGCGACAGCCGAGTGGGGATGTAGCCGAGCGGTGTCAGAGCTCGAAAGTATGTATCGGGCCGAGTGGCGTATGTAGCCGAGTGGCGATGTAAAATGAAAGGGCGATTGTCGAGTAGGTCAGGAATGAGGGATGACAATAGTGGCGATGCCGCTGAGTGGCGATGTAGCCGAAAGGGCGGATTGAGCCGAGCGGGCGATGTACCGAAAGTGGCGATTGAGCCGAGTAGTGGTCAGAGCCGAGGGCGATCGGGCCGAGTGGCGGCGCTGTCGAGCGGGGCGATGTAAATGAAAGGGCGACCAGCCGAGTGGCGCCAGAGCCGAAAGTACGCATCGGGGCCTGAGCGGCGATGTGGCCGGCGGCCGCGTGGTCAGTGGCGGCGTAGCCCAAAGGGCGGCGTAACGGGGCGGCGACTGACAGCGGGCTGGGCTGAGCCGAAAGGCGTATCGAGACGAGTGGCACTGAAATGAAGGGCGATGGTAGCCGAGTGGCGAATGGAGCCGGAAAGTGGCGATGTAAATCAAGGCTAGCGTGAGCCAAGTACGACTGAGCCGGAGTGGCTCGGTCGAGTAGCGATCGAGACGAGTGACAATTGAGCCGAGTGGCGATGTAGCCGAGCTACGATTGGTTCGAAGCATGACAGAAATTTGGCGATGTAGCCGAGTGGGCGATCGAGCGAGTGGCGATCGAGCGGATCGGCGACTGAGCGATCAAGGCGCCAGGAACAGTGGCGACATCAGGCGATTGAGCTGAGTGGCTATGTGTACCGAAAGGGCTATTGAGCCGAGTGGCGACTGAACCGAGGGCTATGTAGCCGAGCGTATGATTGAGTCAGCCGCGATAGAGCCGAGCTGGCGATTGAAATGAGGGCGAAGCAAGGTCGAAAGTGGCGAATGAGCCGAGTATGGCGTGTACCCCAAGCATGGCGTAGCCAAGTGCGGGCGTATTGAGCCGAGGGCGGCCGGTTTTGAGCCACGATTGAGACGGCGGCAATCGGAAACAGTGGCGATGTACCGAAAGGGCGATTGAAAAATGAGGCATGTGAAATCTGGCGCGCGTAGCCGAGCGGCGATCGAGCCGAGTATACCGAGCGGAGGGCGATTGAGCGGATCGCGCTCAGATGAGCGGGCGACGAAATGAAGTGGCTGGATTGAGCTGAAAAGGGCTATGCAACAGTGCGGCTACTGTTTGGCGGCGGATTTGAACCAGGTGGAGATAAACAGGGCACAGTACTCGAAAGTGGCGTATTGAGCCGAGTGGCGACAGCCGAAAGGGCGGTAGCCGAAAGGGCGATTGAAAGCCGAGGGCGCCAGGAATGAGGGCGCTTGAGCCGAAAAAAGATGCAGCCATGGCATTGAGCGAAAGGGTGATGTAGCCGAGTGCGTTGTGAATGAAAGGGCGATTGGGCGAGTGGCGATGTAGCCGAGTGGCGATGCAATGGTTTACAATTGAGCCGATGGTGTTACGCAACCGAAAGGCGATCAATGAGTACGGCGCAGCCGATGGCGCAGGCCGAGTAGACACTGTCAGATGGCGCCATAGCCGAAAGGCGACTGAAAGGTGAGTACGACACTTAGAAGGCCATCGGTTTCCATCGCGATGTAAACAAAGGGCGATCGAAACAGGGCGCATGTAGCCGAAAGTGGCGCATCGAAATGAAAGGGCTATGTAATTCCGCAATCTGGTTTCAGTGGCGCCTGTCGAGTGGCTGATCGAAACAGAGTGGGGCAATTGAGCCGAGTACGGCCGCACTGAGCGCATTGAGCCGAGTACATGTAGCCCAAAGGGCGTATGCAGTCGAAAAGGATTGAATTGAGCACGATCGAGCCTGAGCGGCGATCGAGCTGAGTGGCGCCAGAAATGAGTGGTGATTGGAGACGAGTGGCTATGTAATTGAGCCTACGATTAAGTCGAGCGCTGACCGAACCGCGAGTGGCGATGTAGCAGTAAGGGCGATCGGAAATGAAGATGATCGGTCGAGTGGCGATGTAGCCTAGTGGCGATCGTGGGAGTCGAGCGGAGGTTTAACGAGTGGCACCGAGTCGAAAGTGGTCAGAGTCGAGCATGATCAGCCAGAGCGGGCGATAGCTCGAGCATATGTAGCCGGCGGGCGACGAGCCGAGTGTGGCGATGAAATGAGTGCTGACAACGCCGCAGTTCGCTGGCGATCGAGCCGAAAGTGGCCATGTACGGGCGGCGATTGTCGAGCGCGACATTTAGTGGCGGCGTGTACCGAAAGTGGCGCATTGAGCCGAGTGTCAGAAATGAAAGTGGCTACCGGAAACAGTGGCGACCGAAATGAACGGCGATGTAGCCGAGTGGCGACGAGCCGAAAGTGGCGATGGAGCCAGTGGCGATTGACCCGAGCGGCGATGTACCGAAAGTGGCAATGTAGCCGAAAGTGGGCGACCAGGCCCAACGCCATTGGTGAATTGTTCGCCGCTGATTGGAAACGTAGTACATCGAGCCGAGCGTACACTGAGCCAGCGGCGATGTAGCCGGCGGATGATCGAGTCGAAAGTGGCCAGAGTCGAGTGGCGACCAAATGTACCTCCGAGTGGCGATCGAGCCGATGAGCCGAGGCGGCAGAGCTTTAGTGGGCGATTGAGCTGAGGGGCGAGCTGAGCTATGGCGCGAAATACACATTGGAGCCGAAGATGGCGCAGCCGAAGTGGCGATGTAGCCGAGTGATAATGGTCGAGTGGCGCCAGTCGAGGCGGCGATTGAGCCAGATATGTAGCCTGGCGATTGGAGCCAGCGGGCGCTAGAGCGGCTGGATCGAGCCAGGGCGGTGCCGGAGCATGAATGGCTTCAGTGGCGATTGGAGCGCGGCGCCAGATCCGAAAGCGATTGAAACGGTACGGCCACTGCAATCAGCTCACGAGCTCGAGCGGATTTGCCGAGGGCGAATGAGCTTGAGGGCGCAGCCGAGGGCGATTGTCGAGTGGCGATCGGTAGCCATGGCGATGTAACCGAGTGGCGATCGTTTGTGCGGTGTTCGAAATGAGTGCGCTTGAGCCGAGGGCGATAGCCGAGTGGCGATTGAGCCCGCTGGCGCGATTGGAGTCAATAATATGTAGCCGAGTGGAGATTGTGCCGAGTGGCGTTGTAGCCGAGTGGCGATTGAGCTTTAGTGGCTACCACGAGCGGCGTAAATGAGTACATTGAAATGAGTGGTCGAAATTGAGCGGCTACTGAAATAAGCCGACCGACTCTCGTGCAGTCGTGACTCCGCCGAGTAGACGAATCCCACAAAGTGAAATACTGGAGTAGAGCCTCGGGTCTACATGTATTACGAAGAGCTCATCGCATAACTGGGGCAGCTTCGCGTATTTGGGATCGCCAGCGTCACCGCATCGCAGGTAGAGCTCACGGCGCCACCACGGGAAGAGCAATACCAGCACAGAAGCAGGAGCCCGCCCATCCGGCGAAGGCCGCAGGCCGAATAAAGTGGGAACCTGGCCCATATCGAGGGAAGAGCTTCACAATATGGAACGGTATGGTTCGCTTGTCTGATATGCGCGAAGGTCACTGACAGGTGAGTGGTGGTTTCTCGCCAGCGCCACCGACGGGAAGAGCTTGTCAATGAAAATCAGAAGGAGCCCGCTCGCTTAGCGCAAAGGGCTCGCCGTGTTGGAACATAGAACTGCCTACATTTTGAGGAAGAGTCACAATATGAATGGTGGAGATGAGTCCGGTCTCATTCGATAAGAAGGGCCTGCTGCACATAGTGAGTCTTCACGTTGACCAGATGGAAGAGCCTGCCAATGAAAATAGTAGGAAGGAGCCCGTCTGCCAGCGCGGTAGCGCTCACAAAGCTAATATAGGAGCTCGGGCCCGCCCGAGCCGAGGAGCTGTCACAGGAATTGTAGGGAAGGAGCTCGTCGCCCACTGGCTGTGGCAAGGAAGGGCCTATCAATGAATGTGCGAGGGAAGGAGCCCGCTTGTTTGGGGCGCAAAGAAGGCTCATTAAAGCGAATAGTAGGAGCTCGTCCGTCTTAGTTGAGGGAGAGCTCACACAGATTTGTGTGAAGGAGCTCTGCCTGGTCTGGCGCAGCAAGGCTCGCAATGTAGTTGCTCGAGGAGCTCGTCAGAGCATGGGAAGAGTCGCCGCACCGCTATAGAGCTCCGCCCATGTAAATAATAGGGCTCGCCGTAGAGCCGCCGGAAGGAGTCGCCGTAACCGCCAAAGGTCATCCACGTCAACGGGAGCCCGCCGACAGCCGCCGGGAGAGTCGCCAAAGGACTGCTGTAAGAGTCACGTGGCGTAAATAATGGGAGCTCGTCAGATGTTTGGGAGAGGAGCTCGCCAGTAGATCGCTGTAAGAGTCAGCCATAAAATACAGGAGCTCACGATGTGAGCTATTTGGAGGAAGCCACAGATGGCTCGCCAGAAGAGCTCGTCCATGTAAATGGGGAGCCGCTGGCAGAGCCGCCTGAGGGCTCGCGTAGATCACAGCAAGAGCTCGTCCATGGGGGCCACAGGGAGCCTGCCGCAGAGCTGCTTTGGAGGAGCCGCTGTGAGACCGCCAAGAGCCGCCCATGTAAACAGAGCTCGTCGGGGAGGAGTTTGGGAGGAGCCGTGCAGACCAGCAGGGAGTCCCGGCGGGGGTCACAGGGAGCCGTCGGGCGGCTGCCGGGTGAGCCTGCAGGGTGATCACAGGCAGAGTCGCCCGCATGGGCTGGCAGAGCTCATTAAGTAGAGCCGCTTGGAGGGGAGTCACAGTAGACCGCTGTAAAGCTCATCATGTGGGCCACAGGAGTTTCGCAAGGAGAGCTGCTGGGAGAGCCATGTAGATCGCGTAAGAGCTCGCCCATGTACACAGGCGCTCGCTGCGAGCTGCCGAGGTTTAGGCAGACCGAAGAGCTCGCCCATAATAACAGCTCGCCGTGCACGCCGCCAAGAAAGCTTCATACAGCAGAAGATCAGAAGCAGTTTCGCTGTGTGCATCAAGGCGGAAGCCGTCTAAGGTACAATAGTTTGCCAGTAGAGCCGCTAAAGAGTCGTAGAGCTGGCCGGGAAGAGCTTCACGTGCGGGTGATCGCCGAGAGCTCGCCCATGTAAATAATAGCTCGCTGTGCAGAGCCGTTTGAAGTGGGCTTCGCCAGTGAAGCACGAGCTTTCTCGGCGCTGAGGCCTTGTGGCCTTTCGCCGAATACAGCCTGAGCCGCCTGACTCGCGCATGGCCTCGTGCGCAGCAGAGGGTGGGCTCGGCGCCGTGGCTCGCGTCTGCCGACACGAGTAGTTTCTTGAGTCGGTCTCGACTCGAGGCGCCATGGTCACGCAGTAGGAGCTCACAAAGTGAGCAACTAGGGCTCTTACGCCGCCATGCTGCTCGCTTTAATGGCGACGTTCCTCGAGCCGTCCGACTCGGAGGCAAAGGTGGGTCGCGCAGAAAGCGGTGAGGAGCTCACGCGAGCAACTGCTCTTGGGCCTGGCGTGTCTGCTGGCCACACAAACAGCTGGAATTGAATTTTGAGGCAAAGGTGGTTCGCAAGAGTAGAGGAGTCATTAAAGATAATCGCTCGCGCTAGGTTTTAAGGCGCTCGTTTAATACATGGCCGAAATGGGTTCGATTTCGAAATGGTCGTAGTATGAACCGCCAAAGTGAGTAACTGGCTCTCAAGGCCATTCGGCGGCGTTTCGCCAAATGGCGATAGTCAGCCGGTTCACTTGAGGCAAGCTGCGGGCTCAAAGAGAAGAGGAACTAGCTAAAGTGGGATAAATCGGGTTCGCGCTGAGGCCGAGCGCGATGTAACCGAAATGTCCGACCCCCGAGGCAATTTCGCCTGCGGCGAGTAGGTGGAGCTCACAAAGTGAGCAGCGCGTGGTTCGCGCCGAGGCCGATGCGTGGTGATATAGCCGAAATGGTTCGACTTCGAGGCGCCGCGTGACTGTAGAGTAGTACGAGCTCGTCACCAGGCGCCCCGTACCGAGCGCGATGTAGCCCGAAATAATCCACCGCAGCGCCGCCCGGCCAGAGTTTTATCACCACACGCGAGTTGCCGCGTCATTCGACTTCGATTTTCTTAAAGGCAACGCCACGTCAGACGACGAGAATTTGAAGCGCTTACGCGAATTTTTCGAAAGGGGCTTCTGCCTCTGGCAGATGGCGTTTCTAGCTTCAAGTGCGCGGAGCTTATACTTTGATATTCTAATTTTCCGCGCGCAATCCAACCCGCGAGATAGCCGTCAAGCTTGATCGCCTTCGTCATAGATCCACCCAAGATTCGGGTTTAGCTTTGCTGGACTTCGCCAGGAGTTGGTTGTCCTTCGCGAGGAGGAAGTCAGAACCTTCCGAACTCGCCAGGTCTCCCGCTGGCGCTTGCATCCGCCTGCAAGTTGCTCTAACTCTTCTATCAGGCTGCCATTGCGAGGCGGAGTGTCTCCACCGCTCGCGGTTAAACTTGCATCGCTTTCTAACGCGTCGAGGTCTACCGTTCACGCTGTCGGGTCGTCCCAGATCCTGAGGATTAGCGCTGGGTTCTCGCCGTTTCGCGAGTCGATACCATCAAAGAATCGAGAAATCGCTGATATTTGTAGAGGAATCGTTGCTCCTACGCATCGCCGCCAACCGATGATGCTGCTTTTTCAACCGAATCGGCCGAAAGCGTGCGGGGTCGCTGGTCGACCCGATTGTTTCAGGGGTCGATGCAGCGCCTGATCGTCTCGACTGAAGTATGATCGCCGCAATACCGACCGCAAACCTTGGTCGTAGCGACTCTCTCGCAAAGAAAGAAGAAGGGGGTCAGGCGAGGGCTATGCCTGTGGTCGCCCGATGCCTAAGCCGCTTTCTTTCGAGAGAAGAGAGACTCGCAGTGGCACAAGCGCAGCCGCGAGTATGCGTCTAAGAGTGCGTATCTTTCACCGCTCGTGGCCTCAGATTATAGTGTATATTATTCCCAATTCGAGGGTAGTAAGGATTTTTTCCTTACTGATGAGATATTTATCAGCTTTTTTATCGGATTTTAGGAAAGAGATATTGAATGAATAGTTTATTGAGAATTATCCTCCTTCCTTTTTTAAAAGAATGAGATTTAATTGATCGGTGATAATATATTATCGAGAATTTATCTCTGCTTCCCCTTATCAGCAGATTTAGTCCGACTACAGGATGCAGCCTCCCAATTGATATCCATAGCCTCCATTCATTTTGGGGTGATGGACTGGCTGCTTGGTCGACGCTAGGGGCTTGGGTGTTTTATGGTGGCTTGGCCTCCCGAGATTCCAAAATGAAAGAGTTCGATGCGCCTTATTTTCAAACCCCATCAATTTCCAAATATTTTAAAACTCAAACTAATTTAGGTTTAGTTTTTTTTTTTTTATGTGGTACATAATGCCAGCCACTATAATTAAAGCGATTAATACGCGCGCCACCACTTTCCACGAGATTGAGCCGTCTTCACTGTATCATCACGTTATGTCGTCGTCATGCGCCCATAGAGACGCGTTATAACTGAAAGGCTTCTGGTCCCCGATTAATCAAGAATATCTTTTCACCTTATTAAAGTTGTAGTTTATTTCAAGTTTGTTTTTGTTATTTTTAGATGACGTGAAATGCTATTTACATCTAATCTTTGCTGATGAAATGCTATTTAATAAGCTTTGACGGGTTGAAAGCACTTAAACAAAAATTAAGAGTTTAGATATTTAATTGAAGAAAATAAAAGTTTAGGCTCCATAATAGAAAAAAAATCGAAAAGTCGAAGCTACAAGTGGATTAACTCAGTAAGCAACAATGAGAATGCCGCTCCAGAGATGAGATCATATCCTCCCATTTTTTCTAAAACCAAGATAATATTAGAGGGATACCTCTGCCCTCTCACATATCTTGAAGTTAAAAAGCGTACCTTTGCCCATTTGAGTCCCTCTGCCTCATAGTTTCGCAACCTGATCCCTTCGACCGCAACCTATAGTCTATTTGCTTGAGGAAAATGGGGGAAAATAAAAATCTAAAAGTAGGTTTGTCCAATGCACGATTGACCAAAAATCATATCACGAGTCATTGAAAAATTGATATTACTCTTTTTCGTGTAGACAAAGGCCTGTAGAGTTGGGAAAGAAATTGGGTATAAGGTGTATAAATGTTTTTAATTTTTAATTATATATCTAATTTAGCATTTGAGTTTTTTCTATGGGTCTTCCAAAGAAGTGCCCTTCATGTTTAGTTTGTCGTGAACTCAATCATAAATTCTACCATTATGAACTCAAGGCGTATGGACAACTGATGCAAATGTTTCACTAATAAGGGCCTGACTATGTGTATAATTATATCGGGAGACCTCTTCCCAATTTAACCCCAAATTTCTTCCCAATTTTTGCCTAAACTTCAACTTATTCTCAAATCGACTTTCGCCTAGTTTAACCTTAGCTTCAAACTCCAATTTGTTTCCATATTTTCATTCTAATTTCATATCGAAATTGAAGGGGATATAGTTCTATCATAATTTCAAACTGGAGTATTTGACTTTGCTCACTTCCTCACCCTAATGTTCCTTGGGAACCTATCAAATGTAATTCTCCTGTTATTGCAGTCTATTAGCATCATTTTACAAGAGATGTCCCAAGGAGTGTTACTTGGTTGTTAGATTGGGGGGAAATTAAGGCACAAAACTCAGGTATTGAAAACAGTGGATGTTAGACTAGGTGGGATTTTGAGCAAAACACTGATTTGGGGTTGAAGAGCTTGCAAGAACAAAATCTCCCTTTGGCTCTAAATGGATTTAGTGGGGTAATGGTGTGGCACAAATTGATTCTTTGGGCGAAAATGAAGTAAGATGAAAAATGTTACTTATTTAATTCATAGTGTGGGATTTAGGGACAATCACCTCATTTCGTGGTTAAAACGGTGTCCGTAGAGATGGCATTTGATGTTCCATGTCATTTGGTAGTGTCTATTGTCCATCTGGCAAAAGTTCTAATGCTAGAGGCTTGATTGAGCTATATTAAACATCTGGGCGGTCCTTGGATTGAAACTCATGTGTCAAATAGACATACGGACTAGTCTCGATCAAAATCAATGTTTTAAAAACTGCACTGCTCCACCGGCCAGGCTTTAGGTTCTGGCTTTGATCAGCCATTAACCGGCTATAACCGCTTTAATCGGCGCTGAGCCGATGGATCTCACGAACCGTGAATAATTTTATGTGACTTCGCCTGCCCTGGCTCCTGTGAAAATCGGGAAAAGGTTCTTTTGAATTTTTTCTAAAATGGAAAAATGTAAAATTATCAGCCGGAGACAGGCGCCTTTGAAATTTTTCTAGATCTCGTGATGACGAATGGACTTCCTCGTCAGATTCGTCTCAGAAATCTAGCGCTACCGAGAAAAATTTTATTAAAATCTGCACTGATATAAATTTTCATGTTTTTCGAGGCGCATCGTGTCCAATGACTCCGCAAAAACAGGATTTTCAAAATTTTCAAAAGTCGTCTTCGTCTTGTTAGTACCCCCATTTTAAAATAATTTTGAACCTCAAACCAGACTAAATAAATCGCTTTTCGAGGGTTTTAAACAAAGTCTCGAACGACCGTGATTACTGTTACTTTTGGGCCAAGCAATTAAACTTCTAAAGATATGTTAAAAGGTGAAATGAAGGAAAAACAAAAAGGCGGCTGCCCTTCTTTGGTTCCGAATTCAGAGAGAGAAGGTGATAAAAACTAAACTTTCCTTCAATCTACGGAGTTCGTCGGCCGAAATTTGTCGCTCAAGAATGAAAGTTAATCTATCGATTTAGGCTGTGCAAAGTATCGAAAAACACCGATTTCACCAGATTCAAGCGAGAAAGCCTCTAGAAAATCGTTTCTGAGTTTGGGGAAGTGCCTGCACAGGCAAAGATCTGCAGAGTATCTTTGCGCTCCAAGAGTGTATGATTCTTCCTACTTTTCATGATTTTCCATTCTTGTGGGCTGTTTGCTGAGTTTTAATGCCCTAAGGGGTCAGTCTCGGGGCCCTTTTTCCCTGCAGGCTATTTGGCAAAATAATGGAATGAAGTTCCTTTGACTTATGATATTCTAGTTCTCAAAATTAATTTTCAGTTAGAAAATGGAGAATTTGACTAGTATCCTTCAAGGAAATTGTAGCCCTATAAGAGAACTTGATGTTAGGTTTTCAATCACCAAAATCTGATATTTATAACACAAAGTTGGCGTGTCCGTTTAGGACCTGCATGTTGCCCTCGCTTTGGCCGAACCTATCATTCGCATTCGAATTTTTGATTTTCTTACAAAAAGTGAGAATTTGGACTAGTATCCTTTAAGGAAATTGTAGCTCTATTTGAGAACTCGATGTTAAACTTTTGAATCACCCAAATCAAACCTCTATAACTAAAGTGGTCCGTTTTTCAGACTCGCGTCGTTCCAGTTGTTTATTCAGGTTCGTATCTTTTGCACTAATAGGGACTAGTTTATGAACTAAGTACGGAACTATTCTGTGGGCTATGATGACTTGTTGTGTGGAATGTTTCAGGGCATCTCTATGCCACAACCGGGTTCTGAGGATCAACCGTCATTGCTCGACTAAGACTGACGTATCTAGGTACATTATGTGTGCTCTAAATATGTTGACATGAGATGAATTATTATGTGCAAATGGCCTTATATGTCATCAGATGTGTCATTGCTTGATCATAGAATCAGCGCTGCCAATTCTTAAAACGGAGAGAGGTTGCGGGTGATAGCCGATATGAAACAGAAATCAGATTTATGGAAGTCATATGCGGTGTGATGATTGTCCATGACACCGTAGCGGCGATCTGCGTCGTCCCATGTTGTAAAACCCGAGAAAATTTCATTCTTCTTGTCAAGGCAATAAAATGACAAATTACCATAATGTTCATGAAGTTTGGAAAATTTCTGCATCTCGGATGACGAACGGAATTTACTGGTGATTCGCCTACTTAAATCTAGTTACCAGGAAGACTCTCGACCCGAGATGGGCCTGGATTTTCATGATTTCTTCTGGGGTGGATCAAGTGGTGTTATTCAAAGGCCCGTGATAGACTCCCAGCAAAGAACCCTTATTAGAGTGACCTGCTAAGTTCTTTAAAATAAATTAAAAACTTCAGAAACCAGACAAAATGCAATTGTTTTTGGATAGGAACGGATCCGAGCGAGGATCACATTTTGACACATGCGACACATAGTATTACACATCAACTTAAAATGTTAAAAGAAAAAGAAGGACAGTGGAGAAAAGAGGTAGTGTCCGAGAGAAATGAGAGTAAAGAGAGAGAGGGAAAGAGCAGTTTCAATTTTCTCATAAGATCTGCGGAGCCTGGTGGTTGTCTCGCGTCGCCAAGACTTAAAGCTCCGAGTATCGAGGGCTACACGTGTGAGCGTTCTGAACCCTGCTCGCCGTTCTTAGAAGGTCGAAGTCGAAAGCTTCCTGATCAGAAGTGTTTGCGAGACTTCCTCGAGACGTTGTTTACGCTCCAAGAGGTAGAGATTATTTCTACTTTGGTTTATTTTCCATTCTAGGGGCTGTTTGGTTGAGTTTTAATGCCCTATGTGCCGCTCATCTTTCTTCTCATTTCTAAGGGGCTGTTTGGCAAATTAATGGGTTATGGGAATAGTGCCTCTATTTAGTCCCCTATAAGATCCAGTCTTTGGGTAAGCCAAGCCTTCTGCTTAAAAGGAGAATTAGCTTATGTCCTTCAAGGAAATTGTAGCCTTATCTAAGAACTTTGTAGCCAGGCTTTTTGAATCACCTAAATCACCCCAAACTCCAAGTTATATCCATTTTCCGACTCGCCCCAAAGCCATACTCCCAGTATTTTTGGCTTCTAACTCTACTATCCAGGTTTTTGGGACTGATTTTCGGCTGTGTAAAAGTGAGAATTTTGAATAACATTCTTCAAGGAACTTTTAGCTCTATCTAAGAACTTGATTTTAGGCTTTTGAATCACCTAACCTATCTTCATAACCCTGCTATGGTCCATTTTTTTTCGGATCATACAAATAAGAGGTTGTTTAATGATTTGTTCGTATTTTTGCCACATCAGGTAGAATAATTCAGAGTATACACAGTTTCTGAATTAAAAGTGATACTGGTTAAATTGATTGGAAGTCAAATTTGCAGTGTTTCGAATGGTTTGGCTTATGATGTGCTTGTATGAAAAGGGGCCATTACATGGCTTATTGCAGGCCAGTTATGGATGTTCGGTCACAATTTGGCCTAGAGGTCGATGTATGTCGCCATCTTATAGCAGTGACTTCAGATGTCAATGCATGCATGTATTGATATGATGCGCATGAATCAGGAGATATATTAATTCGTTTTTATATAAATTTCAAATGATGCCTTGGTAATTTTACGAGTAGGCATGATATGTAGCACTCATCATATATGAAGTGGCTGGCGCGGAATGAGTAATGACATGATCGCATCGTGATTACGTAATTAAACGCTATTGGTTGCAGCGTGGCGCGCTCGCAGATCAGCACCGGTTTTTGCGCTCGATGGTATGTCGTGGGGTACATGGTTGATCGACACCGCTCCGTGTTCTTGTGGCGAAGCCGTAACATAGACAACGCCCAAATGAGTTTCACGCTTTAAATGAAAATATGCGTGACGGGCATAGCAACAGGGTAGATCCCCCGCCCACTTGCACCCTGGGGTGGTGAAAGACCCAAAGATTGCATGAAGCGATCACCACCCGGCAGCTCGTTAAAAACGTCAAGGCGTACACGCCCCGCAATGGGAATCTTAAACCGCGGCCCACAAGTGCATAAACACATGGAACTTGGGAAATGCAAGTTGATATCAAGAACCATTAAATGGATTTTGATTTATAAAACAAAAAGCTTTGTTGAAAATGTCCATCATGAACATAATGATGGTTCTGCCATACACTCCCAGATATGCATGTGGGAGCCTAGATGAGGACTCTGACATGGGATAGTGAGTCACATTCTCATCCATGATAGATACATGTAGACATTTGAGTAGAATGTGCATGTTTACTAATGTGGGGCGTACATTGTATGTAATTCTCTATGGGAGAGCCTCATGGTAGGAGTTATTCTCTACTAAGCATTACTCACTCTGTCGTGGGACCCCCTTATAGGTACAGGGCCGAAGATCGTGAACGACGATGTATCGTGAAGCGCCGACACGCGGGTCTTGATAAACTTCTCACAAAAAGCATTGTATGCGCGACAAATTCACCTTAGATTTATTGCCAATATAATGCAGACAGATCATTATGAAGAGGTTCGCGATCGAACTCTACTGATCAGAGTTTCATGTCATTCTCATATTTTAGATTTAAATACTTAATGAATGGGTTCCAACAGAGGATATATCGAGGTAAAGGTCGAGTAACCTATCAGTCCACGAGCAGTCGCACCGATCCTCTACCAAGACTTAAAAAGATCTGCTTTATATATGTTATGTATAAGAGTTGCGTTGTAAATCCATATGGATCATTGTGATATAAATAGATATCAGGATATGGAGAGATGGACTTGTGGTCGCTTACTATTTCGCTTCGAGACTTTATCAGGTTATGGTTGGCATCAAGAATGTGTCAGAGTGTCAGAGCCTCCTAACAAAGCGAGATTCCGATCGATTTTTTGTGCAAATATGGATCCCGATAAATGAGACAAAACAGTGTGGTATCAGGTCACCCAAAATCCATAGGAATCTGGCCGGCGCATGTGTTGTCAAATCTGGGACTCGCCAACAGGCTGATTATAGTTTTCAGACGTGTTCAGGTAAATGGAGTCGCCCAGGGAGCTCTGGGTGGGGTGGGCGGCATCTTAATGTGGGCGGCATCCTCGAGCATTAACTCGTCTCACGAAGATGAAGAGTTCCAGCACAATCAGAGCTGACTATGCGGTTCCGTCCCGGCATTAGTTCCCGTCATCGATTTGTGCATCATCGAGGTGCAGGTTTGTATCGGAAAATGGATGAACAACGTCGGAGAGCGATGTTCAGAGCTCATGTCAGAAAGAATTACCTGATACTTATGCGTGTAACTCGGCGGCGGCGTCACTCAGCGTTGTCAATCAACTCGTGTTCGATCTGACGTCCGGCGGCGATCGCCCGGTCAACACGCGGCGATCGGCCACACCACACTCGGACCCGTCGCAACAGCCGTCCGATCGTCGTCCCCGCCACCGGATCATTAACGGCGCTCGCCATCGGCGAGGCGACGACGACGCGGCGACCGGCGGCGCGCAATGAGAACAACACTTTCCAGTCTGGTGAAGCGTAAGACTTCGTCGCACGGATATCAGAGACAGGGCCGTGACCACTAAGGCTAAGGTCAATCATTTACAGTGTGAGAAAGGTTCCGGCTGTCTCTAGCCAAACAAGGCGTAGAGTTTGTTTCCATAGCCACCAAATTGACACTTTAGATTTGGATCGTTTCCTCGCAGCGGGACCCCAGAGTTATGGGACATCAGCAAATCGAATCATTAGTGACATGATAGACGTAGAATTGTTCTCCAAGTATATGGCCATGGAACCTGCACCACCTAGAAAGCTCACATGCCATCCAAGATTTTTGCGAACGTGCTCGCTACCAGCCGCGAGCGCGCAGAAGCCGTGTGCCGAGTCACGACTTCCGTGCCGGACTTTATGACTAAGGTGTGTCTACGCCTGTGCAGATATCGCATGTCGAGCTTCAGCAAAACCAGATGATAACATACCGCACATTTTTACCTCACACTTTATTACAAGATATTTAAATTTAATGATCATTCGCGATTTATTGTTGCTGCGACGCGTGAAAGGTTTGGGCTAGAGGCTGATCCGCGTCGCTAGATGCAGCCTCTCCCAAAGAACCAGTGGTGAGCGTGGATCCGGAGCGGCCCGCGCCGTGGGGCTGCAGGAATCTCGCGGATTCATCTACTATGGACTCCATGGGTCAGACATGTTCTGAGTTTTGATGGGCATCCTGGATGGACCCGGTCGAGCCGACAGCACCAATAAGCTTCTCATCACAAAGTTACCACCTACAATACAAGACGAATTCCAGATTGTTATGGGATGAAGGCATGATGCTTTACCCTTAATTATATATGCACCTGTGGAAAATATTAGGGATGCTGATGGCTACGCAGTGGTGCCAAGCATTCTAAAAGATGTGATTCAGCGTCTGATGTGATCGAGTCCACCTCGCGTGGCTCTGTTATGATATTGCCTTTTCTATATTAACCATCTAATTACCCTCCGCATGTGGATTAGATTTTCATATTTGAGTTACATCCCGGTATATCGCCAATTTCATGACTCTTCATAGATGGTACCGGCCGAAAGAAGGTCCAAATCGTAAAGAACGTTGATTGTATTTAATGTGTTCAGCGCTCTTACTCGGGGTTTCCGCAGCTGGCCTTGGCGTTAAAGAAGGAGCATCTTCAACATCACATGACATCGATTGGTCGTATGGCGTTTCGGTCATGTGTTACGATCAAGAATCAGATTCATTACCGAGGATTGATGATTTGTTTGGTCAATCGAGCGTCGCCTCCCACTTCAAGATGTACTCTTTGAACCGGCATTACCGCCTGAGATTTTAGAAAAACATCCTCCGGCGATATGCCATTTAGATGCGGCACGTGCCATTTTCGAGTTCACGGTGATGCCATCGTGCCGATTTAATGCTCCAAATGCATTCACGGGATCTCATGCATAGTATATTCCTGAACCTTTACGGATCTGTCATTGCGTAGCCTCGCGATTTACATTTTGATTCACTTAGTCCGATGAGATGCACGGAAAGCGATCACTGAGTGATTGTTCTCCGCCTCAGGGAACACGCTTCAGATGCTGGCGTAGTGGCACAGCTACTATCGAGGTGAGATTCTCGGGGATACGAGTGTCGCTGTGTATCAATGGCGACTCGAGGTGCTGCCATGCGCGCTTATGAGTTAGAGAGGTCAAGTTGGCCCTTTGATAAATAATTTTTGAAGATCAGCGTGTATTATAAGAGATTCACCCGAGACTTCCCTTGCTTCGTTCACTTACGATAGATCAATCTAAAGGAAAGTCGAATTTTTGAGTGGAATGACCGTGCGGAAAAAAGGCATTCCAGAATTGAAAGAGGCCATTAGCGCCCCATTTTGATCGTTTTCGCGTAGTGGATGCAGTGACACAAACAGATTACGCTTCGTGGCATTTAATAATCCGATGCTCTTGTATGCAGTCCGGCAGCACCCAGCTTGGTAGCTTCGTGCCAGTTGTGTCCGCGCGTGGAATTACTCGACGCGCCGCTGAGTCGCAGCCATAGTCTCTTGCATCGGCGCCACTGCCCCGCGCGCAGCGAGTGAATCCATGCAGCTCATTCACAAAAATCTGAAGGATAGCCTCACAACAACTGACCTCGCAAAACATGAGGTGCCATTTACTGATGAGTATCTCGAGATTATGACTTCACTTTGTAAATAACATCCTGGTAAGACAAATGGGTGGGTCATTTAATGGTCATATAGGGCACCGGCTTACTTCGTAGCTTCCCGAGAGTGGTAGATGCTCAAGGTTGTTAGACAATTTGGGCTACAGTATAGTGATAAAGCTCATGGTGTCTTAGGGAGTTTAATGGCCAAAGCTCCTCCCTATCAGCGAGATCGAGTCCCAAAAAGACGCGAAAGATAAAGGTCCATCAAGGACCGCACAAATGTACGGGTGACGAAAGTCATTGGCCCGGCTGTATGGTAGTCTTCAAAGATGTGGAATGGGTCAGGGTTCCCTAGTCGGGCGATCTCGAGAAAGGAGACTTCGTGGCGTTCATCGTTTCTGTATCCGCCGGGCATTCAGTGGCACAAAGATGTACCGCGGATCTTCGCCACGTGATAATTTGAGCAGATGTGAAGAAATATTCGCCAGATTTTGTTCGACAATGTCTCACGTGTCAACACAGCGTCAAGGCAAAGCGCCAGAGGTTAACAAGGCTACTCCAAATCCATCGAGGTAAGGTAAGAGCGGAAGTAGAACATATCAATGATGGATTTCAGGACTTTACTTCGCATGGACATCGCAAGGCGATGCGGCGTGGGTGATAGACGCCATCGTCGCGGCGATTTTTTCGTCGTATCATCGACCTTTCATCTCGGTGAACAGGAAGAGTCGTGATCAAACCGGCGCGCGTGGCGCACCGCATCGATTCGACCGGATCCCGGGAACAGGCTTACTTTTTGGCAGTCTCCGTGCAAATGCGGGGCCGTAAAGTCTGAGAGAAAGGCTTCAATCGTGGGAATACAGTCCCGGTCCGGAGGCACTGATGACATGGCTTTTAGAGAAAATGCTAGACACAAGTCCCATCCAAGGTGGTCTGGAGCAGTTATCCTTCAAGTCGTTGGGTAAATGCAACAATGATCAAATTATACATTGGCATCCTCACGAGTCTTGTGAAAGGTGGGGCCGCGGTTGATTCGACGAGTTGATGAGGTGGAGATAGGATCCATCACAGTTCACAGACCTCGCCGCAGACGCCCCCAGTGACTACTATGCATTTTTCTCCCACTTCCCGCCCCGGGGTCACAAGAGTCTTCGCCATGGCACCGTCACCCCTGAGCTCCAGTGGGGAGATCACATCTTCTGAAATGATCACAGAAAAAGAAGCCTGTTCCATGAAACAAGAAAAACCGTCACACCTAGAGAAGACAAATCCGTCCTTCAAGATATCCAGGTGTGGGGCGCAACAGATCATCGGGCCACGTGAACGTAATCCACATAGAACTAACATACGCTCATGTCAAAATATTATCCGCAGATCTGGCTTCCGCGGCTGGATTCCGGGCGGCTTATCGGTCGATAACGACGGGATCCCCGAGGAGGGACTAAGGTGTTTCATGGATAGCCGTGATCGTGTTTCATGACGCAAGACCGTGGAGGCTAGTGAAAGTGCTCGTGGTAACATCGAGGATTGGAAGAGGTAAATACGGGAACTGAGGATATGATACGAGCTACCTATCATTTCGTTTTAAGGACAGCTGTATGTAGTTTAGCCGCTTGTACTAAATGACTAGTTTGTGTGCATGTGATTGTGTATGGTTGCATATGCATGGGATTGCATGCTAGTGTGCGTGAAATTCGGGATTAAATTCTTTTAGGGGAGGAAGAATGTAAAACCCGAGAAGAATTTAATTTTTCAGAAAATGGCAAAAATAATAAATTTCCATAATGGTTCAAGGAAGTTTGGGGAAATATTCTTCGATTCCTGATGATCTAAACTAGAATTCACCTGTCGGATATTCGCCTCACAACTAGCCACCTAAAAGATTTACCTAATCTTCAGACAAATGATTTCGTGAATTCTTCTGGGTGATCATTATTCGAACGGACCCCTTGTGAGGATTTCACTCTGAATCCTGATAGAAAGCTGTCCAAGTTCTTCAACTGAACTCGTGAAATCCAGGGACAGAACAATCTGTTTTATAGGAACTGATTCAGCGAGATTCAAGTTTTGACATACTCGCTACTAATAGGGTCACACATTTAACTTAAAAATAAGTTGGGCAAGAAAAACAAAGCAAGAAGGAGAAAGTGAGAAAAGAGAGAAACAGAAATGAAGAGGTGAAGTTAGTGAGAGAGACGTGGAGAAGCTCTACATTTTCTAAGATCTGCTTCGAGGGCCTCGCCGCTTGGTCAGCCTCAGGTCAGTCAAGCACTTTAAAGTCGGCGATTCCGCGAGGCCATGTGATATTTGAAACTCCCATGCAGCTCGCTAAGGTTTCACACAGAAAGTTCGGGAAGTCGAAAGCTTTGGATTCAAGAAGTGTTCGTGGGACTTCCTAGAGACGTTGCTTATGCTCCAAGAGGTAGGGATTCTTCCTACTTTGGTTTATTTTCCATTATAGGGGCTATTTGGTTGAGTTTTAATACCCAAGGGCTGTTTCGACCTTTTTTCCCTAAGGGCCTGCTTTTATGGTTCATCAGTGGAGCCAGTAGCTAGTGCCTGCTTTTTGGGCCCCCAAGATGTCAATTTTCGGGGCTGATTTCGGGCTAAAAGTGGAGAATTTTTGGGCTAATGTCCTTCAAGGAAATTGTATCCCTATCTGAGAACTTTATGTTAGGATTTTGAATCACCCAAATCGAACCTCTATAACTCAAGTTATGGTCCATTTTCCGGGACTTCCCCAAGCTGCCCTATCTTGGCCGAACCTACTATCCAGGTTTTTGGGACTGATTTTAGGCTGGGTAAAAGTGAGAATTTTGACTAACATCCTTCAAGGAACTTTTAATGTATCTGCAGTCTTGATGTTGGGTTAATCACCTAAATCTAGACCCTGCACTCAAGTTATGGTCCGCTTTTTCTCGATCACACAATTTAGTCGTTTAATGATTTGTGTTCATTTTTGCCACAATCAAGGGTATTTATCAGAGTATATCATTGCTTGAATTAAGTGATATACTTGGTTGAAATTGATCGAAGCCTGTAATCAGTAGGTTTTAAAGGCTCGCAGGATAAAATAGATGGAAAGCCATTATGCATAATGTACCAGCTGGTCAGATACGCCCGTCGCTTTGTTCCAGCCTTCCCGAGGTTGACGGATTGTCGCCATTCAAAGAAGGCGGTTCAGATGTCAACGTGGCGCTGCATTGATATGATGGCATGAACTGTATGATACATTTTGAATCTGTATTCTTTTTATATATATGTCCAATTAGAGCTATGCCTGGTAATTATGCATGAGTAGGCATAAGGCGCAACTCGCTATACGTAGCATGGTATGAATGAGCGACGGTTGATTGTGATCAGATTATGCACCAGACATCACATGATACGGGTAATGCATGGTAGAGATCGATAATCGCGTTTAAAGTCTGGCGGGTATGTCGTGGGTACAGCTGGTTGATCGGCACTGTTCGTGTTCGGAGATGCTCGTGAATACGGGACAACGTCCAAAAATGAGTCTCACGCTTCAAAATGAAAATACGTGTGTCGGGATATAGCAAGTTGTGGTAGATCCTCTGCAGGAAAGACCCGGTATTAAGGTTAGCCATGATCACTAGCGATGAAAGCCCGTTAAAAAGATCTAAAGGCGCGCGCCCCGCACAAAAACCCGGAATCGCGGGCTCCACAAATGCATAGACACAATATAACTCGGGAAATGCAAGTCGATATGAGAACCGTCTTACCCTGATTTTGATTTATAAACAAAGATCTTTGTTTTGAAAAATGGTTGATGTAACATAACGACGGTTCGGCTACACTCGCATATGCATGTGAGAGCCCGAGGACTCGCCAAGCAGTACAGTGGTTTAAGTCAAGACATTCTCATCCACGATATGCGTGGCAACGGAGTAGAATGTGCATGTTTTACTTGAATGTTCCGGCATACCGTATGCACTTTAGTGGAGTGGGGCCTTGCATGAGTTTGTACTTGGTTAGTACCTCGCTTTCACTCGCTAGCTGTAAGGAAACTCCTTTAAGGTGTACAAACGACACAGTGAATCTTCGCCCATTTCGTAGACCAGAGTTGTAGCTAATGTCATGTGGCCTCGATGAAACTAGAAATGTATTTTGTATAAAAGGATTGTAATTAAATTCTCAGACTATTGCCAAATAGTCTGGGTGGTATCACGGTAAGAAGCTGCCCAGATCGAATCGTTATGGGATCGATTTAAGCAAAACATTCTCAGTATTTTAGATTTTAAATATTAATGAATGGTCTCTGAGGGGACGTGATCGTAGTGTGAGCGAGCAAACCTCAAAAGTTCACCACGCAGTTTCATCGGTTCTTACGGGCACTTAAAGCGCGCTTAGTTTTTATGTTATGTATAAGAGTGTTGTAATAAACTCATGGATTATCAGAATATAAATATATCAGAGATGACATGTATGACTCCCGTGTGGCTCTGCTATTACTTATGCTCTAGAAACCCTGATGGGTTATGGTTATATCAACAGGGCAGTGTTATATGTCATAGAGTCCCGACAAAGTAGACTCTGACCGATTTTTTGTGAAAATATGGATCCCGATAAATGGGACACTAAAGTGTGGTATCGGGTCACTCGAAATCCATAGGAATTCCGCAGGTTGACGGGTTGTCAATGGGACCCCCGGGTTTTGGGCGTCACACATGTAGCTTTCATTATACATGTGACATGATATAACATGCAATGACATCTTACATTGCATATGCACAGGGACATCGCATTAAATGGTTGTGAATTGCATGGACTAGTAAAATGTCGACACTTGTGTTTAGTATTCCAATGGTATATCATGAGTACATGGTAGATCGACCTTGTGTTTGGTGTTTGATGGTGGGCTCGATAAAATGGGACAAAAATCAAAATATATAGGTTCACAGTTTATAAAGAAAAATGAAAATAGTTGTGTTGGGTATAGCAAGAAGGGATAGATACCCCCTCGGGTGAAAAACACGGTATTCTTGGTTAGACATATGTATTCAATGATGAAAGTTCACGATAATTTCGGAAGGCGTGCGAAGCCTGCGGTAAGACCTTGGAAATTCGCTACCCACAAAAACACACAGGACTTGGTAAAAACAAGTGAATATTAGAGTTTGTCCAATGGATTTTGATTTATAAAACAAAATTATTTTATTTTGGAAAAATTGTCATTGATGGAACATATATGACGGTTTTCACACTTGGCATATGTATGTGTGAGAGAGTCGGTGAGGACTCAGGACATGGGACAGGGTGAGTCATATTCTCATCCTTGGCATGTAGACATTTGAGTAGGAATGTTTATGTTTTTACTTGAATGTGTGAAATGGCATAATTACATTTCATATGCACGAGGACATCGCATGAAATGGGTGTGTATTGCATAGTTGTAATTATCCATAAATTTCATGAGTACTAAGATAGATGGTCATCGGAGGTTGCATGGTTGTAAATTAACCTTTGCGTTTCCTAACGCCCCAAAGCGAGACCATAGTTGAGCTAGCCCGCGTCAACTCGCTGAATAATCGTGGATGTGGGTAACTCGACACCACTCCATGAAAATCGGGCGGGTCTCGGCACATGAGCTCTCTGCAGAACAAACTATCCCGTAGTTCTGACAACCTGAGGTCCACATGCGAGGTAAAATAATGGCCACTTGAGCTGCATTAATACTCACAAAATATATATCCTAACCAAATATATTACATGGTTGAGGATTTTTTGCATCACTCTTAATTCAACATATTAAAATTTACAATTATACATATTATACAAAATCAATACCCAAGCCATGACCCGACTCTTACTCAGGCCTCTAGTAGCGCCATCCTGCGTGCACACTCCACACCTGAAATAGTGATTCCTCGGCAGGGTGACAAAGCCCAATGATGATAATTTCCTACATGGAGTTACTCCCCACCTAAGTGCACATGCATAGCAAATAATGCATTCAAGTAGTTCATGATTCTACTCGAATGTCTACATGATGAATCCATGTCCCAGAGCTCTCACATATGCCTAAGCCGAGATGCGAGTAAAGTCACAGGTTCAAAATAAAAGCTGTTGTTCTTGAAAACATACTCTCGAGTTTACAGTAAGAAATATTAGACTACCCTCCGAGGCGAATTGCTGGATAACGCTCCGAAACAGTCATGCTCCTCATCCGGCTAATCTGCTGACGCCCTCCAAGGCAATTCTTCGTAAAATCTTCCTGGAATTCCTTTAAAAACGCTGCTTTTTCTTTCACCCCCATGTCATGCACTCACTTACTATTCTGTGGTGCCCTAAAGGCATATGGAATGCATGAGCCAATCTCCAACACATTCATGCTAATATATTCACATGTGCATATATATTAACATAATTAAATCACATAAAAACATAAGTTATGCAAATTCACAATCAATTACACTCAAAATTAGCTCACACGGGCTTTCACCATCAAACACGAGCAATTCATTTTGAATCACTCAACCAACACATTTTCACACCAAAATTTACGTGTCAATTATTCATAAGGAACAGCTAAACCATCAAAGCCATCGCTCACGACCACACAAATAGGGAATTTTCTCCACTCCCTGCCTCAAAAGCTGAGACCGAAGCCACGGCCAAAACAAGCCCTCGTAACATTCTAACCACACATAGCTCTTAGCTAAAGATTAACACAAGTAGGAAAAGACCTTTACCTCTTGAAGTTGTTTAAAACTCACCAAATTCGCGTTCACATGTAGCCTTCACCGCGTAGAGCAATCCTTATTTCTTGCCCTGGCCGAGAACCGACATCCGATTGGCCGGGAATCCCGAGAAGCGGCTCTCTCTCTCTAAAAACCTCAAATCCCCAGCCACTGCATCTCCCTCTCCTCTCCTGCACGTTTGGCTTTTCAATTTGAGAAGACAATTATTCATTGTTTTGTCTTTAACATTTCATTTAATTCCCATCATATCCCTTCTTCTAGATTTTTGACACTTGGCACTATCTAGGCCGTCCATTTCCATCATCTCTCTAATCTTGCAATATGTGTCACAAGAGTACATGTAGTAGGTGACTTTTGTCACATCACATGTCTTCAAACTCCGCTTTACTCACCATACCTCGGCCCTCGAAAAACGTGAAATCCGACGCTCCTAATTCGACGTGGTAGCTAGATTTCGCGAGACGATTCTAATGGTGAAATCCATTTCATCATCCGAGATCTAGAAAAATTTTGGATTTTTATCGAAATGACCATTTTACCCTTTTTCCGAAAATTGGAATTTTCTCGGGTCTTACATTCTCCTCCTAAAAGAATTTCATCCCGCCTCGACAATCACAACACAATATACATGCATATGCAACGTGCACTGGCTTCATGCATGTAAAACTAGTCATTTAAATATTAAACGACTAAAAACCACGACTCCTTCATCCCCAAAACAAGAAGAGATAGGTGGCCTCGCATCGTGTCCCGCGCTCCCACGCTGACTCCTCCACTCCACCTGCGCCGCCATAACACCTCACCAGGCCTCACGGTCTCAAGGCCACAAAACCTGGATCCCGATTATCTATAATGCACACCGGTCCTCCTCGGCTGTCCCGATCCGTGTCAACCCCAATCTCCTCAATCCACTACATGTGAGCCGATCTCGAGTGTACCTCCGAGCATGGAGACGTGAAATACCGTAGACACCCGACACGCCGGGCAGAAGCCAACCGCACGGCATGCAAAGGCTCACCCTCTCAAGATCTCGGCGGCCCACAAACCCTAGCGATACCTTCCTCGCCTCGTCGAACCCGACCACTCTCTCTTAGGCATCACCTTCAAGAAGACGTGATCTCCAACTCCTCGAACTCTAAGGTCGACGTTGTACATCTCATAGCCGGGCGGCCCGAGTCGTGAGAAGACGCTTATTCAGACAAGCTCACATTCTCTGAGGTGTTCCGCATCAGATCGGGACTCGCGATGGAGCTCTCTCCCACCTCGGTCCAACATATCGCTGATCTGCATGGCCTCCCATACAATGCCTCATATGGTGCCATCCGTATACTCGCCCGATAATTGCTGTTTGTAAAGCTTAATTCACTGGGCTGGAAAATGCTCTTCCCAACTACCCTTATGATCCAGACGCATGTCGAGAGGCATGTCCCTTCTAACACCAGATGGCCCTTCTCCGACCTAATTAATCGTCTGGTGGAAAAGTTGTACCTTCATGGTCAATCAGAAGCTCCATAGCCTTTGAAACTTCTTCCAAAAGTGCGTCAGAACCTTTCAAGGTCTCTATCCGACACTATGGATACCGGTACTCCATGTAACCGGACTATCTCTCGATTATACAACCGACGTAGACTTCCACTTCCGAAGGTCATCCGCACGCGCTTAGAAAAAAATATGGCTCCACTTTGTGAGCCGGTCCACTATCACCCATAAATCGCATCATGGCCTTGGCGGTGTCCGTGGAAAGTAGGTCACAAAAATCCATCGCGGACGCGTTTCCACTTCCACCACCCGCACTTCCAATGGCTGAAGTAGCCCCATCGCTTCGGTGCTCGCCCCAACCTCGCCGACATCGCGGAGCCATCGTCGAACAAAAGTCCCCTCACGCGTGTCTCTTCATTCCGCTCTAGTAGTACTGGCGACGAAGATCCGGCCATTCGTGCCACCCCGGATGCATGGCAACCCATATGGAAACTCCCCGAGGATCTCTCTCAACCCACAACTAGTGGAACCACTACCCGTCCTCTATACTGAAGACTACCGTCTACATGAATGGTCCAGCTCTCGTCACCTATACCTGACTGTACCCGGTCCCTGATGGACACTATCTCCACGTCCTGCCCCTAGGACTCAATCACTCTACTCAATAGAGACGCTGTAGCTACCAAACCCCCCAACGTACCTTGAGCCTACTCGGTGACAGAGTCTGGAACTCCGGTCCTGACGCCTCGAGCATCCGCCACTCCTGAAGCCATACCAGCCAATGCCCGTGGACTTCCGACCGAGTGCACGAGCCACTCACATTTGCCTTACCAGATGGTAATGCAAAGTGAAGTCATAATCCTCTCTAGGAACTCCATCCATCCGTGTCGCCTCATATCGAGGTCCCGCTACGTGAAAATATACTTTAGAATTTTATGGTCTGAGTACACCTCGAACTGCTTCGCCAGCTGGCGCAGCGGGCGCCCAAAATCTTCAAGGCGAAGACTACGGCCACTAACTCCATGTCGTGTGGGGTAATTCTTCTCATGATTCTTCAACTGACGGGAACCATAAGCTACTACCCTCCCGGACTGCATCAAAACACATCCCAGTCCGGCCCTCAAGGCATCACAATACACCGCGGTACACCGCCCCCTGTCCCGGATCAAGATAGGAGCCGGCGAAGCCCCCTCTTCAACTTCCGAATGTATTTCTCGCATCGGCTATCCTAATCACCCTCGACCTCCTTCTGGGTCACAATAATCTCTCAGCTTCATAGGTTCCGCGACCGTGAGAAATCCTCAATGAATCTCCTGTAATACCCAACCAATCCCAAGAAACTACGTATCTCGAAGACTGACTTCGGCCTCTCCCAACTCATCACGGCCTCGACCTTCTCTGGGTCCACTGACACGCCTGATGCTGACACCACGTGTCCCAAAATCTCACCTCAATAAGCCAAAACTCGCACTTACCGAATCCTCAAGCAGACAAATGATGGTCTCTCAACAACTTTAACATGGATCCTCAAATGATACCATGTGCTCTACTCGACCGGGAGTAGATCAAATGTCATCCACGGAAGACTACAACAAACTGGATCTAAATAGAGGTCGAATACCCTATGCATGAGGTCCATGAATGCCGCTGGCGCATTCGTCAATCCAAAGGGCATCACTGTAAACTCAAAGTGCCCATAGCGTGTCCTAAACGCTATCTTAGGGATATCTGTCTCCCTAACCCTCAGCTGATCGTAACTAGTTGATGAGCTTAAAAGTCATCTATTTTTAGTCCATTTTTCTGTTTGTTTTTCATATAGAAATGAATAAATAATATACGTAAATAAGGAAGGAAATCCTCACCAAATTGTTATTAGCAGAAGAGAGAAAGAAAGAAAATACAAAGAATAAGTGGAGGAAAAAAGCGCCGAATGGCAAAGCAAGTAAATGAAAAGAACCGGCTCGAAGCCATTGATGCAAACGGGGTTTGCCACGGGCCCGTACCATGAGGTCGCAACATCGTGAAATCGGGCGGAAATCTTATTCGTCGCGACATGGATAACAAGATATTGATGTCGCTGACATCCAAGACAAGTCAAAGACCGCAAGATTTTGCCGCTGTCGCGACGTGGGACTTGCATCGCGGACATCAAGAGCAACCGCTTGAAAGCCCCGCAGAACTAAGCCGATGTCGCTTATCGCGGAGATTGATGTCGCTGATCGATGATGTCACGACAAGGAAATCGTCGACTTGAAAATCATCAAGAGAAGATCGCAAGCCATAATCGATGTCGCGACATGAGATCGGGGTCGCGACACCGTGACCGCTTCAGTTGAAGGGTGAAGCTTCATGAAGTGAGGTCGCTGACAAGATATCGAATGCGACATCGTGAAATCCACCGTGAGATCAAAGCCGCAAAGACGTGAAGTGAGGTCACGACAAGATGTCATGTCGCGCAAACATCGAGCGACTTTCGCCTCTGAAGCCTACAAGTGACATAAATGATGTCGCGACAAGAGATTGATACCGACATCCCAAGACATTATTGAAGACTCCGGCAGATGAAATGAGCCGATGTCGACAAAGATATCGACGCCGCCGACATCAAGTAGAGAACAATTGAAACCCGCCAAGACGTGAGAAGATGTCGCTGAGCAAAGATAGCATGTCGCGACATCGCGAATGACCAAATCAAGGCTAAGCATAGAGGGGAATTGATGTCGCTAAGATTCTATGATGTCACGACAAGGAAACTGGAAGTCGCGAATTTTTCGAATGCTGATCGTGGGCCCGGATACTCAAAAATCCACAGCCAGTTACATCGGGATTAGGGCCCACTGAGAACCCTTATAAATACGCAAATTTCATCCAAATATTAAAGCAGCTTCTTCATGCCACGGTACGAGGTCTGGATAACTCGAAAGCCATTTTCTTTAATTTTCTTTTTCTTTTCTTTTTATTTTTCTTAATTTTTTTCTCCGCCGCTTAGAGCGCATTATGCTCTCGTATTTTATTTTCGCTGTGATTTTCTGAATCCGATGTTATCGCTTGAGCCGGCCGAATGCATTTCAATTTCTTTTCAAATTACCAATTGGAATGTTTGAGTTCCACAAATTTGAATTCGAGTGTTTCGCCTTCAAATTGCGCTATTCTTATGATCGAGGGAATGCCAGTATCGCTTAATTCCGCACCTGAGAATCCAAATTTCCATTAAGTGAACGTTATAGTCGAATTTATCTTTCCCGTAGTCGCTTTCCACAGCCTGTTAATTTCGCCAATGAATTTACTTGGTTTTGGGTTTATCGCCTCGGGATCCGAATATCGCTTTATCCGCGGGCGAATCATGGGCTATCAAGCCGATTTCAAGGAGGTCCGAGGACACGTGGAAGACATTCCCCGAGAGTAATGTACATTTCTTTGAAGGTATACTAACCTCGTTTATTGGGTGGATCTGAGTTTGTAAGTTCACTTAGATAAATCCTCTTCTCACTTGAAAATCAAGAATCCAGTTGAATGAGTTATCTATTTAAACAAGCAAAGAGTTCTCACCTCAATTCATACGAGCTAACCCGTGTTAGCCGGTGATCTAATCAAGAAAGGTTGATTCATTCTAATTTCGAGGAGGAGCAACTGAAGTTGTATATCCTGCTTGACCGATAACTGGAGCCATAGTTTACAAATTCATAAAAAATGGTATGAAGCATTGCAAAAGAAAAATACCCGCATTAAGGAAGTCCATTTTTTAAAAGTATATCTACCCCCCCGTATTCGAGAATCAGTCATAAATTAGATGATGAAATGGAGTACGGAGAGATCCAATGCACTACAACGCTTGGACAGATTTTGAAACTTGAGACACCAAGAAATTTTACCCGTGAATTAACTACGAATCGATAGTTCACTATAACTGCTTCTATCGGGATGTGTCTTCTCGAGGATAACTATCTCGCATTCATTTCTTTATTAGAAATTAACTATTCTTTATTCTTTATTTTCCAATATGTTGGATGGTTCAGTTATTTTCCTTTTGTTCGCTTAATTTTCCAGCACCTTAATGCTGGATCCTACTATCATTTTGTGTCCAGTTTAGTATGGAAATTCGAGTAGTCGCAGAAGATTGGGTACGGAGATCTCCGTTGATCGACATTCTGACTAAAATCCATTTTATTACTTGTCGACCGCACTCTGTAATATCGCATCAAAACCAAACTTGAAAATGATTTACTCTAAGAGATTGGTGGCTTATATAGCATAAGGATAACAAGCTTGCGTCGCTGTCGCGATTGCACAATAGTCCGTAGTAGCGCCAAATTGTACGTGTGTTTCTGGGTTCGGTCAACAGTTTTACGGCTGCCAAGGGATTAGACACAGTCTGGTAGTAGTGTCATAAATTTGTATGTGTGTTTTGGTTCGGTCAACACTAGTGCGAAGGTCTATCTTGAGGTAGACTCACGCCCTCTCTCAACCGAATCAAAAATCACAACTCGGCTAATAGGTAACACCGATTCTGATCGCGAACCCCCGTTCAACTCGTCGCATCAATGCACAAATAAGGGTCTTGTCCTTCTTCTTCGCAAATAGAACCGAGCGCCCCCATGGTGAAGGCGTTTCGCCTAATGAACCCCTTGTCCAAGACCCCGTAGCCGGGACTCCTCGAGTCTCGCAATCGAACCGGGTGTCATCCTACGTGGAGTCATAGATGGTGAAATACTAGGTGTAACTCGACACCGGTCTACAACCCTCAGAGGCAATCCCCGTAGCTCATCCGGGAAAACATCCTCGTACCGCGCAAACTACCGAGGTAGATCTAAGTCCCGGGTCTCACCTCGGGTCCCTGGGGTAAGGCTCGCTAGTCAACTCGCCAACTCGCCCCTCGACACTCTGGACCTCGCACAACCGCCTTGGGCAAAATTAAGTTCGGGTCTCCGAAATACAACACAAGTACCGGTCCCACGCGGTAGGCGGTAACCCTCCTACGCTCACAATCGGAGGACACTCGTAGTAAGTCGTTAGCCAACTTATCCCAAGGGATGACGCGAACTCGACATGTCCATGAACCTCAAGTCCACCGTGAGTGTAGTCCCCGAAATTTAACTCGCAACCACGACATATCATCTCTTATCCTCGCCTAATCCCTGTGGAGAACTCACATACAAGTTCCTCCAAGGCCTCAACCTCTAAGCCCAACTCTATCACAACATCATCCCCCGTCACCGGAGAATTCTAGCCTCGCGTGACGAGTAGTATCCGGAAAATACTGGCCCATGAAAAGATCACGCGGAACTCGCCCACGCTATCGCCTCATTCTGTGTCTCGCCTGGCCCACCCATACTTAGCCTCACCCTCTAGCTGAACGCAGCCTTAGTCTAATCCTCGGGTCGCGTCGAGGTAATCTCCTCCATAGCCTCCAACACCTTCTCGACCGCATGAGCCAATGGTCCGCCACCATCTGATTCTCCTCCTCAGGAATGCCAAGGATGATGTGCCATAACTCAAGGTTGACCTCCCCGGGCTACCCGCCGTGATTAGCCTGCGGCAATACCGCAGCCGCAAAACCTACAACCTCAACAAAGGCCTGCTAGTCAAATACTGGTGGTGTCTGACCAATACCCCGTGGACGACCTCTACGTCCTCGCCCTCAACTAGCCATCTACACATGTCAAATGACAAGTTAAATTAATGCAAGATTCTAAGGCGTAAACACACTTCCGAGGACACTATTCACATACAGAAAATATTTCATACACAATGTCCATGCATTTATAGGTAATGCAAGACATGATTTCATTTTATTAAATCATAATCAACATCAAAATTTTATTTTTTTGAAAATTTCATTTTTGAAAATTTTTATTTCATGTGATTTTATTTTATTTTATTATTATTATTATTATTATTATTATTATTATTTTATTTTATTTATTTATTTATTTTAAATTTGTGAACAGTGCTCATGAACAGTGTTAATGAATAGTGTCACAAACAGTGCACTAAGTCCAAAACTCGAGTCAGGTGCAATGCGTGCACACCCAACTGACCACGGTCGCACGCACGTGCGCCTGTGTCGGCGGGCCGCATGGTCGACGCCTCCAAAACCGCGTGTCCATTGACAACCCGTCAACCTGGTGGAATAATCGCGAATGTCTGCAACCCGACACCACTTCATGAAAACTGGGTAGCCCTCAGACGGAAGCTCTACCCAAGGTACAAAACTCGCCCCAATAAGTTTACAATGACCACATTCACATGCGAGTAAAATAATGACACTCGTCTCTCGCATCAATACTTACAAAATATATATCTCAACCAAATATATTACATGGTTCAAGAGTTTTTACATCATTCTTAATTCAACATATATTAAAATTTACAATTCTAATACATGTTATACAAAATAAATACCCAAAGCCACAACCCGACTTTCTTCTATACGCGGCCTCTAGTGAACGTCGTCCTCATGCACACCCTCGTACTTCAAACAAAGGATCCTCGACAGGTGAGCCAAAGCCCAGTAGTGATAATTTCCTACATGGGTTACTCCCCACGTAAGTGCACATGCATGGCAAACAATCACATTCAAGCAATTTCATGAACCTACTCGAATGTCTACATGACCAATCCCATGTCCCGACTCCCTCACATATGTCTAAGCCGAATGCGAGTAAAATCACAGTTTTCAAAACAAAAACTATTTGTTCTTGAAAACATACTACCGAGTTTCGGTAAAAATATCGGGACTGACCCTCCTAGGCGACTACATCGAATAACTCCTCCGAAACAACATAGTCCTCATCCCAAGTTTCGATTTGTCGACGTCCCTCCAAGGCAATTCCGCTCTAAAAATCTTCCGGAAATTCCTTTAAAAACGCTGCTTTTTCTTTTCAATTTCATGTCATGCACTCACTCCTAATATTCTGCGCATTTCTACAGATATGGAATGCACAGATGCCAATTCCAACACATTCATAATATATTCTACATGCATAAGTTATTAACATAATTAAATCACATAAAACATGTTATGCAAATTCACAATCAATTATACCAAAATTAGCTTACATGGGCTAATTAACAAACATGAGCAATCATTTTGAATCACTCAACCAAACACATTTTCACACCGAAATTTTCGTTAACACTATTCACGTGAACAGTGAAACCCTCGGATTACTGTTCACGACCACACAAATAAGAATTTTCTCCACTCGGTTCAAAGCTTTTGAGACCGAATTTACGGCTAAAACAAGCCTCGTAACATTCCTAACTATTTACATGGTTTTAGCCAAAGATTAACGCTAGTGTGAAAAAGATCCCTACCTTCTTGAGTTGCTCTGAATCCGACAAAATTCCGCGGCCCATTAGCCCTCGTCGCAGAGCAGCTTTGCATTTCTGTTCGCCGAGAACCGACGGTCCGATCGGCCGAAATCCTAGAGAGAAGGTGCTCTCTCTCTTTCTAAAAACCTAAAATCCCCAGCCACTGCATCTCCCTCTCCTCTCCTGCACGTTTGGCTTTTCAATTTGAGAAGACAATTATTCATTGTTTTGTCTTTAACATTTCAATTTAAATTAAATCCCATCATGTCCATTCTTCTAGCACTTGACACTATCTAGGCCGTCCATTTCCATCATCTCTCTAATCTTGCAACACGCTGGGCCACAAAGAAGATACGCACGCCGACTGCTACATCACATAAACCTCAAACTCCGCTTTACGCAAGACTCCGATACTTGCGCCCTCGTAAAACGTGAGACTGGATCGGCTCCGACCTCGACGTGGTAGCTAGATTTCGCGAGACGATTCCAACGGTGAAATCCGTTTCGTCATCCGAGATGTAGAAAAATTTCGGATTGTTACCGAAATGATCATTTTACCTTTTTTCCGAAAATTGGAATTTTCTTGGGTCTTACAGCGTTTGGTGTTGATTGTGTAGGCTTGGAAAATGGGACAACATCCTAGTTGAGTCGCGTAGTTTGAAAATGGTAAATAAAATTATGTGTGGGGTGAAAGCTCCGTTATCTTTTTGTTACACATATGGATCCATCGGTGAAAGCCCGTAAAAGTGTGGGAAGGTTTGCGAAGCCTGCGGTGGACCCCGGAAAATTCGCCACCCATATAAGACACATGGATTTTTGAAAAAAAAATGATCATTGAGGTGAATATCCAAAAAGCTTTTGGTTTGAAAACAAATGAAATTTTTTTTGTAAAATGATCATTAGATGTAAGCCAAGAATGATGGATTTTATCACGCATGAGTTTCGGCATTGTGGGATAGGAGTCGGTTAGGACTCGTGAGTTTCTCGACTCCGAGCCGATGAGGACCCGCATGGACATGGTGAGTCACATCTCATTCATGGCATGTAGAATTCCATTATAGTTGCATAATCTGATTGGAATGTGTTTTTCGTGACATGACCATTGCATGTGTACTAGGTGGGAGTAGCCTCGTAGGAGTTTACTCTTAGTAATATAGACGCCACCTTGTCGCGATCCCCTTCGTGCAGTGAGTGCGAGGGGAGACTGTCACCAGGTCACATTGTGAAGAAAGCCGAGTTGTGGCTTTGGTTCTTACTTTTGTCAAATATATTAGAACAAACTGTTTTGATATATGTTTTTGTGTAAAGAGTATTTTAATTAAACTCTTAAGGACTATGACATTATAGCCTTTTGCATTATGTTGAGTATGGATAAATGGACCCTGTGTGGTCTTTTTTTTTTTCGTAGATGGACCCGGAGAGGTCATATGATATTTGGCCGCGGATGGGCCATGCTATTATCTATTGTACATGTTGTATTTTTGGATAGAGCTCCCTGTACAAAGGAGACTCTATCCGATTTTTGTTAAATTATGGGTCCCGGTAAAGAGGACATAATAGTGTGGTATCGGGTTATCCGACATCCACAAGTTTTCCACGAGTTGACGATTAGTCAACGGACACCCAGGTTTTGGGGCATCATACAATTTGCCCCTTAGATTTCCATACAAAATTAGAATCAATGCTAGACCAGCAACATAGCCCACGTGATAAACCGTGGGTTGAGCCCATTACAACTACTTATGATTCCTTTGATATGAAAAGAGTTATAAAGGCACGTAAATCTCTCTCCCTCTCCGATGGGGGACAAGGAAAGCAAGAGGTTAAAGTTTAAACGTAAAAATTTAAACTTCCCATGGAATAAAACCCGTGCGCTCAGGGTTCTTCAATTAAACCATGAACCACTAAGCCACAATTGGATTTGTTAAATTCTTGCAAATAAAAATATAATATTATTTCTTGAAAAATATAAGATCATTTTCTTAAAAATATAATATATTTCAATATAAATATAAATATAATATATATATATATATATATTACAATTTTATTTTTTCATTTTCAATGAATTTTTATCTTTAAATATTATACATGTTATATTTTTATAAGCAAATACAGATTATCTATAAAAAAAAAAAAAAATGGAGTAACTAAATTATAAATAATAATTATATATTTTAAAAATATTAAATATAAAGCAATATTTATGATGACATCGATTCAATCATCGATTTGACCAATAAATCATGAATCAATAACTTTTTCGGTTCAGTAACCGATTGAGTTTTAAAACATTGATCAAAATCCTATAATATGCTTGCATGAGGAAAAGGGTAAAAAAAAGGTCCAAATCTAAAAGTAGGTTTGTCCAATCATGAAAGTTTACATCGTTGACCAAAAATCATATCATGAGAGTCCTTGAAAAAATGGTATCACTCTTTTTTGTGTAGACAAATGCTTGTAGATTTGAGGAAGAAATTGAGAGATGCTTGGAGAAAATGCCAAAAACCTTAACATTAACCGAGATTACTTTTAGAAAGAGTTGAACCAGTCAACGAAAGGATACCATTAACTGACAATTATGATCTTCAAATGTAAACTATGTTTAAAAAATGAATAATTGATAGAAACAATCTCAACTTTCACTAATCTTCTTTAAATAGTCCAACTATTTGTATTTACACAAGTTGTACTATCTCCAAAATATTACATTTACATTTTCATTACAACAAAACTAATTCGGGGACTTACATAAGGTGGACTCCTAATGCTGTGTTGGCCTTGCTGAGTGCGGTATGTCTCTAACTACCCTTCGCACCTTACACATGGATGAAAAGTATGTTTCTTTATAGCTTAGTGGAAAACAGATAAATGTGATACGACAACTCTAATGGTCCTCTCAATTACGCGATAATGCTTAAAATAATTCACATATCGTAGCATTCATATCTCTCGTAGGAGTACATAATGTGTTTTATATCGTATGCCTCAAGTGGTACACTATAGAACATAATTGAGATATGCCTTAGCATAAGGGCTGATTGCTTTTGTTTTCTTATGGTTCATTATTCAGATACTTATCATATAAATATTTGCCTGCATAAGCTAGTAACAATGAATGAGTGGGACGTGGCACAATAGGTACCCGAAGGTACGGTACAACATTAAACATAAGTGTCGAAGCACTGAACAGATGTGACTACAACACGAAACAGAGTGTCAGAAGATCGAATGTAAATGCCTTTCAAGAAATAGAGTGCGAAGCAAGACTAGGATGTATGTTTGGTAAAGCACTCAAACAGAGTCTGGAGCACCAAATTGCATATACCTATTCATTCACTATTTGGTCTTAGGCAGGCATACAATTATATGTGTTTCAGAGCTTTTTATTCCAGTCTTAATAACATTCATGTAGTTGTGTAACCCAAAATGCAAGAATTCATCTCCATTTCCTAACGATTACCCTGATCCCCCATTTTCTTAGGTTTTATAGGAATAACAATCAAACAAGCAAAGTAGAGAATAAGAAACAAAGCATGTCTAGAAGAACTGGTTCACTGAGGTGAAGCATAGCTTTGCCGAGGCAAAAAGGTTCACCTAGGTGAAGCATCCTTCGCCTAGGCAGAGCAGACATGGTTCAGAAGTCAGTCTTGGGTTTCCATGGGCGAGCACTCCTTCACCTAGGAGGAGAGGTGTCGGGCTGGAACAAAAATTAGGCATTTTTGCCCTATTTCATCAAAAACATACAATCCAAAACAAAACAAATTCAAACCAAATCACAAAACCCCACTCAAGCCAACCAAAAATACATTTATGGAAGAGTTAGGGTTTTCCTAACACACGCTTAAAAAAAGGAGTTAAGATAGTTTCCTAACACACATAAACAAAGAATGAGTTACGATAGTTTCCTAACACACACATAAACAAAGAATGAGTTAGGATAGTTTCCTTACCTTTATTCTCTTGATCGACTTCAACCTAGCCTTCCTTTCCTTCCTTTCCTTCTCTTCTTTCTTTCCTTCCTTTACTTGATCAAGTAAAACCCCAAAAGATGGAGAAATAGGAATCCAAAGAATGGATTCTTCTCTTCTCCATCGAAATTCCCTAGACCCCTTAAGCTAAAACAAATGGGAATTCTTATGATCTAGAGAACAAGTTGTTCTCTTAATGGAATTTGGCTCAATTTTTCTCCTTTTGCTTTTTAGTCCTTCTTCTTCATTCAATTTGAAAATCAACTTATTAATATTCTACTTTAACATATAACATTTTATCTTATGTCATTTGGGTCTTTAATTGGTTAATTACCAATTTACCCTTTTTTCACAGTTAGCACTTCTAAATTTCATTTAAAATATAAATTTGACTTCCCTTTGTTCCCACCCATAGTCTAACTAAGCTCCCCAGTTGATTCTCTCTCTAAAAGAATCTCTCTCTCTCTATTCCTTGCTTTCCTATTAAGCTATCTTCAAAGCCATGAATGTTTCTCAAAGCTTTTTCCACCACCAACTTTTGCCTTCTTTCCCTCTATCTCTCTTTGTTTGAGCCATGCTAATATTCACACTCCAAGCCTAGGATAACAACATCCAAGACAACCATCTTTCATCCTCTCTACCGTTTCTTCGATTTCGGAATCCAATTTTCTACAAGTTTCCACATCTCGGTTATGGAACTCGTCATTCTCGACAATATTATCGAGAGATTACTTACCGTCAAATCCAGACCATGGAAGCATATAAAACCCATAAAAAAAATTTAATTTTTCTGAAAAATGACAAAATAGTAAATTGTCGCAATAGTATAAGGGAAAATCTGGAAATTCCCTAGACCTCGGGTGATAGAACGGACCTCACCAATAAACTCGTGTCGTGGAGTTTAGTTACCCTGACGAATTGCATCGAATTCTGAGGTGGTCAAAATTTCATGCAATTTAAGGTGAGACAGGTAAATGGCATGACAACGTATGACATGGCGCCACATGGCATCACGAATTTTTTTAAAATAGTGGACATGTGGAAATGCCACATGGTGAGACATGTGTGGTCTTGAAAAGCACGGGAAGGAGTGATGAAAGATGATGAGTGGGTTAAGTGTCATAGATGACACTTTGTACCAAAGGCAAACAAAATGGGACACACGGGAGCCATGTTACACCCTAAATAAAAAGACTGGCGAGTGGATAAGAACGGATGAAGGAAAGAAGGGAAGAAAAGGAAAAGGAAAGGGGGAAAAGAAAGTGAGAGAGGAACGGAGGACTGATCGACAACACTTCCTTAGATCTCCAATAAAGCGACGGTCAAAACTCGTTGGAGCAAGAGGCAAAGTTTGTCTACGCAATGAGAGCTTCGTGTAGGTACCAAGATCCGGAAGCCAAACTCCAAGAGGTAGGTTCTTACCTCGTTAACTTGTCTAAGGGTCATTCGATGGCCATGAGTTGTAGCCTTAATGGTGGGGTTGATCCAAGAATAGTTGTGATCAAACTGTTGGTGAATTACGGACCAATTTCTAGGTCCTCTCTGTTTTCCGAACTGCAGTTCTGAAGCAGGTTGTAATTTCTAGAAAATACGGACTTGGGTATGATGATTTTGTAGTGTGTCAATGCTGGACATGAACTAACATGCTAAACTGTGTGTACAGTTTTGGTTCTGAACATGAAAATCCAGTTTTGTGTGTTGTTGCTTGATTGAATGACATGCAAGTGTGTGAAATATCATGTGGATATATGCAGAAATTGATGTATTTACATGAGTTGTATTATGGATGTAAATTGTATGTTGTAGATATGATTATCCATAAATCATAAATGAAGCATGTAGCTCTCATCATTCGTGTAACATGAAAGAACATGCTATGACATTCTGCATTGCATATGCATGGGGACATCGCGTGAAATGGGTGTGAGTGCATGACATGAATGAGCATTGTGTTTGGTGTTTAAATTATGACTCAAAAAAGGTAATTTACATCTGTAGTTTCAATGTTTGAAATTAGGCTCGATAGTAGCAAGAAGTAAAGACAACCCTCAAGTGAAAGGCCCGATTTCGGGTCGACATAAGTATCCAAAGTGGTGAAAGTTCGCGGAAAGTGTCGAGGTGTAATAAATTGCTTCGAGACCCCGAAAGTCTGCTACCCACAAAAGACACATGGCTTTTGAATAAAGAAGTTTTTTCGGAGATTGTCCAAGGAATTTAAATATAAAACAAAAATCTTTTGTTTTGGAAATGAAAGTTTTTCACGCATGGCATATGCATGTGTGAGGGAGTCAGTGAGGGAGTCAGTGAGGGCTCAGGACATTGGCATGACATGTGAGCATTCATGTAGAAATGCATATGTGGTCAAGCCAATGTGTTTGTAATGATCAATCATATATCAAAAGAGCACTTAGGTATGAGTAGCGCTATAGAGAATTCCCCACCGGGCATTGCCTACGGCCGTAGGGAAAATATTTTTCAGGGCTGAGGCCCACCAGATGGAACTCATCTAAGGCCTTAATGTAAAGCATGTCAGACAGTAGCTTATTTCATATTTTGTAAAATAGACGCTATCCGCTTTCTCGTTATGTAAAAGGGAAGAGTTGTAAATAAAACCATTTTGAATTGTTTAATACGCTTGATGTTTTTCCCAGATTTTTGTGTGCCCTTATTATGATGAGCTACTGCGGATTACTTAGAGTATTCGGGAAGAAATTTGAGGTGCAGAAATGCCATAAAGGCTATCGTGTGCTCGGGGCAAGTTTTAGGTCACAAATGTAGTTTCCGGGTCCCTCGTGTCGCGATAGGTTCCTCAAGGTCGCACATGGTTCTCAGTCGCAGCGCTTGTTTGTCGCGACATAGTATTTTTTATGTCGCAACAGTGCTTATTTCTCTATTGTGACAATGCTCAAAGTATATCGTGGGTCAGTTCTACCAATGGTTAAGAGGGTTGTGTCGTGACCCTTCGTGTTGCAACAGGTTTAGCCTTGGCAAGAGTTTCTATGTCACAATAGAGTATTTTTGTGTTGCGACAGAGTTTAGTCAAGGCCAAGAGTATCTATGTCGCGACAGAGTTTGGCCTTAGTTGGAGTTTTTATGTCACGACAAAATTACTTTTGTGTCGTGGATGCAGTTAAAGGGGGAAGGTAAAAGATTTCAGTCACGACATAATATTTCTTCGCGGTCGCGATAGAGCTCGCCTTTGGTCGGAGCTTTTTAATGTCGACAAATACTTTATGTCACTACGTAGTTGGCCAAAGTGAAGAGAGATTTGTGGTCGCGAACATAATATTTTTGTGTGTCATGGCGTAGCTCATCAGCTGAGTTTGGGGGCGGTCACGGCTTAGGCATTCTCACGCCGCGACAGAGTCGCAACGGAGAAATTATGTTACACAGTAGTATCTTAATCCATCGCACAGTAGCTCTGGCCTTGGTCGAAGTTTTATGTCACAACAATGCAGCATTCTCAATGCCATATCAGAAAGGCTGCGTAGAGAAATTATGTCAGCAATGTGAGTATCTCTATCCGCCATCGTAGCTCGCTCTCTGGATAGGACGCAATGACAAAGTATTTTTGACGCTTAATCGTGAAGCCGGGGATAAGGGCCAAGATAGTTACGCCATGACATAGCATTCTATGTCGCAACAAAGAGGGCAAAGCAGTACTGGCATTGCAACCAGGTTGCATGTGCGATGTATCCTGTCGCATACAGGGCGCCCGTGTCATACGCGATGTGGCATGCCATGCGCGCACGATGCACTGCCAGCACGTAGCTTATACTTATACAGAGGTACCCATAGGTACATTAAGAGTAGAACGATGTACATTACTTTACTCTTATTCGTTATTCAGACTCTTATCATATAAATGTTTAACTACCTACACCAGTAATAAGAAATGAGTAGGACACATCACAATAAGTACCAAAGGTATGGTACAGTACTGAGTTGCCGTAGCACAAAGCAAGAGTGCCTAGTACCGACAGAGAGTGTTGTCGCACTAATCAGAGAGTACTGAAGTACTAAGTGTGCCAAAGGATGGTCAGAGAGTGCCGTCACACTAATCAAAGAGTACCGAAGTACGATACGTGGCGCCCACGTAATAGAGGTGTCGTGCCATTCCATATTCGATCTTAGGCAGTCCTACAATTATATGTGTTCAGGAACTTATTATCTTATCATAAAGGCATTAAGTTTCCGCTACCTTTCAGCGCGAGGTACGGCTCCACTTTTCCTTTACCTAACAATGTATGAATACCCATTTTGCTACACTTATACAGAATACCCGAATATACCCTAGTCGCCGGGCATGTTTGGGGTATTTCAGAAGCTTCAATTTGAATGTTTCGTGAGTTGAATGCGAAACACGGAAATGAGAGACCCGGAAATTACAAGAATTAAGGACAATTTTGTAATTGGTCCAAAAGGGGGGCTTAAAAGTCCTAATGTGAAAAGACTAGAGGCCAAAATACAATAAAAGGAAAGTTTATTTATAAATAGAAAGAGTTATGGGCCAAAAAGCAAATAAAGAAAACTTAAAAACCAAAATGGTTTTTTATCTGTGCCAAATACGGGGCTCTCAACAAATCCATGATTTAAGACCAAATTGGTCTCCAAAAAGAGGGAGAACCTGATGGGAGAAGGAAGAGGAAGAGAAGAAGAAGAGAAGAGAAGAGGAGAGCCAAGCCAAAAAGGTATGGATGCTCGACTCAAGGTGAATTTCAGATGGACATTAGGACTAGCATGATTTTGATACAAGAATTTCTCGGTACGGGATGGCTGTGTGGTTTCATTTGGACATTAATTTGTCTCTTCTCTGTAGGTTTTGCTAGGCAAACATTCTAACTCTAGATTTAAGGAAATTTTGGTTGAAAAGCCTCTAGTTGATAAGGAGTAGAGATGGAATCTCAAAATCCTAAGGTTTTGTAGAATTGGGTGAAATTTGTATGAACTCCTGATTCTTTTTGCAATTTAAAAGTGTTTCGTGGAGTCAGAAAAGGGATTGCATGTTAGTTTTGATGAAGGATGCATTAGGAGTGATATATGGATGATAAAGCATGAAAAATGGGAGAAAATAACCATTCTGGGCAATTTCGGGTGAATTCTACCGGTACAAGTTGAGCTTGTACCGGTACAATTTCGGTTCAGTCATTTTTAATAATCCTGTACCAAGACATGTTAGACTTGTAACGCAGACAACCCTAAGCTTTGGTTTTCCTATTCTGACCAGTTTTTTTTATTTTGGCCATAACTTCCTCATTTCTTATCCGATGGAGGATTCAAGTGGCCACTTAAAATGACTTCAAGGGGAGAACAATATATTTAATAAGTATCTCCAAATTCTGACTCCTAGATAGCCCATAAATTCACTCAAAGTGGGGCTATGTGCAAGCCCATCTTCTGCATCGCCTGATCATAGAGAATTCTGGATTGACTAACGTGAAGTTGAGTCTTGTTCGATTTGGGTGATTCCAATTGAAATGAACCCTAGCACCTTAGCTGAGTTAACAAAGAACCAGTGTCAAATATGGAAACAAGGCATTGAAAAATTAATATCAACTGTCGTAAACGAAGAATCGACTTAATGAGAGGTAAGAAATACCACCTTTGAGTTTCGATGACCCATTGATTGATTCTCAATCTAAGAAAGCACTATGAGGGATTTGTGGGGAACGCTACGAATGCGGTGATAGATCATATCGATTAAGTAATATGAAATCGTATGAATATGAACAAGAATGAGACATATAAATATGAACCTAAAATGATACCATATCCAACACATTTGTTAGCTGCCCCTATTATAAGATAGTGTTGATCCTCATATTAAATTGCTCTGACCGCCATTGAATGACATGGCACCTATGTTACGTGGGCAGCACGATAGTACTTCTAAGACTGCGGATTAGTGCGACGCAAGACTCGACGTGCTTCGCACATTAGTACTTCCTAGCATTTCTCGATTAGTGCGACGACACTGGACCAGATTGCATCTTTAGGTACTTATTGTGTTATGTCCTACTCATTCCGTATTACTGGTTTCGGCAATCTAACAATTATATGATAAGACTCTGAATAATGAATAAGAAATGAATATAGTAAAGATCTGAATGTACCTACGCAATCTCTCAGATATGTTCTCAATGTACCTACGCACATCCCCAGATATCGCTCGTAGCACCCACGGTACCGTATTTGCCCTCAGTACCCGCGGTACTTTTGTACACGTAACATCTCCTCGGGAAATTGCCGTACTTTTGTATACTAAGAAACTCAGAATTCTACGGGAGATCCGAATAAGAGGTCCAAGAGTACCACGTACTCGCATCTGAACACCAAAGATAAGTCCGCATTTCCAAGGGTACTCTCGCATCAATAAATAAAAAATAAGTATAAGTTCAGAGCACCCACGGGTACCTCGCATTCAAAATAAGTATAAGTTCCTCGTAGTGGGTCATATAAATCCAATGCACTTCACGTACTTCGTATAATGAACTGCGGATCTGACTCTACGAAAGACTGCAAATGTCCGTGATTCTGATAAGTCCGATCCGACCTTGTATCGTGCTATGATCCCGACCGTTCACTTATCGTATCTACGGGTACCTTCACACAAGAATAAGATCCGAAATACAAGAATCGCCTGCAACACAAGTATAAGATCCAGAAGACAGAATAAGTCTCTTGCGACACAACTATGTCCAGAAGATAAATATAAGTTCAGAATATACATGTAAGATTTGAAATACATGTATATAAGTTCTCAGAACACACGTATAAGATCCGAATACCAAAGATAAGTTCAAGACCAAGATAAGTTCAGAAGACAAGTATATACTTGTGAATACATATAAAATCTGAAATACGTATGCTCAAGTACATGTATAAAATCCGAATACATGTATATGTCTGCATCAGATAAGATCCAAATACCAGAATAGTAAACTCGTGAGTAAGTAGAAGATCCGTAAGACAAGTATAAGTTCCATAATATACAAGATCCGGAATACATGTATAAGTTCGCAAATCCGAAATACATGTGGCGTTCGTAATACCAGGATAAGATCCGGGTCACCGTAATAAACTCGTAGGCCAAGTAGAAGATCCGTGAAGACAAGGATAAACTCCGTGAGGCACCTACCGTACCCTTTATAAGTCTGTGCGCGCTAACATAGACTTGTTGGATACGATACCAACACAAGTTGGTATCATCGACGATATTCGATCAAGTAGTACTTACGAGTACTCCGTGATAAGATTAAGTTCCGCAAACTAAAGATACGCCCGTATCTCCTCGTATCACCTACTACCCTCGAACAAGTGTAAACTGTGAGGATAATTATGAGTTCAGAACTCCTACCTGAGATCCAGATAGATCTAAATATCAATACGCATTTAAGTACCTGTATAAGCATAGGTTCCTGTAACTCCTAAGGGAGATCAAATATTTGATGCCCATACAAACATGTTATAAATATGTATCCTACGGGATAAGTGATCATTCCGACGCAGGTTCAAGTATATGTCCTTTGGGAGACTGAATAAGTATAAGATCCTAATAAGAATAAGTCCGTTATAAGTATAAGATCCGATTTCTAAGTATAAGCCCCGATAGGGAATGAGTGCTATGAGTATAAGATCCAAATAAGGATAAGTCTCGCCATAAGTGTAATTCCCGAGTAAGTATAAGATCGTATCGATAAGTATTAGTCTATATAAGTACAAGTAATTATATGTCCATGATCGAATGCATGAAATTTCGGAGATCTCGTTATGGTTATACACTTATTATAATTGTGTAAATGCATGTGTTTCGGTATAAGAAATGTTTCCCACTAAGCGTAAAGCTTAAAGACGGTTTTTAACTGCGTAGGTACGGTGAGAAGACATCACAAGAAACATCCCATTACACCCCAGCCAACACACTCAGAAGGGTTCACTACATGAGGTTACTGCGTTCGACTGCACTGTAAAGTACGCTTTGTATTCAGAACTGGGACCTCAAGATAATGCCAGATAGATTTTTACCACACCACTCCACAGAGTTTTCTGATTCCTCATATAAGATGTGGGCCATAACCCACAAAAGGCCGCTTTTTAAAAATAAAAAATTTCAGGTCAAGAGTCTCAGTCCTGAGTCTCACGTCCAGGAAACCGGTTTGGATCCGCCAATCGGGTCGGGCCGGGATTCGGGGCGTGACATATAGGGCCCTCATTAGTCCAATAGACAAGTCCTTGGAAAAAAAGGAAAAACAAAACAAAATAAAACACAAAAATTTCCATACTATGGCACAAAGAGCTACGCATTTACAGACTAGCTGGTCTGGGTCCCTCCTCAACCACGCCATGGTGTGGACCTACGTTGCTATGTGGGATCCCTACGTCGTAGCGTAGGACCCCTGAAATTGCCTAGATTTTGCTGATTTTGTCCATTTTTCTAGAAATCCAACCAAAAACCCCAAAATAATCCAAAAACATCACCAAAAACAACTCCCAAGTGTGTTCTAACCCAACCAAAACCAAACATAGAGATTAATTAGGGTTTTTCCAAACCCAACCTCAAATACTTGTAAGTTAGGTTGATTTCCTAACACCCAAAAAATATCCATACATCATAAACTAAGAATCCATACTCAAATGGAGGATTCCATACTCATTTTATACAAACTAGGGTTTTACCAACCCAACTTTCAACAAATCTAGGGTTAGGATGAATTCCTAACTAAACCCTAGAAATGGAACAAACTATTCTCCATACAAAAGTCCAAAAATTCATACTAATCCATAGTAATACATACAAACCCATAGTATTCCATACAAAATCATAGTTTCCATACCTTTCCTCTTCTTCTTCTTCTTCTTCTTCTTCTTCTTCCTTCTTTCTTTCTTTCCTTCTCTCTTCACGTCAGTTTCTAAAAATGCCTAAATGAGAGACCCTAATTGGCCTTATTTGCATAATTTCCCTTTATTGCACTTCGTCCTCAAGTTCCCTTCTATTTGCACCACAATTTCCCATTATTCCAAATTTGGCACATAATCTTATTATCTTATGACTTTTATATCCTGTTTTGACAAATTTCACTTTTACCCTTGTATCTTGTACAAATTCCGGGTTTCTCAGTTTTCACATTTTGAATTTAAATTACGAAAAATTCAATTATACCTACAAAATACCCTAAACACGTTGAAAACGACTAAGGTATATTTCGAGGTGTTACACTTCCCAAGTGTTCATTGATCCCACTGGCAATGAATCAAACCATGTTGCTGCCACATCTCTCAGTGAAAAGGGGAAGAGATGCAACTTGATTACTTCCGTCTCACCCATTTATTTAATCTGGTGGTCAAGTTTTCATCCTCATGAATCTCCCATATGCCTACTGACTTCTCGTAGGGGTGACCTCAAGTGGAACTAGTGTTACCGCACTCATAGTAATCAATGTCAAGCCAAATAAAATTGTTAGCCTAACGTGCAAAGTTGTCTCACTGCAGAGTACTCCTTTGGAATAACAGGTCTCCAAAAGTCCTCCATATTATTAGGCCTTTGAAGTCTCTCTGCTTCTTCATCTTCTTCTGGAATAGAATACAATCTTTCTCTTTGATTTACCATATTTATGGATTCTACACTGGTGATCCTTCTCAAAATCTTCAATTTTCTCTCAATTTCAGTGTTTAGAGGCAGCAGTTCTGCTTCTGGTTTTCTATGCATTTACAATCTTCCTGAAATAGAAACACACTAAGATTAAATGAATTATGTGGGAGACAGCTATCTCCATTTAAGCTCATAAAAATTTTCAGTAGGTTCTTCAGCTTATGCCATTAAAAACTGTTTTTGTGCTTTTCTGAAATTTATCATACTAAAAAAAATCGTCCAAATTAGTAAGTCCCTTTTTGGTTAAAATATTGATTTTTAAATTCATTACTGATCCCTGGCAGCGATGCCAAAAACTTGTTAAGATCAAATGATATATACAAATTTATGACACCAAGTACCAAAGACCATACCTAATCCCCAAGAACGGGCGCCAAAACTTGTTGGGCACCAAATGATATATACAAATTATGACACCGTGACAAATAAAACGCTGTGTGTATAAATGTACGCCTATGTGCGAAGTGCACGCGCCTCCCAAGTAATATAGTACCAACGTACGATATCGATCCACAGGACGTGTGTGTCGACTACAAAGGTTTTTGCTTCTTAGATAATATCCTAATAAACTTATTTTAAAGAAGGAATTGAGTATGTTAATTTAATTAAGCTATTGATTCTAATGAATTATCGGGTATTGGAGACTGTAGGGTTATGTCTCCCCTCGTCATCGCTCAATGGATTATTTCTAAAGATATTATTATTCAATATATTTATAAGCTGTCGATGGCGGGGTGATCTTCCTTACGAGATATCCTCTCTCGAGGTATATCCGCCTATCTCATGAATAGGGTTGAGTATATCTCTATCCCAACTTAGTATTCCGAAATGCTTAAATGTTCTAACCCCAAATGCCACCTTCAGGATCGGAATATCTCTATTTACCGAATCAATCAAGGTCGCTTCTACCCGTGATCCCTCGATAACCTCATCTCTCGAATCTCGGATCTCCAAGCAGATTATGCTAATGTTGGCCGACATTACTCATATAATGAAATCAGATATAGAGCAGATGAAAACCAAATGATAAACAACTAATAATATAAAGTACTAAACTTTAATCCATCAACATATGACGTGGTTCAACACAACCCTGTATAATTAATCTAGAACATAATCGAATGAGAAATGAAAGTGTTTAATCTTAAAACATCATTCTAATATCCAAAAATGAGAAACAAGATAAATCACCTGCGCACTTCTTCGAAGTCCTGTCATCAAGTATTTCTGAATTCACAGGCCTCGTCGCACTCCCATCCCTCGAATTTTGAACCTTTAGTGCTTTAAATGTCAGGTGCGTATCCCGCGGCCGACGCCGCGACGCTTTCGATTGTTGACTTCGTGATTAGCCACCCAACGCCGCGACGTTGGAACGCCACGACGCGGAGACGTCACACGCGGGAGACGCGTCGCGACGTGAGACGCCGAGACGGAGACGCCGCGACGCTAGAACGTCGCGACGCGCGCCACTTTCCCGCATTGTTCCATTACCCAATTTGCTTCCAAAGTGTGCTCTTTCGCATCATCCGCACCCGCATTCACCGACTCGGGCCATACTCGCATAACAACCGAAAATACATATTTAATCATAAAAATAACGCTTAAAACCTAAGAAAGACGCGGGTATACCTGCGAGTGTTTCGTGCACTCATCACACCCCCCAAATCTTAACTTCGCCGTCCCCAAGCAAGAACGCTCCATGCACGTGACACACACCGAAATACCGAGACTAATACTAAGACAAAGGTTAATACGCCGAAATAGGGGATCAATTGATCGACCACACCGGGCCGCTGGTTTGCCCTCGGCGCACAAGATGCATACAGATGTTTGACTTTCGGAAAACTTAGTTGAAATAGGTGGAAGTGACTAGTGCCTCAGATTCCATGGTATTCAATAACCTTTCCCAAGGACCCTATGTGCGTATAATGAATGACCTCCGATGTATGCCTGGGTTCCGACACCCCCAAACTTAAGCTCAACTCACCTATTTGGAAGAAGCTAACTAGGAAAGGATAAGAACGCACCCTTTTTAGTCATGTCTAAATACCTAAAAACTTCTTAAGTACCTAAAATACATTACAGCCACCTAGTGCCAAGGAGTTTGTGGGAGTGATGCTCCCAGAATGGGATCCATTGGTGACTCCCCACCGCTGGTTAAGGGCACCAGTATTGTTCCCCTTCAAACTTCACCCCGAACACTCAACCAAACTTAATGGCTCTAGGTTGTGGAAAATCCATCTTCTGTCCTCGTACGGCAAATGCTCAACGACTCCTCACTACGGGCCAGTGGCATTAGCTTTGAAAGGCCCCTCGGACTGTGCCCGAGATTCCGATTGGATGATCCACTTAGTCTAATGCACAAGCCTTTTTTTTTTTTTTTTTTCTATTTTTAGTTGGGGCTCAATGGCAATCCTCTTTTGACTGGGTGTCCCATCACTTAGGTGGTTAGCATATCCTGTTGCCTGCCGAACTTTAGTCGCTGGGTCTCGCACCTACGCATATCCCGAAGGTCATTAGTGTGAATGTGATGTGTTCTTAAGAAATGGTTTCTTGACTACCGTGAACTGGGTTCACTAAGCCTCCCACCTATTCATCCCACTACCGAAAGTATCAAACATTGTATGTATCCAATCTTCCATGTCAATAGTGAATTCAGTCCAAAAGTGATCCTCGACTTTCAACATGGCACACATACAAAATTACCTACACATGCAACTACTACGTATAAGAATAACCGTACACACACGCAAGCAAACTAACATAACCGAAACTAACCTGAAACACAACTAATATGTCGAATGAAACAAAATACTACACAAATACGAAATGAAAAACAATTAAACAAAATCCTGATCACCACCCACTCCCCCAAACAAAATATCCGGGGCTGGTCCCTAATCGGGCAATAAAAACAAACAAAGAGGTAAAGGACTCCCCGTGATCAATGCGTGGTGGTGGTGGTGGCGGGTGGAGTTAGGAGCCGCGCTGACGGCCGCAAGGACCTAGCCGCCGAAGAACGATGGTCCGATTGCCAAGATAAAGACGCATATCAGCACGGAGAGCCTCCAAATTCTGTGTGACGAGGACTCGGTGTTCTGGTTCGCCCCGTATCGTGCATCGGCGCCGCAGCGGAGAGCACCGGTCCCGTGGATCGAGGAAGGACTGAGGGAGCCGCCTCGAGGCTAACAGATCGTGCGGGGCGGGGCGGGTGGGACAAGGATCGCCAATGTCTCTCTCGATCACCCAGAAGCCATAACGTAGCCCGACATCGTGAAGCTCGCCCGCCCGGTGGCTCATGACCGAATCATATACTCCTCGGTGTCGCGGACACCCGGCGGTGTCCCGCTGATGTATATGACTTTGATGGGAGCCAGCTCATTATCGCCGAGGGCACTCGGCCATTTCCGCAGACAAGCCAAAGATAAGGGAAGGGGTGCCCTAAATTCCATCTTTGCGTCCCTTGCGAGTGGAGGATGGCACTTTCTATAACCCGCCCAACATCAAAAGGTATATCCCGTATGATGGCGCAGCTGAGCAGTGGCACGCTGGGCAAGCCACTTCACACACGCTCGTCGGGTCGGAATGGGACGCGACGTGATGAAGTGATGCCGCACCTTAGGTATGAAGGCCAAAATGCTCGCCTGGCGGATCGCACGGGCCCGCACTATCGACTTTCCACTCGCCCGCCATCGGGTCACACCGTGATAACCCTGGGTAGTTCGGGTGCTCGTGGAGCCGATCGAACTACCGAAGTGGGACATGTCTAGATCACAACTATTGATCGACCGTGACCGAAGTCGATCAATACGCTCGGCGACCACTCTTTTTCAGACGGGAGGCGAGGCTGGCGTAGGAACTTCGCACCACACTCATCGCTGCCGATGAGGTGTTAGCACCAAGGCTCGCCATCCTTAGCCACAATGGTCTTGCGAAAAGTCATCGTGGTAGGAAACCCTTCCTTGATGAATGATCGGTTTTTGGCAGATGGTGCCGAACCGATCTGGGCCACCTCATTCACAAACCGCGCGGACATCGTAGTGGGGGTCGGGTCCTCACCGGACCGACTCCGCTTGGTAGGTAGTCGCCTTTACTAGACATTAGACCCTAGAATTCACGCAGTGGTGGCACCAATTTGCTACCCACGACCTAGACCACAAAACAAACACCTAGTGTGCACCAAAACTACTAAGTGTACGAATGACCCTAAAGGTGACTCAAAACCCTAAAATAGACCTACTAATACCCTAAACTTGAACCTAAAAGACCCCTAGACCAACTGTGAATGCAATGGTAACCCTAGAAGACGACACTAGGGCCAGAACCGAGTACAGTGTGGTGGGAATGCCACGGTGACAAGAAACAGAACTAGCACAAAGGTGGGTGATGAGTCAAAGATAGAGAAGGCTCTGAGGTACGTGAAGGAGCCTCCGACCGGGTGTGAGAAGGATCTCCCAAGAAGGAATAGAAGGGCGAAGCGGTGCTAGGTTCAGCCGTGGTGTGTGCGAAGAGCAAACGAACTATTCGCTTTAAAACAGGCAACATCGCGACGTTTCGGCAACGCTGTAACGCTAAGGTAGAGGGTCGAAGCCAACGCCGCTGACGCTCGCAACGCCGAATGCCATGCAGAGTGGTACTAAACGACGCCGCGACGCTATTATCAACGCCGCAACGCTACGTAGACTCATAGTAAATTCACGCCGACGCTGATTACTCACCGCGACGCTACGTAGAGTGCAAAACGACTTCGCGACGGATATCAACGTCGCTGACGCTGGCTGCAGACTCATGTAACCACGTCAGCGATGCTCATTACCCACGGGCGACGTTCCGAGTATAAAAATGACATCACGACGCTGGAAATCCACGCCGCGAATGCGATCGTGAGACACCAAACTCCATCGCCGCGACGTTACGCGAGGGTAAATGGACGTCGCGACGCTTAAACATCGCGACGCTTCGAACGTCGCGGACGTGCTGGCGACTCAACGTCGCTGACGTGACGTAGAAGGCTCCTCGGACGCGTGTTCTGTGCACATTGATGATCCCTTGGCCAAGAAACCCTCCCAACTTGTAAATGTGACTTTCTGCACTTGTAATGCACAGCATGAACGGATCCACCCCAAAACTTGCGTACGCGAGCCCTGACAGTAAATAACCAAAAAGAGACATCAATTATGGAGAAAATCAGCAAACCAATAGGAATAAAAATAAACAAAAAAAATTGGTACTCAGAAAAAGGAAAAGTTTAAGAAACACTTGGGTTGCCTCCCAAGAAGCGCTATGTTTTATGTCGCTTAGCTCGACGAATTTTGAATCTCAATGTGCTCTGGGACTCGAGCTCTTTATGGCCTTACCCGCATTTCATCCGACGTCAGAGGAATGATCCAGCTTTGTCCGCGGGAACTCGCTTCCATAATACGGCTTCAATCGCTGGGTGGCAACCTGCGGAATGCCTTCTCAGATGTGTAACTTCGCCCCCCACCGTGTGAAAAGACCTGTCACCGTAAAGGTCCTAATTCATCTAGACTTCAACTTCCCTGGAAAGAGTTTTTTAAAGTAGAATTGAATAAAAGAACTTGTTGTCCCGCCGTGAACTCTTTCTCTCGTAATGTGTGTTTATCAGGCTGTGCGCTTTTTGTCTTCTTGTAAATGCGGGCATTTTCATAAGCTTCAAGTCAATTCGCCTGGCCACTGAAGTCAGAAGCAAATAAGCCACCTAGCCAATGCACCATCCATAAGCTTAACTGCCGAAGGCCCAAGAGCTCGATGCTCCAATTCCACTGGAAGATGGCATGCTTTACCATACACAAGTCTGAATGGTGACATACCTAATGGAGTTTTAAATGCTGTGTGGTACGCCCAAAGTGCATCTTCAATCTTTTTAGACCAATCCTTCCTGGAGTTGTTAACTGTCTTCTCGAGAATGGACTTGATTTCGATTTGGATACCTCCTCGCTTGTCCGCTTGACCGCGGGGTGGTATGCAAGAGGATGTGCGATGACGCATCTTACACTTTGCAAACCTTGTCAATTACCTTATTGCGTAAATGTTCATTATTCGTAATCAATGCTCGAGGGGTTCCAAACGTGAGAATATTGTATCGCTGCAAACCGGCCATGACCTTGGCATCGCTTGGCGCGCAGGGATTGCTTCCAATCTACTTGATACATAGTCTACTGCTAACAAAATATATAAGTTGTTGTACGATGCGGGAAATAGTCCCATGAAATCTATCCCCCATAAATCAAACACCACCTCCAAATGGGATGCATGGGTGGCTCAGCCCTTTCTCTAGAGATGTTCCCATCTGCTGACATTTGTCACAAGTGGAAACGAATTGATGAGCATCTTAAATAAGGTGGGCCGCAAAACCTCGGATTGAAGCACCTTGGTCACGCTCTCTCGACCACCAAAGTGTCCACCACATGGTGTAGTATGACAAATGTCTGTAATAATCGTGCATTTCATCTTCGCACACATCTCCTTATCAACGATCAAGCAGTTGTCTGTGAAAAGGATGGGCCCTCCCAATAGTAGTGTTTCAAGTGTGCTTTAAAATCTCTTTTCTCTCGCTGAATAGTGGAATTCTGAGGGGACTACTTTAGCCACCAAATAAATTTACTTAATCGAACCATGGAACGCCTCTGTCCTCAATAGAAAAGAGTTTCTATCCGGGAACCTGTCATTCACTGGAACATCATTCTAGCCCCGACGTGGGAAAGATGACTCCGCCACTAGGCTTTCAAGGCTTTCTTGTCTTTAATCTCAACATCAAATTCTTGCAGCAGAAGAACCCACCGGATTAATCGAGGTTTGGCATCTTTCTTAGTCATCAAGTATTTAATGGCAGAATGATCAGTGTGGACTACTACCTTGTTACCAATCAAATATGGCCTGAATTTGTCGAAAGCAAAGACAATGGCCACAAGCTCAGAAGGGCATAATTTAGCCGACATCATTCAAAGTTCGCCATAGTAAATTACCTCCGAAGATTTTCTCAAGCCGTTTCCAACACGCCCAATCGCAAAGTCGCTTGCGTCACACATAAGTTCAAATGGAAAGGACCAATCTGGAGCCACAACAATAGGAGCTGAGATCAACTTATCCTTCAATACTGAAAAAGCATGCAAACGTTGTGAATCAAAATCAAATGGGATCCCCTCTGACTAACAGTTAGACAACGGTTTTGCAACTGCGGAGAAATCCTTGATAAACCGCCTATGAACCCGGGCCGTACCTAGAAAACTTCGAACCTTTACCGATGAGGGTGGAGGCAACTTTTTCAATTGCTTCCACCTTCGCCTCTATCTACCTCTATCCCTCTTGCTGAAATCCGATGTCCAAGGACACACTTCTTGTACCATAAAATGGCACTTTTCCAAATTCTAGCACTAAGTCGTCTCTTCACATCTGCTAGTACAACTTCAAGTTTTCTAAACAGCTTGTCAAATGAATTTTATTATCGAAATCGAATTATGAAGATCTCAATTGTCCTTTCAACCATGTCGTAGAATATGGCCATCATACATCGCTGAAAAGTACCCTGCATTGCACGCCCAAAGGGCATCCGCCGAAATGCTTAATGTACCATAAGGACAAGTGAATGTCAGTTTCTGATCTTCAAGAGCTATGGCACTTGATTGTAAACCGAGTATCCATCCAAAAGCACAGATTCATGACCGCTTAATCGATCTAGCATCTGATCTAGAAACGGCAATGGGAAATGATCTTTTCTAGTGGCTTTGTTCGGGCTTCCGTAATCAATGCAACCTCCACCCTAAGGATCTGCTCGGCGCGTAATATGTTGTTCTCTCTCTTATGACTGTTGTTCCTCCTTTCTTCGAATCCACTTGAACTGGGCTTACCCATGCACTGTCTGAAATGGGGTAAATCACCCGTTGTCTAGCCATTTTTAAAACTTCTTTCCCATCACTTCATCGTTTGATTTAACCTCCTCTCAAGGCTCAATCAAGGTTTGCGTCCATCTTCGAAAGCAAGATAACATGCATACACATGGAAGGGCAAATCCCTTTCAAATCTGGGCCAGAGACCATCCAAGAGAATTCTTATGGTCTCTAAGGACCTCAACAACTTCTCCTCCTAACCCGCCAAGGATGCCGAGATGATCACCGGTAAAGTGGAGGTTACCCCAAGGTACATGCATACTTCCAAATGGTTAGTAGGGGCTTTTGTTCCATCTCGGTGGTTGTTCCACCGATGGCAATCAGCGTTTTAGCCACCTGTAGGATTCAAAGTATTTCCTCCTATTAGGTCCGGAAGAGTCCAGCCCATTTAACATATTCCTTTTCTCATGTTCTTAATCGACCTCCACTAGGCTAGCTCCAAAGCGGTCACCAAGGGAGACCACTTTGGCTAGACAATATAGCCTCTACTATCTCCTCGCCATGAAGCAAGTATCACTACCGGATGTCTCAATGCTTAAACACATTGAACTTCTGACTTCTTCGTCAGTCTCGCACTTCGCTTTAGTTCTCCTAACATCAATTGCTCACGCATGCAAGAAACGGTCTACCCAAGAGGAATTTTTATCTTCCTCCATCTAATACAATGAAATCTGGCCGGGAAGATAAATTTGGTCGACCTTACTAAGACAACTTCGACACTTTCCTGATGCTTCCTACAATGATCCGCCCGCGTCGGGCAGGATCAGAGTCAGCATGCCTCACCTAATCCCAAACGCTTGAAAATGGATAAGGGCATGAGATTAATGCTGGCACCCAAATCACAAAGAGCTCTTTCAAAGATAGTATTTCCAATGGTGCATTTGGAATAGTGAAACCGCCTGGTCTTTAAGCCAGGGTGGGCCTTCCTCCGGCGTATGGCACTACATTCTGTTAACTGCTTTCAAAATCAGCCATTTTTTGGGATGTTGTATCTTTCTATAAATTTCACATAGCCGGCATCTCATCTAGGGCATCGCAAATGGGATATTGATGTAACTTCTTAAACACTTCCATAAACTTAGTGAACTGCTTATCCAAATTATGCTTCTTAGGCACCGGATACGGAATTGGTGGTCAGCTCGCTTCAAGATTGTCATAGACCGTTTCTCATTAGGTCGACCTTTGTTCGCATCATTCTGCTCGGCCGGATGACCTCTCGCCTCTAACCTGCTCTACAACCGGGGTTTGTGATCAGAGTTCCAATTCCTTTCCCACTTTCAAGATGATCGCTTAACATGTTCATTCCCATCTCTTCTTGGGTTTACTTATGAATTGCTTGGTAATGAACCCGGCTACCTTTCAGTTAATAAGTTTGCCATTTGACCCATTTGTACCTCCAAATTTCTCAGTTGTGCTTGATTATTCAACTGAAGCTGTTCGCCGGCCGCATATCTCTTGTCTCTATCTATGAAAGCAGAGTAGAGGTTAACATCTCGTGCAAGCAGCTTGTTCTAAGTCCACCTTTTTCTCAGGAGGTGGTTCATTAGCTCGGTTTGATAGCATATTGTTCTGGGTATTCCTCCATCCATACCTCCTTTGACTATTCTCGACTGCTCGACTCGTTATTACGCCACCCGCCTCGATTTTGACTCGATAATTGTTTCCCCATACCGTCCCGCTCGTGGATTGATCTCCGATTGAACTCGACATACTAGGCCTACTCTCACGCTTGATTTCCGACCGACACTTCAGGCTATTGTGTCGCCTCCACACCACAACTCCTATGGGTCAAGTCTCGTATGGCATTTGCTGTACCTTACCGTCTACCAATCAAGCTGTCACCGGTGGCAACATGATTAACCGTATTATTGAGAACCTCATTATCTCGTGCCACCCATGGCTTTCATCGGGTGTAGTTTTCTAGCCACTGCTGGTGTTGGTTAAAAGATCCTCCGTAATCTCAGGCTTGGTCCGTGGTTTTCATTATGCTCCTCCACCGAGGCATCAATCAATCGCTCTAGTAAATGCCTCATTTCATTATAGAAGGTATGACTTGCATCCATCCGGTTAGTCCGTGATGGCACTTTCTAGTAATTGTGAAACTGCCCCATGCCTTTACCACAAATTCTCCCCTAGTTGCTCAAAGTATCGATTCTTGCACAAGTTGTGCAATTTTCGGTTAGGGAAGAACTTGGTCGTGAATTTCGCGATCAAGTCGTTCCATGAGGTAATGGAATATGGTGGTTGACTTGTTAGCCAATGCTTGGCTCGATCACCTAGTGAGAGTGGAAAAAGCCTCAACCTGAGTGCCTCCTCAGTAACTCCGTTGTACTTGATCGTATCGCAGACTTCAAGGAAGCCGTGGCCGATGATTCGGTTCTCACGGTAGTCCATGAAACAATATATCTCCTGCGAAAGACCGTAATGTTATCAATTTCACCGAAGTTGTTTGCCTGAATGGGTGGTCGTCTGATAGCTGTCTGAACGACCGTAGGCGGGAGTGCAAACTCTTCTAACAACATGTATGGATCATCTGGCTGTATAAACGGCCTGGGTGCTTGATTCCTTCCATGATTACCATTTCGGCCTCTCTGGGGCTCGTTTTGCTCAATGCTCAGATCCTGCTCTTCATTATCACCCATGTTTGCTAACTTTCGATCCGTTCGGGGCCGTCTCGCGTATTCTGCAGAAGTTCTTCGCTCGTGATCAAACAAGTGTTGGTTAACTTGATCTCGACGTCGCATGTACTCACTGAAACCTACACTGCAATAACACACGAACCAACAAGACCAAATTACCAGCACTTGTAAAAATAAACAAAAACAAAGAAAATTTCGTGAGTAATATCCAATTGCTTTATTCTCTATATCAATCTAAACCTCGTTCCTAATCCGCGCAAAACTTCACGTCGAAACACGGTATAAAATGTACGCCTATGCGCAAGTGTACGCTGGCCGCTCTCAAGTAATATAGTGTACCAACGATACTGATATTTCCATCCACAAAGGGATGTGTGTGTGTTGACTACAAAGGTTTTGCTTCTTAGATAATATCTTAATAAACTTATTTTAAAGAAGGAATCAGTATGTTAATTTTTGACTAAGCTATCGATTCTAATGAATTATCGGTATCGAGACTGTGGTTATGTCTCCCCGTCACGCTCAATGGATTATTTCTAAAGATATTATTCAATATATTTATAAGTTGTCGATGGCGGGTGATCTTCCTTACGAGATATCCTCTCGAGGTATATCCGCTCTATCTCATGAATGTGGCTTCGAGTTCCTTTATCCCAACTTAGTATTCGAAATGCTGAACAGCCCGAATTCTTAAATGCCACCAGGATCGAATATCTCTATTTACCGAATCAACTCATACGCCACCCGCATCCCTCGGATAACCTCATCTCTCGAATCTCGATCTCCAAAGATGATTATGCCAATGTTGGCCGTATTACTACCATATAATGAAATCGTAGATATAGAGCAGATGCAAACCAAATGATAAACAACGGAATAATATAAAGTACTAAACTTTAATCCATCAACATATGACAGGGTTCAACACAACCCTAGATATCGATCTAGAACATACTGAATGAGAAAATGAAAGTGTTTAATCTAAAACATCATTCCCATTATCCAAAATGAGAAACATTACAAATCACGCACTTCTTCAAGTCCTGGGTCACCGCTACTCCTCGAATTCCGCGTCTCGTTCGCACGCTCCCGCATCCTCACTCAACCTTGGTGCTTTAAATGCCGAGGTGCAGATCCTGTCGACGTCATGACGCAGAACGCCGCTGACGCTGGAGACGCCACATATTTCTAATTGTTGACTTATGTATTGTTGACCCAACGTCGCGACGTTGGAACGTCACTACGTGGAGACATCGCGACGCTAACGTCAGCGCGAATGCGGGCGCTCACTTTCCGCACGCTCTCCATTACTCCAATTTGCCTTCACGCTGTGCTCTTTCACATCATCTCGCACCTGCATTCACCGACCTACTATACCGTGATAACAAACCTGAAAAATACATATTTAATCATAAAAATAACGCTTAAAAACCTAAGAAAGACGCTGCATACTATGAGTGTTTTGTGCACTCATCAAGAATCGCTACCAAAGGACTATTACCTAATCCCCGACAACGACGCCAAAAATTTGTTAAGACCATTTCTCATGTGGATGAAAAGATGGAATTGTTCTTTCTTTTGAAAATGACTCATTTAAAATTTGTGTTTCAAGGCCTAGATCACTTAGCACAAGTCGTACAAGTAATAAAAGTGGATATTTAAAGTCCAGAAGGATGATAAATCAAAAACAAACTACTCCAACTATTCAAGATCATTACTATTTGAACTCCACTGTTATGATGATAATGGTGATCGGGAAATGTAGTCCAACCTAATTTCGAATACAAAAGTAAAGGATACTAAAATCGCTGAGGATTCACCGAATAGACAAAACCTATTATGATCAATTAGTAATAGTCACTGTGCATCTTTTTCATTCATAGCTCAACCATCAATTGGAAAAACTCGAGTTTGTCAAAGATGCAAGTTAGTATAGCTCGATTTCTCTCCCTTAACCATACTTTTCATCGATTAAAGGTTCATATTCACGGCGACATGATTCTAATAAGTTATTTGTAATATATAACCCTCTTTTTAAGATTTTAAGTATTTTCCTTTCTCGCACTTCATACTCGTATCTTAGGACTAAAGAATTCTACCCCCATAGATAAGATATCGCGGTGTTTCAAATTTGATCGACACACCTCATCCTTACACTTCTATGTAAATTTCCATCTCTCGATTAGATCTCAAATCTAACACGAGATCGTAATCAATTCATCGAAAGAGAGAGACCTCCAGTGATTGGAATCAGATACTTCATTCAACCTATCTCACCTCTATAAGTAAGTTGGGTGATCTATCTGAATAATCCTTTAAAGTTCATTAGTTCCATAGTATTAGTCTACCATACCCATAAGGAACTACTCTACACTCTCGAGATTCTCCATCTCTGTGTCACTCAGAGGGCCTCCTAGAAATCAGAGTGAGATACAGTACCTTGTATTAGGTGCACGGTACTAGTATTGAGAACAAGTAAATTTATATACAATACCAATCAAATAAATTCAAGAATTCTAGTTAAGGCTTTCTTCCACCTTATGCAGCAAAATGACTATCATCAATAACCCATTTCCAGTGAGCTCAACTTTTCAAAACTGGTTCACTCATATGCTAATTGCCATGATCGTGGAAAATTCACCTAAATCATGAACAACCGAAAAGAAATGAACTCATAAATTTCTCCATCATTCATTTAAATCAAATAAAGAATGGAAAAGACGACCTATAAAGAAATACCAAACAAACCAAGACTTCAAGACAATTCCAAATCCGTAAAATTATACAAAACTAACAAAATAAAACTATACCGAGCCAAATCTACTAAAATAGAAAATAAAAAAACGTGATAAGAGTCTTCAACCACCTGTAAATCGAGCCGGGGAAAACTCCGCACAAAGGTCTCTAGATGCGCCCTATTTATGCACTTTCCAATGTCACGCACTTCACACACCGCATTGTCGATCCCCGGCTGTCCCTAAATTGGTCACTTTGTCGCAACAAAATAAAAATATGTCGCGACATAGCTTTAAGTCCTTGTCGCTGGCCTCTGTCGTAGCTTGTAATCTTCTATCACGACTTTACTTCTAAGCTTTTACTTGAGTTATGTCACGACAATATTTGATACTGTCGCGACAGAACTGTGGTGTAGCAATCTTAATTGTGTCACAACATGATTGCTTTGTGTCACGACACAAAATTTGTTCAGAGCTAAATTTCTATGTTCTCCATTTCGATCCTGTCACATACTTTCTCGCCGCGACAAACATTTTCCTCTTTTAGCCTGCCTACTCTATCGTAATTGAGTTTTCTGTGTCGCGAAAAATATCTCTTTGATTCCTCACGTTTCATCGGACAAAACCTTATGGTCGCCGACAGATTGTCTCGTTTCTAGCTAGTCGTTTGAGCCGCCAGTCGCATAGAAATCTTTATCATGGTTATTAGCGCTTTCGTCATCTTAGTTCTTCTTTCGCTTCGTGCGACCGAATTTCATTCTGCTAAGTAAGATAATTTCATCCTTCCACAGCTTTTATTGTCATGACATAAAATTTCATGTCAATTTCAAAATTCACGCAATGTTGTAAACTCATAATGCTAAGTGTCGCGGATAGTGGTCTTTATGTGCTGCAATGTGACTCACCCTTCAGCCGGGCTTCGCTATGAGAACTCGGTCACAACATAAAAACACTTGGTCTTATCTCGACTTGTGTTGCCTTCTTGATATTCTTCTCGTCGCATAGAATTGTCTCTGTCACGCATGTGTAGAGTTCATCCATTGTCTTCAACTTTACTCATGTGACATGTGACATTACAATGTCGCGACACACCTTCCACCATTTACTCTGGCGATGTCGCGACATATTTTGTATCGCCGATGGCTTTCTTTTAAAATCTTCTTCCAAGTTTAGTCGTGATAGAAAACTTACAAATACGTGACTCAGAAAGCTCTTTTCAGCCCTCGAAGTTATGACTAGTCTCTTTGTCATGACATAGTTTCTTTTAGCCTACTCTTGGCATTCGGGGCCGGACATAGAAAAAATTAGGCTATACCAAAACTCGGGCTGCTTTTTCATCTTTTTGCTTATTTTCTACTGGGATTCTCTCATTTTTCAATAATTGCCTGCAAAACACAAAGTTGATGAATATTCCATATTTTGGCATAAAAATAGATTTTAAACTGTTAAAAACATGCCAGAAAAATGGATTAAAAATAAATAAGTTTTAAACTCACGTCACAGTACTCTGCCTGCTCGCCAAAGATCAGACCGCACCTCCTATAACACTCTATTATGCTGTGTCCCTATCATTCATTGTTACCGGTCTATGCATGCAAATACTTATATGTTGTCTATCTTAATTATATGATATATGAAAACATTTATATGATAAAAATATGAATAATGAACAAGAAGACAACATAAGAAATCGGGCCTGGGCTCAGAATATACCTATGTACTTTCTGCATAAAGACTGCTCGACCTCTTACGGGAGATATGAAATCCGCTTATAAGAATTATGTTATATGAAAACTCATATAGACTATGTTATACGAAAACTCCGACATATGCATTATGTTTTATATGTATCCTAGAATTATAATCACCCAAGTGGTCATAATTGCTATCTCTGCTTCCATTAAGCTATGTTTAGCACTGGTAAGTTTCATCCGTAGTATCGAAGAAGACATCCGAGGCATTCTGTATCCGTCAGGGCCAACACAACAATAGGATCCCACCTGATGTAGGTTTTTGATTATGTTTTGTAATGTAAATGTAAAATTTTGGAATAGTAGAGTTTGTGCAAGTACGAGTAAATGGGACTCATGCATGTATATGTACAAGATATTTTAAACACCACTGCAGTGGTAGTTTTACAAGTTATATTCTGATATATGGATTTTTTTATCGAAATGGGCCCACCAATGTCAGAAAGTCAGGTAAAGGAGTCCCAGTTCCGTGTCGCGCCCCTTATCTTCGCCCGGGAGAAGGTAGGGGCATGACATGTTCGCCAAGCTAGCCTTCTCGATCCAATTTGACCACCCCTAGCTTCACTCGCTACACCGATAACATCATGGAAATGGAGGTATGGTCGCGCATACTGCACTCATCTAGTCGAGCATGAGTTGCAATCAAACTAAGACTAACCTGGGAACATAAGAGACCGATTCACATCAAAAGGAAGCCCTAGAGAGTTTCCGCGCCTTTGCACCACAAAAAAGCCCTTAACTAAGACAACCCCTCTCTTTCCATCTCGGGAGAATCAGGAGCCCACATAAACAGAAGTTCAGGACTATGGGCCTACATGGCTACCGGCCCCTCCCCGCCAATGGTTAGACGAAACATATCTCTACCAACGAAATATTCAGCTGAAAGAGAAAGTTAACACACTGCAACCCATTAAAATATGAAAGACATTTGAATGAATAAGCGTAGGAGGTGCCTAGGTGACGTGTAGAAATTGCTTCACCAACAACGAAACAGGGAAGTGAAGTCCGACTATGAACTGCTCCCGGGTGAAGTATACAATGTTATTAGCTTGCCCTATAGTTGAGAAAGCTGGTTCGTTCGATAATTCTAAGCTAATGATGTTAGGGACTTGGCAGAAGGACCCCAGTTCCTCCACCGACATAGAAGCCACAAGGCTGCTTGCAGTAGGCAACTCCCGGATGGATCCCCTCTTGAGCCCAACTTGATTGGTGTAAGTTTCCTCTTGACCTCTCGACATTCTACAAGAAAACAAAGAAAGAGGATCAACTCGAGGATCTCTTAGCAAAATGATGGCAGGACCAAAACCCTAGATTGAGGAGCTTTTCGAAACCTATTGGGATGCACCAAGGGCCGAGTACATCCCAAAACCCTGTGTACAGTTTCGTCCTTGGAACCTTACTGATGACTGAACAAGCGCGCATTTAAGGTAAGGCCATAGCAAAACCACCACAAACAAAACAACCCGTATAAGCAAAATCAAAGGTGAAGCAAAAGAAAAACCCACCGGGAGATAAGAAATGGTCGGAAACCTTCAAAGGCTCCGTGGCCAAAATCTTCAAGAGTGTTGCAGATGCTCAAAGAATTTTTGGGCAAAAGGTTTCTAAGTAATGATAAAGAAATTAACTTATGAATCCCTATCCCTATATAAGGCAAGACATGAACAGAAGCATTAAATGCGCCAACAAACCAGCCACAGTATCTAGAGACGTGCTCCTCTCACCTCACTCTTCGTATTCACAAGACGTTTTATCTTATAGGACATATAAACCATGCATGAGATCGCTGATTGTAAGCACCCAGCCCTTTGAGCCTATCAACCACCGAGCCCATAGTTCTATGGACCTAGGTTCTCTAGGCTGTCAGGCCCCTCGATTTGCCTTTCAAAATGGCCTAGGCCTGTTAGCCGTACGTAACCCAAAGAACAGTCCCAGTTGGGAAATCCGAAAACAAATTCGCAACCAATAAAGGCTTCTCAAAAGCCACCTTTAGGCCAGCTACTCCCCTAGCTGAAATACGCAGAAAGAATGAAAGATAGAAAGTTTGGCGCACAAGTATGCCCAAAAACCAAATCTTATTAAAATATGGCAATAGGAAACAGTGGTTACACAAAACAAAAACAAATGTGTCCAAACGACCATGATAGACCCATTACAAATCCGTCCAAGCAACCATACTAGATTGATTGTCAAAAGAAAACAAAAAAAAATAAAGAAAAAAAAGAAAAAAAAAAGAAAGGAAAAAGTCGAAGAAAAAGAAGTGTCTGAAACATTCTGTTTGAAGACTCCTCTCATCTCAGTCGTACACCTTAACCACTATGACTCCGAAGGGTGCCAGGACAGGGGGGCACCTACCCTAGCAAAGAACCTTGGAAGAGGGGAATTGGCACAATCAAGCTTCCCACCTAGGACATTTGGTAAGTCAACATAGATGTCGTTTTCAAACACACAATATCCATTGGTGACAAATAGCTGTAGAGATTTTTGAAAGCCTCCCTCCATAACTTCTCCACCTTCATCGGCCTATAGATGTGGGTGAAGGAGGAAATCACAATGGGGGAAAGAAGCTTTGTGCAACGGAAGAGGAATCCATTGACAACTTCATGGACCTTGGAGATTCACCCCCATATATACAGGAGAGGAGCTTCAAAAGGTCCATTGAATGCATCTTTGGAATATCATGAGCCACAGACGCATTGGAACATATGCACATTAATAATCGACAATTCTCCATACTTAGGGTCCCGAAACACAATATTTTTCCCTGACTAGAAGGGCATAATCCTCTAGTCGAAAAAAAAAGGGGGGCATTGTGAGTACCATGGCCTTTGGGCCTAGGCCCAATACTCGATAGACCCAGCGCCTGACCCTCCTTGTGAAGCGGCCCTAGATGACTTACCACATCAAAGCCATGCGGGAAGTAACTAGACAGTATAATCTTAAACCCCGTCTGGGATCTTGAGTCCCCCAGTCAGCCATCCTACCTCATATGGGAAGTTGGTTATGGATAAATATATTAAGGAGGGAATTACGCGCAGGATATTTATCTACCGATCTCCCAGTGTCCAAATCTCACATGTCTCAAAAGCATTAATCCTTAATAAGGAAGAACTAGTCCTTGATAAGGAAAGAGAGATCTTATCAACAAAATTACTAGATTATCTTTCCTATAATCAAGGAGAAATTCGAGTATAAAACAAAGACTTCACATGAGGGAAAGGTATGCAGCTTCACCTATGCTAACTCTCTTATTTCTCTTCTCCACCTTTTCGCTAACTTAATTATCAGAGAGGCGGCCAACACACTACCATCGGACCCTTCTTTTTGTAGGTTTACATTGCGTCGTTGATGCCTTGGAGCTCAAACGATCCAGGTAACAACAAATGTGGTTCTGCTAACCGACCAGGCACAAAAATAAAAATCGGCCATTTGCCATTTGTTATTTATATAAACAAACCTAACTATTAATATGATTAACCAAAGTTTCTGCATCCATTTGTTCGTTAACCATATATCGGTTTTTCGGTTAACCATAATAAAAAATAAATTTGTAATTCTATAATCATATATTAAAGTTCAAATTAGAATAATTTATATAAATATAATAAAAAATGCAAAGAAAAAATTGAATAGAATATATTCATTTGCAATCCCATGACACTTGTGTATTTATAATACACACTTATATACATCCACAAATAATATATGAAACCCATGAGATTAGATAATTTAATCACGGTTTTTTTAATCAATCACATGTTTTAACAACTTTAGTAAAAAATAAATGAATCCAAAGAAATCACATCCTATACCTTGGTTTGGAGAAAAAAAAATTAAAAGTGACAGATAGAAGTGGGAAAGTCACAACTTACACAAGCATGAAATATATATATTTTTTCAGTTGGTTTATTGAAACCAAAGTTTTTTCATTTTGTAAACCGAAATCGAGATTTACGTCAAACAAAAACCAAAACTGAATAATTCGATTCGATAAACCTATTTTTCGATTTGATTTTTTCGATCTACTAGATTTCTTGAACTTTTTGCCCACCCTTAAAGTCAACACTGTTCTTCTTTGCATGTGGGTCATGACCAACAAAAGGGTAAAAGAAAAATAATACCACACTAAAGGCAGCAATGAATTGGCAAAAACAGGATTATGTATTTTCTCAATAATTTATTTTTCGTCAAAAAAAAAACTTTTATTTAGAGAAATTCGAGATCCTTTTCAAAAGAACAAAAAAACTACAACTTTTTCGTCGCAAGGATTCTGTATTTTCTCAATCCTCTATTTTCCGTCAAACAAAATCTTTTATGTAGAGAAATTTGAGATTCCTTTTCAAAAAAACAAAAAAACAAAAAAAACTACAACTTTTTCGTCGCTTATCTAGTCGATTGAGTTTCCAAACCTTGGGTGGTTTCAGTCCTAGTAAGTGAAAGCTATAAGGAATATAGGAAAACAACGAAGAGAGGGCTCAGAGAAGTTTGGGGGAAAGGGGCGAGGGCGATGGGTAGTTCGTCGTTTAATGGCGGATTAAGGAATATTTCAACCATCATCCACAAATAAAATTATCCAACCTTATATAAAATTATTTTAATTAATTATAACCACAAATAAAACTACTTTAATTATAGTATTTTTTTTTACTTATAGTATTTTTAATAACAACGTCCCTAATCTTATATAAAAAATCATTTTTGTATTCAAAAAATAATTTGTATTTTCTACTTTTACAGTTTTTGTAGTACAGTTATTATTAATTATTGATCAACAATATATTCTAATATTTTAATTACTTTAATTATTCTAATATTCTAATATTTTAATTTATGTATAACTGTGGTCTCTTGGATTCTCAGAGTTTCTGGATCGTTGGGGCATTAACATGATAGCAAGTTCCTGCAAAACAAACAAGGCACCTGCAGGGTGTGTCACAAATTTCCTCCGATTCTGCTAGACTGAGAAATAGAGAGTTTAAATGTCTACTAAGAAGCCAGATATTTTTTTCTTTCCCCTCCCTTCTATTGCCATTCCTTCCTTATTTATGAAGGAGGAGGGTGATCCACTTTTTATGGAAAGTGGGTGATCCGTTTCCGAAATGGAAGGGAGGAAGGCTCTTCATTCGTGCATCAACCGTTTCTCCTTTTGGATAGCTAAATTGTTCGAATCTTCCGCCTCAAAGATCGTTTGATCATCCTAAGGGCGGTTACATGCGTGGTTTGTGGGAGGATATGTTCTTGAGTTGTGAGAGATCAACCGGAAAATCATTGACTGACCATCTTCTTAGAGATGGCAACCGGCTAGAAGAGGGCGTGTGGCCGGCTATAAGAGGGCGTGCAGCCAACTATAAGAGGGCGTGCAACCAACTATAAGAGGACGTGCCTGAGCAATAAACCCTAAAGGCCTTTTGTCGCTTAGTCGATAGCCCACAAGTCGGACTTCAAATCGTGGTTCGATCCATGTCTGCGGTGGGGATACTTCGCCTCCTACGCTGATCCGTCTGTGCCTCCACGGGGATGATACAAAGCCATGGTACCTATAATGCCCCTTCCTCCAATAGGCTCACTCTTTCCCGACCTAAAATACCGTATTCGACCGCTTTCGTCGTCAGGAACTGGGAACGCACGCTGCGTGTTCCAACATGCACGTCTGAGTTTTCTATTTTCGTAATGCTTTTAGTACGCTTTTTAGAGTTTCTACGTTTGTAACCCTTATAAAAGGTTGCAGGGTGACTGATTCTTTCATGTCACTGGCTGGTTTTGAGTTTTCGATGGATGTGTATGGCTAGACATCAAGTGGATGCCGCAAGTATCGCTTTAATCGCTTCCTAGCCGAATGATGTTGGATGTAGGTCGGCCTGCTTACAAGGAACGTGCCGGTTGGTGCTAATTTATGCTTGGAGGGGGTATTTTCGAGCCTTATATGTCCCTTTGGGTGATTCGAAAACTCGGATGGAGAACGCCCCCTCCAAATCGATGAAATTTTATATCTACAAAGCAAATGATAAGCCCCTTGTATGCCCCTTTTCATTGTCAATAGAATCATACAGAGGCTTGCCTGGGGCTTTTCACTTTTTTAGCCTTCCTATAAAGATCGCCTTTTTCCTCTTCTAGCCTCCTATGGCAGGGGTTTTCTTCAGCTTTTTCTTCTTGCTTAGCCTTCTTTTTCCACTTCCTCTCTTCTTCTAGCTTTTTCTCTTAGGCCTGCCACCCGACGGGTTATAATCAGTTCTAGGCTCATTTGGTGTAATTAATGAAATTGTGTTTCTAGAAATTTTTATGTTTTGTTTCGCCTTATTTTTATTGTGTTTCTACTAACTCCATATCAAAGGACTAATTCCTTGACAAGGGTTACGACGTCACGAATTCCTAATGCCTCAGATAAAGGTTATGGCGTTTGATGTTGATAAATTCGAGGATGGATCACCCCCACTGCCCCGACTAGACTCACTTATTGTTCTACTTAATCCCGTCCATTCAGTATATGGGCACTAGCTTCTCCTGGGGCCCACGTAAATCGCTCCACACTCGCTCACCGTGGCCCCCAAAGAATGAAGCGTCGTCAGGATTCAAATCGTTTGGAAGGGTGATGAGTCATCGGTGCATTTAATGCACCTGTAGGTGCTAGACGCCTTATTCTTAGGGAATCATAATTGGATTTTACCTGCTCCCATCATGGCTACACCATTTTCTTGTTTACCTTTCGTTCAAGAGCTTTTGCTGATACTTCACCGTAGGGTTACGTGTTTTGCAGATAGTTTTCTAAGGCGTTTGTCTTCCCCTATCTTCCAAGTAAACCTTATCTTTGTTTCGGGTATGCTAGATTCCAGTTGCCGACGTGTTTCCAGTGACAGGAACGTAGGAGGGTGTTTTCTAGACATGCCAGGGATCGGGTAGGGCTTTTTCTCTGTCCGGTAGTTCATGCGCTGTTTCTCACCCTTTTACTAGTTTCGTATTCTCGCATGGAACTACCCCTTTCCCTCCGTCCTTGTTGTTGTCTCGTTTACAGATGGGCGAGAGGTCAAGAAGAGACTTCCCAATTAGCCCGCCGGCATGAGAGTGGCCCGGTCGATACGGATTTTTCAAGCAAGATCATTTATTCTCTATCCATGGAGTGAAGTCGAGGCCTATTGCCAAATTCCCCGATAATATCGATATTGAATCGGTTTGGACCCATCCCAAGCAGAGTCCACTATCGCAAGGGAAGATGGTGCAAAGATATTTTACATGGGAATAGCTCGTGAACCGGGCTTCGCCTCCCTGCTTGCCCTAATCAAGCAGTTTACATTCCGCCACCGCTCTATCCATCCGAATGCCATTCGATTCTAATCGCGGTGTACGAACCTGTACCAACCGGCCATTTCGCAGGAGGCTCACGCACACCTCGGGTCGACACACCAGGCTTCACATCGTTGCTCTACCTATAGCCCTCTAATGGGCACTTGTTACGGCTCCACTCGCCAGATCGAGATCGAAGGGCGTGGATCTGCTGGGGAGGACCGTGGTACGAGACCCCTGCCTCCCGACCTCCCGTTTACTTTGAACCAATCAATGACATTCCCAGGTGTGTTCAAGTTGTGGGATTCGTATGTCGTTTTTATATGTCATTGCATGTCCATCCTATGTATTTTCTTAATAAAATACTTGCAAGTGTGAAAAAGCTAGAAAAAGGACCGACAATCAAGGGAAAGTCGGGCTTCAAGAACATCTTGTTGCTGTGAGATTTCGTCGGGAACGACATCATGAGATTCTCTTAACTGTGAGGAATCTTCGTGGAGTTGAGTCTCGCAATCCTTCTCCCATATTCTTCCGGGCTATTCCACGCCTTCCACGTAAATGTATGAGGGCGAGCACACAAGCACATCGCGACCTTCCGAATTTAGCCCCGAGCAAAATGGGCCCCAAATTTCACCCTATGAGACCGAGGTGGTCGGGGTTCGGAACCGGGTGACCGGCCGCCGCAAATTTCGCTGTAGAGGATTCCAAATTCCGCCTCAAGCATACAAGGAGGTCGATGTGGGTACTGCCTCGAGCATCTTCCTTTTGTTAAAAAGGATTTCTGCCCCGCCCTAAGCATCCATAGCGGCACCCGGTGCATGAACGGCGAAGAGTGCCTACGGGGTGGAAGACTTTTCCTGGGTCAGCTCTTAATATCTAGCCACCCCCTTGCTAGCGAAGAGGAAGAAGAGGAGGACGAGATGGCTGACCTCGTTCATAACTTTGGCGCATGGAAGCGCAAACGGGGTGCCAGCTTCAAGCAGGCGACTAATGCTACACCCGAGGTGGTTTGTAAGGCTGATCAACACCCAACCAGCGGGGGTTCAGAAGGGCAAGCGATAATCGTTATGGACTTGCCTGAGATGGGCTTTCATGGCCAATCGGCTTCGGAGACTACGCTCTCGATCGAATTAGGTTAGGTCCCTCTAACTCATGAGGAGGTCCTGAGGTATTCCTCGCAGTAGATCAGCCTACGCACAAGGCTATGTCTTCCTCGTCTGCGGCGCAGAGGCCGTTGCTTCTCGCTGTGCTACCGCTAAATTCCTTATATTCCTCCACAGGCTAGCCCTCCCATGTGAGAGGAATATTCCGGGCCTCCCGGGGCCCGAAGGTGCCCAGGAGATTATTAATCGCTGGAAGCCATTCAACAAGGGCAAATCCCCGGCCGCCCATTTGGAACAACTATACCCGCACCGGCTTCGCATGTCTGTGAGTCAGGCTTGCGAGGAAGGCGAACAAATATGTCGTTTCGGTCCCTGCCTATGCTTGTAAGGAAAATCTCAAGTAGGTGGTCGAAGACAACATGCTGATATGCAACCGCAACTTTTTCCAGTTGGCATAGCTGGTACGTTCATAATTGCTATACATTGTTCTAGTATCATTACCGAGTTATTGCTTTATTCTAATGCGTTCTTTTGCAGGCTTTTACGGCTATCTAGAACATAACCTACCAAAGATCAAGAGTTCCGCACTTCTACCGAGGGATGCGGTAGAGGTCGCGCTCTACGCCCACAGTCGCTTTTTTTTTTACCACTGTGGCATTGAGCGCCTCTTAGCCGGGCGGAGTCAAGCTTCTGACGTTGGGAGAATGAGGCCAAAGAAAGCGTTGAAAAGATGGCCCGAGTTGAGGTAAAGAGAGATACTGCTTGCCATGATGCCTCGATGGCCTGTATGGATGCCGATGGGTGGGGAATGCCAAGGCGAAGGTGGAGTCCGAGTCACCAGTGGTCTAAAACCCGGCTAAGTATAGAGGAGGCTAAAGTGGAGCGAGAAGGCGAGAGTTAGCCGTCTGCCAATCTAACGAGTCTCTCTGCAACTAGAACTCGGGACTTGTAAGGATGAAGTGTCCGCTATCCGGGCAGAGGCCCTTGAAGAGAAAAAGGCTATGGAGGAGACTTACGAGGAGGGCTTCGACGTAATTTTCAACTATGGGTTGTGCTTTTGCACATAATATTTGCAAAAGTCAACCCGAGGTTCCCGAAGGGATGCCGGACACGTCTAAGCTGTTATCTCTAGAGTTCTTTATTAACCCTCGATGCCACCCTGGTGCTATCTCTGCCGAAGTTGATTCCATTGATGTTCGCCCCGTGAAATGACGTAATGCTGTGAGAGGAGGCTCTCGCCGCAGCTTCGAGACTGATAATAAGTGAGGCGGTGAAAGATCTCTCCGTCTCGAGGTCAGGGCCTGCAACGAGTCCGTTTTCTCCGCTTTAAAGCAACTAGTGTGGGAGAGGAGGAGCATGATGTTTCTGGGTTGTATTTAGTGATTGCTCACTGAGCCTTTGCTCCTTCACCCATGCTTCACGCCTTATTAGCTTGCTTAAACCAAGCTCACAAAAGCATGTTGTTAATGCACAAAATATGTGTTGTTTACTAACTGAGCCTGGGGTGCTTTATTTTATCGAATCACATAATTAAGCTAATTTATCAGACAAGAAAAGATGTACCTTGAGTAGGATATAGATCGGCCGATGAACACTTGCTACAAGGTTCATCGCCCTCTTCTAACGCTTTACCCTAAGCCATGGATGTACAATAGGCATTAACCATACCGGGCCGGCAGATATCAACCCACCTGAATTGCACGAACTAGCTGGGCATCAACCATACTAGGCCTGGACTTCATAATGAACCAAACAAGATCAACTACCACAAGAAGACATCAACCTTACCTAGACTTCGTGAATGAACCAGCCGGGCATCAACCATACTACAGCCTAAGAGGGATATCAACCTTACCCTGACTTCAAGAATGAACCGCTGGCATTGTAAAGACCGAACGATATATACAAAAATATGGCCAAGGGAGGAATGTGGTAAATAATTAAAACCGATTTGAAACAAAAGTAAGCTTACTCAAAACCGAAATGAAAAGCATACTAACACTAACCCTTCCGCAAGTGCACTGGTCATACAAATAATAAAGTGGACTCTAAAAGTCCTGATATCGCATCTACCGAGGATTGGGGTTCCTCTCTAATTCAAATTTGATCACCCTGACATAAGAGCTCTTCACTATTTAGCGACTAAATAGATGTGGGAATAAAATCAATTTAATTGAAATAAAAAGTGATTTAAAACTAATCCTAAAATCTACCAAATAAACAACTACTTAATTCTAAAAGGTATGAAGAGAGGCACTAGGGATGAGGATAATTATTTACAAACAGTTTGCATTTCCTTGAAAGTGCAACATTTGTGAGTTGAATGTTATATTTGTCCAAGAGCAATGTAGTATAGCTTGGATTTCTCTTGACACTACACATTTCACTATATAACACACCATATTCATTTCTCGTGACGTTCCGGTCTAAATAGCTACTTGTAAAAACCCGAATTTTTAAGATTTGATTGTTTTTCGTTTTCAATACTTCACAACCATTTCTTAGGACTGAAGAATTCTTGCCCCCATAGACAGGAAAATGCAAGCCTTCTCCAATGCAATTGGTATCTCGTCCTTCAAATCTAATAAATTTTCTATCTCCTTGATTAGATCTTTGCTAACACGGGATCAAGATCCTTTCATCAGACTAAGGAGAAACCTCTGATCAACTAAATTGATACATCATCTAATTAATCCTCACACCATGAGCAAATTAATGATCTATCAAAGTAATTTTTTAGAGTTCATTAGTTTCCAAATAATAGTCTAACATACCCCTAAGTTACCGCTCTTTACCCTCAGGAATCTCCATCTCTCGTGTCACCGTGAAGGCATCCTCGAAATCGTAGCAAAAAAAAAAGACAGCTCTTTCTGGGTATAAGCTACTAATATTCCGAACAGTTCATTAAATGAACAGTACTAATTATATAAATTCAGTATTCAAACCCACAAAATAACTGAGAAACTAAAAATCTGAATGTTCAACAATTAATCCCTACCCTTGGAGGGTGTTTAATATTACATTACTGGATTCCAATCATCACCAATCAACAAAAAGTAAGAAAATGAAGAAAGAAATCAAGAGACAAGGAGTGAGAGAAAAAAAATCTAGATTTTAGCTTCAATCTTTGTCTGAACAGTAATGAAATCTGAATATCTGATGTACAACACCAAAATCTCTTCGATAAAAAGAAAATATGCTAAAAAATTACTCTAAGATCTACTAAAAAATTAAAATCTGTAGAAAAACTGAAAAAATTGGCAGTTTAGAGAGAGAAACCCCATGAGAGAGGTTCTCCAATCTTACCATCACCCTCTTTACCTAAAAAATGAGTATATATATGGTTTTAGGGTGAAATGGCTTGAAAATATGCTAAAATATCAATTTTGCCTTTTTATTTTTATTTTGCTTCTGGCCGCGACACAAACTGTTTGCTCGCGACACGTAGCTTCTGGTCGACACACCTGTTTGGTCACGACATAGTTCTTTGGTTGTGACACAATTGTTTGGTCGTGATGCTTTGGACAAATGGTTGCTTTTATTCTTCAACTCTGCATTATAACTTTCGCTTTGACTCATTCGCGTGTGAGGTGTCGTTGGAAATCTCTTTGAATGTAGAATGCAACCATGGGGAATTTGAACCATTTGATGTTCCAGATGGTATAGAAAAATTTATCTTCCCAGTGGCAAGCTATGAGACTCTCGGTTGACTTCTTCTTTTGGAAATATATTGCTCATTTCTTGCCAAATCACTTGTTTTTCATCAATAATCCTAAAAAAGAAAGTTTAGAGGAAATGTTATGAGTTTTAAATGAATATAGATATAAAATGCACAAAATAGCATGTGAAATGAACTCAAAACATGGATGAGTTTTGCACACATCAAACACCCCCAAACTTAAAGTTTTGCTTGCCCTCAAGGAAAGAAATAAAAAAGTTGCTTGTCCCGAAGAAAATGAAAGAGAAGAGTTCATTTCACCATTTTATTTAACCAAAACTGAGTAATCAAGCTTCCATGTATGATATGTGTCTCAAGAATTACTCCTACAAGGAATATAATGAATATGATCAAGATAATTTATTCATTTTAATAGTGAATTAATCTCATAATAGGCAAATTTAGATCACTGCTTCACTAGTGTGTGTGTGTGGTCTTCCCTTATCCAAAACAATTGTAAGCTAGGATGAGTTTATGAGAATCGAGATAAGTGGTGCGATCTCCTAAGATAATTTATTTAGGTTCCATAAAGTTTGTTGTCTCTTATCACTCACTTACGTAGGCACACACAATCCTCAAGATCAAGTAGGTCTTTATAAGCTTGTAATGTAAGGTTTGGGGTAAGGGTAGTTGAGTAGCTTGTTTAGCTAAAACTTACCCAAACATACATATTTTTCTGCATTGACAAATTCCTACTCCATCCTTATCTTACCACAAGACAATGACACTCAAGCACCCCTAAAACTGCTTTAGGTACATCATTCCATACTCATTTTATCACCTTCAAAAAATTATGCATCTTTCAAGAACACCAAGAAGCCTTTTCTTTGTAAGACAAAGTTATTAGAGTGGTGCAATGTCAAAACCCCTTAAACTTTCTACCAACCCTTAGAGAGCTTTTAAATCAATAGCTCCCATACCAACTGACCTTAGGTACTGTGTGTCGAGACACCCCTTAGATCACTTGCTCTTCGGGAAGGAAGGCGAGGCTAGACTTTACTCCTCCTTGAATTTTTTATTGTATTTTTGCTTATTTTACACTTGATATTTTTCGTTTCTTACTTTTTTTTTCTCCTTCCTTTTACCAATCTCTTTTGATTTTCAACTTAACCTATTTCAACTCAATTTGGAGTTATTTTTCTATGAAAAATAACTCCCCAAACTCGTCTCCCTCACCACATTTCAATCATGTTCAAATCCTCATGTTAATGGGTATGAATTTGGTTCTTTACTCGAGGATAGTGATGTATAAGAAGGTTATCGGCTTCAAACTTAGTTCTGCAAATAGAATTTTGGCTCTTAAGGCTCAATATTTTGTACTAGAGGAATATGCATATGCATATTAATAGGGTTGAACTTGAAAGACACAATCTTCCAGGATGGCCTATATCATTTCTCAATTGTTGTGTTGCCTAGATTTCGCCTCAAGCAATAATAAAACAAGTTCTAGAACCTATGGAGATCAAAATTAGACGGATTCTCATAAACCTTCTAACCCAAGAAAAACCGTTTTCAAGGGCAATTTAGTGGCAAGGTATGGATTTTGAGAAACCAATGACTAAATAGCCTATTAGAGAGATAACTCATTAAGCATCAAGTCCTATTATCTTGAATATTGTCCACATCTCAAGGGTTCAATTATGATCTTCATTGACATCACAACTACTCCAAACAAAACTTAATTAACTCCAAAAAAAAAACTCTAACTAACAAAATAAACCAAAAGTAAGATGTAAGTTAGAAAGCATCAAACAAAATCATTATAAAAGCCCCAGAAAATTTCATCCTCAAAGTTATCATGTGCAACATGGGTAAAATACGAGCAAACCAACCAAAATAAACACCCCCAAACTTTAGGATGAACATTGTCCTAAATGTCTACCAATGAGCAAAAGGAAGCACTAAAGTAAAAGGGCAATAGAGAGAGTTGGGAAAAGTGAACTCTCCTTTGTAGTCTCAGCCACTTTGAATAGGAAACTTGAGGATTTTCAACTCGACATTGTGTACTACCCTTTCTACACTCTTGCTTCTTTTGAACCATGAATGTGGGCTTTGCATTTTTCAAACACTCGTGTACCAACTTCCTTCATCTCAAATGAGTGAGTTTTAATTCTTCAAAACCTCCTTCAATACATGCAAATCACCTAATAATCAACAATGATCCACAAAGAACCCAAAACAAACAACAAAGCAAAAAAAAATTTCCATTGTAACTCTTGATGCTTGGAATGATGGCAAAATTGAGGTTCAATAAAGGTGTAAGTTTGCGGGTTTGTGATGGGTTTTGAAGTTTGAGATGATGGAGATGGACTAGGGAGGGATGTGATTGAGGATTTGAATGGATGAGAAATGCATTTGAAAGTGGTTAGAAGTTGCAATGGTTGAAGGGAAAGAGTATAGCATGATAGAGTATAAAGTAGGAGGAAGAAAAATGGGTTTTAAGGAGTTTTGGAGCCTCTGTTTTCGTGACTGTGGTGCTGATCACGTCAGCAATTCTGCTCAACACCCATGTTCTTCCTCCAACTTGTTATACTCATATCTCCTTCATTTTAGCTCTAATTGATGTAAGGACTCGTTGGAAAGCTCTTTCACGTAGAAATGTGCCAATAGGCTGAGGGTGAACCATTTGAGCCTTAATCAATACTACAGAAAATCATACTCTAACATGTTGTCCAATGTGATGATTTCTTGACCATTAGGTTTTCCCTGCTTTTCTTGCCCATGTCACTAAGCATCCTTCATAAGTCTTTCATGAAGCTTATATATTCTCTCAAAATTCCTCCAATAGCAACCCTTAATGCTTTCATTCATGTTTAAACTCACCCTTGTCTTCACCTGCAAGCATGATCATGAACCTTCCAAATTTATATTTCAGGTCAATTTGGTTCATTCCATCTCTAAAACATCAAATTTGCTCAACATCTCGACTCCATAATTTTCAAACTTCAAGCACTATAAGTATATCAACCACTTTCCAACTCCTTGCCTTTGCTCTTGCAAACTTGTCATGACAACATGTTGAGCTTCAAACCTACTTTATTATGAAAACATTAACAAACAAAGTTAAAAACACTGGGGCTGGAATTTCATCCTAGTAAGAAAAAAAACAAAGAACAACAAAGTAACAGTAAATGACAAATCAGTGAAAAGAGTGGATAGAATCTTTATTTCTTAGCTCGGGTTTTCCTCCCAAGAAGCTGATCCGTTTTTAGAGTCCAGTTAGACTCATTCGAAAAGTACTAGTGCTTCTAATTTACCAATCATCCATCTTGGACAACACTCTCTTTTCATAACTATTCAGATCAAGGATGATTTCTTCCAGATTTTGAAGAGGGGAAAGAAACTCAAAATCCCCTTTAATTATGGCTAGTGGTTCAACCACGCTTCAAAACAACTCTCTATGTGATGTAGATAAACATACTTTATGCTTAAGGGGGACTGTTCGGGCGATGTGCCCCTTTTGATTTGAAGCAAAGTCATGCACGTTCTACACATGGCTCTTCTCGTCATCAAAGGTAATGGTTAATAAGATTGAACTTGCTTTCTCCTCACCCACAAGAAAGGTAGAACTTCTGTTGGTGCCAATCCATGCTTGGCTTGGAGGAAAGAAGTGGTCTTTTAGTAAATGAGAATTTGTAGATCCCCTTCAATGCCCCAAGTCACAAAATCCATATGGAAGGTAAATGTGTCAATCTTCACCAAAATTGTTTTAATAGTCATTATCAATTTACTTCTTTCAAATTTTAGTTTATCCACAATGACTCTTCATCATCTAAGTTGTTTAGAGTGCCTTGTTCTCACTCACTTTCATTTTCACCTTCTTCCACAGATTGGTGGATAGGAAAATTTCTGCACATTGTTCAAATTTATGCACATTCAATGGATTTTTCATATTACTAGAGAGGTCCTAGAAAATCGATCCTGAATGCTTGGACTAAGGTCCACCTGAGCTTCTATTTTTTCAATATAGCACTAGTGTTAACTTGGAAGCTATCTAAATCTAGGAATTTCGCTCATGAAGACTACTCATCTTCTCGTTTCTCATCCATGCTCTGTGAAATTATGCCCTTAAAGGTGGAAACAACTCTTCTTCTTTGAAATGTGGGGTTGAACTCTTGATAAGGCAATGCCCTTGTTCCATGAGTGAGTCATTCCGAATTCTTTGATTCAAATGATGAATAAGGAAGTCAAGCTATTTCTATGGAGGCAATTCCATCTTTCACTTGAATATTCCTCCATGAGTACTCTACAAATAAGAAGAAAAACAAAGAAAACAGTACAAAAAATACTAATAGTAAAAATAAAAAAATAAAAAAAATTACCTAAGAAACAACTCATAACCAAAAATAAAAAAAAAAATTGCCTAAATTAGCAAATCACTCATTCTTCAAAATGTCAACTTCCAATGAGAGAGTGAACCGCGTCAATCCCCGGCAACGGCGCCAAAAACTTGTAAAGATCGAATGATATATATGAAAATATGGCCAAGGGAGTGAATGTGGTAAATACTCAAAAACTGATATGAAACAAAAGTAAGCTTACTCAAAAACTGAAATGAAAAGTATTACCAACACTCAACCCCTTTCCGCAGTTTCGCACGGTCATACAGTAATAAAGCCGACTCTAAAGTCCCAGACAACCATGAGGATTAGGTTCCCATAATTGGAATTTGATCACCCCAATTACAAGGGTTCTTCTAATTATTTAAAGTATAGGATGTGGAATAAAATCAATTTAATTGAAATAAAAACTCCATTTAAAACTAATCCTAAAATCTACCAAATAAACAACTACTTAATTCTAAAAGGTATGAAGAGAGGTACTAGTGATGAGATAATTATTTACAAACAACTTGCATTTCCTTGAGTCGTTAACATTTGTGAGTTGAATAGTCGGATTTGTCCAAGAGCAATGTAGTATAGCTTGGATTTCTCCTCGACACTACATTTCACTATATAACACACCATATTCCTTTCGTGACAACAGGTCTAAATAGCTACTTGTAAAACCTGACCCTCTTTAAGATTTGATTGTTTTTCTTTTTCAATACTTCACAACCATTTCTTAGGATTGAAGAATTCTTGCCTCCATAGACAGGAAAATGCAAGCCTTCGCCAATGCAATTGGTATCTCGTCCTTCAAATCTAATAAAATTTTCTATCTCCTTGATTAGATCTTTGCTAACACGATCAAGATCCTTTCATCAGACTAAGGAGAAACCTCTGATCAACTAAATTGATACATCATCTAATTAATCTTCACACCACGAGCAAATTGATCTATATATAATTTTTCGTAGTTCATTAGTTCCAAGATATTAGTCTAACATACCCCTAAGTTACCACTCTTACTCAGAATCTCCATCTCACAGGTCACTCGTGAGGGCCTCTTGGAAATTAGAGCAAAGATACAACTCTTTTCTGGGTATAAGCTACTAATATTTCAAACAGTTCATTAAATGAATAGTACCAATTATATAAATTCAGTATTCAAACCTACAAAATAACTAAGAAACTGCAAATCTAAATGTTCAATAATTAATCCCTACCCCTAGAGGGTGTTTAATGTTCCATTATTAGATTCCAACCATCATTAATCAACAAAAAGTAAGAAAATGAAGAAAGAAATCAAGAGACAAGGAGTGAGAGAAAAAAAATCTAGATTTTATCATCTGGTCTCGAACAAAGAATGAAATCGACCTTTGATGATAAGACCAGTCCTTCATACAAAGAAAATCCGCTTAAAAATTACTCTAAGATCTACTAAAAAATCAAATCAGAGAAAACCGAAAACGGGCGCTTAGAGGGAGTAGAAACCCCATGAGAGAGGTTCTCCAATCTTCCCCGTTCCCTTTACCTAAAAACGAGGTATATATGGTCTTAAGGTGAAATGGGATGGAAAATAAGCCAAAATATCAATTTTCTACTTTTTGATTTTTTTTTCGCTCTTCTTGGTCGCGGATTACGGGCCTACTTGGTCGCGACACAATTTCTGGTCACATTGATGCCTGCTTGGCCGCAAATACGCCTTGCTTGGTCATGACACAATTCCTCAGTCACATAGCTGGACAACCATTGCTTTTTCTTCTCCAACTTGCTCGCCATAACTTCTTCGCTTTGACTTAGATTTGGGCGCAGAGTTGTCGTTGAAAGCTCGAATATAGAATGCAACCATGAGGGAATTTGAACCATTTGATGTTCCAGATGGTACAAAAAATTTGAGCCCTCTCCCACGGCGCTACTGCGGAGACTCCCGATTGACTTCTTTGGAAATATATTGCTCATTTCTGGTCAAATCACTCGCTTTTCATCAATAATCCTACAAACCAAGTTTAGAGGAAATTTTATGAGTTTTACATGAATATGGATATAAAATGCACAAAATAGCATGGGAAATGAACTCAAAACATGGATGAGTTTTACACTCATCAGGTATCAACCATACTGGGCCGGTAGGACATCAACCTTACTCAGACTTCGTAATGAACCATCTAGGCATCAACCATACCGGTCAAGAGGGACATCAACCCAATTCGGACTTCAGATCGAACCAACCTAGGCATCAACCATACTGAGCCAGTAGGACATCAACCTAACCCGGACTTTGTAATGAAAAATTGAGACAGGAACAAAGTTAGAAATTGAATCATTCTTTATTGATAGTACCTTTTGAGGTGCGTAACATTCCACATTCTAGGTGTAGGCATCCCGTATAGTTTATCTAATGCATACGATCTAGATTCAATGGCCTGTTATTAAAGATACGGTCCCTCCAGCTTATTAGAACTTCTTCCGACCGACTGACGTCGTGTTCTCAAAAACATTTCTTAGGAACAGGTCCCCTGGCTGAAACATTCTGGGTTTCACGTGTCCTGCTATATAGGCTCATAGTCACGGGTATGATGCTATTCCGCACAGCCTGTCGCTCGCGCCCGTCTTCCATGTCTAGGTCTTAATCACCGATTCAAGATTTGACTGGCCTCGTGTGTATCAACTTGTAGTGTGGGCATGCCGTATTTATTTGGGACTATAGCCTCCATCCCATAAGGAGCGGCGGGGATATACCGGCTGGTCGGCTGGTCGTTGCCGCTTGAGCCTAAAGCACTCAAGGGAGTTCATCCACCCATTTGCCTTTAGCTGAGTCTAACCGTTTTTGGGCACACGTAGTTCATTAGAAGCTTCTCGCTTCTGGGTCGTTGTTCATGATATCATGTGAGTGGAGTATAGATTCTTTATTTCACCCCGGCAAAGTCTATGTATGCCCTATTATCAAATTGAGCCCGTTGTCTAATACAAATGATCGGGGTGTACCGAACCAGACAATATTCTTTCAGATGAACTGAGTGACATCCTTATCTTTAATCGATGCGAAAGCCTCGGCCTCTATCCACTTGTTGAAATAATCAGTGGCTACCGACAACAATTTTTTCTGAGCCAAGGTGGTAGGGAGCGGCCCGACTATGTCAATTCCCCATTGAGCAAAAGGCCAAGGGTTCGTAATGGAAATTAAATCTTGAGCTGGTGATCTCAAGACAGGGGCTAGTCGCTAGCATCGATCAAACTTTCGTACGTAGTCGACGACATTAGATCTCATGGTCACACAATACCCCGAGCGTGGCCTGCGGTGCCACTGTTCTACCACCGGATGATTACCACATATTCCTTTATGCATTTCACTCAATACATACTGGTCTCCTCGCTCGGCAGTCAAGCACTTCAGGTACGGCCCGCTTCCAAGGACCGTTTAAACAATCGCCCGCACCAAAGAGAACCCGCCAACCGGATTCGATCTCAGAAGCTTTGTTCCTATCGCTTCGGGAGTTCTCTGTGTTAACATAATGCACTATGCTCTATCCAAAGAACGGGAGACCCCTCGTCCACCTGACTTACTCGGGTAGTGATAATTGAAGAATCCAGTTGATAATAGATGGGCAGAAACATTGTTTGTCATCTGGGTGGAAGCGTTTACGGGCCAAAGCGCCCGCTTTCTCATTGCGCCTCTGAGGATGTGTTCGAGTTTAAGATGAAAAGTCGCCGCGCTGCCACCAGCATGCATACTTTGCCATCCGAGGATCTCGCGACTCATATTCTTCGTTTACTTGCCCTACCACCAACTGAGAATCACTTTGAATCAAAAGCTCACGGTTGGACACAAAGAGTTTCAGTTCACTCGCCAGGATGGCCTCATATTTTGATTCGCTTCGCTGGAGGCACCAAGCCTAAACCCAGATAGCTCGCCAATTTTCCTCCTACCGAGATTTAAGTTGTAAACCGATGCTCGCTCTAGCCTCGCTTTAGATGCCCCGTCTACATTAAGGGTCCACAAGGTCAAGTTGTCCAAGCTCATTTTGGATTGGGGGATTTCTCCTAGAAACTACCCCTTTTTAGCCAATCTAGGTTTGTATTGAATACCAAATTCACTCAATTCAATTGCCCATCGAACCAACCTCTCGGACAAGTCAAGCTTCGTGGAACGGTGTCAAGAGGAAGGTCGGCTTAGGCACGCATACAATGGGGTGTGGCTTGAAGTACCCGCAGCTTCTTCTTCTGCTACCCGGAGGGCTAATGCCGCCTACTCGAGGTGGTCAGACGGCTTCTACGTAGGGCTAAGGACTTGTCGACGGGCACATTCGGCCTCTCGCTTTATTTTCATCTTTCTTGAACAGTAAGACTCACCGAGACATTTAAAAACCGCCTGGCATATTTAAGAGTGTCACAAAATTCCTCTCGTAGCTAGCGACCGGAGGTTCTACACCGTTTGATAGGCCGCAAGGGCTTCATCATATTCCTCATTCCACTCAGCCTGGCTGGCCCCCTTAAGGGTAGCAAAGAACGACTTGAGAATTCTGTCCTCGTAACCGAGAGATGAACCACCCCGTGGCGCACGAACTTGTCAACCGGTATCCTTTTAAAGTGGGAGTCGGGAGTCCAAAATCGCTTTTGCTTCGAGCTGGTTGGCTACTATACCCATCCGAAGTCACCATATGAAATCCTAAGAATCGTCCAAGACTGGACTAAAGGCGCACTTTGAGGGATTGAGCTTCATACCTTAAGGCCTTAGGAGCTCAAAAGCCTCTTGCAAGTGCCCAACATGGTCCGAGCTTTCTTTGGACTTTACCAGCATGTCATCAATGTAAACCTCCATGGTTTTTCCGAGTAGCGGCCTAAACATCTTGGTCACTAACCTTTGATATGTTGCCCCAGCATTTTTTAAGCCAAACGGCATCACATTGTAGCAGAACAGCCCATGTAGGGTGATGAAGGCTGTTTTTTCCGCATATAGCGGGTGCATAGGTATTTGATGATATCCCGAGAAGGGATCTAAGAACGAAAACATCCCATGCCCGACCGACGCATCAACAATCTAGTCTTCCGGGGTAGAGGGAAACTGTCTTTCGGGCATGCTTCGTTGAGGTCTGTGTAGTCCACGCACACTCTCCTTTTTTTGGGACTACTACCACATTGGCCAACCATTCCGGATAATTTATCTCCCTGATGAATCTTGCTTTCAAAAGATTATCCACTTCTACCTGAATAACCTTACGCTGGCCCTGAAACTCCCGACTCTGCTGGCCCACAAGGATGACATTCAATTCCAGGAGAGGCATGTACAGGTTAATGCCTACTATGTCTGGGTCAAGGTGAATACATCCATATCAAAGGGAGCGTAACCCGTCAGATTTGTTTCTTCTCCACATCGGATAGTAGGGAACTAACATATGTGGATTTATCCGGGCCATCGAGGCATATTGATTCCAGGGGGTCTACGGCTAATTGCTCCCTGTCCTCCGCCCTCGCTTGGGCAGCGAGCTATAATTTCTATTCTACGGTCTGGGCTTCGAGGGCTGGATTTTAGGAGCTTTCGTTTTTCTCACGCTCCTGCAATGACAATTGGTAGCATTGCATAGTTTACTTAGTCGGGTCGCCAGAGGTCAATTTTCCCAAGACGTCGATAGCTAATCATTTTGTGGTGTCGCACGCACGACTTCTCATCACATGCGCCTAAGCTCGACTAACAATGGTATCAGATCGCCTGTGTCCTCGACAACTGAAAATAAGACCTGCTGGACTATCGGCCCTACCTTGACGAGGAAAGTAATGTCGCCCATCGTCACTGTGGTTGCCCCATTAAAACCGAACAGGATTCTACTAGCTGAACTCAGCCTGTTAAAAGAGATGTTCATCTTCTTGAAGGCGGGTAGTTGCAACAGATCATCCACACTACCAGGGTCAACCAGTACTCTGTGCACATCAAAATTGTTAAGTGCTGGCCCAACAGGGAGGATAGCATGTCTTTAGGTCCCCAAACATTGGTGGATGCAGGCATGTACGGGGTTGGTGCAACCCCGAAGGTAGGATACACGAACGGAAATGATGGTGTTACGCCCCTATGCCACGTGGACATATTTTTGAGGGCTTGCTCCGATTGTTATCTCTCTCTGCTGATTTCTCGGCAAGGCATGCCACTGACAGAATGGCTAGAAAGGCGCGGGAACCTCTTTCTTGATTCAGCCTCCACGTTGTTATTTTGGGGTGGCAGATCAGAAAGCGGAGAGCTACGGGAGGATAACTCATCGTCCGTTGCTACATCACTGTCGCCTGGTAGGATGGGCTACTTGCCTTTATTATGTTTGACCGAGGGTGCAGGATGGCTGCTCCCTCATGCTTTTTCACCCCGATCTTCTTCCAGACAAGCCCGTAGACGATCGATCTCTTGCTGTAGATGGTCAGCACTGCTTCGTAATTCAACCATCTATCTGGCATGTTCTTCCTGCTTTGTCTCCATATCCTGACGCCAGTGAAGGAACTGGTCTTCAAGGGACTGATTTGCTGGGTTGTTGGCCATAGCGATAGGATCCGACAAACCGGATGAATGAGCAGGAACTACCGACCTTCGGCGTTGGGATCGATTGATAGCCAGCGGGCCTTGCACGCTCGGCGAGATTTTTTGCTTGGTTGTTCTACGTAATATGTCAATTATGGTCTCTCAAATTCTCGTGAGTTCCTGATCGCCTGTGGCATTAACTCCGCAACAAGGACTCCGCAAACAAACAGCATCGCGTGGTGGTGCCACCACCGCTTCCTCCGATGCTTAAGTTAGATAGAGAAACAGAGAGCGTGAAATGTCGCCTTACAAATGTGATATTTTTTCTTTTCACCTCCTCATTGGCTATTCCTTCCTATTATGAAGGATAAGGTGATCCACTTTTTATGGAAAATGGGTGATCCGTTTCCGAAATGGAAGGGAGGAAGGCGCTTCTTTCGCGCATCAACCGTTTCTTCTTGAGCTAAGTCGTCCGACCTACCAATGACGTTTTTCTTGATCATCCTAAGGACTACATACGTGGTTTGTGGGAGGATATATTCTTCGAAGCACGTAGATAATGAAATCATCGATCACCATCTTCTGGGGACGGCAACCTATTAGAAGAGGCGCTCAACTAGCTATAAGAGGACGTGCTTAGGCAATAAACCCTAGAGGCCTGGTCGTTTTTTCTCGTGATGTACCCACGTTCGACTTCGTGCCAGATGAATCCATGCTCGTGTGAGGATTCTTGGGCCTCCTGTAGGCTTTGATCCGTCTAGGCCTTCTGAATGGGGATGATGGGCCAAAAGTCATGGTACCCACAATAACCATATTTAAAGTAATTTTTAAAATTTATTTTCCTATTAAAAAATAATAAAAATATATTTTTATGTAAACTAATTTAACGATATATTTCAAGATAAAGACAAAAATCTTTTTAACAATAGATTTCAAGATACTCAGATAAATATCAAATTGTTTTCTAGATCAATAGAATTTAACATAAAATATTATTTTTATAATATTGAATGCTAAAGTAATTTCTATTTTCTATTTTTACAGTTATTTAGTAAAGTTATTATTATTATTATAATTATTATTATTCATTATTGATCAATAATATATTATAATATTTTAATTACTTTAATTATTGTAATATTCTTGTATTTTAATTATGTATAACCATATTTAAAACTAATTTTCAAAAATGATTTTCCTATTAAAAAAAATAAAACATTATTTTTATTTAAATTAATTTAACAGCATATTTTAAGATAAAGACCAAAATTTTTAGATCACATGGAACTTAAAGATAAAATATTATTTTCTAATATTAAATGCTAAAATAATTTCTATTTTTACAGTTATTTTATTATTATATATTATTATCGATAAACAATATATTATAATATTTTTATTACTTTTTTTTACATCGAAAATATTTTAATTACGTAAAATCATGTATATAACTAATTTAATTATTGTATTTTTAATGACAAGGTTATGAATCTATTTCTAATAAAAATTATTTTTGTTTAAATTAGTTTAAATATATATTTCAAAATAAAGACAAATGCTTTTTAGACCAGTATGGAACGGAACATAAAATATTAATTTTCTAATATAGTTCAATATGGAACTTAACATAAAATATTATTTTCCTTATATTGAATACTAAAATAATTTTTATTTTTACAGTTATTATCATTATTATTATATTATCAACAATTGATAAACAATATATTCTAATATTTTAATTCCTTTTATTGACATTGAAAATATTTTAATTATGTACAACCATATATAAAACTAATTTAATTATTGTATTTTTAATAACAAGGTCAGGAATCTATTTCAAATAAAAAATTATTTTTATTTGAAATAATTGAAAGATAAATTTCAAGATAAAGACCAAAATATTTATTTTTATATAATAATTTTTTAGATCGTCATATATATTTTTATACAATAATTTTTTAGATTAAATTATAATTTGATAATTTTTTCAACAAATCCTTTTGTAACTACTTATATAATAATTATTTTTACATAATAATTTTTTAGATTAAATTTTAATTTGATAATTTTTTCAACAAATGCTTTTGTAACTATTTAAATAATATTAAGTATATGACATATTTGTTTTTATTAATTTTTTAACTCATAAAAAACCATGGGTTGCATGTATCATGATTGAGCAAACCTTTATCCTCTATCATAACTAGGGATCTTCAAAAAGCCCGCGGCCCACCTTGGGTCCGGCCCGACCCGACGAGCTAAAGCCCGGCCCAGTTCTCGTTAATAGCTGGCCGAGCCAAGGCTTGATTTTTAGGTCTCGATTCACCCGACGGGCCGGCTCGATTCCTGGGCTTTTAGGCCCACTTAGAGGCCCGCCCAAAAAGCCCATCAAGAGGCCCGCCTAAAAGCTCGACCCCTTCACTTAAGTAGTTAGGTTTTTTATTTAAATTGTATTTAAAAGTTAAATAAAAAAAAAAGTAAGCTTAAAAACAATTCAAAATAAAAACTTCATTTAAAATTTATTCATCGAATATAATTATTATTTTAAATGCATTTAAGTTCATATCACTATAAAATAAGTAATATCCCAACTAGGTTGGACACCTACTTATTGTCAATCATTTGTACTTTTCAACCATAAGAAAATAAAAAATACAATACACATTTAACGAAATATTTTCACTTACTATTTCTCGGTGACGGAATTATCATGGATCCATTCATATGTTTTGATAAATTTAAGTTCTCTCGTATCACTACTAAAGGCAGCTCTTCTCGAACACGATCGCGCAATCTCGTCCGCTAAATTCCAATCTTAAATACACATCGCTTGGACATTGCTTGTGTGACAAATTACATCGCTTGCTAGAACTAATTCTTCCACTGCGATTCGTGCTCTTCCGATGCAACTGTACCACAAAGTACCTGCTAATACATCACGTAATAGATAACACATGGTATTTTATTTGTTGTTTTTTCCACCATTCTAAAATTTCAAAATCTTCATTGTCTTCAAATGGAATTGTTTCTACACTAAGATATCTATCTATATCGGTCAGATTATTTTATAACTGGGCTTGTTGCCTTTTTCTACTTTTAAACATTTCTAAAAGGCTTTTATAAAAGACAGGAGCTTAATGTGATGATGATTTTATCAAAGTAATATCATTTCCATATTTTTCTTTATAAATATTATATAAAATATATAATAACGAATTTTACTTAATTTTAATTTTTTCAATTTTTAATTGATCTCACAAATAATCCTGCACCATTCATCTAGAGCATCACCCTTAATCTAGCGTCCACAATTAAACCAATATAATAAATCAAAGGTATTTCTCCCCAATATTTTTTGTGGACTCTTTCTTATAATTGCAAAATTGTATCATTAAAAAATTTCATAACTTAAATAATTTTAGTACCATATAAATACTAGTTATTTGCATAATGACCCATGAAGTCGATTTATACATAAGACAAAAATATTTGTTAACCATGAAAAATTTCAAAAAGCATCTCGTAGAAGGTCCGTAATGTGCCAATCATAATCATTTAATAATACATCAAATATCTACATCATTTTATTATTATTAGATAGTTGCATTTTTGTATAATCAGATCACATTTTTATATTTTGTAATATTTTGTAAAAGCTATAAGTAAAATTCAATCTAATTGGTATATCTAAACTTATATTTTTCTTTTCATATTTGCAATTTTGCAACAATCAAAAAATAATCCACATTTACTTGGGAACAATTAATATTATACGCAATGTCTCTAATTTTTTCTTTAATGTGACTATCAAATTTTGTTTTAATCCATCTTTTGGCTAAATAAATTTAAAATCTCAGGCACAACAACGACGTGAAATACTTGCATGATCCTCTTTATTTGCCAAAATCTTTTAATCTTTTGTATGTCGCATCACATAGAAGCATTATCTAATGTTATTGTAAATATTTTATCACAAATACCTAAATCTATAATTTACCATTTATTAAAGCTAAGATATTTTACTAATATGTGGAGTATTTTATTGTTTTAAATGAAATTATTCTTTATTTAACATCCATTCACTATCTATATAATGAGCGAATAAGCATAAAAAGCCTCTATGCATTAAAGATGTCTAAATATCGATGTTAAATGAAAATTTTCCTTCAAATTTGCAAAATATTTTAAATTTTCTTCTGCTTGGAAATTTTTTCGTAATATCTCTTTAATGCATTTCTAATTAACCCTTTAAATTGAGGATTAATCACGTTGAATTGTTTCAATATTCAAGGAGTTTCCATCATATTAAAAGGTTGTCTAACTCTTATTATGTAATCAATCATTCCCTTCACGCACTACGAAGACTCATCATAAGAATTTTTTTTTAAATTTCCACATTCATCGTACTCCACTGCATATAATTTCTAATATCTACATTATGCTTAGTTTTACACTGCGTTCTCATTATGTCTTTTAGATGACTCAGCTCGAATTTGATCCACCACTAAGAAGTTTACAAATTTTACATTTTGCTTTTATTTCTTTTTTATTATTTTCTAAAATTATTTATTCTCACTAAAAAATTCCATATATTTGAACTAAATTTTTTTTGGCTTCGATGACTTATTACACTGGTTAAAGATGCACACGCACTATCCACATTAAAATTACACAAAATATTATACTAAAAAAAAAGAATCAAAAATAAATATAACAAACAAATAAAGAAAAGTAAAGGTGGAGAAATATTACTCAATTGGAGGATCAAGCCGAATTCTTAAATCCGACTATCGAGCCTATCAATGCTTGATTTGTACGGCACCACCAATAATATCATCATGTAATATGAAGAAGTGAAGAACAATGGAAGAAAATGAAGTATTAAAGGAATGTGAGAGAAGAGAAGATCGATGAATCCAGCGAGAAAAATGAGAATTAAAATTGACTGATAGAAAATTGTAAAGCAAGATGTGTAATATTTATAGAGAAAAAACAAGTGAAAAAAATGAAAGTATTTCCAAGCCCAATCCATTACATGACCTGGTTGTTCAACCAACGTCATAAGGATCGTTTGGAAAGGGGGCCAGACTGAGGCGGGAAGGGAGGAGGAACTCCAGAGGGGAAGTGAGGAAGGAAAGGGGAGAGCGGGTCGGGAGTGGAGGCCGGGGAGAAGGGAAGGGGAAGGGGGGGCGTGGGTTGGGCCCACGTGGGCCCGGCCCAGGCTTTCAAATTTTTAAGCTGCGGCCCCGTTGGCCGGGTAAGACCCATGGGCTTTAAATTTTTAAGCTCGGCGGCCCTGACTTGTTGACCGGGTCAACGGGCCCTAAAAGATGGGCCGACTTCGGACCTAAGGCTAATTTCTCTCAGGCGGCGACCCGACTGACAGTTAGTACAGCCATAACATAGACGTGTTAAATTAGCAATTGTATAAATTGTAGTATAACATCCCATCAGGGTTGAGAGGTTGTTTGGATACAAGGAGAAAATTCAAAGCAGGGAAATAAAAAAAGCTAGGATTTCTATTGATGTGTTTCTTCGACCCAATATTCTAATTCAAATGAATTACATATAACGATTCATTTTATATATAAATATTTTATTCAGAATTAGGTTGAGGTCATGTTATTTTTACATTCTTTTATAAGCACTTGAATTTGCATTTAAGATATTATTGTAGCTTTGTAATCATTAGTTTATTAAATATAGTTATAATCATTCATTATTGAATATACACTTAATTACATTAGCATTGATAATTTATAATTATTTTTAAATGCCGCTTGCATTTTTTAATTTCTTTCATATAATATTAATATTCAATTGCTTATAACATTATATTTATGCTAATATAATTCGTTTATATTTTATGTTCTTCTACTATATTAGGATTCCGTCCGAAACCGAAATGGGTCAACCTCGTAGGAAAAAGGAGAAAACAAATGAAACAAAGAAAAATTGGTACTCAAACTGATCTAAGGAAAAAAAAGGAAGAAATATGCAGGAAACAAAGATAAGTGTATGCTAGAAGGAAGATGAATCAAAATAAAGAAAACGCAAACAGAAATAAAAACAATATCGTGCTAAGAGAGATGACAATATCTCTCACTGTTTGCAAGCCAGGTCCAGTCTTTGGAGCTCCTTCTTGTGCTCATTAGACGACAACAATGATAAATCAATAACATGAATCTCACATAGAGGACGGGTTATTTCAATGGCTTTGGGCTTGTCCTCCATATATAGGACTATTTCTCACCATCGATCTCTTGAACATTGGGTTTGGATAAGTATTTGAAAATATTCAATTAAAAGAGTGTGATATACGAATTCGGATCAATGGATCGTCCCGGGGCATTCACTAGTCACCCGGTCATTGCAACATGCAAAACAAACAAGAAGGCCGACGGTGGTGTTCATCGATCCCTCAAGGTGCCAAAGTTAGCTCTTTTTGGGAGGCGGCGTTAGAGCTGTGATTATCTCAATCGAGAATGACGTGCCTCATACGGTATAATTCTTTTCTCTTTTATGGAGGGAGAGGCAGACAGATCCACATTCTATGGAGAGTGGACGTTTCTTCCCGTAAAGATAGAGTGTGGCTATCTTGTTCAGGGAAAAAGAATGACTTGTCTTTACTTTTATGTATTCGCTTTCTGACGGGCATTTGTTGGGAGTGCCTTCCTATTCCGTTGGAGGTGGGGAGACTGATTCTTGGGAGAACATACACTTATATCATAGAGAGTCGGTTGGCAGTTTCGCTTGGTAGAGTCGCTGATCGGGAAAGGAAGCATCCAGGTGAAGAGGCATCCGGGGTGAGAGGTGCGGAGCACAGGCGGAGGAAATCGCTGGGTGTTTGGGCCTGTCTACTCTCCTAGGCTGGTTGGATTTAGGGGTCCTAGTTCCATGTCGGGACCCATGGGCTGGGCCGGTTGGCTGGGGAGATCCGAGGCTGGAGCGATGGTACCTCTGATACCCCCCCCTTTCTGGCGGGGAGGGTAATTGTCCCCGGTTGGAAAAAAAGAGGAACAAGCTTGACAATCATATCATGGGGAATAGTAGATCATCAATGTTGTTGAATTTCAATGTGAATTTTGTAACTTTTTTGAAACTGCATTAGATGCTATATGGTTGCTTGAGTTAACCTAAGGCGGAAATTTGCTATAAAAGGCTAGAGGGTGACGAGGTTTGTCCTACTGGTTATCCATGTTCCTTCGTCAGAGAAGGATAATTGAACGTTGCTGAGACTCAGAATTGGGGGATTGCGGAATGAAGGATGATTGTGAACGATTATTTGAGCACGCTTTCCAAGCATGGATCATACCAGAGACTGCATGGTTTGAGCGGGTCGGGTGTCGGGGGTGCTGGGTGGTTAAACTTGAGATAGGTCAGAAGGCACTGGCCGAGATCTGGGGATCTCCGGCTTCCCTTCTTTCAGCCCCATCTCAATCTTTCCTCCTTCTTGGCCTACGTCTGCGACTTCTTTGACCCGTCTCCATCTTTTCCTCTTTCTTAGCCTTTGCAGTAGCTTCTTTCTCGGTTAAGCGATGGATGCTTTACTACAATTTTTGTATTTGGGTGTATTGTAAGTTACGAATGTTAGTTAGTTTGTATTGCAATATTATTGCTTTGTAACAAGCATCCTATGTAATCTTAGAACACCTTTTTGGTGCAATTAATAAAATCGCAATTCTTTGACGGCTTAGTGTCTTATTGTAATTACGAGAGTATGAGCGTATTGGACGTGCACGCTAGTGAGGCAAGTTGAATATTATATAACTTTTTAACGGGTTGGCCGTTAAATTAATCGCCCGAGTGAAGGGCCCATGGGCTTGGCCCACCTTCGTCTACTGTGCCCTAGCCCGCGAAGCGTCGCGATGGTTGAAATCACCGGGTAGACGGTTAGTCATCAGTGCATTAAATGTGACTGCAGGCCCTAGGCGTAGATATATAGATAGGCATCATTAAGTTATACTTTTTTCCCTTTCTTGTCTTTTTGGGTTTATTTACTTTCCTCTCTGCGACCATCTGCTGCGAATAGGCTGGTCTAACCTTGCATTCGTTCGCGGGCCATTGTTGCAAGCACTCGCGCACTCCATTTCGCAAGTAACCATCATCGCCCCGCGGGCCATTGTTGCAAGCACTCGCGCACTCCATTTCGCAGGTAACCATCATCGCCCCTTAGTAATGTTGGACCGTGGTGAGCAATTGGTTTCCGGCTGTAAAATGCTTAGAAGGGAGGAGACATGGTTCCCCAAAAACTCGTCGGCCGGCGGTCCTTGCCGACTTGGGGGTACCTTCGTACGGTGGGTATATGGCTAGAGTCTAATATTCATTTCTTTTCTCCATTTGATGCGCGTAGAGATGGCGGGGTCGGGAAAGGGCTTCACGGTGAAGTCGCTAGAAGGAAGCCTTGAGCGAAACTCCTTTTGCAAGCATCATCATCTCGTCCCTGACGATGGAGGAGTTAATGGCTTACTGCGAGGTGCCTGATAACATTGACCTCCAGTTGATGGATAGGACGGATGAGTCTACCTTGGGTGGAGAACATAATGGTGTTTTTACCCCGAGAGCACCTTCACTTGATCGAGACTACGCTTCCCCGTGCCAGCCCTAGTCAAGCAGTTTTTGCATTTCACTCGGGCGCCCCCGGCTCTTATCCACCCCAACATCATTTGTATTTTGATCGGGTGCTGCGTGTTGAACCACCTATACCAACTCGACCTCTTATTGGTCGAGTTGTATATAATTTATTTTCTGAGAATAGGGTAGGGCGGCCGGATGTCTATGTTGGTTTTGAACCCCTGACTTCAGGTTGTTAATGGGCTCCCCGACTCACCTAAGACGGAGGTGAAAGACGTGCCCTTTAGTGAGGGGACCACAGGGCCAGTCCGGGCTCCCCTTCCGCGTTAATATCAGCGGTATCTGGTCTTTCCGGGTGTGTGGTCGGGTTGGAGCACGGCACGATGGCCTTTTTCGGATATTTAGTGTGTTATGATGGACTAACCTTGGGTTGCTCATATAGGGAAAGCTTGGTGAGGCAGGCTGGTGAACTGGGTGGAGAAGTCGAGCTTTGAGAAAATTCGCTTTCCGAGCAGGAGCGTCACTACAAGGTTCTCTTGACTCCAGATAGTATATCTGGTGTGAGGCGCAACCCGGTCCCTTACACCCTCAGGATCATTCCTGGCCCATTGCCTTAGGACATTGTGGAGGGAGCATTTTTGTCATTGCGACCTAAGGCGTCCCGGTCGGCGGCGCCCATCCCTCGGCGGCGGGTAGTTCAGACATCGAGTCGGGTCTGCGAGATCTTTGGGCGCATCGGGTTCGTCGACTTCAGAAAGTTCTATTTGCGCCCGTCCAGGTTCCTAGTCGGAGGAACGGTCATTGTCGGCGGCTTCCTGCACTGAGAGTGTGGGATTGCCCCCAGTGATAAAGATTAAGCGAAAGGGAGTAGCGGGCGGCAACGGCGCTGGGTCCCGGGAGGATTTCGTTCTGCGGGTTGGTCTGGGAACCACGAGGATTTCCAGAATTTGGAGGAGGAGGAACGAGAGGAAAGGATGACGGGGCTGTAGGCGGATTCACGCGCCTACAAGAGGCGACAAAGCGGAGTTCGAGAAGTGGGTTTGACATCACCCGCCCGGAGCTGCGAGACCTAGTCGGCCCATTTCTTCGAGGGAGGATCGGAGGTGAAAGCCGTTATCATCCTGGCTCTCGAATGAGGTCCATCGATCAAGCGGAGCCAGCGGGGTCACCTGGATAAGTCGAAGAGCCGTCAGGTTCGAAGTGCACTTCAAGTGATCACAACCGGCGGGATGAGGTCAACCCTAGCGGTGAGATTTATGCGGTCCATTTTGCCAGACCCGTGTCGGGCTGATTATAACGATATTATGTTCCTACATGGGGCGGGCCTCAGGTGGAAACATGGGCTCCGGGCGGGGCGAGGTGGGGGCGTATGTGTCGCCTTTGGGAGCCTTTCCACCGTGGAGAGTCCACGGCCGATCAACTAAACAATTTGTATCCGCACATGCTTCGGATGTCGGTAGTTGCTCGGGGCATGGGTCTTGGCGAGGACTACTCGGTGAGCGTTCCTGCAGCGACCCAGAAGGAGGACATCCAGTGGATTATCGATGAAGGTTACGATCACTTAGCGCCCAACTACGTTGGTCGAATGAAGCGGTAAGATAGTGAGTTTCGTTATGTAGCATTAACACCAATGCGACCAGTACCTAATGGGTTTCTTTGCGGTCGTCGGCGCTGTGTTTATGGCGCTTCAACATCACGAGTTTGAGCTCCGGCTAAGGGACGCCGAACAGCTGCAATTATATGTCTAGTCAGGAATGGGCGAAGGCGGGAGATCTGGTCTTCGTGGGAGGCGGTGGCGTGTCATCGCTTGGGGCTGAAGGCTAAGGAATCGCGAAAGGGCCGCGACGGCTGGGGAGGATGCGCGCGCCACGGCGGCGATGGTGAGATTGAAGGGGCTGTTAATACTCGAGCACGGATGGGGTGCGACACGGGTTCAACGTGCCTTAGCCGGTTGGGGCTTCGCCTAAGGTGGGTTCGAGTGAAGATGCTCATAAGGCATTGTCCCTAACAGGGGAGGCTTGTACGAAGGCGGAGGAAGAAAACAACCATTTGATGGACGAGCGACTTTCCTTGATTTTAGAGCTTGGGACCATAAAGGATGATTTCACCGCCCTGCAGGAAAGATCGTTCTTGATAGAGGCGATGGAGGCGAGTTCGTGCAAGCGGCGACATCTTTGTTCAACTATGGCTATGGTTCTGTGTTTTACACCTGACATATGTGGGGAACAAGCCTTAGATCCGGATGGAATGTTGGATCCTTGATCCCAGATTAACTCGAGTTCTTTGCTAGCTTGGGTGCCCCGAAGCACCTCGTCATTTGCTCCAGCCACGGATCGACCTTCTTGTTAGCGAGGGGAGGAACGTCGAGAAATAGCGGTCGTCGGCCGGAGAGGAGCGACTACGCATTAAAAATTTACATCCCTTTCTCTTTCTACGTTACTTTTTGTTTGATGCCTTCTTGTAAGTTTGTCTAACGCCGTCTGGTTTGTAGTGATTTTTGTATGGAAAGCGGGATGGGCGATACAATTTGTGTTGCGGATAGGTCATTTCTTGTGCCATCACAGGGCTTTGCAGCTCGACAATTAGGTGTTATCTATGTTGGTAGGATGGGATCATTGGCGAACCATCCGGGCTTTTAGATTTGATCGGCTAGATGTTATCTATGCTGGGTAGGATATGTCATTTGACTGCGCCATCCGGGCTTTTAGATTTGACCGGCTATATGTTATCTATGTTGAGTCGGATAGGTCATTTGAAGCTGCATGCATCCAGGGCTTTTAGATTTGACCGACTAGATGTTATACATCTTCCCGGGCGGATAGGTCATTTATTCGCGTCGTCAGAGCTTTGATTTGACCTGGCTAGATGTTATCTTATCTTGGTAGGATAGGTCATTTCTTGTGTCATCGGACTTTGGGTGACCGACTAGATGTGTTATCTATCTTTGGGCGGATAGGTCATTTGATTGCACCATCCGGGCTTTTAGATTGACCAGCTAGATGTTTATCTATGCTGGCCAGGATAGGTCGTTGTTGCTCCGTCAGGCTTTAGATTTGACCGAGTTAGATGTTATCTATCTTTGGTGATAGGTTGACGATTGCGCCATCTGGGCTTTTAGATTTGACCAACTAAATGTTATCTATGTTGGGCCAGATAGGTCATTTGATTGCGCCATCCGGGCTTTTATATTTGACCAGCTAGATGTTATCTATGTTGGGCCGAATAGGTCATTTGACTGCACCATCCTGGCTTTCAGATTTGACCAGCTAGATGTTATCTTATGTTGGGTCGGATAGGTCATTTTACTACGTCATCCGGTCTTAGAAATTGGACCAGTTAGATGTTATCTATGCTGGGCCGAATAGGTCATTTTACTGAGCCATCCGGTCTTAGAAATTAGACCATCTAGATGTTATCTATCTTTGGTAGGATAGGTCGTTTTTCTTTGCGCTTAATAGGTCTTAGAAATCGATACTGTATAATGTGGAATAATATGCGAAGACAAGCAAGTTAGGCAAAAATAAATATATTCTTTTATTGATAATACCTTCTCAGGTGTATGGCATTCCACATTCTAGGTACAGGGGTTCCATCTGTTTTATCAATAGTGTAGGACCAGAAGCCGTTAGTTCGCATCCGCGACATAAGGTGCATTCTGATTGGGTGGAATTTCCTGCGGTAGGATGCGGTATTCTCAAAAGCTTTCCTCGAGCCGGTCGCCCAACGAAAAACTCGAGGCTTTACCCGTCTATTATAAGAGTTCGCCAGGCGGCGTTGGTAGGACGTTATGCGGATTGCTGCGGCTTCCCGCAGCTCATCACTCATGTCTAACTCCCTAGCTATTGATTCCGCATTTTCTGACTCGGGCGTAGCTATCGGATGGTGGGCAGACCAATTTCGGTGGGGATAATGGCTTCCATCCTGTAAGTGAGTGCAAAGAAAGGAGAGATCTTTGGTCGGCTTCGAGAGGCGGTGATCACGTAGGCCAGGCACCGGAGAGTTCTTCCACCCGTTCCTTTAGCGAGGTCTAACGCGCTTTCAAAGCGATCAACGGTTTTGTTGGAGGCTTACGCGTCCATTGCTTTGCGGATCTGGGGGTGAATTATAAATTTTTATCTTCAATTCTTGGAAAAGTCGTGGGCTTCGGTACATCAGCTAAGCGGCCCCATTATCGGACCACGATTGATCTTGGGATCTTAGAATCGACAAGGATGTTTTCTAGATAAGCCGTTAACATCTCTATCTTTGATTGGCGAGAAGCGTGAGCCTCTATCGCTGCGAAATAATCGGTGGTGACCCGATAATAGTTTCTTTTGGCCCGAAGCGTAGTGGAAGCGGACCGTTGCTCTTCGATCCCCATTGGCGAATGGCCCACGGGCTGAGATGGAGACGGAGTTTGCAGGGTGATTTGAATAGGGGACGTGTTGGCAAGGGTCACATTTCTTGACGTAATCATCAATGTCCGACTTCATGGTTGGCCAATAATACCCCTAAGTGTGAGCTCAGTGTGCTAGAGTTCTTCATTCCGAGTGATTCCAGCATACGCCCCATGCGGTCGGCTAATACATAGCTCCGGGGGTTAGACACATCGGTGTAGCGCCCAGGGATCGTTGGTATAGCTGCCCGTCTATCATGGAGAATCTAGCCGACTGAATCTGAACCTTTTGGACCTTGTCTCTGTCAATAGGTACCTCCCCCGTGGCTATGTATAGTCGTATGGGGTCCATCCAAGATGGGGGAACTTCCTCTATCTGGTTACTTAGGCATGTAGTATTGAGGAATCCGGTTGATAGTAGATGGGGAGAAATACGGTTTCCCTTATCGGCAATGAAGCAGCCACGGTGGCTAAGGCATCGACCCTGTCACGCCCAGATCGGTCAGGCAGATTGGCGATCCGACGGTTTTGAGTGCGAAACATATCTTTGGACTCCTTATTTTTTCGAAATGAACTTATATCTGTGGTATATAAACAATTTTTGTAATAACCAACAATCATTTACATTTTCATTCATGTATACTCATTCATAAATTCATTTACGTATACTCATTCATAAATACTCATTCACATTTTCATTCATGTATACTCATTCATGTGCTCATTTACGTATACTCGTTTCATTTGTTATCATTTTATGGTTATATGTGATAATAATAATATATCACTTAACCACATTATGTGTTCATGACATATTGTCTCGCATGTTCACAATCATGTTTCAATTTGTTTTCATTTTCATTTTCCATAATCATTTTCATGTTTCATGAACACATTTTTACATTTTTCATTTTCTACATTTTCCTTGTTTCATACCTGGCCATATAGCCTTCATATTCTTGTGAAGTATGATGTATGTGGAATCACACCTCATTCATATATTCTTATTCCTACATGTATCTACTTTACTTAGGAAGTGGAATTAATCGTCGGATCATCGAACTAAGTTATAGCATTTCATGTCAAACTAGTCGGTTTACGGATTACACTAGAACAGTTCATTACCTAATTTTTTCCGGGATCTAACTTCTATGTTTGACTCTAGGTCATTGTATTCTTTTAAATATAAGATTGCTAAGGGTTCTATTCAACTGAAATCACCCAATTCGAACCTTAGGAAACTCAGGATACGTCAGAAGCAACTTGGGACTACTCTATGTTCAAAGCTGGAACAATTTGGCTTGCACATGGCCCACTTTGAGTGAATTTTTAGGCCACTTAGGATCAGAATTTGGCGATGCCTATTCTTTAAGTTTGTTCTCCTTGAAGTCCTGACTACGTAGCCACTTGAATCACTCAAATCGGGATAAGAATTGAGCAAGTTATGGCCAAAAATACGGCTAATTCAGCGGGAAGCGAGCACGGGTTGTACCGGTACATGTCTAACATGTACCGGTACAAGTTGGCCAAAAACGACCAGAACACAAGTTGTACCGGTACAAGTTCAAATTGTACCGGTACAAGTCTCCGAAAAGTGCCCAGAATGTGTATTTTCTCCCATTTTCATGCACTTTTCCATCCCAAACCAAATCTATACTTCATATACACTTGAAAATCATTTCAAATTCATCTTTTAACCTCAGGTATCCTCAAATCATCTTTCAATGGATATCTTTCATCAAAACCTTTCATGATTTTCTCCCCGAAAACACTTCTAAATGGGTCATAACCCATACACATACCAAATACAAGGATTTGTTGGGGTTTGTTCTAACCCGACTATTTTACCTTGCAATTAATCAATGAATCAACCTCGGGAGGACATGTTTTCTTTTACATTTGGGGTTTTACCCACCTTACTCCCATTAATCTATTGGGTTAGGATGAAATCCTATCAAACCCAGAAAGAAATCAATTTCCAACAAGAGGCTTCGTGTTGGGATGAACTTTATCAAACCACTAGGTTTAGGGCGAGCCATTAACAAACAAAACCAGGATCCATACCAAAAATCCGAGTCATACTGAGATTAGTAGTTCCATACCTTTGAATCCTTCTTGAACTCCTCCTCCTTTCCTCTTCTTACTCTTCTCTTCCTCTTCCTCTTCTTCTCTCCTTCACTCTCTCTCTCTTTTACGGTTTTGGTCTCCCTCAAATGAGACCAATTTGGTCTTAAATCGACTTTTGAGTTAAGGCCATGTTTAGCTAAGACAAGGAAAAATCCATTTTTTTTTTTGTTTTAAGTCTTCATTTTTTGCATTTAAGCCCTTTGGTTCTTCCACTTTGAAATTCAAATTATGCCATATTCTAATTTGACCCATAATCTTCCCTTAAATTCCACGATTACATATAATCTTATGCTTTTATGGCTTTTATGTCCTCAAGTGGTAAAAGACCACTTTGCCTTTGTCTCTAATATTCATTTCGGGTCTCTAATTTTTATTTTCAAAAGTTCATATTTAGCTTATAATATACCCTAAACAAGTCCAAAAACTACTAGGGTATATTTCGGGATGTTACAGACCCTCTCATTACAGTCCCGGGAGACATGTTCAAGTTTCCAGGCTGAGAGGGTATTTAATTTCTACTTGACTAGGGAAGCATACTTCACCATTTAGGGATCCACACAGATTTGAGATTTGCGTTAACACAATCGACCAACTAGGCGTAGTCGCTACGAGCAGAAAGATTGTGAAGCACCCATGGCGAGTCTTGGCTTCGAGGTACGGCTATCATGGCCTCGGACTACGGTCGTTTTGGTGGCGCTGAAGCCTAATCGTACTGCCTGTTCAATCCTCTCCTCGGTTGGGAGGTTGGTGGAACCCGATGCCCGCCTCGGTTTTTGGAAGCCCGTCTACGGCTGAGGTGTCCACCCATTTCGTTTCACTTGGGGTAGGTGTGCGGCTGCGGAGTTTATAACGATGAAGTCGGCCAAAACTTGCCCTTTCTTCGAAAGTCTCAGCTTGTATTGGATGTCATACTCGCTTAATTCCATTTCCCGGCGAGACACGTCCCTTCAGACGGTCAGATGCATGGATTGTGCCACAGAGAGAAGATTGAATTAGCACCACAATAGGATGAGCACGGAAGTATAGCGATTTTGGCGGTTGTCTAGGGGCTAGGCGGCTCGTTCGAGGTGGCTATATATCACGGTCTCAGCGTTGGTTGGGATTTTACGACAAGAACAGACCTCGACCGCATCCGCGTTCTTTAAGCGGGCGGCGCCTATTGCTATATCAAAGGCTACTAGGTAGAGATAGATTGTGTCACCGGCTTCCGGGATCACAAGAATTGGGGGCTCTGTGAGGTATTGCTTGTCTTTGAATGCCCGGTCGCACTTCTCATTCCATTCGTCCCGGTTGGCTCCCCTCAGGGTAGCGAAAGAAGGGGTTTCAAGCGATTAAAGTGAGCAGGAAATAAAGCGCGCCCGAAGCGACTGACCTGACGGTCAGGTTCTTGGATCCCCTTCTTGGGCCCGGGGGTTGATTGGTTGCAAGATGGCCTTAAGCTATGCGGGATTAGCCTCTATTCCCCTTTGGATTACCATAAAGCCAAGGCGTTGACCCCGAAGGCACATTTTAAGGGGTTCAGTTTCATACCATACTCTCTAAGGAGGTCGAATGTCGATTGGAGATGCGCAGCGTGATCCGGACGCTACTTGGTTTACCAGCATATCATCAATATAGACTTCTATTGTGCTACCGAGTAATGGTCGAAACATCTTCGTCACCAACCTTTGATAGGTGGCTCCTGCATTCTTTAAGCCTAAAGGCATCACATTGTAACAATAGAGTCCTGGGGAGTGATGAAAGTTGTTTTTTCTGCATCCGGGGGGTGCATGGAGATTTGGTGATATCTCGAGAAGGCGTCCAAAAAAGATAGCATACGGGTGCCCGGTAGAAACATCTCTGATCACAATCTATGCGTGGTGAGGAAAGCGTCTTTAGACAAGCGTCATTGAGGTCGTGTAATCCCACATACTCTGTTTGTTCACTTCTTTGGGACAACCACCCGTTGGCCCACGACCATTCAGGTATAGCGCTCTGATAAATCCGTTATGAGATTATCGACCTGGAGTCACGGATGACCAAGTGGCGATCTGGATGAAAGCGCCTCACTTTTTGTCTGACCGGCTTGGCGGATGGGGCGACATTTAGTTTGTGTGAGGCGTGTGTGGGGCTTATTCCGGTCATATCTGCATGGATCCAAGCAAATACATTAGCGTTCAATTATAGCACATGGCATAATTGGGCCTTGCTCTCCTCGGACGGGAGTCTTAACATAGATGCATGCGGCTGGAAACAAGCTAAGGGCATGGTTTCCCAGGGATCATTTGCTAGCGGCTCTCTATCCCAGGCGGTAGGCGGGCGGATGGTGTGATTGCTATTGCGAGGTTGGTCCTCAAGGGATGGATTCAGCTGGGCACTCCCTTGTTGCGTCCACTGCGTTGAGAGTTGATAGCACATTGTCGTGCGGCTAATGGCTTCCACGAAGGTCAGTGCCGGACGCGGTCGGTAGGCGATTGTTTGGTGGTCGTGGAGGGTGCAGCTTTCATGGCGTGTGCCGGGCCCGGAGTGAGTGGCATTGTATAGCCGAGTCCTGCCCACCCAGGAAACGATTGCTGGCGAGTTCACCGGACACACTTTTTGACGGGAATGGCGTGTCTCCTTATCAATGGTAGCCTATTAAACAGGACAAAACCATACCCGGCGAGATGATCAAGCGGGACTCTCATCTGCTTAAAGGCTAGGAGGTGTAGTAAATCGACTACACTACCTAGATCGATGAGGACCTTGTGCACATTAAAATTGTTAATACAGACAGTAAGTACAAGTGCATCGTAATGAGGGGTAATGACTCGGGTAGGGTTAATGGAGGGAAAGGATATAGGGCGAGTCAATAGGTTGAGGCTGTGTGATGTTCTCTCGGCGTTGCGGTGTTCACCAGCTTTCGACCCGAGGCGGCCGGGCATTTTCTCCTACGCTTTTGAACGGATATTGGCTATCGGTCGGTCCCAAACATAAATTTGATGTTGGTGTAGGGGGCCCCGAGAGCATGCTCAATGCTCGACAATGACCTTGTCGGCCCGTGGGAGGCGATTCACCGCGGGTTGGCTCTTGAATATATCTTTTGAGGTGCTTAGTCCGAATCAGTTTTTCCACTAGGAATTTCAAGCTCTGGCAGTGGTTGGTTTAGTGGCCATGGTCCCTATGATAATCACACCTTAAGGATTTGTTGCGTTGGTCCGGGGCTACCCTCATAGGTTGGGGCCACTTGAAATCGGGGAGGTCCCGGATAAGGGGTAGGAGCCGATCATAGGCGTGTTCGGAAGGTGGCGGGGGCTCCTTGTCTTTTTCAGATTGCCCTTCGGGGCGCTTCTAACCCTTGTTTTGGCTGCTCTTTTGTTCGGATGAGCCTTTGGTGGTCGACTTGCCACTCTGGGTGGTTATCATTATAGTCTGCGAGGTGGCCCGAATGTTGTCTTCCAGCGTGGAGAACTTATCTGCCCGTCGATACAATTCTTCCATAGTTGCGGGCGGATCGAGGGATAAAGACTGGAAGAACGGGGTGGTCGACCCAAAGCTTCTTTGGAAATTTTGCAGGATCACATCCACATCACGTAAATATCAATCTATTTGAAACCGGCTTGTCGAGCACGCATGTGAAGTCCGGATGGATTCGTCTTCTGTTTAAGGATAACGGAGGAGATGATACTCCCCTTTCTACGTGAGCATAAATATTGTGCGGGGAGCAGGCGTGGCCACAACTCCTTAGAGATAGGTTTAACCATCTCGGAAGCTTGTGGAACATTAAAGCCCAGGGCCCTTGAGGCTGGCCAGGAACACTTGCAGTGATCGTCCTCGCGGATTTGAGGATCATCAGCGGTGAAATGCAACATGTGATCGTGCGGATCGGAAGAGCCGCCGTACATGGCGAAGGATAATAGAAGCCGGGGGTGCTGTCGAGAATATATGTTGAGAAGGAAGGCATGTGTTGTGGTCCTCGGAGGCGGAGGAGAAAAGCATGTGTTGGGCGGCTAACAACTTGAAGGGAGGGTACATGGATGAATGCCCAGGTGGGCGACACCCACGGGTCACTTTCGGGCGCATATTCATGGTAGCCGACTAGTGTGGTCCTGGCGGCTTCTCTACCGTACCGGCGTTACAGTGCGATGGATCGGCTAGGTCGACGAGGGCCTTTACGGATTGGTGGCTTTCGAGGATGGTTAACGCAGTGGGAGCGGAGAGTTTTCGGAAGATAACTTGTCATCCGCCGATAGGTCAATGTCGTTGGGTACAACGACCTCCTTGCCTTTATCGAGACGAGATGGAGGAAGTGGGAGGGGAGGTCCCCGTGATTTCTAGGCACAGTGGGCCTCATTTGGAGTTCGCGGCGCTCGTTATCCTCCCGCAATCGATCCGCGTGTTCGGGTAACTCGGCCACCAGCCTGGCCTACTCCTCTTGTCTTGCCTCCATCTCTTGGCGCCATAGGAGGAACTGGTCTTCAGAGGGAAGGTTTGCTGGGTTGTTGGACATGACAGCGAGTTCCGACGATCCGGTGGGATGTTCGAGAACGGGAAAGGCTTCGGAGATCGAGAGATCACATGGGAGCGGGTGTATCCAAGCTCTTGTGTATCGCCTCTAAGATTTCTCGCTCGGTGTTTCCCACAGACGGCGCGGTGTAGTCTCGAATTCTCGAGTCAATGGATTCGGGCATTCACTAGTCACGGTCATGCTTGACACAAGAAATAAGCAGAAAACAGCGGTGGTGTTAGTGCGACCCTCAGGTAAGTTGCTCTTTTTGGGGAGACTAAAGCGTTACCAGAGCGTAGTTATCTCAATCGAGAATGACGTGCCTCATCACGGTGTGATTCTTTTCTACCTCAACTTTTTATGGAGGCATTGGATCCACATTCTATGGAGAGTGGATGGTTCTTCCCGTAAAGATAGGGGAAGGTGGCTCTACTCATTTCGGGAAGGATAACTTATTATTTCTTTTTATGCTTCTTTCTGAGCAGTAAGTTATTAAGTCTTGTAGTTGGAGGTGGGAGATTGATTCTTGGGAGAACATATACTTATATCATGGAGCGGGCGAGTTTCGCTTAGTAGAGTCGCGTCGGAAATGAAGCGTCGGGTGAAGAAGCATCCGGGTGAGAGTGCACGGAGCGCTGGGCGGAAAGTCGCCCTAGGCATTTCTAGGCTGTCCAGTCACGGGCCGGTTAGCTTTAGGGCCTGAATCCCCATCGGGGCCAACAGGTTGGGCCGGTTGGCTAGAGCCGGCACAGAGCCAATGTACCTGAAAGAAATAAAAGTTTTGGAATTACAAACTTTAGTAGTTATTTTGCTTTCCAAGCTAGTAGAGGTGATTTTGCAATAACATTAAGTGCACAACCTTCTTGGAATTTTCCAATCTTACTAACCTGCAAAATGTAAGTTCAAGTCAATGCTAACCAAGGTGATGTTCCATGGAACAAAAAATTTTTAAAAAAGGCAAAACACAACCAAACTTTCCATACATAACATGTGGCTCTTGGTTTGAGTCATGCACCTTACCACTACAAGGCCACGTGTTAGAGACTATGACAGCAACAACACCACGTGTTAGAGACTAAATACAACACCACCACCACATGTGCTGCTAATATTCAATCTAGTTTTACAAGTATCACCTATTTATTTTGATAAGCTATTACTTCCAAGAACTACAATCATATTGCTGTGGATTCCATCTACAGACCTACCGTTTCATTTCTACAATTCTTCAAGTAACCAGGTTAGATTATTTTTACCGAAAATTAGAGATTGAGAACAAGAAAACCCATCTTGTGGGTGTTCTAAGTAATACGTAAAATAAATTGATTGATGATTTATTTGATTGTTTTAAGTACAACAAAAAAATCCTTTTTCTTTTATTTTTCTTTTTTGTTTTTAAATTTCCCTCATTAATAAGTTGGATTAATATTTAGGATATTGTTTTTATTTACTAACATGTTCTTTTTGGTTTGCTAATCAAAACATAGTTTTCGAATTTGTATTCTTTAATATTTTTGACATTTATAATATTTTTTTATCTAATTTCGGCCAAATATGATATCTTAAAACATTTATTTCAATTGTTTTCCATGATTAAAAATACTTAATTCATAGTTATTTTCTCTATGCACTTTGCAATTGAAAAATATTGCACTTTTATGTATTATTTTATATTCATTTATATTTACTTTCATACTCACAAGATGGATATATCATTAAATGATGGATTGAGTGAGAATGTGATAGGTGATTTTCATACATTCTTTTATACCATTAATCACCTATCAATCATATGCTTTTATGGTGTTTTTTAACAACTCTATTGTTTAATTTTATCATCTTATGACTCTGGGAACATATTGAAGCAAAGAGAGCATAAAGAGGGCAAAAAAGATAAATTTATAGGTTTTACCATGACCTCCTGTGGCTTCAATCATGATATGGATGGATTCTATACCTTCCAATCTTTCCAACGAGTCCAAGATCATCCAATTCGGAGTTCGAATGAAAAAGATACGGCCTCGTGAAGTCAAGAGATGATTTTCCAAAACACCACATGCAGCACCTCTCAGTGTTTGTGCATTTTCAGTCTACCCAATGGCCTCCAATGACTCCAAGCTTGATATAGATAGATTCTACTCTCTCTTAGCTTTCCATAAAGACCAAAATCATTGCATTTGGAGGTCGGATGAGAGAGTTATGATCATTTGAAGTCAGAAGAGGTTCATAGAGGCGAAGAGTTTTGCCTCTGAAAGGAGCATATTCTGGTTCGCCTAGGCGAAGAACATCGGACTAGAACAGTAAACCTGGCATTTTTAGCCCATCTTTGGTCCATATTCCATTTTGTATAAATATATCATCTTTACACTTGTTTAGGGTCCTTGGAGAACACCCTCCTAGGGTTTCTCCTCTCTTCTTCTTGAGCCATTTTTAGGGTTTGTGTTTTTTTTTCATTTCTACTTTGGATTTGGGTGTAATCTTGAAGATCAAGCTACTAGAGGAGCTCTTGCAACCTTGGAGCAAAGTTTGAGATGAATTTCATCTAACATTTGTTTTGTATCTCTAAACTTTACTCTCTATTTTAATCTTTCATCATTATGTTTGTTTAAAACATGGTTTTGTTTGATTTATTAGTTGTAATGAGTAGCTAAACTTTCCTCTAGGGTTGATTATTGAAGTTGATGTTTGGTTTATATATCTTTTATGAAGATTTTGTGAATTCATGCTTGTGTGAATGTTAGATGGTGTAGTTCTTAGGATTATTATGGTTTTAGCTAATTAATCCATACTGAGAGTTGGGTCTTCGATCCTCATACTAGGGCATCCTTGGTGATGCTTGAATTACGCCTTAAAATCTGGTCCTGGGTCTCTTAAGGTATGAATTAGTTAATTGAAATACTAATTAACCTAATCAAAGAAATCTAGGGAATTAGGAATGCCTAGTATTAGATGGATTTCATTAGGAGTAACATCATCTCAACATTATGTGAGAATGTATGGGATGAGGAGGTGATGTCAGATCCCGGCATAGTCGAGTAGTCTATTGTATAGACCAAGAAAGAGAGGATTAGTAGGATTCTGGAAAATGTATATACTATAAAATCATCATACTTAAATGATCTAGAATGAACCCAAAAGGAGAATAGAGAGTTAGTGTGAGGGATTGAGAGGAGACATGAAAGTGTAAACCTCATATCAGTTCATGGACATACCTGAAGTGCGGGTTCACTTAACGATTCTTAATGAATATAATCCATAAATGCACCAATGGAGATAGTCAACCCTAGAATATTTCCTTGAGTTTTATCCCCAATATTACTCTATTCCTTGTGAGTGGACATTGATTAAACAATACTTTGTTTTCTTTTATTTTCTTTTTAGTTTAGTTTAGATTAGATTAGAAAATATTCTCCTCTCACCCTCTAGTAGCTCAAATAGTGAACAAGTTCAGTAGCCAGGGTACTCAATCCTCACTAAAACCACATATTCCCTGTGGAATCGATATCCGAACTTGTTATTCCACTGTATTACTTGTGCGACCCGTGCGCTTGCGGATAATCGCTATCGAGTTTTTGGTGTTGCTGTTGGGGACTTAACACAATCTTTGGTAGCTACGCCAATTACCAAACAAAATGCCTCTCCTGTGAAGAACAAAAATAACAAATTCGACTTTCATAGGTAAGTAAAAACAAAAATTATTTTATATTGAAATGATAAATGGCAAAAAAATCAATATAATTGAAAGACTTGAACTACATACTGAAGTCTTTAATATCGAAGAACAAAAGAACATTGTAGAATGTATCTCCAATTTTTTGCGTAAGGGTCGTAAGGGAATGCTCAATGATAACTATGATTTTAATTATTGAATCATTATTTTGTATATTCCTTTAAAATTAATGAAAATAAATTCGTTCTTCCCAATTTTTGTGAACGGACTTATTAGAGCCAGAATATGGATCAGTGGGAAAGGCTAATTACAATTGTTTAAGTTGCTACTATAATTATCTGTCATTATGTTTAGAATAATGTCATGCTCTATTCAATATTATCAAATTTCTAATGTCAACAATCATTTTATTCATATTTTTTAGGATTAAAAAGGAAATCCTCTAGGAATTGTTAAAGATGAAGAAGTAGATCCTATGTCTCCATTATTAAAACTAATGATAAAAAGAATGATAAGATGAGACATCATACTACTAACATGTGTTCTAGATAGTTGCATTGTCAACCTCTTTGATGAAGGCGATTGTATTTCTCCACATATTGACCATCATGATTTTTTGCAACCATTTTGTACGATCTCCTTTCTAAATGAATGCAAAATTATTTTTGGCTTCACAATAAAGTTGTTGACGTAGGAGAATTTATAGGCCCGGTTTCTATCTCTTTACCAATAGGGTATGAAGTTTGCAAAAAAAATTCTGATGTTGCTAAACATTGCATACCTGCTATACCCAAAAAAAAGTGCTTATTCTTTTTTTCGAATTAATGTTTTCTATGTCGATTCTTTATATAATGAATTCTCTTATAACTTACATAATTATTTTTTTTTATTGTTCTCACTTGATTGGATATCAATTACATTCAGAAAAATGGAAGAAAAAACTTCCATACAAATACAAAATAGATCCAAAGCTTTTGCATTTCAACCCCACAAGCAAAAATTATCAATAGGGTAATGGCTCCACTCACCTTTCAAAACACAAATCCACTACTTTTGATTCAAGTGATTATGATATTAAATAAAAACACACTAAAAAAGCGTAAAAACCAAATTTTTTCTTGTATTATAATTTCCTGTCTAAACCACTTTTACTCTACTTTTAATCGGAATATGATCTTTGCCCGCATATTTAACATATTTTAAATACTAAAACAACAACACAGTTTTCTATGTTCTCTTTATGTTAGATGTGATAATGGTCAGAAAATATAAGATTAATGAATCTAAAAGTAAACATCAAATGAAGGGTTTATGACAGAACAGGTTCACGTATGCATGGACCATCCTAGTATATATAAATGTGAGTACTCATATATGACAAAAAAAATTTTGAATTTTTTTCCAATATTACCCAGATGTTTAATTGGATTTGCAATCCTGATATTGAATACTTACGCTAATGCCATTATTGTTGAGTCATTGCTTCCTTAGGCCCTTCAACACCACGTGTTGGAGAGCATGTTTGTTGACTCTTTGTTTCTTTCTCTGTCAGTGTCTCCTTCACCTTTCTTATCTCTTTTTTCACTCTCAGTTTCTCGATTGTTTCACTTTGGATTTAGTCTTCTTTTGTTGTGCTCTACCTCTACTTTTCCAGGTATTTTCCGATACTATCTGATAACTTCAATAATTCATACATTAAATTCATGAAAAACTGAAATCACCCCATATATCAAAACCTGTTCCATGAAAAACCGAAATTAAATCATAAATATGCGTTTAAGTTTGAACACGTTTATATACACACTAATACAACAACACCATAAAAACCCTGAAGCAGAAGTTCCAAAGGTAGTTCTTTACGTGGAATCAACATATCTCTACTATTGGTGGATTTCACCTTTAATTTTCTTTTCCATTCTCTTCAAGACTTGCTAACCATAGTCCTTCATGTTGTTCTCTATCCGTAGGTTCTTGATTTTCTGCTTCCTTGAATTTATTTGCATCATGCTCTTTTTTAGTGTAACCAAAAAAATCCCATATGGAGAAAATAACGTAACAATTTTATGATACATTTTCATTAATTTTCCTATTATAATGTCATTCTTCTTTTCATATGTTTCATTTTTTTGTACAAGACTTGCAAGATACTGCCATCATGGTTCTTCCCTGTTTAAAGTAGAAGAAAAAAAGTTATATTTTTCAACTATGCCTAATCAAGTGTAGTTCTTTTTATCGGGAACCAAACTAAAGCTAAAATGAATTTTTCTGTTAAAAGCAGCAAAAACATATATGTGTTCCACTTCAAACAATATTTTATATCATGAGTAATCAAGAGAAAGTTCTGTGTTGTATCTCATCATTATTCGTCAAAGGTTAAAATTCTTATACACACTTGTTTCTCACACTAGGGACAGGTTCTAACATATATAAGTGATATCCTTAGAACATCAAATGATCATATCTTCCTCATTCACCTTAAAAGATCAAGACTGGAAGTTTGTGAAAACATAATCCAAAGATTCAACATTGTTTATCTTCACGAACAAATAGACAACTTAAACAAAAGTTTATGTTTAATATAAATATCATTTTGGCAGATAATTTTTTGCTATTTTTTGAAAAACATTTTCGCTCAATTTGGTTACTTTTTGAATTTGCAGAATATCTTGGCAAGAATGTTATTTTTCTCCATTTGGATTCATTTCATTACAAGGTCACAACAGTATGATTCATGCATTATATTTACGTTTGAGCAATTTTATAACTTGTAGTTAACCCAGTTTGTCCTACAACTAATCATAACATTATAGCCACAATAGTATGGATTTTCTTACTTTAATTATGCTCCCACTTGTGATCCATGGTCTCATCTCAAAATATCTTCTTAAAGTGTTACTTTTCCTTATTTGGATTCAATTTACAACTTGTAGTTTATTTTCTGAGTACAAAAACATTAAAGACTCATAGATAATGGGCTTTGCTTTTTAGAATGCTGGAACATTAAAATATTTTTTTTGCCTTAATGCCTTTCATTTAGTCATAATTTATGATGAAAGCTTACAAGTAAATCTAATTAGATGCTGAACAGTTATTTTTAATTTTCTTTTAATGTCCATTTGTTCACTTTCTTGTTTCTCCCATATTGCATCTTCATACACATATTCAAAACCCTGATTTAGGATCGCAATTAATTTGGTGCTTCCAATTTCTTTTAATATGCCCCACTATTATCTATTATTTATGATCAAATTACACCTACATCTCAGATCATGTTCAGAATAATGTCATTTTTCCCTCATTTGGTGCAGACATTGTTGTAATGTACAGCCTTTGGAACCCAATTTCATTTTGCACAAAATAATGCTGCAGCTGCTCAACCTCACCCTTTTGTAACATCTGCTGACGAGCCTGATGAGAGGACACTTTCAGTTAGGCCTACTCCAAGTGTGTCCTTAACTGTGGCAGCTCAGGAAAACGCAGTACTGCTGGATTCTTGAATTATAGTTCAATTAGTTTTACTTCGTATTTATGAAGTCTAAATGCTTTGAGGAACAAATATTTTGTGTCTTGGATTATTATTTTTGTTGACATTCCATTTCTTGTTTTTCTTGTCCTGCATCTTCATACACACATTGAAAGTCCATAATTACGTTTGTAATTAATTTGGCGATTACAATGTTCATTTTGTATCCTTCTTTCATGTTGACACTCCATTTCTTGTCTATCACTCTTTGTTTTAGCATTCCATTCTTGTTTATTATTATATACTTATACTACAGTATTCATACATTTCTCTGTTATGATGAAATTACAGCTACAATAATCAACACAGTTATTATCCATTCACTTAGGTTGAAAGATTGATGGATATAGATAGCTCGTGGCAGGGAATTTTCTCTTAACATCCTTTTTATCATGTTGGCTTTCACTTCTTATTTGTCTGTCATACCTACATCGTGTATCTACATTGAGAAAGTGCTCAGTTTGAATTAGTAATTGGGTTGACTCATCTTAAATCATACTTGTTACCAGTCCTCATCTATTCTTTATGATGAAATTGACTTCTAAGTCTTACCATTATCTCATTCTAAACTTTCCGAAATACACAGCTATTTGTTGCTGAATTTTTCTTAATATCTTACTTTTGTGGATGAACTCTTTCTAATCTCTCTATCCATATCTTCATATTCTCTTCAAAATCATGAGTGATTTTGTTGGTTTGGGGTGAGCCAATTTTTCTTTGTGCTCTTGGGTTTTATCTTTCTTCTATGAGTGAGTATGGGTAAAGACATTAAATTTGTCGTTGTCAAAAAAAAAAATAAAAATTAACATTGTTGTTTGAATTCTTAGGTTGAAATATAAATGGATAGATAGATATTTGGTGCTTGCAATATTATTATTATCTTTTTTTACTTTTCATAATATCCTTCTTTTGTGTTGTGATTCCTTTTTACTTGTCACACAATTTCATCTTCATCTGCAGATTCAATTTCCTGAATTATTCTCATCTATAAGTCTACTGATGAAATTACAGCTTCATACAATAATTACTAGCTGTTTAGAGACAAAATGTATTGTCTATGTAAATTGCAATCGATATTTTTTTATCAAAGACAAAAAGTATAATATAATAATATAAATGTAGTCTCCTGAATTCTCAGAGTCAGTGGTTCGTCGAAGCATTCACCAGTTGGTTGCAACCTGCAAAACAAATAAGAAGGCGGCCGGTGTTCGTCGCCCATCGGAAGATAGTAAAGTTAGTCTTTTTTCGAGCTTAGAACTTAGAAGCGGCCCGGTTATCTCGATTAAGAATCTCGTACCTCATTTGGTGTGACTTGCTTCTCTTTTATGGAAGGAGAAAGGGGATCCGTCTTTCTTGGAGAGTAGACGATTTCTTCCCATAATGATAGGGGAAGGTGGCTCTTATTTCGGGAAGGATGACTTATTCTTCCTTTTACGTAACTGCCTTCCCGATAGGGCCGTTGCTAGGAGTGCTTTCCTATTCTATTATTGGTGAGGAAATCGGTTCATGTGATAACTTACACTTATATCATGAAGAGTTGGTTGGCAGTTTCGTTTGATGGAGTTGCCAATCGGGAAAGGAAGCACACAGGTAAAAGGCATCGGGATATGGGAGCACCTAGAGCGGAGGATTGTGGGCGTTTCTAAATTTGAAATTTGGCTTTGGGGCTGAATCCGTTTAGGTGCCGGCCCGGAGGAGTCGGTCGGGCGTTCACAGGCGGGCGGCACGGGGCCTAGTCCTTTGAGCTCTTGGGTGGGCCCGGCGGCTAGGGAGCCCAGAACTGGGCCCATGGTACCACAATGCCTGCACTCACGTAGGGGAGGAGAGACCATTTGATTGGAAAAAAGGAACAAGCTAGTCATATTATAGGAATAGTTGATCATCGTCTTTGTAATTTTCAACATAAATTTTGTAACTTTTTTGAAGCCGCATTAGATGCTATTGGGTCGTTTGAGTTGATCCTGAGATTTAGAGGCAGCTATAAAAGGCTAGTGGGTGAGTAGATTGGTTGTCTTACTAGTTATCTACGTTCCTTCGTCAGAGAAGGATAATTAAATGTTGCTAAGGCCCTGGATTGCGGGATGAAGGATGATCGTGTTCGGTCATTTGAGAGCGCCTTCTAATCATCAAATTGGACCAGAGATTGTATGGTTTGAGTGGAGTTGGAATTATCCCGGGGGGTCTTTGGGGGGTTCTAGAACTGAATGAGTCAGGATTTTCTGGCTGAATGGGATCGGCAACACTCCCTCGACCTCGTCCTCTCCTTTCCTCTTTCTTGGCCTGCAGCCTGTGACCCCATCTCATCTTGCCCTCTTCTTGGCTTCATGGCGGCTAACTTTGGCCCGTCTCGAGTCTTTCCCTTCTTCTTAGTAGTGGCTTCTTTCTTGGTTCCGGCGACGGATGCCTTGCCTGTTTTTCTTTTGTATTTCGGATGTTATGAATGTTAGTTTGTCATGTTGTATTATGATTGCTTGGCAACAAGCATCGCTATGTAATGTCGAACACCTTTTTGGTGCAATTAATAAAATTGTAATTTTTTAACAGCTTAGTGCCTTATTACAGCGTATTGTGGACATTACATCCCCAGTGGGCCGATTAGACATTATAAAACTTGTTAGCGGGCGGTTTAATCTCGTTGAAGAAAGGCCCTTGAAACTGGCCCACCTTAGTTTGCTATGCCTGGGCGCGACGAGTCATGATGGTTGAGATCCCGAGCAGGCGATCGGTCATTATCGCATTAAATGCATTTGCGGGAACTGAGCATTAGTATATAGATAAGAAGGCATCTTCGCCCAGGTACTCTTTTCTCTTTTTATGTATTTGGGTTTATCTGCTTTCCTCTCGGCGACTAACTGCGAATAGGCTAGTCTAACCTTCGCGTTAGATTCGTGAGAGCCATTGTTACGAGGGCACTAAAACGCCACTTCATTCCACGAGGTAACCATCATCGCTCGCCAGTAATGTTGGCCCTTGGTAGAGTGGCCCGGTTTTCAGTACGTAAAGCATGGAAGGAGGGACGTGGTTTAACACTTATTATGCCCGAGCCGGTTCTTGCTGGGTTGGGTATGCTGTATTAATTGGGTATATGGCTAGAGTCTAATATTCATTTTCTCTTCTCCTTTTGATGCATGAATCATGAGGGGGTGGAAGAAACTTCCCACAGTACTACGCCCGGGCTTCAGTATACATAAAGTAGAAGTCATCTAGTCTGACGATGGAGGAATTAATATTGTGCGAGGTGCCCAATAACGCCGACCTGGTTGATGGAGAGGCGGAACGAGTCCACCTTAGATGGAAGGCATATGTAGTGTGTTTTTGCAGGGAGCACGCTTGCGGTAAACTCGCTGGCGAAGCTCTTATCCTGACTTCATTACCATTGTTTGTTCGGGTCTTCTTGGTAATTGAACCATACGTATCCAACTCAACCTCTCATTGGTCGAGCTGTGTATAATTTATTTTCTGAGAGTCGGGCAGGGCGGCCGGATGTCTATGTCGGTTCTGAATCCCCGACTTCAGGTTGTTAACGGGCTCCCTGATTCACCTAAGACTGAGGCGAAGGGAGTGTTGCTAGTAAGGGGACCCTGGGACGAGCCCCTGGCTCCCTCGGCCTTCCGTTCGATATCAACCGGTCTCAATTTTTTCCAGGTGTGTGGTGGGTTGAGCCTGGCTGTGCTTTTCAGGATATTAGTATGTGATGATGGACTAATCTTGGGTTTGCTCGTGCAAGTGAAGCTTGCAAGGTAGGCTAGTGAGCTGGGTGGAGGAAGTCGACTTAGAAAATCCTTGATTATTAGAGATATCGAGCAGGGTGACATTGGATCTCTGACTCCTAGACAATATATCGTGTGAAGTATGACCAAGCTCCTTGCACTCTCCAGGTCGTTCCTCGTAGTTGCCTTCGGACATCGTGGAGGGAGCACGCCGTCATTGCCGAGGCCTAGGGGCGTGGTTTGAAGCCGGCGCCGGTGAGTGGCTTCCCCGGTGGTTGAGGCATCAAGCCAGAGTGCGAGGGGGTACTTAGAGCGCATTGGGTTCCGTGACCTCCCGAGTGAGATTAGTTCTCAGCCGTTCCTAGTTGGAGGGCAGTAGTCGTCTCGAGCGGCTACCTTTGCCTGAGCAAGTAGCCGGATTTGCCCCCCGAGTGATTACGATGAAAAGGAAAGGGGAAATCGGGCGACGAAAGCGGCAGCAGTCCCGAGGGGGAGGATTTCATTCCTAGGTTAGCGTGAACTGAGGAGGATTTTTCGGGATTTGGAGGAGGAGGCGAGAGGAAGGATGATGGGGTACATTGGACCATTACAGCCATAAAGGGTAGGCGAGATTTACAAGCGATGAGTCGATCCTGCCCGGCTGGGATCTAGTTTACTGCTTAGGCGAGGAGGATCAGATGCAAGCCATTGTCATTTCCCGGTTCTCGTGAGCTGTAGCAGAGATCAAGCGGAGGCCGGCAGGGTGGCCGAAACGAGTCAAGAGCGTCGGCCGGTTCGAGTGTTGCTCTGTAGGTAATTCATCCTTCAAAAGTCGAGCTGAGCGGGTCGATGTTCATCTTTGTCCCGGGCTACCTAGGCTCATTCAGGAGTGTGTATCATAACCAACTCTTATGCTCCACTGCGCGGGCCAGAGCCATCGAGATTGGAGGTATCGGCGCCCGGGGCATACGAGGTAAAGTTCATTATGCGTCGCTGGGAGCCTTTCCATCCTAGAGAGGCTACGGCTAGCCGGATGAACAATTTGTATCCGCATATGCTTAGGATGTCGGTGTTTGCTTTCGGGCGTGGGTCTTAGCGGGGGCTACGGTGAGCGTTAGGGGACGGGGCATTGAGGCGGATCATCGATGTGGGATCTAAGTCCGCAAGCTGTAACTATGTTCGATCAGGCGGGCGAGTAAGATAACGAGTTTCGTTGTGATATTAACGCTCATGCTTGATTTATGTAGGCCTAACAGGTTTCCTTGCGATACAGTCATTGCTAATCGGAGACATGGCCTCGACATCGTGAGTTCGAGCTGCGGTTAAGGGATGCTCGCGGGCTGGGTATATGTCTAGTCGGGGATGGGTGAGCGGGAACGCGCATCATTGAAGAGGCCGAGTTGGCGATCTTCGCACAGATTTGGAGGTACAGGAATGTCTGCCCAGGGCCCTGAGGCGAAATTTGAGAGGGATCACGCAGCGTCATGAGGCGGTGGCCAAGTTGCGAGATCAGGGACCGTTAATGCAGGAGGCACGGGTGGAGTATGAGCTTGCCCGGGTTCAACGTGCCTTAGGGGTTGCGAAAAATGCTCGCACAGGAAGTAGTCCAGAAACATGGAATTGCTTTCGAAGGCATTAGTAAATGCGAGGCTTTGTAAGAAGGCGGAAGAAGAGAATAGCCGTTTGGCGGATGAGAGACTTGCCTTGGTCATGGAGCTCGGGACTATGAAGGATGACTTCGTCGCTTTCCGGGAGAAGGTCGTTGCTGATAGAGAGACGATGGAGGCCGAGTTCAATTCCAGCGGTGACATGCTGTTCAATTATGGCTATGGTTATTGCGTTTTCACGCACAACATTTATGGGAGCAAACCTCAGATCTCGGATGGGATGTTGGATCCTTGATCGGGTGCTCGAGTTCTTTACTAACCCCACTTTGCCCCCCGAAGCATCTAAATCGGCCTCTCCGATCCTGAATCCGGTGCATTGCTTGAAAGTGTCAGAAGAATAGCGGCAGCTCTTAGGAGAGAAGTGACTCTCAGATGGGTCCCCGGCCTCGTCGGATAAATGAGGTTGAGGATGCCATAGTCAAATTTGAGGTTTTAATTAACATGAGACAAGACTTATACTGTTTAGTGGTTGTACCAAACAATTTACTTCCTCTTCTTCTTTTTCGTTGATTTTTGTTCCATATCCTGCTGAATGCTTTGATATTGCGTCATCCGGGTTTGCATCGATTTTTGCACGAGCGTGTCTGTTAGAAATCATAGGTATTGAGCCAGATGGGCCACTTGTTGTGTTGCCCGAATAAGTAGTTCGCTAGGTCATCCGGGCTTTTGCATTTGATTAGCTAGAAGTGATTTGGAAGTGATCTCTGCTGAGCTGGATTAGTCTTTTAACTACTTCATCCGGGCTTATGAATGTGGCCAGCTAGAAGTGAGGTATGTTGGGATGGATAGGTCATTTGGCGATCCGTCACGGACCCTGTAACATATTTAACCGGCTAAAGTGATCTAAAATTTGGGGTGGGCGGATCATTTCTTCTTGTACTTGGACTTTTGTATTTGAACGACTAGAAGTGATCTATCTTTAGTAGGATAGGTTAGCTTATTGCGCCATCAGGTTTAGTTGACACGTAGAGTTATCTATGTCGAATTTGAGCAGGTCGGTTCTTGCGCCGTCCGGTTTTGAATTTAACAGCTAGAAGTTATACGTCGGCCACGTGGTCAGTTCTTTGCGCCATCTGGACTTTTTGGGTGACCGGCTAGAGGTTATCCTTCGGCGGATAGGTCGATTACTATGTCGATTCGGACTTTAGTTGTCAGGTAGAGGTTATCTGCCGGGCAACGGTCGGTTCTTGCGCCATCGGACTGAATTTGATTAGCTGGGGAGTTGTATCTACGTCGGGTAGGACAAGTCAATTTCTTGCGCCATCGGACTTTTGAATTATTACAATATAGAGAAAAATATGCGAGAAGCCATAGGAGTCAAAGATAATGATATGCTTTTATTGATAATACCTCTCAAATGCATGACATTCCACATTCTAGGTACAAGGGTTCCATCCATTTTATCTATAGCGTAGGATCCGGTTTCACCGGCTCGCATCACGACATAAGGTCCTTCCTAGTTGGGTTGGAATTTTCCCTACGATGCGGTCTATGAGTATTTTCAAAAACTTTCCTCAGACGGATCGCGTAGAAACACTTGAGGCTTAACTGATTATTATAAGAGGGTGCGGCGGCGTTAGTAGAGTTATGTGGGGTGCCGCGGCTTCTTGTTGCTTTAAATCACTCGCCAACTCCTTGATTATTGATTCAGCATTTCGGGCCTTTCGGGGGTATCAGATTCGGATGGTGGAGTAAGCCTTGATTTCGGTGGGATAATGACTTCTATTCCATAGGTGAGTGTAGCGGGGAAGATCTTGAGTTGGCTTTGAGACAATAGTTACGTAGGCCCAGGCACCCGGGGAGTTCTTCTACTTCCCTTTAGCGGATCTATTTGCTTTTTGAGGCGGTCAGCCGAGGTTTGTTAGGCTTCTCGCAGCATTGCTTTGAGGATACCGAGGGGTAGAGTATAAATTTTTAATCTTCAATTCTTGGCAAAAGTCCCGGTAGACTCGGCTATCAAACTGCGGCCCGTTATCGGACACGATTGATCTCGGGATGCCGAACCGGCAAACAATGTTTTTCCAGATAAACTGAGTGACATCTTTATCTTTGATTGACGAGAAAGTGTCAGCTTCTATCCATTCTTGCCCCGAAATAATTGGCGACCCGATAATAGAGTTTATTTTAAAGTGGTCACGAGTGGGAGCGGACCGACTATGTCAATCCCCATTGAAGCGAATGGCGTAGGTACGAGATAGAACGAGTCTTACACACATTTGCACGATGATTTCAAGATGGGACATTCATTTGGCGGTCGCATCTCTTGACGTGTCGATAACGTCAGGCTTCATGGTTGTGATAATACCCTGTGTGTGGGCGATGGAACAGAGTTACGCTTTGGGTGGATTCCACATATGCCTTCATGCAATTCGACTAATACATATTGGCCTTGTTAGGAGGGTTAGACACATCGAGTGCTGGCCCGCCTAGGGATCGTTTATCTGTTGCCGTCCCATCATGGAGGGATCTCAGCCAGACTAAACCCCGGAACTTTATGAGCCTTGTCTCCGTTATCAGGTAGTTCCCCTGTGGCTATGTATAGTCGTATGGGGTCCATCCAAGATGGGGGGACTTCCTCTGCGTTTTACACAGGCGCGGGACGGAGAGTCCATCGATGGTAGATGGGAAATACGGTTTTACATTATCGGTAACCGGCAGCTCAAGATTGTTGAGATCGGCCCTCTCATTACAATCCAGGGACATGTTCAGGTTCCGGAGCCAGAGGGCGTTTAATTCTGTTTGACTAAGGAAGCATGCTTCGTCGTCGAGATCCTTTGGACCCGAATTCGCGTCTGATTAGCATTTAGGCATGAATCGCTGCGAGATCAAAATGCCGGTAGCCCATAGCGGAGAGTGCGAGGCTCAAGAATCAGGCTATCGTGGCCTCATATTCTGATTCGTTATTGGTGGCACTGAAGCCCAACCTTACTGCCTATTCAATCCTTTCCCGGTTGGGGAGTTTAATTACGGTGATCTTGGCTCACGTTGTGCGAAACCCAGCTGACGAGGTCCACTAGCCCTTTTTATCCGGGCAAGTATTGGCTGCGGGATTTCTGCGATGAAGTCAGCTAAGACTTGCCCCTTCTTTGAAAGTCTCGGCTTGTACTGTATGCCATACTCGCTTAATTCCATTACCCAACGGGCCATCCTTCCGGACATATAGGTTTATGAATCGTGCCCCGGAGTGGAAGATCAGTTAGCACCACAACGGGATGAGCTTGGAAGTATGGGCGGAGCTTCTGGGTGGCTGTCCAGAGGGCCAAGGCAGCTCGTTCGAGGTGGGTATATATGGTCTTTGAGTCGGTTAAGGAGTTGCTGACAAAAAACACCGGCCTCAACTTCGCATCCCCACATTCTTTAAGCAAGAGGCATATTTAGTATATGTCGGGTAACTGGGGTAGAGATAGGGGTGTCGTGACTTCAAGGCTTTCCACAAGAATCGGGGGCTCTATTAGGTATTGCTTGATTGCTATGAATGCCCGGTCGCATTCTTCATTCCATTCGGCCCGGTTGGCTCCCCTCAAAGTAGTGAATAAGGGTTTCAATCTGTCGTGAACCCGGGGAAATAAACGCCTAGAGCGACCCGGCCGGCGGTCACATTTGTTGGATCCTTTCTTGGAGGTAGAGTAGCGATTCTGAGATGGCCTTAAGTTGCGCGGGTTAGCCTCTATGCACTGGGTTACCATAAAGCCCGGGAATCGGTCGATCTTGACCACTGAAAGGCACATTTTAGGGGTTTAGTTTCATACCTTGTTCTACGGTCGAATGTGGTTGGAGATGAGCCGGGGCGTGATCAGGGGCGTTTGCTTGGATTTTCACTATCATATCATCAGCCATGGGCTTTCCATTGTGCTAAAGTAGCGGTCGAAGCATCGCCGTCACCAACCTCCCGATAGGTGGCCTACATTCTTTAAGTCAGGCATCACATTATAGCATTAGAGTCCATGGGGTGATGAAAATGTTTTTCGCGCTCAGGGGTGCATGGGGATCTAGTGGTATCTCGAGAAGGCGTCCAAAAGACGGCATATCATGCCACTGTAGGAAGCATCCTGTCCCGATCTATGCGGGGCGGAGGAAGGCTGTCTTTTGGACGGGGCATCGTTGAGGTCCGTGTAATCCACACAGACTCTCCATTTGTTCCCTTTCTTTGGAACAACCACCACGTTGGCAAGCCATTCGGGGTATTTAACTGCTCTGATAAATCCATTATGCAAAAGATTATCGACCTTGGTCTGGATGACCAAGTGGCGATTTGGGTGGCGATCTCACTTTTACCTTCGGCCAGAAGCGCGAGATGGGGCGACGTTTAGTCTGTGTGAGGCCTGCATGGGGCAGTTAGTCCTGCTCTGCATGAGTCGAAACAAATACATCGACGTTCGCGTATCACATAGCATAATTGGGCCTTCTCTCCTCAGAAAGACGGGAGGAATTGCTAACATAGACACATCTGTCCAGGATCCGTCGAGTGGTTTCCAAGGGATCAAGCGCTAGTGGCTCTGTCCCCCAAGGTGGATCGAGGCTGAGATATGGCTGTGTTATATTCTTTGAGGTTGGCCCTTGGGGGTGGCTCATGAGCATTCCTCTGTTCGATCCTTGCATTGGGGCACGATAGCATTGTCGTACGGTTCGCGACTTCCACTGAAGGTCGACTGCCGGACCTTAAGGTGGGCGATTGTTTGGTGGTATGTGGATGGTCTTGCTTTCATGGTATGTAGCCCGGGCTGACGGGATGGCAGTGCTGCCCCCAGATCTTCTCTGTCGAGAGCTTGATACTTGCTAAATTCTTTGGACATACAGACTGACGAGACGATGTCTCTAGTTGTCGATGTAGTGCCTTGTTAAACGGACAAAACCACACTTGTGAGCGTCACGGTCGGGACTCTCATTTGCTTTCGAAGGATGGAATGTATTAAATCATTTCACACTGCTTCCGCACCAGATCGAAGCCGGGACCACCATTATTGTCCACCTTACTGATTCCGGTTGGCGGTGTGGATCCGGCCGAGTTGAAGTGCGAGACACGTATCTTGAGACTCTTTACCTGATTTTTATAACAAAATCAAAATATCATATACATATCAAAGAACTGCCAGTGGTGTCCATCAAAATCTATACACATTCTTGAGTCTCATTTACAAATACAAAGGTGTACTTTACGTTTACAATGGGCGTGAGACCTCTTGTGATGAACCCTATAGTGTCTTGTATTATTGTATCTGGGGAAACTTTGGGCATCTCTATCTTGTACCTACATGGATTAAAAAACCCGTGCTAAGCTTCACGGCAATTGGGAAACATATATGTATCATATACACATTTAAAGCACTTAAGCAATAACGCCTGTGAGTACCGGGGCATTCATATAATGAACACTACAATTACTTATGCTTATACGAGACTTGTGCTTATGGACTTATACTTAAGCATTGGATCTTATATCTATATGGACTTAATTCTACTTATTGAGACTTATACTTATAACATTTTTGATCATTATAACACCGGATCTTGCGCTCATGGCGGGACTTATTCTTATTAGATCTCGTGGGACACATACTTAGTGATTCCTTATAAGCAGTGCTTGGTTATGCATATGTAGACGGAGGTGCTTATCACGTACTCATGCTTCTATCTATCATATGCTGGTTCCGGGCTCCCATAGGAGTTCACCGGGCTTATGCTTATACATAGATGCTTATACACGTGCAGTGCCCATATTTATCTGAAGGATCTCCCATAGGAGTTGATGGAACTTATGTATATACGAAGTGCCCTTAGAATTTCAAGCATGCTCATACCATAGGGCTTATGCATGCTCACGGAGATTACATTTGTTTGGAGGTACCGTGATTACTACGGAGATGCAGGAACATATCTTGGTATTACAGACTTATCCTTATGTGGGAGTACTTGTAAGTACCTACTTGTTCAAATGTCTAAAAAGACACATGTATTACTTATATCAACATATTTAATTAAAAGTACCCGTGAAATTACTACTAACTTATACTCATACCCGGGTACTCGTAGTCTTATAGAAGTGTCAGATATAGAGGTACTCGTGATGCTCTTTATCAGAATTTATACTTTCTTGTATTTGGATCTTATTCTTTTATTACGGAACATATACTTGTCTTCTGGATCTTATACTTGTGTTACCAAAACTTATTCTTGGATTTAGGGATCTATCGATAATTACAGAACATATCCTTGTACTTCGGGTCTTATACAGAGCTTATTCTTGTACAAAAGTATTTGTAGGTGCTACACAGATTCATTATATTGAGGTACTCGTAGGTACTACTGATTTATACTTCTATTCTGGGAGCTTATGCTTATTTTACCGTCACGGGAGTATACGTGGTGCCTCTGTTATATTTGACTTTATGCTTATTTTTTCTTGTCTGGGAGTACGTAGGTACCTCTTGGACTTATACTTATGCTTATGCTTATTTTCTTGATCACGAGGAGTACGAAGTAGGTACTCTGAGAGACAATGAATCCAGGAATTTGTCAGGTACTACGAATAGATCTGAGGAGAGACACATTCAGATCTTTACTCTTATTCTTTAATCAGAGTCTTATCATATAAGCATTTTATTACCGGATAATCATAAAGAAATGATAGGGCGTAGCCGCGATAAGTACCCGAAGGTGCGATACGATCTTGAGTCTTGTAGCCTTAGATGCGGGATGATGCACACTTGTCTTGAGTGCCATAGCACCAATAAGTCTTAGAAGCACCGTCGGGGCGTGCTGGGCGCCCAGCCAGGAGTGCCGCGCGCCGAGTGCGAAGCCGTCAGGCTGGCTGCCGCATACAGCGGGTGTCGTAGCACCAGCGGGGTGCCAGGAAGCACCAGCAGTCTTGAAGCACCAACAGGACGTCCACTCATTCATTCTTCGGTCCTAGGTAGTCATACTGTCATATGTCTTTCAGAACTTATAACCTTTCTTAATCACATTCTGTGATCATGACCTATTACCTTTCATATTCATGTTCATGTGCCATATTAGATCGTTTCTATGTTTATATCAAGTTTCATCTTTACGAACATATCTATATATGACAGCTGTATACGCCCTGGGAATGCGATGTCACATTGTTCATGTGATGTGTCCCTGTGCACATCTACTTTTCTTAGAAATTGGAATCATGTCCAATTGAATCATCAAACTAAAGTTATGACATTTTCATGCCAAACTAGTGGTTTGGATTACACAAAGAATGATGCGATTTCTTATTTTTTTCAAGAGGCTTAACTTCATACCTGACCCTGGTTCTTTGTATTCATTTTGAAGCTAAGGTGCTAAGGGTTCATTTCAAGCAGAATCACCGTCAGGCAGAAACTCGGAGTTCGTCTAAACAAGGGGCTAATTTTATGTTAAGCTGAACCAGGAAATTGGCTTGAACATAGCCCTCTTTGGAGTAGATTTTGAGCCACATAAGTCAGAATTTGAAATTTCCTATTTCTGGATATTTGGTTCTCCTTAAGTCTATTTTAACCATCGACTTGAATCACTCAAATCGGATCGGAATGACAGAAGTGCTAAAATCTGGCTCATTAAAATCATGAAAAAAATGAGAACACTTCACAATCTTGGGTATAGCTCCCAACTTTGTCTTGTGGGTCTAAATTGCCCATAAATGGTAAATTTCACCCATTTTCATACTCTCCATAATTATTTATTATCCTTCATCAAAAACTAACATTGGAATCCTCGAACAACTCCTGATACTTTTAATTAACGAAGAATCGAGTTCATGCCAAAGTTCACTAAACTTTACAAAACCCTACACTCATGGATTCCATATCTACTTGATATCAGCTTCAGGATTTTCACAAACAAACTTCCCTTAAATCTGAAATTAGAGGATATCCTCCTAACAAAACCTAGAAAGGAACAATTTAATCTTTAAGAAAAACCTGATCATACCCAAGTAGTTTGTGTACAAAAAGCATACCAAAATCCATGCAAAAGTCATGTATCCATACAAGAATCCATACCTTAGTTTGATCTCCTTCTTCCTGTTCTTCTCTTTTGCTCCATACGTGAAGCCCTTGTTTGGAGACCAAAAATAATCCATTTTTGGTCTCCTCCTGCTATTTATAAATAAACTTTCCTTTATTTGCTTTTTGGTCCTCCAACTTTTGATCATTAGTATTCCAATTTCCCCTTATTTCATTTTGGCCTCAAATCTTGTTAACTTATGACTTTTAAGTCCTTTTTGACAAGTGCGATTTTATCCTTAAGTCTTGTAAATTTAAGGGTCTCTCGTTTCCATGTTTACGCATTTAACTCCCGCGAGAAACATTTAAATTGTGCCTACAAAATACCACAAACATGAAAACGACTAGAACATATTTGGCGTTACGGTGGTACATCAAAATTATTATCACCCGACAATGAGTACAAGTGCATCATAATGAGGGGTAATAACACGAGTAGGGTTTATAGGGAGGAAAGATATAGGGCTGTCAATAAATTTGAAGCTCTTTGTGATGTTTCTTGAAACTCGGTAGTGTACCAGCTCGTGAAATTTGCACGGGCATTTTCTCTCACTTTTGGGTGATGCGGCTGTCGGTCGATCCCCCCAGTATAAAGTTGATGGCTTGTTGGGGCCTTGAGGCATGCTCAATATCAGCAATGGCCGTGTCAGCTGTGGGGGCGGTTGCTACCCTGTTGATCGGCCCTTGTAAATATCTTCTGAGGTGCCCGGCCCAAATCAGTTTCTCCACTAGGAACTTCAAGCTTTGGCAATGGTTGGTTTCGTGGCCATGGTCTCTATGATAATCGCACCTTAAGGATTTGTGCGTTGATGGGACACGCCCTGGGTGAGGGCCGCGAGATCGGGAGTTCCGAATGAGGGAGGAGCCGGTCATAGGCGATGTTGAGAGGAGTGGCGGGAGGGCTCAGCCGTACGCCGCTCTTGTTCGGATGAGCCTTTGGTAGCGAAGCTTGCCCTCCTAGGTGGTTATCATTACGATTCTTGGCGACGAATGTTGTCTTCAGTGTAAGAGAACTTATTTGCTTACCGATATAATTCTTCCATGTTGGGGTGGATCTAGGGATAAGGCTGGAAGAAGCGAGGTGGTTGGTCGAGCTTCTCGGGAAGTTTGTAGGGCTGCATCCATACGTAAATATCAATCTGTTTGGACAACATTAAGACACAACGTATTGAAATCCAGGATGGATTAGGTGCTTCTCGTTTAAGAGATGGCACGGAGAGGAGGCGATGTTCTCATTACGCCTGCGCCCCGAGCACGAATCGCGGGAGCGAACATAATACAACTGCCGAACAAGTTTATCGACCCTCTAGGAAGCTTGTGGAACCAGGCCAAAGCTGGGCCTTTGAGGCTGGCCGGGAACACTTTACATAGAAGTCTATCATCCTCGGCGTTGAGGATCATCGCTTGGTTGAAGTGCAACATGTGATCGTATGGATCGGAGGAGCCATCGTACATAGCAAATGGCGGAATAACGAATCCGCGAGGTTCATAGTCTAAATATCTTGGCCCCGAGGGGAGGACAGCATGTCGTGAGTCCACAGACGGGGATAAAGGAATTTGCTCTTGCGGGATGAGGGCGCCCGAGGATACGATGCATGTAAAAATGGAGGAGTTCCCCGACCGAGATGCAATATGTTCGAGGGGACAATTGTGAGCAGGGTCCATCCTGTTGTCCTCTCTTTATTACTCGACCCAGTCTGCTTTCGTAGCTGGCATTTGGATTGGCGATGAGGTCTCTTTCTGGACTCGGCTTCCGCATTGCTCGGGGTGGTAATTGGTGAGCGGCGGGAAGTGTTTGTCCGAGGCTCGTCATATCGACTGATGATCACTATGGTCGGGTAGGAGGGGCTATTTCCCTTTATCATGCATTGGGGCTCGTGGGCGACACCTTGTAGGGGTTCCCGAGTCTGTTTGGACTGACGGGTTAAATGGCGGTCATTTTCCCTCACCAGCCGGTTCACCCGTTCTGATCGGCCATCACATCGGGCACCTTCTCGCCGCCTCCGTCTCACGGCAGCGGAGGAACTGGTCCTCGATGGGTGGGTTTACTGGGTTGTTGGACATGGCGGTAAGTTCCAACGGTTCGATGGGATGTTCGAGAATGGCTAAGGCTTCGGAGATTGGGAGATCACCTGGGAGCGGGTGTACCTAAGCTCTCGCGTATCGTCTCTGAGATTTCTTGCTCAGCGTTTCCCATAGACGGCGCGGTGTAGTCACGAATTCTCGAGTCGGTGGATCGTTGGGCATTCACCGGGTTGAAACACTGACCTACTAAACAAATAAGAAGACGACGATGGTGTTCCGTCGCCCCTCCGATGGGAAAGTTAGTCTTTTTTCTCAAAGACTTAGAGCTTAGAGTAGCAGTTGTCTCGATTAAGAATCTCGTACCTGATTTGGTGTGGCTTGCTTCTTTTTTATGGAAGGAGAAAGGGGATCCGTCTTTCTTGGAGAGTAGACAATTTCTTCCCATAATGATAGGGGATGGTGGCTCTTATTTCGAGAAGGATGACTTATTCTTCCTTTTACGTGCTTTGCCTTCCGTGGGAGCCGTTTGCTAGGAGTGCTTTCCTATTCTATTAGAGGCGAGGAGGTCGGTTCATGGGAGAACTTACACTTATATCATGAAGAGCTGGTTGGCAGTTTCGTTTGTTAGAGTTGCCGATCGGGAAAGGAAGCACCTAGGTAAAAAGGCACCCGAGCATCCAGGCGAAGGATTGATCGGGCATTTCTGGGTCGGCTGGCTTTTGGGCCTAGTACCTTTGGGGTACCGGAGGCGGGGAGGATCTGAGTTTGGGCGTTCTGGTAGACTAGCACTGGGCCTAGTCCCTTTGGGGCTCTTGAGGTGATGGTGGCTAGAGGCAGAGCATGGGCCCATGGTACCCACAATAAATTATTAATTTTATTTTTTAAAATCACTAATTTTGCTCCAGATGATGAAATGAACACCCACGATATTTAGTATTGCTGGTTAAGAATTTTGGTTGAACGGAAGAATCCACTACATGACTGATCTATTATGTTATGGCTATACAAATTACAATAGCCCCCATCTACCACTTCTAAAGTGATTAAGTCATAGTTTCTATTAATCAGCTCTATTCAAACCAAAAAGGAAATTCATAAGCAGACTTCCATCATGAGCAAACATTTTAGGTAGTTTAAAATTATGTTACTTTTAATGCTTTACTAAGAACACTTTCGCTATTTTCATGTATATAGTGTTACCAAAAAATATACTAATTTGTTTTTACTTGTTTTCATCCTAAATTGGTCTAAATTACATTTCAGGCTTCAACTAAATTAGTGGACATTCTTTCCTACTTTAGATTTCCAAACACAATTTTAATCGCAATTTTCTTTCCTACTTTCAGACGCTATGACCCACACGTGCCTTGCACGTGAAACAACCTTAGCATATGTAAAAGGAATAGTTGGGTTGGTGGTTGATAATTTTATAGTGGAATTGAAAGGGTTTTTTTTTTTTTTTTTGACAATGCAATTGAAAGGTTAAAACAATGTTTTCATAACGATCATTAAACTAGGAAAATATCGATTTACGATTTATTGATAGGACCGATTCTGAACCGTAGTTGAATAAATATATAATTTATGGTTTAATGAATTAAAAATAATTTTTGAAAATTAAAAATAAAATAAAAATAAAAATAATATTAAAATTATTTATTGATTTTATATAACTCTATTAATGTTTAAAATTATACACACAAACATGCATATATTAGTGTCAGGAACTCCTCTCTTATATGATGTGAGATGTGCAAACATCTTCATATAGATATAACATCCTTATTATGTATTATGGGATTGCGGGGCTAAATCGAACAGACAAACATCCTTTAAGATGCCAAACAAACCTCATACCGGGATTGAAGATCGGTTCTAATATCATTTATAATAATCCGATACAACCATATAGATATTGTCCACTTTGAAAATTAAAATATATAATAAAAGTAATAATATTATTAAAATTAGTTATTGGTTTCCTATAATTGTATTAATGTTTAAAACGTGTCTACTAGATTAAGATGAACTCATATTTATATAGTGTCATAAACTTTCTCCTTATTTGATGGGGATGACAAAACATCCTCATGTAGTGACTCTCGTTATGTCTCATAGGATTCTGAGAGGTCAAATCGAGCGGATAAACACCCCTTACGGGGCCCAAGCGGACCCTCACACAGGTTGAGATCGGCTACGTCTGCATTATCATTGATAATATATATATATATATATATATATATATATATATATACTCATATATATATATATATATATATATATATATATATATATATATATATATATATATATAATTTCAATACCTTAACTATATATTTTTTTTCTCATAAAAGTAAATTTGAGGTTATTTGGAAATTTGATGTTGCTACAATATTTATCCTTTAAATACAAGAAATAGGAACCAAACTAATGATGACATGTTAAATATCATGAAAAAAGGGTGCAGTAACAAAAAGTAATGATAATTGTGAGATGGAAAAAGTAATGATAATTGTGAGATGGAAGTAACACAAGATATTCAAATTTATTATCAATTACGATGGATTATTTATCATTGATAACTGCTTTTTAATCATTTCCATATTTTGTCTATTGGCCATTTATCATCTGGCGATTATAAATTATGCCCACAAAGATCATTGATATAAGTTGGAATGGGATATGTCTAGTCCCACATGTGTCGTACGAATGAGAAGGCCTAACACAGGGATGGTACGGACAAAAGCACAGAGCGAGGGGGCCCAAGCCAAGGGTGTTAGGCCCAACCCCTGGCACTCCTATACCGAGCATCTATGAAAGAGCTCTAGTTCTGTCTGACCACCCATATCACCTTGGGCATGTTACTCATCAGGCCCAAGGTTTGAAGACCGATCAAAGTAGGCAGAATTGCTAATATTCGGTCTTCGTAGAATATGCAAACTAGGTCATGAGTGAGCATCAATTAACATGTGGACTACCATGAACTCCACTTCCACGAAGCCCGCTATGCACTCCGCTCCCATGAGCCCCACTACCATGATAGACTAGGAGCCAATGATGGGGCAACACGTGGCTGACTCCAATAGTATAAATTGATTCGATTGTAACCTTAAAGAGATATTTAATTTTTCTAACAATTTGAGCGAAATACAAATTCTTTGGGAATTGATACATTTCCATTGGCGCCATCTGTGGGAATCTCCTTCCTACACTAACCTCTCAATTGCGAAGCTAAGACATCCCAACCTCCCTCTGAGAAAACAAGATGGGTGAAGTCGAATCCTCCAACCCTGTACCCTCGATAGAGCAGCGATTGCTATTGTTAGAAAAAATGCTCAAGGAGTAGCAAGAGTCCCATCAGTAGCAGTTAGCCTTTTTCTTGGTAGCCAACGCCACCCTAAGAGAAGAGAATGCTACCCTACATGCAACAACGACAAATCCTCCTTCCTAAGGCAGACCTATCAGTCACCTAGCCGATTCATCAGGAGGAAGAAGCCTTAGCAGGTCAGCGTCAATCAATAAGCCCCTAATCGGCCCTTGCAATTGAAATAGAGTTGATGGAGAAGAAAGGAACTAGATCCATGAAAACAGGACTCCTTCTTCACCTAGAAGCCAAGATCTGGCCTTGCGAGTGTTAGATGACATGTCGGCTTCTCCATTCGTCCCTGCCATTCTTCACCAGGATGCTCCTCCGCACTTAATGTTACCTAAGTTCCAAATGTATGATGGGGTAGAGAACCCTTTTGACCACCTAATGCATTTCCTTCAGGTCATGACGCTTCGAAGCGGTAATGACACCCTCCTATGTAAGGTGTTCCTGTCCAGTCTTATAAGGTCGGCCTTGTCTTGGTTCCACCGCTTCTCGCCTAACTTGGTAACCTCTCTCTATGCTTTATCTAAGAAATTTGTAACTGATGAGTCTTAAACTCATCTATTTTTAATCCATTTTAAAGCTTATTTTAATATATTCGAGATATGTTTAATGCGAAATTATGGAATATTCATCAACTTGGTGTTTTGCAGGTTTTAATTCAGAAAGGAGAAAATTCCAGCTATAAAGAAGAGAAAAAAAGCAATTACAGCAGTCTATGTCGCGACAGAGTTTTGTGTGTCGCGACAAACATCCAAGCTGATAGCAAAGGAGCTTTGTCGTGAAAAGGCTTGATGTCGCTGACCAGAAAATGGGAAGAATCTATGATTTAGTAGAATGAGAGAATTTATGTTACGACAAGGTTTTAATTGAGGATGTCAACACACAGAGAAAAATTTGTGTCGTGACAAAGAAGCTCCTATCGTGACAAATGAAACAGGTAGAAGGCAGAAACTATGTTGCGACAAGGGATCTTCTGTCACGACACTGATTATTGCAACATGGAAAAGCTTGTTGGGAGCCGAAGAGAGCACAAAGACGGACCTCTGTACGCGACCTTTGAACAAAGAAATATCTATCGTGACAAAAATATGTAATATACCATTATTTGAAGGGAAGAAGAAATACTGGCTGATTGATGATCAAGCGCGAGTATGATGTAACCGATGAAACTAACGAATGCCGATAAGATAACAATATTAAACATCTTCAATGAAAGGATATTCTGTGTATGATCGTAAAGATTAGAAGATAGACTGCATTGATATTCGAATTGATGTTCTGTAAGTTCGTTACGGAGAAGATAATGAAAAACGCGTAAACGGTGCGTTCATAAGATGGATAAACTCACAGAAAGAGTCTTTATCGTAATAGTGATAATAGTTGCTCGATAACTTGAAGAGGGCTGAATCGCGGATGAAATGAGCTCTGATAAGTGGATGAATGAACGATCATGTTGATGTTTCTCGTAACAAATAACAACGAAACATTATTGTAACAGGTTAAAACGAAATATTCGCGATCAAAACTGAATGAACGCTGGTATTAATATCGCGTTTGTTTCGATGATATAAGGTAATGGCATTTTATGAATGATGAAGGCGTTGCAGACGTTAAAACGAAGTCGATACAAAAACTTTGTGGCTGATAGAATGGGCTATGTTGAAGAAAGAATGCGCGCCATGACCAAAGAGAGCTTTGTTGCGGTGAATCTGAAGGATGCACATGAGTAGGTCACGATGGGCTGCTGCATCTTTGCGACGAAGACCTACAATAAAGATTTAAAACTCTGTCGCAATAACACTTTCAGGTTGCTATAGAGAATGCAATCTAAGCAAGAATTTTGGGGATCCACAATGCAGCCTCAAATTTAGAATTTGAGCAAGGGCCTATAAATAGAAGGCTCAATAATTTAAGGAAGCGAGACTGGTCGGTCGGTGTTGAAAAACCAGAGTATCTGGGGAGCTTAGGACTCTTTTGTATTATATTTTTCTTTTATTTTCTTTTATTTTTCTTTTATTTTTATTTTCTTCATAGATTAAATTTAGCGTAGAATTTCAATTAGTTTACTGGACCTGAAACAGTGAATTGTTAAGAAGTTTAGAAGTTGAATTAAATTGTTGAAGATCAATTCCAATTATTGTTTGAATCTAATGAAATCTAGATAAAAGCTGGAATCCATTTCTTTCAGTTGATTACAATTACATTGGAGATTTTCTAGATCAATATTTCAGTGTTCAGCGATTCGATTCAGAAACCTGACTTAGCTAGGAAAGGTCGATGTTAGTTCGATAAAGCAAATGCACTGTTTCATTTTTCACGATAGGAGCTTCTTTGTCGCGACAAATTTTCTTGGTGTTATTTATCCACCATTTATGAAATACCTTGTCATAACATAAGCTTTCTTTGTCTCAAGCTGAATTATTTACATTCTTCCCACGTTTCTATTGCGACCACCAGTTTTTGTCGCGTGAGCTCTTGGCCTATCAACTTGGATGTTTGTTGCGACATTATTCTTCTGATTGCTATTTTCTCTTCTTTTTCTTGTTGGAATTTTCTCCTTTTTGAATTAAAACCTGCAAAACACCAAGTTGGTGAATATTCCATAATTTGGCATTAAAATAGATCTGATTATATTAAAAAATAAGCCAGAAAAATAGATTAAAAATAGATGAGTTTAAGACTCATCAGTCTCCTAATATATGTGTTCAATTAGGAGGAAGTAGAGCGTGACTAGTCTTCCACGTGAGGATGGGACTGATTTGAATCAATTAGTGACTTTATTAAGCACTTCGGAGCGACAATCTTGTAACTTGACACCATAAGCATATATACGATGTGCGGGCGTCGAGCAAGCCCGTCCACCCCTGATACTCGATTCTTTTGATTAGGCTCTCACTGCGCATCAAGCGTGATGAGCTATTTCATTGGGGTAACCAGTACGCTATGCTATAGGATGACATGCTCACTACAACTAAGAGAACTATGGCCTCCACAAGCAACCTAGGGCGAGACAACTGAGGACGTGGAAAAAGAGGCCAACATGGGTGGGACATAAGAGATAAATACGAAGCACATGACTCATGGTAAGCCGGATCCCGAGAAGAGTCCATCCGAACAAGAAGCCATGCCCAAGACAGTCCTTAGCAAAGCAAAGAAAAGAGAATACCTAATTCAGGTTGACCCAATCCTACGACTCCTTTCGCCTTTAGTCTTAGAGGTGTTTGTAGCGAGCAGTAAAGGCGATCGACCAAAGAGGCAAATCGATTTTGAGATTACCACAAAAACGCGGGTATTTGTGAGCCAATAATACTACTTAAATTTGTAGAAGTTGCTTGAATCAGCAGCACGGAGGGGCACCTGCATAATACCTTGAAGAGTCGAGGCCAGTCGACATGTGATCTGGCATATAATCATCCACCATAGCAAGCCTATAATTGCCATAATCCTCGATGGCCCAACAGCTCCACGAGCCTGAGGTTGGCCATCGTCGGACACCTTTGTGACTTAAGTTCAATACAGTTTTTCCCCCAGCCATTGTGTACCCCATAGATGGAACCATAACATTTTCCGAGTACCCTTGAGATAACTATCCACACCACATGATGAGGCCCTGGTTCTTTTACCTTGAAGGTAGGATGTTATCCAATGCGACACATCTTAGTTGGTCATGGTAGCGTTGACGACTTGCATTATCTCTCCACATTGATTCGACTAGGGTATCGGTATGGAAACCATTACAATCTAGGGAGAATCTTGGTAGGCTATAATGGAACTCAAATCACCTTGCTTGGCGAGGTCATATTGCCTGTGGCGGCAGGGTCCGTCACCGCCCTCGTCCTTTTCACAGTGATAGGTGAGCCTTTGTCTTTCAACACCATCTTGGAGTGCACTTAGATCCATGCCATGAAGTCATTACCTTTATCCTATCACCAAACATTGAGTTACTTGACCCTTTTGGGCCAGATTGATATCCAAGGGGACCAAAAGGCCGTCAGGGCTTGCTTCGTTGTGGAACCACCTTAGACAGACCAAACATCTAAATAGAAATGACAACTTTAGGTCCACATGAACGAGCAAGACAACACAAGAATAGCGGAGCCTCAAAAAGCTCACCCTCTGTTCGGGCTTGGTTGACCTGAACATCCCTTTCCTAGAAAGAAGTTGATACCTTCTTGTCCTTCTTGTAGGAGAACTTCGACATATTCGCCTGGTCACATAATGACATACTCGTTATTTCCCCAACCATGGCGTAACACCAACTTATTGTGTAGGTTGGGCATAAGCTAATACGGAAAAGTTAAGGCGTTTTCACTCCCAAAGTCGAAAAGTAATCAAAGAAGAGGTCGATAGGCTCCTTAAGGTATGGTTCATCCGAGAAGTCCAATACCCTAAATGGCTGGCCAAAATTGTGGTTGTCCTAAAAAATAATGAAAAGTGGCCTATGTGCGTGGACTACTCCAACCTCAATGACGTTTGCCTAAAAGATACATTCTCCCTTTCTTGGATTGATCAAATAATGGATGCCATTATAGGGCATGATCAACTAGCCTTTTTGGATGCGTACTCGAGCTATAACCGAGATCCCAGTATTTCCCCTCACGGTTCGTCAGATGTGCCTTCATAACATGTGGGGTGTATTGTTATAACATGATGCCATTCAGCCTTTAGAATGTGGGGGCCACCTATCAAACCATGATGTCCCATATGTTCGAACCTCTATTGGGGAAAACAATGGAAGTATATATAGATGATATGGTTGTGAAGTCGAAATCTCGCGTCAACCACCTAGCCTACCTACGGGAAGCTTTTCCATTGAAGTGTTGTCCTTACTTCCAGGCCCACACAATAGATGTTTTGTCCAGTGATCTAATTAGGGCCAAACTCCACAAACTTGATGCATCATGAAGATTTAAAATTAAATTTGTTTTACTATGTGAGTTTGATATCATATCTGCGAGATCGGCCGTGATTGGTGCTCGTACGATTTCATTGTTGAACTGTCAGATGTGTCAAAAGGTAGCCTCCTTGAACCCCTCTAGATATTTGAGACTGATGAGCCTTCCAAAGAGGTGGGCTTAGAGCTAAAATGGTGTTGCAGTAACCATAGGGCCTGTTGATTCCCCAAGCAATTAAGTTATCATTCTCAATCTCGAATGCGAGCCCGAAATCTGGTACGTGTTGCTAGGACGAGGTAAACTCAAGCCTCTCGATCACGAGCTTAGAGCTCTAATGTGACTCATAGTTGGTGGCCTCTTAAATTTAGGGTAAGTATGAAGTAGAAAACGGAAGGATGGCTTAGTACCTAGCACTCATACATTCACTAATTGCTCAGATCACGAAATTTGAAGTAGCCCAAGTCTAAAGAGCAGAAAACAAAATGGTCGATGCCTTGGCCAATCTAGCCTCCAACGCTTCATACCCCTGCCATTCAAAGCTAAAAGTTTTAGCATGCTCCTCAATTTCCAAGAAGGTAGTTCTTTTCGTAGAAACCCAAACGAGTGATTCGTGGATAACTTCGCTATTGAAAGATGAGGTTCGCTATTGAAAGATGAGGCCCTACCAGGAAATAAGAAAATTGTTGTCAGAACAAAAGCTCAAGTAGCCAAGTATGCCCAAATAAATGACACTCTCTATCGTAGATCATTCTCAAACCCCTATCAAAGGTGTGTGCCACCAGAAGAATCCGATCACATCATTAAGCAAATACACGCGGGCATTTGCGGTACTCATATTGGCGGACAATCTTTGTGCCATAGAATCATGACACGGAGCTTCTCTTGGCTAACAATGAAGCAAGAATTTGAGCTGTTCATAAAAAACTAGGACATATGCTAAAAGTTTGGCAATGTCTATGGATCTTCTACATGTGGGGGATTTGTTATGGGACCCCTACCTCCAGCCATAAGGCAGAGGAATTTCTTGCTCGTCGCTACTAATTACTTCACTAAGTGAGAAGAAGCCGAGCTTCACCCTCAAATCAAGGTAAGCTACTTGACCCAATTCGTTCAACGGAAAATCATTTGTCGGTTTAGGATTCCATATGCCATAGTGCTTGACAATGGACCAATGTTCATTAGTAAAATATTTCAACAATTCTTCTTAGAGTATGGGATCAAGAACGTTTACTTCACCCCTAGGTATCCACAATCCAATGGCTAGGCGAAGGTGACAAACAAAACTTTTCTTAACTACCTTAAGAAACGATTAACGTAGGCTAAGGGCAAGTGGGTTGATGAACTACCCATAGCTCTTTAGGCCTATCGGACGACACCAAGGTAACCCACCAGTGAAACGCCGTATTCTCTAGCCTTCAGGGTCGAAGCGCTAATCCTAGTAGAGTATGGACTAGATGTACTCCACATCAGGGACATCATCGAGCTCACCCTCGTCTTAGATGGCCTAGAAGAGAAAATGGACATAGCCGTAATCCGGATGATAGAATACTAATGCTGAGTAGCACGACTAAGGAACAAATTAACTCGACCCAGTCTTCAAAAGAGGCAACCTAGTGCTACGATGAACTTTTGACGAAGGCAAGCTTAGGCCTAACTGGAAAAGCCCCTTCATAATCATTGATGATATATTAAAGGGAGCTCATAGACTCCAGTATTCATATGAGAAGACTGAGCATTGCCCTTGGAACTCGGCTTATCTAAAGAAATATTTTCAATAGTGCTGTTCTTTTCCTTTTTTTTACCCCCAATATACGGGAGGCCTGAATAAAGATCATGTATTTTTTCAACTCTCCTTGTTATATGCCTCCTCTCCCTATTAAGGGCCATTGGCCGAAGGCAGCTAAGGCCATAGGCGAGTGCAACTTAAGCCTTCTCCATTAAGGGCCATTGGCCTAAGGCAGCTAACTCTCGATGGCTACAGGTCTTGGGTAACTTAAGCCTTCTCGTTGAGGCCACTAGCTAGAGTGTGCCCGATAGCCACAGGCCTTGGGTAGCTTAAACCATCTCTATTGAAGGGCCACTGGCCTAAGGTAGCAAGCCCTCGATGGCCATAGGCCTCAAGCAACTTAAGACATCTCCATTGACGGGCCACTAGCCTGAGGTAGTTAGCCCTCGATGGCCACATGCCTCGGGCAACTTAAGCTATCTCCATAAAAGGGCTTATGGCCTAAGGCAGCTAGCCCTTAATGGCTGTGGGCCTCGAGCAGCTTAGTCTTCTCCATTGAAGGCCATTAACCCAAGGAAGTCAACCCTCGGTGGCCATAGGACTCGGGCAACCCACCCTTCTCCATCAAAAGGTCAACAACCATTCTTCAAGCAATCTAAGCATAAGAACAATGGAAAAAAAAGAAAGCGACATAAATAAAAAAAAAAGGAAGAGATGCAGTTAAGGAATCAAAATATTTCGTTACAAAAAAAAAAGGGAATGTTCGATCCTGGCTTCTTTGCATAGGTAAAATTAAATTGAAAAAAATGGGCTCACATTCCCGAAGATCAGGGATTAAGCCCGTCGGGAGTACATGTGTGAAGCTTCCTCCGTATCGCATGAACCTCCTCCGTATGTACGCTGTTGTCCTCGCGCCTCCTCGACACAATTGGGCTAGGGGTTGTCCCTTATTGGAGTGTCTATCGACATTGCCTCATTCGAATCGCCTAAGTTTCCTTCCCCCTTCTCCTTAGCCTCCAAGTACCCGAGCTAGTATCCTGCCTCGAACTATAGTATATCTCTCGCTGGAAGCATGGCTTTATAAGTCTTCTATAGCTCCTTAGCAACTCTCTCCTTCGACCTCGCAAAGAAAGTTCTTTTCGCTCGACTTAGATCTCTTGGGTCTCCCGAAGTTAGGCCATAGCTTTCTCCATCTCGATCCTGTCGCCCTCGACTTGTTGCTTTATGGCATCGGCAGCCAGGTGGCGTGCTCTTTTATAACGTAAACTGCGGTCTCGCCTTCTCTGATTTCCCTCTCAAGCTTGGGCTGTTCCTCTTACACTTATCCATACAACGTTTGAGCCATATCTCGTAGGGTAGAGAGTTGATTGAATTGGTGTTGTCGACTGACGCAATACCTGTCCATAGAGACGCCGAAAATGCCCAAATGTGCATGGAAGAAACAATTCAGTGAGCATTTAGCAAAATAATGCACCAAAGCAGAATGTCACTTAAAAACAAATACTTACGGCAGAAGCGACTTTAAAAGGAGTAGGATCCTTCATCATGTTTCTCACCCCTTGCATCACCTCCACACCAAACAAGTCCCCTAAGGAAGAGAAGGCCCCATTTAGGATCTTCCAAGGGAATCTCCTCGTACAAGGACAGATCTTATAGAGGAGCCTCAAGGGATGGCGGGGACATCGGCTTATTCGAAGAGGACTCGCTATTTGTACTGACTTTTCCCTCGTCACGGAAGCGGACTCTGCATCATTGCAACCACACCCCCAGCCTGGGTGGGGTCCACGTCCATGAATAAGCGAGGCAGGCTGATTGGAGCAGCGATGGGATCCTTGGCCGAATCAGGAGTCTTCAGTGTGCGAGTGCGTGGTGAGCTCCTCACCCTTCTTCATAGCTAGGACATAGATTCATGCTTAGGCTCTAAGAGGTAACATTGGGTTAGTTGGGTTACATTGGGTTAGTTGTCAGGAATGAGGGGGAACCTCTACGACAAATCCTCTCTGGACCCCATCTCCTCACAGGCCCCTACCTTGACACGCTTGACCAAGCTGCTCTCCTTATCTTACCTTGGTGTTGGATGACCCTAGATAATTTATATGGGGATATCCTGGGGTACGAATTCCTTGGGATGGTTGTTGGCTTCCCAGATGTTCTTTAGCGTCACTAGTGATTTAAAATCCCTCTCAAAAGCCGAGCAACTCGGAGCAGCACTAAGAGAGATCAAAGCCCAGGCGAGGAGAGATCGTCCACCAACTTTACAGTGATTTGGGTGTCACATGCGAGTAAAAAACCACATCAACGAGAAGGATAAAAAATCACAAGGTGACGAAGCAGCACGAGTTAAGCGGCGTGACACCGACCCTTTGGGTCTAAGTTTAGCACAAACTCCTGTAGCATCGGATCTTGCGTGTAACCCTAAGCGCCAAATAGCATGACGTTGCCTTGCAGCTTATTCTTGCTTGTATTAGGCAAGTTAACAACAAGCTACAATGGCTTGACATCGGCTCACGAAGTAGTATTTTTAAATCTGTCTCCTTATGGTATACACATAAAGGAACTCCTCTAGCCCTAAGTGGATGTCGAACTAGTGATTCAACATGCATACTCTAAAGAACTTGGGATAACATTCATGGGTGTGAGCGGAGTGAAAGCAGTGCAACAGCGATGTACCAAGTGGTAAAGGGACATAGCCCTTTGATGATATGGACTTGAAACCCGATGGAGCTAAAGTTCATTCCTGCCTCCTAAGTCCTCCTTTGTGCGATCAGTTGGATATTGAGGCCGGATGGTGGGGACACTCCCGGATCTTTGGGTGGGAATGACACTTCTTCCAAAATGTCTCGGCCCAGGGCATCTGGAGTAGGCTTAAGCCGTGTGCCACAATAAGACATTTACGTGAGTGTGTCTACTCAGGGTTGGAAGAGGATGGATCTTCCTGCTTTGGCCACAGGTCATTTGGATTGACCCAACAGCAGTGCAGCCGGCGTAGCTGGCGCCATCGCGTTGACACGAGATGAAGTTAAGCGACCAAGGTCACTCATCTAGTCATAAAGGAAGTGACGACCCATAAGAAAAAAAAAACGACCACAAAGGGAGCAAAAATGGGAGGCGACACCAGTCTTAGACTAGCGGCTCAAGGTGGATGGGACCCTACCATAGGCAACAAAGAAAAATGGAAAAAAGGAATCCAAAGGCACAAACCCTGAAGTCAACATGAATTAGAAGTTAAAAAAAAAAAATTAAAAAAAAGAGAAATTTAAATGGAAAGAGTTGGACCATACCTTTATTACAGAGTAGTGAATGTGATTGAAGAAAGGAAAAACTAGGATCTCATCTAGAACACAGGTAACAAGTAGTAGGGGTTCCAACGATCACTAGGTGAGTTGCCAACATTTGAGACGACATATTAAGGAAAGGAATCAGGAGCAAAGAGGTCTAGTCGCCAAGAAAGCAAATCGATAATACATAAAGACTTCAAGCAACAATAGAGAACTCTAAAAAGGAAACAAATGAAGAGTTAAAGCCCTAAAAGCCCATCATTGTTGGTGGGTCATTCAAAGGAGCATTAAATTACGGCCGTGGCGACACCGCGATCCTACAAGTCCAACTGTTGCCGCCACATTCACGACAAACAATATAGGATTATCGCACCATACGCTGACCTGACATGGAGATCGAGGCGAATAGTGTCACTCGATACCGTTTAGTGCATTGGCCCATAGGTTGGCTAGTGGAATGGGATAAGTCTAGTCCTACATGTGTCACGCCAGGCGGGGAGGTCGACATAGGGAGAAGTCTGAAAAGCCTATGGGGGCACAGGCATAGGGTGTCAAGCCCAACTCTTGGCACTCCTATATCAGGCATCTATGAACCCACATCGCCTCGGGCATGCCACTCCTTGGGCCCGAGGTCCGAAGACCAACTAAAGTAGGCATAATTGTGAAGACTCGGTCTTCATAGAATATGCAAACCTAGTCAATACGTGAGCATCAATTAACATGTGGACTACCATGAAGCCCTCATGCTCATCTGTGAGCCTGTTGCCATGATGGACTAGAAATTCGATGATGAGACGACACGTGGCGAACTCTAATAGTATAAATTGATCCGATTGTAACCTGAAAGAGATATATAATTTTTCTGGCAACTCGAGAGAAATACAAATTCTTTGAGAATTGATACATTTCCAAACTGATGCTGCTACAATATTTATCCTTTAATTCTAGTAGGAACGGCAGTGATATATTTAAATATCATGAAAAATGGAATGATAACAAAAGTCATGATGGTGTGAGATGGAAGTAACACAAGATATTCAAATTTATTATCAATTATGACGGATTATTGATCGCTAATAACTGTTTTGCAATCATTTCTGTATTTTTTTTGTTGGGCATTGATCATCTGTCGGTTATAAATTATTGCCACAAAGTTCATTGATATTAGGTATTCTAAAAACGATTTGTAACTTTGTTTCAAATCATCTAGGTTAATTTCTGTAAGACTTAGGAAAAAGCTAAAAATTTTAAATTTAGCTATGAAGGGCAAAATAGTAATTTTGACGGAATAGGACAAGCTAAAACCTGTAATTTTTATAAATATCAAATGACGAAACGGACTTCACCGTTAAAATCTTCTGTGAAATCTAATCGCAGGGCAATTCCGTTGAATTCCAAGACCATCGGATTTTTAAATTTCGAACTATGACATCAGTATACCCATAGTGATTTTAGAAAATTCCCAAGTATCCAAATATTTAAAGAATGTCCATTTAAGATAGATAGAATTTAAATCAGGACAAAATAAATTGTTTCGGGGAGAAAACGAACTGGGGAAGCATGACACGTGGTGCGATGTGAGCCACGTGTCTCATGTATAAATATCAAGAAAATATCTAAAATAAAAAATATCTCACAATTTGGTCTAGAAAAAAACATTAGAGAGAGAGAGAGAGAGGAGGGAGAAAAAAGCAAGCTTCTTCGGTGATTTTACGAGGTTTTGCGGTGTCGGAACTACGCTGGCCAGGAGTTAAGGCACTCACGGCCAGAGCTATGCGTGGGTACCAGAATCACAAGATTTCGCCAAGGTCCAAGTTTTGGGATTTCACGAAAATCGAGAAAAGACGGTGTCCCAGGAAATCAAGCTATTTGAGGTAGGGTTTTTCTCTTATTCGGTTAAATTTATGTCTAAAGGCATGTGTGTGTGTCGAGGGAGGTCTTGTCCGATTTTCGCCGATCGCAAAAGAATTATGTTTTGGCCATAACTTGGCCATCACTCATTCGAATTAAGTGAATCATATTTTTGGATAAACTAGACTTATAGGAAAACATATCTTCTTGAAATAGGTATATCCAAATTTTGACCCCTTAGGACTCATAAATTCATTGAAATTAGGCGTGCGTATGGTGTCTGTGAGGAAATTCTGAGAGTGGGGACCTGATTGTCATTTTCTGATTTTGGCCTTTGCTTGGACAACGCAACTTCTTCGTCCGAACTCCGTTTCGGGTGTTCTTGGACTCTATGGAAATCCCATTGAGTCAAGATTCCAGCCATGTGCCTGTGGAGGATAGTGGGTGATCATAGAATTGCTGAAATCTATGTTTTTCACCAAGTGTGCAGGTTTCTTGGTTGTGTCGATGTGAATAGTCGGGTTTTGATATGACCATTGCATGGCATGTTGTAGGCTATTGTATTGGGTAGGAATTGCCATGAGTTAGCCTAAGGAAGGTTGTATGACATTATTTGTTTAGTCATGGATTGATGGATGCTAATATGCTTGATACAATATATATATATATATATATATATATATATATTGGCATGACATATATGGAACTTATATGCTTGCGATATATGTTTGCATGGTAATTGACATGAAGTATAACTGATAAGAATGGTTCGCTGGTATTTCATCATACATGTAACATGAGAAATTAAAGTGGCGTTAGCATTGCATATGCAGGGACATCGGCATATTGGGTGTGTGTGCATGGGTATAGTAAATCCATCGTCGGTGTTGATGAATGGGTGATGAAGCTCGTACTTTGGACGGCGTCCGATAAATGACTCACGGTTCAAAGCATAAAGTGAAATATAATTGTGCGTGTTGGGCGAGGAGGCAGAAGGAAGTAGTTAATCCCCTCAGGTGAAAAGCCTAGAACATTGGGTATTAGAGACCCGTAATGTGATCCGAAAAGATCCGTTGCCCAAAATAAGACACACGATTATCACATAGACTTCGAGTTATGTGATAGGAGTCGAGATTGACTCGGGATTAGTTGCCCATGGGCACTTGCATTGGGTCTTGGTGAGGCCGTGGGGGCTCGGTATATGTGTCATGGGTACTACCAGTGACGGTTGTCACACTTGGCATAGGCATGTGTGAGGAAGTCGATGAGTGACTCGGGATATAGGCATGAAGACATTCCATGCATGACATACAACATTTATATAGACATTTTCACTTGGATGTTTATGGGTTGGTTTGACCATTGTATGAGCACTTAGGTGGGAAGTAGCCATATAGGAGATTATCACTGCGGGCTGCTCACCCCATTATAGGAGCCGCTTTCAGTCTGAGTCGGTCTTGAATGAGTTGACGCATTCGGGGCCTTTTATATGAAGAAAGTACGATGTGGCTTTGGACCATATTTTGTATGTATATTAGAGCGATCGGTTTTAATACTGTCATTTTTGTATAGTGTATAGTGTGAACTCTTGTAAACATATCACTACATAGTTGCATGTATAGTATTCGAGTATGTAGTTGAATGAAATTCAGTGGTCGCTATGACTCATAGATGACCAGTGTGGTATATTAGGCACAGATATGTGATGTATTGTTATATAGGTTGTATTTTGGATAGAGCTTCCCGTATAGAGGAGACTATGTCCGATTTTTTGTTAAATTATGGATCTTGATAAGTGGGACATGATGGTGTGACATCGGGTTACCCAACACCCATCGGTTTTCGCAGGTTGACAGGTTGTCAACGGGACCCTCGAGATAGGGGTGTCACAATTTCTAAACCCAAACCTACAAGCATTTGTGTACAGGTTCAAATGAATGTGATTTAAACAATTTAGTTGAAAGTTGTTTCTCGAAACACTAAAGTTATGTTTTCAAAAGATAATTATGTAAAACCTGGGAAAATTTAAAATTTTCTGAAAAATGGCAAGAATAGTAAAATTGCTGGAATGGATAAAGAAAGCCTAGAAAATTCTCTAGATCTTGGATGACGAAACGGACTGCGCTGTTAGATTCGTCTTAAGGAATCTAGTGACCTAGAAAAGTTTTGTCGAATTCTGAGACAATCGGAATTTTTACGATTTTCTAGGTGGTGAGTCACCAATGACTCAAGGGACAAGATTTTTACGAAAATCTCGGAAGTCAGGAAATGACTTGAGTTAAGTTCATTTAAAATAAATTGAACTGAAAATAAATGAATCGTTTAGGGATAGAAACAAACCCGGGACCGAAGTTGACACGTGGCGCGACGTGGGCCACTTGACAAACTTAAGTTAATTGGAATAAAAGGAGGGCAAAATGGGAAAAGCCCATTTCTTCTTGGTCTTTCACGCACAGGAGAGGGAAAAGAGAGGGTTAAGAGAGGCTCTGACTTCTCTCTAAGATCTATGGAGCTCGGGTGGTGCGTCTCACGTCGAATTCGAGACTTAAAGTGAAGAGCACGTCTACAGGAAGTGGCCAATTGGACACAAAATCATGAGTTTTCATCGAGGATACGAGCGGAAAGTTCAAGAGGCCATGGGTTTTGAGCTTCCGCGTCTTCGAAAAGCTTCGTCTTCGCTCAAAGAGGTAGGGAACCTTCTTACTTGGGTTTATTTTCCATCTAGGAGTAGTTTTAGTCTTGGTTGAGCCTAGGGGCTGTTTGGATGGTGCTCTCGAGCACTAAAAGGAAGAAAAAAAAAGCTGCTTTTTTTTTCTAGTTCTTTGCTATGATGTCCAGTTTTCAGGGTTGTTTTGAAGTTGATTTTGGGCTTAGTTTAAGATGGGTTTTGTGACATGTTTATGGCCGATTTGTGGTCTCAATTGGGTCAAGTTTGTAGCTGGTTGAAACGGTTGTTTTCGAGATGAGTTTGGGTTGAAAAACTACATGTACGGGAGCTCCAAAGGTGCCTCGGGCACGCAATTGCGTAGGTCACTGTTCATGTGAAGCCTCCAACTTTGGACGACCATAACTTTCTCGTTCGAACACTGATTTGCATCTTCTTAGACTCTATGGAAAGCTATTTGAGTCTAGAATCCATCAATATATAGCTTAATGAAATTTGATCTCATATTATGTCTGAAAATGATGAAATATAGTAGCCTTTGTTGCTATAGGTCTTTGCGATATTCTTTGATTTTCTTCATAAGCACAGCTTGCATAACTCCTTCGTTAGGACTCAAATTTGGTGTTCTTGGACTCTATGGAAAGTTCTTGAGTCTAAAATGCATCCATATGCCTGTAGATGGCATTTGGTTCCCATATTTTTGGAAAATTTGATTTAGCACGAGTGTGCAAATTGTTTTAGTTGTGATGATATGCCGCGGTCTAATACATTGAAATTGGTGTATATTTGTTTGAAGCAATTATATAAATGTTGATATAATTATCCATGAGGCTTAGGGAAATGCATGAGTTTGTATGATTGAGGCCATTGGATGGCCTTGGTTGTAGGCTATTTGTGGACCTTGAATTGTCCATGATTAGACTAGAGGATAAAGTAAGTCATTACCCGATTGATGATGACTTGTAGAAGTCATTGTATGTGTGGTAGGTATGTTGGCATGAATTGTATGATTTAAATTGGAATTTATGTGTTCAGTGATATAAATGTCCAATTGATGCATGAGTTAATATGCATGAGTAGGCATATGTGCATATAGTACTCATTATATATGTAGCATGGTATGAATAGGCAATAACACATTTGCAATGCATTTCATATGCACGGGGACATCACGTAAAAGGGTGGGTGTGCATGGTTGTTGTCTTTCACCATTCTTAGTGAATGGGTGGTGGACCCGATACATTGGACGACGTCCAATAGAGCTTCACGGTCTTCATGGTTGTAAATCAACACTGTGTATGGTGTTAATGGTGCGGGCTCGGTCTAAGGACAATGTTATAAAGAGTCAAGTGATTTCGGAGATTGTCCAATGTTTTTTATTTATAAAAAAAAAAGCTTTTGTTTTGGATAAAGGACCATTGGTTGAAATACCAATGGTGAGTTTCTCACTCTAGGCATAAGCATGTGTGAGAGAGTCAGTTAGGGCTCGGTACATAGGACATGTTGAGTCACATCTCATTCATGACATGTAGTTTCCATTCTAGGATGACATCTTCTGGAGGGGAGTGTTTATTTGTTGCATGACCATTGCATGTGCACTTAGGTGAGGAGTAGCCCTTGTAGGATTTTACTCTGCTGAGCATTGCTCACCCCATCGTGGGACCCCCTTTCAGGTACAGGGAATGTGCAGGGAGGCGGTGCTCACTAGAGGCCAATATTGAGAAGAAAGCCGGATTGTGGCTTTGATTTATATTTTGTAAAACATGTATTAGAATGTTTAGTACATATATGTTTTTGCCATAAGAGTGATGTAATTTAAACTCTTATTGACTAAGGTTTTATAGTCATGTGCTTATATGTTTGAGTATGGATATATAGGCCATACGTGGCCATTTTTACTCATATGTGGACCCGGTAAGGTCGTTGTATAATATTGGGCCATGTTGTCATGTAATTGCACAAATTGTATTTTTGGTAGAGCTCCCTATACAAAGGAGACTTTGCCCGATTTTCGTTAAATCTTGAGTCACGGAAAAAGGGGACTCAATAGTGTGGCGAATCTTCTGCAGGTTGATGGGTTGTCAAAGGACCCTTGGGATTTGGGGCATCGCAAATTATGATGACAACATTTAAGTTGTATTTTATAACTTTTAAAATGTAAGTCAACATGCTTAGTTCAGTTGTTAGAGTGTTCAAAGTTTAAAAAAATGCTTAGTTATAAATTTTTTTAAAATGCAATAAACTATTTGTAATATTTTTTAAAAAACAATTGATATACCCTTAATAGAAATTCTACTAAAATTTTATTTTCTATCTATTAAAAATTTAAGAATGTTATATATATATATATATATATATATATATATATATATATATATATATATATATATATATTCATTTTAAATGAGAGTAAATGTCTTAAATATGATATAAAATTATTTATTTATTTTAATTAACTTTGTAATGTTCTTTTTTTTCACATTTTAATGGCGACCCAGAAACGTAGGCGTTTGGCAAATCCGAACGAAACCGGGGGCCTTGGGTTAATTCTTTTATTTTACATTTTATTAAGTTTTAGCATTAGTGTCGCGGCCAGAATCCCCGAAGCTCGACCGAGAAGGCGGGTGAGCGAGCCGGTTTTACTCGGGCGTTTTCATTTATCTTATCAAAACATTTATTTATGTCATTTCGTTTTAAGGTTTTGATTTCGAAGCGTTTTGAATGGGAGACGTAAGCATTGCATTTCACAAAATGCAATTCTGATGAAGGCATTCTATGCCCTTTTAAAATGATATACAAAACAAAACGGTAATTCAAAGTTCAGCTATTTTGTTCTGAAATATCCCGTGTTAAAAGAAATGATATGCATATGGCGGGGTATACACTTATACGCCGTAGCTTGCTTTATGACTCTGCGCTTCACGATCTTGTCTTCCTTCCGTCTACCGAAACACAACGCATAGATAAAACTACGCTAAACATTTTCATGCTTAGTGGCTCTACTCTAATTCTATTCCAATATTCAAAGATTTAACTTGACATCCATTTAACATTAAACCATGCCTATTATATCAACATATACTCATGCTTTATTCATTTACGCATGATTTCATTTCTAACCATTTATTATATCTAACATGCATTTTTCATAATCGTGCCTTTTTCATCGACTATAATCTGTGCTTTCATATATCACTCAAAATAAGCATTTTCAATATATACACTTTCAATGCCACAATTCATTCACACTTCAAATCATGAGATTTAAGCATGTACACCAAATCCCAATTACACTCGTCAAAGTTGGTTATTTCACTTTGATTATTCAATTCCCATTCATAGCAGTTAGTTAGTGAATCCCGTCTTTTCTTGATGGTAATGTGCTTATACAATTAACGATTCGGTCTCCCATCATGGTGGATGTCGATTGGTGCACCCCACCATGTGATATCATTTAAATGCCATACGCCATCATGACGGATGCCGATTGGGTGCATCCCGCAGTGAACATTTCTTCAATGTCATATACCATCATGACGGATGCCGGTGGTGCATCCCGCCCGATTAGTGCGTCGACAAATTTAGTGCCTTAGTGGATCTGAGATTGGTGGATCCGTCGGGCGGTTTCATTCGATGCTCCGATTTAATTGAATGTCGAGAAATTGGCCAGGTCGTTCACGATTCAATTTATCATTCACATTCATTGGTTAATGTGCATTTTCATTCCATATTCACTTTTGTATTATCTTTTCAAAGATATACTCAATCTATGTACTCATTTCATATACGCATTCTTGTACTCATTTCATATTTACTTGGTAAACTACCAAAAAAAACTTGAAATAAGAATAGAGTTAGAGAACAAACATGCAAAAACTTGAAACGAGGAAAAGAAGTCAGTAGAACAAACCCAAAAATCTTTGTACTTTGATTCAAATCCTTGGAATCTCAATCTCAGTTTGGATTTTCCTCCTCGTCATCCCCTATTCCAAAACCATTAAAGAACAATATTATTTGTGCGTGCTAGTGGTTTTAAGTTAGGATGATTTTAGATCTAATATGAGTTCTAATTTAACAAGTTATATATATATATATATATATATATAGGATTTTGACTCAATGGGCTTTCCATGAGTCGAGCACCCGAAACGGAGTTGGGGCCAGAAGGAGTTATGACTTCCGAAGTTAGGTCATCGTAGTCGCACCCAGCCCGGTATTGTTGGCGGTGACGACCTCGATGGCTGGTCGACACTCGGTCTAGCATATTCTATCCTCCTCAGGCATATGAATGAATTCTTGACTCAATGGGTTTCCATGAGTCCAAGAACACCTCAAAACGGAGTTCGGGCCGAAAGTTATGACCTTAGGTTGGAGGTCATACGTAGTCACCAGTCGAAATTTGATGATGGTGACTGACCTAGGTAAACTCGGTATGACACCTCGGTATGATATATTCTATCCTCCTCAGGCAAATGAATGTATTCTTGACTTAATGAGATTTCCATAGAGTCCAAGAACACTGAAGCGAATTGACGAGAAGGGTTATGACCTTAGAAGTTGGACGTCATACGTAGTTAACCAGACGGTGACTGAGCCCGACCGCTACGGGATGGGAGTGCGGTGACCTCTGTTGCATGAGGTCTGCTGACCTCTGCTGCATGAGGCCTGTTGACCTCTGTTGCATGAGGTTTGTTGACCTCTACTGCATGAAGTCACTTCAACCTCAAAGATGGTACCAGTGACCTCACATCAGGGCCTGCTAACCTCCATGAGATGAGGTGCTGACCTCCTCTTTGCGTGGTCTGGCCGACCTGCATGGGATGGTCTGTGACCTTTCTTTATGGTCTGTGCCTTTCTGTTGCATGACCTCGATAAAAGGACCTTAGCAGTCTAAGAGTCGAATTAGAGATTCAAAGGCTATCAATTTCATTGATGTGACTACAATTACTAGAAGGACTCACTACCAAATTCCATTCATAGTACCAAAATCATCTCTATGAGTCAGGTTCATTGGCTGGCCCAGTGAAGCGGCTGACACAGCCAAGCTAGTGACATGGTAAAGGACCATAACTTAGTCTCTGGACGTCCAAATTGAAAAATACAAAAGCCCTAACATCAAGTTCATTGATGTGGCTACAATGGTATTAGAGGACTCACTGCAAATTCCTTTTTTTCGTATCCAAAAAATCAGCTCTAGGTCAGAATTTGTCTGTGACTCTGGCAAGGTGGCGTACGGCATGGTTTAAAATGGTAAACATTGCAAACGAGATAACCTGCAGCCATAGGGTAGAAAATAGTAATGTAGAAGACCTACCTCTTAAGGTTTGTCGAAACTCTAGGTCAGGTCTCTACTTGCGACTCTTATGAGGAAGGACTCTCTATGGCTTGCCAGGAAACCTATGGTCGTCGTTGGAAATCTAGAGAGTGAGGCTTCTCACTCTAAAATATCTCCTCTTTTCTCTGTTTTCCTTTTCTTATGGATCCTCTTAATCGTATTTTAAAAGGAGGAAGCTTCCTCCCTCTTTCCCTACATACCATGCCCTTTGTGATTTTTTTTCTTTATTTCTTTTTGTATTTAGGTCCCTCTATTTCTCTATTATTCTTCATTTAAGTCTCATATTATTTTCCCCTTGCTCATTTATTTCTCCTAATTTCACTTAGACATCTAAACTTATTTGCAATTATTATAGATTCTCATTTTACCATTTTCATATTTTCTCTTTTCACTTGGGTTTATTTCGGATTAAATAATCATTTAATCGATATTTATCTAACAATTCAGAAAAGTACCCCAAGTTGATTCAATTATAAGATATAATAATTTTTATTATAAAATTCTAGGGTATTTTGAGAGCGCTACAACTCTCCCCACTTAATAAAATTTAGTCCATAAATTTCCTTAATCAAACAGATTCTGCGGATATCACATGAGAGAGGTGTTTGACACTCTCGCCAGATGAAATTACTTTATCTTCATTCGGTGTTCTTAAGGTTACTCTTTTTCATTCTGATGCGACCTCTTTTTGGCAGGTGTGCGGAAAACAAGTCCATCCCGATATCACATCAAAATCACGAAGGATAGTCGTCGAATCTCGAGAAACTTATACTCGTATTCGGATAGAATGATCTCATACACCACATTCACAATAACACTATGCCCGAGCGGGTTCGTCACCAAGATGTCATACTCGGTTTCACTCCTCGGTAAAGTACCCAAGTTGGGTATGTCAGTACATATATGTGAATGAGTCGGTCCTGGATCTATCAATGCATGCATAATAGTATCAAAGGTAGTAAGGTACCTCTTATCACATATGGCGTCGGTATCTTCTACTGCTTTCATTGCATATGCTCTAGCTGGAGCACGACCATCTTGCCTACCCAAAGTTTGTGTCCCTTGTCTTGGACCATTTGGTGATGCAACACTTTTGATGCCTTTCTAGACTGATGATACATTGCCCCCAGTTTGGGGTGCTATGGAGGGACGTGCCCGACACTCTCGTATTTTGTGCTCCATGGATCCACTATTGACAAGCAGAGTCGATCTCAACAATCTCCCTTGTGTTTTCTTCCACAATGGGAACAACGAGGAACGTCTTGTCCTCTAGAAGCACCTCTGGTGCACTTGCAGCTTAACGGTCTTAGGTAGAATAGTCTCTCTAGGTGGCATGTTTGTGGTTTGCACGGAACCATGGTCCCTGAATCTTAATCTGCGTTGATGAGCACTTGGCGGCCAAGGATTTTTCTTTCTCATCTTCTATCTTTTCTTTCATTTTCCTCTTTCTTCTTTCGTTCCACATTTGACACATGTCGTAATTTTAGAGAAATCATCCATGGCAAAATCTGTGACATGGGCGAAGATGTGAAAGTCGCTTAGGCCGTCTTCAAATTCTGACACTTCTCTTCCTTAGAAACACTAGCGTCTCGGGAGTATACTTGCTCAGGTCATGAATTCTCTCACATATTAGAGGTTACACATAGTACCTTTGTTTCAAATTATGAAACTCTGTTGCATATTGTTTAAATAGATCTGACCACATGTGCTTCTTAAACTCATCCAAAAGAACCTCCGTATAACTCTTTCTAGTGAATTGTGGTCTGTCGAAACCCACAGCGATAAATAAATCACATGTATTGAGGTTGCACGTTTCAAATTCTCTTCAATTTGTGCAATGCATTTGCCTGAAGCATTAACTCGATCCTCGAGCCAATTCTGCTGCCATTGAAGGCTCATCTTCTTTCTTTCTAAGAAAGTCTATCGGTCAGTACCTTGCCATTCTCTCGATGGTGATCATTGCAGACAATTAAGGTGGTTGCCGGCTCTTGCAAAGCTGAGCTTCTTGTTGGAGGATACCATAGCACCTCCTACCACTTGATTCACAGTTCAGTCATTGAGTGGGGCATGAGATGCTTGTCCACTATCACACTAAGCGAGGACTTTTCGGGACGGAGTTTCCCTGGTCACCGACCCTTTGGAGTGCTGAACCATCCATGCCTTTATTAGAGGCAAGCGAGATCAGCGTCGAGTCATATAGTCCTTTAAATGCAAATGCCACAATGGCGTACAGCTACCAATTTCAAAATCCTTTTTCAAAATTGTTTAGGCCTTTTTCGAGGAATCGCGGCCTACAAGCTCGTCTCCCACTAAAATTGTGGCGGTGATCCGGGCGACCCAGGTTTGGAAGATCATTAAGAAACCAGGGACGCCATTTAATTCTTTTATTTTACATTTGTTAAGTTTCTTATTCAAAGTCGCGACGAATCCTGGCTCGACAGAAGAGCGAGGTCGAACCCGAGCTCGGTTTACTCTGATCGTTTTCATTTATCTTATCAAAACATTTATTTGTGTGTTCGTTTTAAGGTTTTCAATTCAGTGGAAGCATTTTCAATCAGGAGGCCCATAAATGTTCACCTTCACAAATGCAATTACAATGAATAATGAAGGTATTCTATGCCCTTTTAAAATGATATACAAAACAAAACATTAATTCGTAGTTCAACTATTTGTCTCAAAATATCCCATGTTAAAAAAGAAATGATTATGCGGCCATGGCGGGTATATACTTATACGTCGCGAATCCTGCCTCCCCCATGACTACTCACGATCTTATTCTTCCTCGTCTACTCAAAACCCAAGAGATAGATAAACTACACGCTAAGCATTTTCATGCTTAGTGGCTCTATACAATTCTATTCCAATATTCAATTTAACTTGACATCCATTTAACATTAAACCATGCCTATTATATCAGCATATACTCATGCTATTCATTTACGCATGATTTCATTTTACAACCATTTATTATATCCCAACATGCATTTTTCATAATCGTGCCTTTTTCATCAACTATAATCATGCTTTCATATATCACTCAAAATAAGCATTTTCAATATATACACTTTCAATGCCACACTTCATTCACACTTCAAATCATGAGATTTAAGATGTACAATTAAATCAGCAATATACCTGGGCTAAAAGTTTTTGCTATTTCACTTGATTATTCAATTCACATTCATAATGGATTCCGCTTCAGAATCTCAGCCTTTTCATCATTCGTAATGTGCTTATACAATTAACATTCGGGTCTCCCATCATGGTGATGCCGACAAATCTACCATGTGGTATCATTTAAATGCCATACACCATCATGACGGATGTCGACATGATCCCGCCAAGCGGGACATTTCTTCACGCCATACGCCATCATGACGGATACATTGCGCATCCCGCCAAGTGGGACATTCGACAATTTCAAGGTGCCTTTCGTGGACGGATTCGATTGATGATCCCGTCAAAGCGGTTTATTCAAGATATCAATTCAATTCAAGATGCTCGAAATCGACCGATTCAAGCATTTATCCGATTTATCATTCACATTCATTCGGTTTTCAACACATTTCACCCCTCATATTCACTCAGACATTCTTTCTCAAAGATATACCACCCGATGTACCATTTCATATATCTATTCATGTACTATTTCATTTACTTGTAAATCATCAAAAAAAACTTGAAATAAGGAATAGTCGTGCAACAAACATGCAAAAACTTGAAACTATAATAGTCGGAACAAAACCAGCAATCTAGATTTTTGACTCATCCTGGAATCTTAATCTCAGTTTGGCTTTTCCTCCTCGCTGCCCCCTATTCCAAACCATTAAAGAACAATATTATTTCAGGCGCAAGCAGTGTTTTGGTTAGGATTGCTTTTCGGAGTCTAATATGAGTTCCAATTTCAACAAGCTATATATAGATGGATTCTTGACTCAATGGCTTTCCATAGAGTCCAAGAACACCAGAAACGAAGTTCGGACGAAGGAGTTATGACCTTCCCAAGTTGGAGGTCATACATAGCGCACCTACCAAGTTGGATCGATCAGCTGACCTAATCCCTTGTAAACTCGGGCCTGACACCTCGATCTGACACATTCTATCCTCCTCATGCAAATGGATGAATTCTTGACTCAATGGGATTCTCGTAGGAGTCCAAGAACACCCAAACGGAAGTTCGGACGGCTAGCGGTGACCTTCCGAAGTTGGAGGTCATACGTAGTCACACCCAGCCGAGCTGACTGACTGAGCTGACCTGATCTGACCTCGATAAACTCGGTCTGAAACCTTGGTCTAATATATTCTATCCTCCTCAGGAATATGAATGTATTCTTGACTCAATGGGCTTTCCATAGAGTCCAAGAACACCCGAAACGGAGTTCGGACGGCTGAGCATGACCTTCCTCGCTGGAGGCCACACGTGAAGTAACCCGCACGAGCCGACCAACTGACCGGCACAGATAAGGCTCATTGAATTCTCCGCGTACGAGGTCCGCTGACCTCGCTGTAATGAGGTATGTCGACCTTCATCGCATGAGGTCTACTGACCTCGCATGAGGTCCGCTTGACCTCCACAGATGAGAGGTCCGCTGACCTTCGCCGCATGAGGTCCCGCTGACCTCACCCAGACAGAGGTAAGGGGCCGACCTCCGCAGACAAGGTCCGCCGACTTCCATAGGATGAGGTCCACGACCCTCCACGTATGACCTCAGTAAAAGAACCATAACTTGGTCTACAGAGATCCGAATTGAGAAATTCAAAAGCCTAACATCAATTTCATTGATGTGACTACAATTTACTAGAAGGACTCACTACCAAATTCCATTCACTTAAGCACTAAAATCACCATGTCCGGCTACCGACTTGAACTCCAGAATCTGACTCGACCTGACCTAGCTGAGTCGAATTCTCCTCAGCGACCATAACTTTGCTTTGAGATCCAAATTGACGAAATTAACCCAACATCAATTTCATTGATGTGGATACAATTTACTAGAAGGACTCACTACCAAATTCCCTTTGTTTCTTATCCAAAAATCAGCTCTAAGGTCCGACTAATGCGCACTACCACAAGGTGGAACTTCCATAATAAAATAATGTCTCAAACATTCCCTACAGATAACACCACAACCCTTAAGCAGAGAAAATAACCAGCTAGGAGAAGACCTACCTCTGAGTTTGCTCGAAACTCCCCCGATTCCGCCTTCACTGTGCCTCACTGCAAGAATTTTCCCTCTGGTCAATAAAAACCCATGGTCGATCGCTGGGAAATCTATATAGGTCGGCATCGCTTCTCACTCTAAAATATCTCCTCTTTCTCTGTTCCTTTTCTTACGATCACCTAATCATTTTAAAAAGGAGAAGCCTCCTTCCTACATGCCATGCCCTTTCCTTGATTTTTCTTTTTATTTCTTTTCGTAATGAGGCCCTTCTATTTCTATTATTCTTCATTTGCTTTATTATTTCATCAGCTATATATTTCCCTAATTTCACTTAGACATCTAAACTTATTTGCAATTGACCCTAGATTCCCATTTTACCATTTCCTCAATATTTTCCTTTTTCACTTGGGCTTCTTTCGATTCAATAATTATTTAATCAATACTCATCTACCCCTTATACACCAAGTTGGTTCAATTATACTTCTAATATATAATAATTTTTATTATAAATTCAGGTACTTGTATGCTACATTTTCCCTCTTATGTTTGGTTGTATGAAAATTCAAAGAAAAAAATTAATTATATTGAAATACAATATCATTTTGTTTCAATTAGACTAATTAATGTTAAATTAGTCCATTATATGGGAGAGGTTTTTTAATCACTTTGTACTTCAGATTGCAATACTGGACCAAGCCTAGGAACCTCTGCATCCCCTGTCTTACCCATTTATCTCATGAACCAAGCTCAGGGGCTATTTATATTACATGGAAGAGTTAATTTTTTTAAATATTGTATAAAATCAAATTATTAATTCCTGCATCAATTCTTATTTAGCACTTTATTTTTTCCATTTTGTTTTCTTCAAAGTTTTTCAATACTAAACATAATCAATTTTTCTCAAAACCAAACCATTTAATAAAACATGAATTTGGATTCATACGTTAAGGTAATTTCTTATTATTATTTTTTACTAAAATATATGATACATTTTAAAATTTTGATTATAAACAACCTTCATGCCATCACGTGGGTTAGAGTCATTTTAGCATGAGAATTTGGACGATTGCTTGAACACACAATTTTTTTCTTTAAAGATTATGTTTGAGGCTAATATCTTTTTTAGCTGTCACATGAATGTGAACCTCGTTATGACTAGTTTTAACCAATATTGTAAAATTAATTTTTTTTTTGTGTGGAACATTTTAATTAAACTGACAATATATTCAAGGATCCTTAAAATATTTTCCTTAAAAAATTGTTTTTCAAGATAGTCTTGTAGGGTAGGTAGATCTTCTCATCCTTAGATTCATTTTCATCCAAATTTTTAAAAATTGCAAAATCCATTAAAAACGTGTGACTGAAAGTGTTTATTTTTTTTATAAACCTTTTTCTTGATTCTTATTAATTTTATCCTTTTGCTCTATGCATGTTGTTATTGGATGCCCTTCTAATAAGATCTTTTACCTGATCATATTTAAATTTAACCATCAAATTAAAACCTTCTTTCAACAAGAGGATGAACTAAAATATTGATTCAATAAAGAGGTTACTACTTTTGGAATAGTATGTGTTATTTAAATAAAAAAAACAAATTCTTGATAATAGAATTGACTTGGTCAAGTCTTACGGTCAAGTCTTTTGATTTGTTGTCCAAGTTCGTTTTAAACTTAAATATTCCTCTTATTATTGAGGTTGGATTATCTTAGTAGGTCAATTAAAGTTATTTATTAATTTTTTATTTTTAAAAGTATTAATTTTTCATTTAAACATGTAATCTAAGTCAAGGGAGACTTATGACATTTCCTTATTTTAATTATTTACAAATTCATTTTCAAATAAAAAGAGATGTTGGAAAGGGCATGACTTTTCTAATTAGTCGGATTCACTTTATTTTTCTCAATTTGTTGGAAAGATTCATTGAGGCCACTTATCTGGATTATTTTGTAAAATAAAGAATATTTATTGAGCCTAAAAACAATTGATCAATAATTAAAAGACCCAATAAATACATTACAAAATAAAAACTTCATTGAACAAATAAGCATATCATTCATAGTCTATAGAAAATATACCCGACATGGATCCGGAATTGTTGGTTGTAATTTTTCTTCCAAATTTGCAAGGGATGAGATTAAAGAAAAGCTAGAGTTGAAGATGACTCTTTCCTTCTCCCAAAGCGTGTTCTAAAAAACCCCTTATTAAATTATATGACTCTCATTTACTTATATATATATATATATAAAGCACAAGGAAACAATTGAGCTTTGGTCCAATGGACTTCACTTCAAAGTAGAGAAACATAAACATATGTATCTCACAGCTAGTTAATATTAATCCATCCCATAAATGACTTATAATTAACATGAATAATTACACAATTAAAATTGTAATATGATTATATTTATCCCATAATTAATAAATTAATATTACATTCTCCCACTTGGACGACATAACCATAATTCAAATGCTTTTTCAATAAATTTAAATAGTTATAAACTAACCATAGAATTAACATAGTTTAAGAGGATACAAAGTGCAGATAAATTCAAAGTTAATTAATAAACATAATCTTTAAATGTTTCCACAAGAGACTTACATAGTCATAACCAATCATATATAATTAATACATTAAGAAGATGCATAAATTGTATAAAATCAGGTGTGACTAATCTAGAAACATTACAATGACAAGAGTATTGATTTAATAGAGAGAGAAAACATCATTTTGTCCTTCATTTGGTCAAAATGACACAAAATCATAAGATAATGACAAACATCAAAATATGCATGTAATAATGAAAACATGGGAGTCTATAAAATACATGAAAAAGCAAAATCCCACTAAAATAAAGAGTTAGCTCCAACAAACCTGAATGCAAGTGGATGCCTTCTGAAATACAAATAAAGTTTTCGTCTGTGTCTATCAACACGCTAGTAGGTGTGTGTCACGAAATTCACAATTATGCAATTTCAACAAAAACTGCATTAGCGTTGAGCAAGAAGTGCCTCAGTGTCTTTTTTAAATAAAGATACGCTGTGGAATTATCACGTAAAAATTTCAAATGTTTTAGAAATGAAGAACAACCTCCAGCTCAAATGGAATTCCAAGAACCATATCGTATGACAAGTAGTCTACAAATACGCCACACATACTCTGATCATATAAAGGTTTATGTCGCCTGTTTAACACTTTTCCATAAAACACCTCCTTCAGCCATCATAAAGATATAACAAGAAGTGGACTTTTTGTCATCCATACAGCCTGCATAATTAGAATCACTAAAACCAACCACCTCAAAAGCGTCGGAACGTTGATATGTTAACATGAGATCCTTAGTACCCTGAAGATACCTTAAAACTTTCTTAGCCGCTTTCTATTGGCTTTGACAAGAATCACTCAAATACTCACCCACACACCAAGAAAAAGCAATATTCAAACAAAGCATTTATATCACCTGTGCCTCTAATAAAGCAAATAATATGGATTATTTACTGATCTCTCAATATCATTCTAAGTAGACATCGTCTTGGAAAATCTGTTACCCTTTACAATTGGTGCCTTTACTGTGAAGAATACTTGAACAAGATATTAAATGAGCTATAGCTATGTTCAATATACATAGGCCGAGACAACTCAGAATTTACCAGTTCATCACGGCATTCGTATGCCCAATACATAAGATGCTTTCCCAAGATTCTTCTTATCAAAATGACTAAACAATAACTGCTTTGTCTCAACCAATAGGCCAGTATCATTAGCTGCTAGAAAAATATCATCAACATATAAAATCAAGAATATGTATTTGCTCCCACTGACTTTCATAAATATGCATTGATCGATGGTGTTCTCCTTAAAACCATTAGTGGTGACAACTCAAACTTGAAATACCACTGCTTAGAAACCTGCTTTAAACCATAAATGGATTTCTGGAGCTTACAAACCATGGTTTCCTTCCCAACCTCCTCAAAACGAAAAGGTTTAGACATGTAAACTTCCTCAGCTAAGTCTCCATTTAAGAAAGTTGTCCTCACATTCATCTGATGCAACTCCAAGTTAGAATGAGCCACTATAGCCATAATAATGCCCAAAGAGTCTTTAGTGGATATGGGAGAGAAGGTTTCCTTGAAACCAACACCTTCTCGTTGATTGTAACTCTTGGCCACTAATCTTGCTTTATACTTACTCCGGCCCTTGGCTTCACGCTTTAGTCTTGAAATTTAATCTATTTCCACCCACTCGTCTACAACCATTTTGAAAATCTACCAAACTCCACACTTTATTCTGTGACATGGAAGTCATCTCATCTTTCATTGAATAAATTTAGAAGTTGGATTGAGGACTAGCAATGGATTATTTATAGGTAGTTGTATCTGATACACCACCCAATATCATACCATGCTCTGCAAGTGGCAATGCACTCATGCAGAAATTAGCTCACGTGACCCTCTCCGACCTCCCAAAAGCATATCCATGACTACATCTAGTATTATCGGATCTACATCCTCAATTGGTTTAATACTGACTGGCTATTAGATGGTAGCTGTCAATATGGGCAAGAGATGCAGCGAATCAACAGGCATAGGAATAAAACTAGGGTGTCTCTTGAACACAATTTCTCGTCCTCGCTTCACTAGTATCATCCTCAAAATAGATAACTCAATCTGGCTTAATCACTTTGGTGGTGTTCGACGGGCAATAAAACCTAGAACCTCTTGATCACAGAAAATAACCAATAAAGTACCCACTGATGGTCTTTGGATCAAGTTTCTTAGATTGCGGGTTGTACAGTCTCACTTCCACCTTGCCGCCCCAAACACGGAAGTGACGAAGATTAGGTTTTTTCTATGACCATAGCTCATACGAAGTCTTAGGAACAAACTTACAAGATACTTGGTTCAAAATATAAGCTGCAATTTTCAAAGCTTCACCCCACAAGAACTCAGGTGATGAAGAATTAACAAGCATACATCGCACCATATCAAGAAGTGTGCAGTTCTTCCTCTCTGCAATCTCATTCTTTTGAGGAGTACCGGACATTGTATACTGAGCATCAATGCCACATTCCTAAAGGTACTTTGCAAATTGTCCAAGGTTGCTTCCAATCTCATCATATCTACCATAATACTCATCACCTCTATCAGAATGAACCACTTTGATCTTCTTCACTTGTTGGAGCTCAACTTTAGCTTTGAAAGCTTTGAAAGCCTCCAAAGAGTTAGACTTCTCATGAATGAGCTCGACAAAATAATAATTGGAATAATCCTCAATGAATGTGATGAAATATTTATGGCCACCTATAGCAGGAGGAGTGAATAACCCACAAATATCTGTAAAAAATAACCCCAAACAACTCAGTGCATCTGTTAGCCTTGGCATTCCTAATCTGCGCGGCCACTTTGATGCACTCCATTGTATCAAAATATGAGAACAAGACTGAAGAATCCTCATCCTTAATTAATAGTCTCATTCCTTGTCCTGGCGCCTATGGCACAATAGAAGACTTTTCATTCAATCTCAAACACTTGATGCTACTAACAGTATTAATAGTAGGAGAAAAGGAAATCAAACTATACAACTCTAATTTGTAAAGATTCCCACAAAATGTTCCATTGCCAATCAATAAAGAGTCTCAATATAAATGAACTTTTCCAATTCAAAAAAGGAAACTATATCCAAGTCTATCCCAAATAGGTACATATATCTAGTTTCTTCTAATGGAGGGTATGAACTCCACATTATGCAATTCCAATTTTTTTTTTTTTTTTTTGTATTTAGTTGCAATCTAACAACGTCCAAAAAATCAACTTGGACTCTTGTACAATCTCTCATGTACAGGTACTGCTCCAAACTAGTTGGACTTCTTCTATTTATCATCGCTTGCACAAAATTACTAACATGAATAGTAGCACAACTATCTAACCACCAAGTATCAGAAGGCACATCAATGACATTGGATTCAAAACAAACATTCACCCAATGATTATCAGATAGCTCATTTTTCTCATTTTTTGAAAACTTTGTATATTTCTTACTAACAACATAAAAAAACTCCATTGCATTCTTAGTCTTAAGAATGCTTTCATAAATGGAATCCTCCATATGGTTTTCCATGATCATCAAACAACAATTGAGCGAATACTCCATTCATAGGAATTTTTCCTTGTAGAACTCTCGATAAAGGCTATGATCTACAACTTCTCAAGCCACCCGCTTCATAATCACAATTCATCATGAGATTTGAACCTATTGCTTGTAATGTTAGTCCCATTAAGGTTTGTGATGATAGAGAACTGCTGAGCTTCAAAGCTAAAGAACAAGAGAGCAGAATCAAAAATGCACAAACAAGGAGATGCAATGTTCCATCTCAACTTACCAAATGACTCATAAAAGTGGTCACCAAATGCTAGAGTACATAAAATAAAAAAAACTCATACACAAGTAAGAGCAATTCAACAACCGTCACAACCAAATGCATCAATTTCCCATCCATATGGTAAAACATGATCGATGACACCTAGCTAAATCTTCTTCACTGTATCACAAGATCCTACCAAATAATCAAGTCATTGATAGGACAACTTTACTATCCATATGGATTTTAGCAAAATTGATGTGCAAGACAGGAGAAATTATAGTTGTAGCATCAATTACAAAAAAGAAAAAAAAATCTGACATGCTCTGTATCGATTCTAAATATACCAGCAAGACTTGTTTGGTGGTATATTAAAAGCTAAATGGAATTTTTTCTAATAAAAGAGAGACCCGAATCAATATTAGAGACAAGGGTAAAGTGGTCATTTACCACTTGAGGACCCAAGGGTAATAAAGCCAAAAGATAATATGCCAAACTAGAATTTATAAGAAGTTATGGGATTCAAGGCAATTAGTGAAAAGATGGAATAGAAATAATAAAGAATGGAAGGGCTTAAGTGCAAAAATGAGAAAAGTGTTAAAAAAATGTAAAGGCCAAACATGGCCTTAACTTAAAATGGGATTTAAAGACCAAAATTGGTCTCATTTTTGGGAGAAGACCAAAACGTAAGAGAAGAAGAGAAGAGGAAAAGAGAAGAAGAGGAAGAGGAAGAGAAGAAGAAGAGAAGAGAAGAGGAAGGAGGAGTCAAGCAAAAAGGTATGGAACTTTGGATTTTTGTATGGACCTATGAATTCTTGTATGAATTTCCATACAATTGTATGGTTAATAGCTTGTCTCTGAATCTAGGGTTTTGGTAGAATTCATCCTAACCTTAGATTTTTTGAAATTAGGGTTGGTAAAACCCCATAAGGAACAAGATAAGTATGGAATCCTTCGAGGTTGGATTCATGGTTAAATGACAAGTACTGAGTTAGGCTTAGAATAACCTCAACAAATTATTGTATTTGGTATGTGTATGGTTATGACCATTAGAATTATTTTTGGGAAAATCTACAAAGGTTTTAAGAAAGATATGTATTGAATGATAATTTGGAGTAGAAAAGAGATTATAAGATGAATTTTGGAAATCTCAACGTGTTTACGGAGTATCAAGTTGATTTGCACAACATATGGAAAAATGGGAGAAAACACATTCTAGGCATTTTTCGTTGACATGTACCGGGTACACCTTGAACATGCACTGCACACCCTTCCGTGTCAACCCGCACCGGTACAGTCACACATGTAAATTTATTACCCCCGGCTTCATTTTGACCAAGCTCATATTTCCAGCCATAAATTGCTCATTTCTTAACTGGATTTGAGGATTCAAGTGGCTAATTAAACTAGACTTCAAGGAAACCAAACATCCAGAAATAGGTACCTTCAATTCTGACTCTGATGTGGCCCAAAAATTCACTCAGTGGGGCCAAGCTTAAGCCAAATTCTGGTTCTCATGGAACATAGAGTAGTCCTGGGTTGTTTAGGACATAACTCGAGTTTCGGTGCTCCGATTTGGGTGATTCCAATTGGAGAAGAACCCTTAGCACCTTAGCTTTAAAGGAGTACAAAGAACAAGTGTCAAATATGGAGTCAAGACACTGGAAAATGAGTATTACAACTGTCCCTTGGGTAAAATTCCAGAATTGACTAGCTTGGCATGAAAATGCCATAACTTTAGTTTGGATGATCCAATTGAATGATTCCACTCTAAGTAAAATAGATTCTGAGGGACAAGAATACACTTAATGATGTGTGAATACATAAGCATCATACTTTATATATATGGAATGCCACATATAATAGGCATGAAACAAGAAAAGTATAGGAAATGCAAAATGTATAGATGTGTTCATGAAACATGAATGTGATATGGAAAATGAAAACGAACTGAAACATGAATATGATTATGAAAGGCAATTTTTCATGAACACATATCGTGTTAAGTTATATATGACATATCACATATAACTAGAAAATGCTAACAAATGATAGAAATATATGAATGAGTATACGTGGAATGGTTTATATGGTTCGTATATTGAAACGAAGTATATACGAATGGAAAGTACACATGAATGAGTGATACGGAATGAATATAAGGAATATAATGCGGAATGAGTATATGAAATAAGTACATAGATTGGAGTATATCTTTGAAAAGATACACGAAAGTGAAATTGGAAATTCGGAATGTGATTATGATCATTATGAATGCTATTTGTGAAATATATATAAGTATATATATATATATATATATATATATATATATATTGATTTGAATTATCATATTCGAATGTTGCCACACATATGCATGTGTATGTATTTGAACTATAAACAAAATTACCGCATAAAAGTAAATTGATTTGAAATGTATCATTGAATGACCGACATGACTCGGATTTACTAACCGACTCCGCTATGAAAGTAATCGGGAATATTGAATGAAATCACATTTTTATCACGACCAACATGACGGATTCACCAACTGAATTGCCGCGAAGATAACCGTATCATCGAGATCATCATATCGACGACAAATGTGACAGATTCCTCAAGTGAATCGCATGAATGTCACTTTACAAATTATATAGAGAGTAATAATTGAATGCGAAATCACATTAGCATCAATGACAAATCAGGCAGGATTCCCGCGAATCGTATCGTGAATGTCAATTTCATAGCCACATATGAGACTCGTGAATAATTGAATGTGAAATCACATTGCTAACACGACAAATGTAAGCGTGATTCCCGCGAATCGTCGTGAATGCCTAATTTCATAGCCATATGTGAGACTCGCACACTGAATATGAAATCACATTACATCGGAATGACAAACAAGGCAGATTCTCAAGTGAATCAAGCCGTGAATGTCGATTTCATAGCCATATGTGAGATGGTGATATTGAATGCAAATCATATTGTTAACAATGACAAATGTGATTGTGATTCCCTAAGTGATCTGCTGTGAATGGCTACTTTTTTTTAGCTTCATATAGATGGTATAATCAATGCGAAATCACATTGCTAATAATGATAGTCGTGGCAGATTCTAAGTGAATTGCTGTGAATGCTCGATTTCATAGCCATATGTGAGATGGTGATATTGAATGCAAAATCACATTGCTACTGAATGACAAACAGGACAGGATTCCCCAAGTGAATCGGTGAATGCTCACTTTTTAGCCATATGTGAGATGGTATAATCGACGTGGAAACACATTGTTATTGAATGACAACAGCGATGTGATTCCCTGGTAATCCGCCGCGGAATGTTAACTTCTATAGCCATATGTGAGATGGTGATGTTAAATGTAAACATAAGTTATTCAATTTGTGGGTCGTTTATGGATTGCCCAATGAAGTGCTTTGCTTAATTAAAAGGCATAAAATAGAATAACATAACAACATGTTTTGGGAAGATAATTGAAAATGTTCGAGTAAACTGGCCCAAATTTTTGATCCGCTTAATTCCAAGTCAAGTCGATTCGTCACACACTTTGAAAACAAAATTTTAATAAAACCAAACAAATGTTTTGATTGAAAATGTCGGAGAACCGCTCAGCTTGATCCGCCTTAACCGCCGGTCGGGACTGGTCATGACACTTTTTGAAATGAAAATGTAATAAACGAAGGTCAAAAGAATTAAACGGGCATCCCGGACCATGAAATGTAATTGCTAAAGAGATTTGATTAATGGCTTCAGCCGTGATAATGAGATGAGTCTAATATGTATCGGTATCAGTCTAAATTGACCCTATGTGTATTTGATATGACTTGATCTATTCTGACTTGCCATTGTATACGTATAAGTTTGTTTTGAATATGATCTGACATGCCATACATGTAGAAGATATGAACTGAAACTTGTAAAAGACATGACACATGGATGTGATACTCTAATCGCGATAATGATATAAACCTGCTATGTATAATATGAGATAAATTAGAAGTCACATAACAATAGCTTCAAGATATGCATAAGGAAAAGTAAATGTAAAAAGATAGTGACTACGATTACTGTATTAGTCGTTATCGGTTTATATGTTCTACCAAGTGTAGCTTAGCACTGGGTGTTCAATCCGCGGTAGGTAATCGAAGAGGAGATAAGAGAATAGTGACATTCCACACCAAGAAGACGGCCATCTCGTAGATAGGTGTCACCAAAGACCGCTCCGCGAACTCTGATGTTTGTATTAGATATGTACATGTATATGTATTTGTATATGTAAATGATTTTTGGTTATTACAAAATCGCTTGTATACCCACATAAGTTCAAATGAAAAAAAAAAAAAAAAACAGTGTAAAGAGTCCCAAAGATATGGTTTCGCACTAAATCGTTCGGATTCGCCTAATCGGTTCCGACCGAATCTGGCGTGACATGCTCAAACTAACGAGGCTCTTACATTCAATATTTATCATTTTTTTACATAATTTCAATAATACTAATAATTTTACTCCCAATATGAGGCTAAAAATAATTATAAATAGCATAAACATAAATTGCAAAAGCAATATGTGAAAAAGAGTAGTAAAATTATTGCAAAGTTGGGTAAAAAATTCAATTCTACCAAAAACCAAATTTAATGATTAATGAGATACGATTCTAGTTGTTTCTAGTTTCATATTCTTTCTATCAGCATCCCAACAATTAATGAAGTAAAAATATTTTAAAAAATAATTTGATATGGCAAAACATGTTTTATCATATATAAATTAAATCAATCATATAAAGACATTTATATTAAGAAATTTTAAGAAACCATTATCAACTCACTTAAAATGATTTGAGTATGACAAGAGATAAGTGACACATTGATTTGCCAAATCAAAAAATGAATTGAAAACCTTAGAAAATATTTTTTCTAAAAATGGAAAACAAGAAATTGTCAAATCGCTCAGGAAGCCCAAAATTTTCTAGATCTCTGGACACAGCGCATCGCCATTGATTCGCCTCACGAATCTAGTTACCAAAAAAATTTCACGACCTCGAGACAACTGATTTTTTTCATGATTTTCGAGGTGATACGCCCAGTGACCTTTCTAGGAACAAGATTTTATGAGAATTTTTATTAGAAACAACTCAATTAAGTTCATTAAAATAAACTGACTTGAACCGAGGGACAAAAAATAAATCATTCGTGGTGCAAACGAACCGAACGGGTCAGGGACACGTTGGTGCGACACTCAAGGAACAAAATTTCCGATATTTCTCGACCGAAATATCGCATGGCTTCGTTATCGGTGGAGATCGATACATATCACCTAAATTCTTTGTTTCTTCCTGGGCCTTCCAAATTCTTCCGATATTTCCTCTGCTTTTCCTTTGTTCTTCTTGGCCTCCAAAAATCTCAAAAAAAGCTTTGGGAGGGGTTTCTAAACCCACCAAATGCTCCGGTAGTGGCACCCTTCAACCACTAAGCCATTGATTGCACTTATTATATATAGGGCAAACTTTTATATTCCTCTTATTATTTATTTGTTCATAATCCCTACTACCATATGATTATAATATTTTATTTTATTTTTATTTTATATTATAACTTATAATATTTTTAAATCAAATATTAATTTGAAAAGGAAAAGAAGTAAAATAATATTATTTAAAATTTTAAAATTATAATATATAATATTTTGAATCTCCTCATTATTTACATAATATTTATAATAATAACAAAAACAAATAAGTACATTCTTAATATAATAATATTCACAATATATTAAATATAATATATTTAATTTAATAATTACTAATCCATTTGATTTTAATTTCATCTTAATTAAGATGAACTTATTTCTCATCATCTATATAATTAAAATATAAAAATTTAATCGAACCGATATTTCTTGTAAAAATATCCACTGGTTATTTTACCGATATTTCCGATATTTCCATAAAATCCAATTACAGATATATCCGTGTTTACCGATATTTTGATCCTTGGGCGCGACATGGGCCACATGTCCAACTTAAATGAGTTAGACAAAAGGTTAAAAATCATTTTTCGGGGGAGCAAATAATGATTAGTCCTGGTCAGAGAGAGAAAGTGAGAGAAAAAAAAAATCTTAACTTCTCTCTTCTATCTATGGAGTTCCGTTAGTCGGAATTCGTCGGGCCAAGAATGAAAGTTCATCTACTTGACGAGGCTACACGTGGGTACCAAAAACAAGGGATTTTGCCGAGGATTTAAGCGAGGAGTTCGGGAAATCAAAAGTTTCGGGTTTAGGAAGTGTCCATGGGACTTCCTAAAGTTTCTTCTACACTCCAAGAGGTAGGGATTCTTCATACTTTGGTTTATTTTCCATTCTAGGGGCTGTTTGGTTGAGTTTTAATGTCCTAAGGGGCTGTTTGGAAAAATAATGGGTTATGGGAATAGTTCCTTGTTTTGACCCTATATGATATCCAATTTTTGGGGCTGATTTTCGGTTAGAAAAAAAGAGAATTTGGACTATTGTCCCTCATGACAATTGTAGCTGAAGTTGTGAACTTGAGGTTAGGCTTTTGAATCACCCAAATTAGACATTTATAGCCCAAGTTATGGTCCGTTTTCCGGGACTGTCACAGGCTACCCTGTTTTGGCCGAACCTACTGTCTAGATTTTTGGGACTGATTTTTTATTGGGCAAAAGTAAGAATTTGGACTATTATCCTTCAAGGAAATTGTAGCTATATCTTAGAACTTGATGATAGGCTTTTGAATCACCCAAATCGGACCTCTATAGCTCAAGTTATGGTCCGTTTTCCGGGACTGCTATAGCTTAGGTTGTTTAATGGTTTGTGTCCAGATTTTAGGACTGCTAAGGGGCTAGTTTTCTGAACCGAGTTCAGAACTATTCTGTGGTATGTTATGGAATTTGGTACTCATAGTTGCCAGTGTTTTCCTGCTCTTGTCAAAAATTGATGTGGGTATTGCTTATGCCACAATTGATAAAGTGTACCAAGTTATCCTTGCTTGTATGATTGATACTTGGTGTTGATATATGTTTGAGATGCATGAAAAGTGAATAATGTTTATTTTATTGTGACACATGGAGATATATGTGTTAGACATATGGAAATTAAATGGGAATAATTAGTATGTATTAAATATGATTATCCATGATAATGTGTACATGAAAGATGATTTTGAATCATGTACTGGCATTCATTGTGCATGTAGGATGAGATACATGCAATGGCATTGCATTGCATTTATGCACGGGACATTGCATGACATGGGTGTGAGTGCATGGTAGAGATCGACACTTTGTTTGGTGTTCGATGGTATGTTGTGAGTTCATGGCAAAGATCAACATCAAGGTTTAGTAGTTCGATGGTATGTCGTGTGAGTGCACACTAGAGATCGACATCAGAGCCAGTTCATGGTGGGTTCTCAGAAATGGGACAACTTCCAAAATGATTCTCACGGTTGTAAAAAGAAAAAGGAAATGAAAAATTCGTAGAGTCGGGTATAGCAAGTAGGATAGACAATTCCACTCCGGTAAAAACCCTGTGATTCTCGGTCGACATATGTATCCGATTTGTTTGCGAACGGTTCAAGGCATACGGTTCATGAGACTTTAAAATTCGCTACCCACAAAAACACACTGGACTTGGTAAAAACAATTGAATATCGGAGTTTGTCCAATGGATTTTGATTTATGAAACAAGAAGCTTTTGTTTCGAAAATCATTGGGTTACATGGAACATAAATGATAGTTTTCACACTGCATATGCATGTGTGAGGAGTCGGTGAGGACTCAGACATGGGATGAAGGTGTCACATTCTCATCCATGACATGGACATTTGAGAATGTACATATCGGAATGTGAAATGGCATTGTATGTGCATTTAGCGGGGAGTACTCTCTTGTAGGAATTATTCTTCTACTAGCATTGCTCACCCCACGTGAGACCCTCTTTAGGTACAATCAATGACATCGGTGAATATTCTCAAACAAGGTCAGAAGAAGGTCGACATATATGACCTTGATAAAACTTTTGTAACAAGTATTTTCAGATAAAAGAATTGTAATTAAATTCTTTCGACTATTACCAATATAGCTCTGTATAATTATGGTAAGAGTGGTCGAGCGAACTCTACGATTGTATTTATGTCTTATTGTGATATAGTTGTATATTTGGGATATGACAGGACCCTATGTGGTCATTACTACTTTGGTCGAGACCCGGATGGGTCATGATATACTGCTATACAAATCAGATATCGGGTAGAGCTCCTCTAACAAATATAGACTTTGGTCATTTTATGAAAATATGGATCCCATAAATGGGACATAATAGTGTGGTATCGGGTTCCCAAAAACCATAGGAATTCCACGTTTTGGGGTGTCACAACTTCGTATCAAAGCTAGGTAAACTACCTGTGTGGAGTTGCGTAGGTATCCACAAGTATGATCCTGATACTAGCTCGCCTCAGCTAGGTATTAAGAGTCTAGGTACATGAATACCTAGGACCGTTGCATTATATGTTTTATGTTCTAACAGGTTCAATGTTTGTGTGTTACAAATTATGTGAATTATATGCATGGTAAAATGTATATGGAAAAAGAGGAACACTAGGGTTAGAGACCATAACCCAGGGGTTCTGAAAAAGGAACGAACGGGATAGTTTGGGATGTTAAGGTTTATTGGTAGTTGTCACATGCACTACTAGTTGTGATACAGAGATTCTGTTTATGAGATCACCTCCGGCAAGCCACTCAGGGATATGGCTAGCTGCATTCCAGCTAAAGGACGAATCCCAAGTATGGTGGGATTAGGTCAAAGCCTCAAGGAACTTGGAGGCAATGACATGTGAAGAGTTCCGTGAGCTCTTCATGGGCAAGTATTTCTCGGTGCTTGCTTGACATGGAAAAGCTCGGGAGTTCCTAGAACTGAAACAAGGAACGATGATAGTGCTCAAATACGTGGCTAAGTTCATCAATTAGCCTCAAGTCACTGAAGTGATTATGTGGATCAAGGTCGCATTCCACCAAAGGACTAATCCTGCAAGTATGGTGGATTAATAAAGCCTCAAGGAACTTGGAGGCAATGGCATGAAGAGTCTCGTGAGCCTCATGGCAAGTATTTCTGCGCTCATTCTCGACATGGAAAAGCTCGGGAGTTTCTAGAACTGAAACAAGGAAAGATGATAGTGCTCAAATACGTGGTAAGTTCATTGAATTAGCTCGTTTCGCTGATGATTATGTGTCCATAGAAATGGCCAAAGTTAGAAAGTTTGAGGATGGTCTGAAATTGTCCATCCGAGGTAAAATTGTGGGACTCTTCCTGCAAGACATGAACTTGATGTTCAAGACAACTATGACCATTGAGAGGGAGGTGGACGACGCACGGAACATCCGAGAGGCGGGTGTTGAAGATATGTGAGAGATTTGGGCTTAGAGGTTAAAACCTTGGAAAATCCGATGTATGGAGTCCTAAGGGTTATGGACATGTTAGAGTTTGATGTAATCCTTGGGATAGATCAAGATGGCACATCGAGTCGTCATCGATCAGACTGGGAGGGCCACCGCCACACATCGGGATGGTATTTCAGGTTATGTTTTAGGGTGATAAGCATGATGCTTGACCCCGAGCCGTGTACGACTCTAGGTGGAACGGGTAGTTGATGGGTTGGCTGGCAAGCCTTACCCTAGAAGACGAGGCGAGATAAGAGTTGAGTCTACTCCCCGGGTGTATGTGAGCATTTGAGGACCTTTTTTCCCATCAACCACCCATCACCTCCACAGAATGACGTAATCACCATTGAGTTATACTCTGATACATTGCCTATTTCTATGATCATAGAATGGCCCTTGTTAAGTTGTAAGGAACTTAAGGTCCAATCGCAGAATTGTCGGACAGGGTTTTATTAGACCGAGCACTTCACCTCGATGACTCAGCCAACATATATGGTGAATAGTCAAGTATTCTCGCACCACAAAAGTCCTAAGTATATCCCCACACAACGGGACCCTCAACATGAGGCAACACAAAGATTTATGGTCTGGAGAATTACTTATTTCGCTTGCATTACCACCAAAGAAGGAAAATGTGATGGTTGATGCACTCAGCCTAAGTCACTTCGGGAGGTCACTAGTATACTCGAGGTAGATCGACCGTGGGTGTGACACTAATCTTCAAGGGTCCGTTGACTCAATCACAAACTGGGTGGAAAACTTCATGGATATTGAGTGACCATACCACACTGCAGTCCCATTTATCGATCCATGAGTTTTTCACAAACAAGCAGCCTCATTTTGCTCGGGGAGCTCTACCCAATGTACAACCTATATAACAATATATCCATGACCCATACAAGGTCTCAACAGAAGTAGTAATGACCACATGGGCCCATCTGTCCATATCCATAATATAAAACTATATCACAATAGTCCATAAGAGTTTATTACAATACTCTTATACATAACGTATAATAAAACTAGCTTGTTCTAATATAGTTTACAAAATATTTATCAAAGCCACATCCTCAAGCCTCCCTTCAAAATCACGGTCTTCAAAAGAGTCAGTCAGTCTCCCTACACACTCCTTATAATTTTAGGTCCTAATGACCGGGTGAGCAATGTCCAATGTGAGAATAATTCCCATACATTACTTCACCTATGCACATGCAATGACATTTCACACATTCAAGTAAAAACACACACATTCCTACTCAATGTTTACATTCCATGGATGAGAATGTGACTTACCCTGTCCCATGTCTCGAGTCTTCACCGAATTCCTCATACATGCATATGCCACTCAGAAAACCGTCATCGCAGGCTCCATCAATGACCATTTTCCAAAACAAAGCCTTTTGTTTTATAAATCAAAATCCATTGGACAATCTCCTATATAAACTTGTTTTTACCAAGTTCTGTGTGTTTTTGTGGGTAGAGAATTTCCGGGGTCTCACTGCAGACTTCGCACACCTTTCGACTCTTTCGCGAAATTTCATTGCTGGATACATATGTCTAACCAAGAATATTGTTATACCCAACACAAGTATTTTTCATTTCCTTTTTTCTTTTATGCTACCGTGAGACTCATTTTGGACCTTGTCCCATTTTACCCAGCCCACCATCGAACACCAAACACATGTGACACCTTACCATGACCACACTCCATGTCATGCGCGCACGTCTCGTGCATAAATGCAATGCAATGCCATTGTTATGTTATATCATGTCATGCATAATGAATGCTACACGGACAACACAATCCACACTCTACATCGTGTCATGGATAAACGCACCCATATGACTTCCATAAATCATTTCATTCACATTCAACATGTCATTCTATGATCAAGCAATGACACACACAAGCAAGCCATGTAATGGCCATTGCACATACAATTCATCAATACGTTGGAGTACACATATTGACATCCACATAGGTCACTACTATCGCAGCGGCACACCACAATCGAGCCATGTCATGCCAAGCCATTTCACATATAAACTCATCTCATGTCAACATGTTAGAGCACACACATTAACACCCACACACGTCACTCTTAGTCAAGCAATGACACTTGATCCTCAAGACCAGTTGTGGCATAGAGATGCCCACAAAAAATTCCACACAACAAGCCATAATATACCAAAGAATACTTCCGAACTTAGTTCAGAAACTAGTCCCCTAACAATCCTAAAATCTGGACACAAACCATTAAATAGCCTAAGTTGTAGCAGTACCGGAAAACGGTTCATAACTTGAGTTATAGATGTCCGATTTGGGTGATTGAAAAGCCTAACATCAAGTTCTCAGATAGAGTTACAATTTACTTTAAGGATATTAGTCCAAATTATCACTTTTTTCCAACCTAAAATCAGTACCAAAAATTTGGACAGTAGGTTCGGCCAAAACAGGGCAACCTGTGGCAGTCTCGGAAAACAGACCATAACTATGGTTATAAATATCCAATTTGGGTGATTCAATATCCTAACATCAAGTTCTCAGATAGCTACTACTTCTTTTAGTAATATTTAGTCTTACCTTTTCTAACCAAATTAGCCTTGTAAACTGGACATCATATAGGGTCAAAGTAAGGTACTTATCTCTATAACCCTTTATTTTTGCCAATAGGTTTAGGGCAAACAGCCAATAAATTTCTTGTAATAAAACCAACCAAACAGCCTCGGACGGAAAATAAACCAAAGTAGAAGAATCCTGTACTGAGCGTAGAAGAAACTTTAGGAAGTCTCGTGGACACTTCCTAAACCCGAAACCTTTGATTTCATGAACTCCTTGCTTGAATCCTCGACGAAATCCCATGTTTTTGGTAGTCACGCGTAGCCGATGTGGAGTAGATGAACTTTAATTCTTAGCCCAATGAATTCCGACTGATAGAACTCCGTAGATCGAAGATAAAAGTTTGAATTTTTGTTTCATTTTCTTTTTTATCTCCCTCTCTCTCTCACATTCGAACAACAAGAAAGAAAGTGATCCTCCTTTTTTTTGTTTGCCTTCATTTCACCTTTTAACATATCTTTAAGTTTGACTGTTGCTCACGTCGCATTACCACACGACTAGTTCTGCCCGTTTTGCCCCTAAACGATTTATTTTGTTCAGCTTTGCTTTAATTATTTTAAATGAACTTACTAATATATTTTTCACTTTTTGAGATTTTTTTTCTCAAAATTCCTGCTAGTACACAGACACCCGACGCCTGAAAATCGAAAAATCCAACCGTTTTTGACCTACCAAATTTTGCACTGATTTTCGACATTTAATTTGTAGCGGGTTAAGTCTGGGTTTATCATCCGAGATTCAGAAAAATTTGTATTTCCTTGAACCATTTATGTAATTTACTATTTTGCCATTTTTTAGAAAGTACCAAATTTCATGTTTTAAGAACGACGTCTGATTCAGATAAAAAGATCAGACTTAGGCACTGGGAGTTTAGTGGCTATGCTTCCCTACTAAGTAGAGTAATTGAGTCCCAAGGACAGGATACAGAGATATTTTCCATTAGAGACCAGGTACAAAAGGGTATAGAGATTTAAGGCTGGAACCATTCATGGAGGGTAGGCCTTGTATAGGAAGAGCTGTGGTTCCTGGGGCTTAACTGGATTCTATAGAGGAGATCTCAGGAGTTCCATTGTCTGCTTTACTGCAGATCTGGGGTGGCATGAAGATGCACCATGATCTTCATCACTGGTGATGAAGAAACACATTGGAGATTTCGTTACGATATCTCACGTGTCAAGAAAAGGGGCTAAGCACCGTAGGCCAACAGATTGGCTCCACTTTCGGAGGTGGCTGAGGGAAGGGGAACATGTCACGATGGATTTTTTGACCCACTTTCCATTGACATCGCAAGGACATGACGCGATGAGGGTGATAGTGGATTGGCTTACAAAATTGGCACACTTTTGGCAAAGCATGGATGACCTTCAATGGAGGAATTTATGTTGCATACACTGAGGAGACATCCAGCCATGGGAGTGTCGTGTTTCTCATAGTATCTGACTGGATTCAGGTTTGCTACCATTTGGAGTTTTTAGTTGAGCCAAGTGGAAATACGCTTGATGATGAAAGCAATCGCTTTCATCCTCATACGAACGGTTAGTTAGAGAGGACTATCCAAAATTTAGAGGACATGCTACAAGCACAGGTCGATTTTAAGTAATGGGAAAAGATTTTCTAGGTGGAATTCACACAACAATGGCGATGAGGCGAGCATGGCAGAGAGAATCTATGAGGCACCTGTGACGAGGCTGATGGTCAATCTCCAATGAGTTAGACTGAGGTGGAGAGACTCCACGTGTCCGGATTTGGTTAGGAGACATCTTGAGAAGCGGACTTTAATATGGAAGTGTCTTCTGGTCTCGTAGCTGGAAAGAGCTATGCCGACAGATGATACAACCTCTAGAGTTTGAGGTGGGTGACTGTCTTCTTGGAATGGCCTAAGAGAGGAGTAGGAGAGAAGGTTTTGGCAAGCTGTAGGAAGCTTATCGCCGAGAGATATCGGCCCCTTCGAGATACTCCAGAGGCGGGCACATTTGTGTACTCCATTGGTTTTACCACTAAGCTTATCTCCGTGTCTATGCAGGTCTGGTTCCATGTTCTGGGTGCACCCGCATTTGACTCATGTAGTGGATTGGGGCAAACTTGTTATTGATGCTGATGGGACCTTTGAGGAGGGACCGATGCGTATCATGGATAGTCGGGATCTGGTCTTGCAAGGAAAGACCGTGAGGCTATTGAAAGTGTTGTGGCAACACTGGGGAGTGGAGGAGGCAACATGGGAATGCGAGGATCGATGTGCCGCTATCGTTTGTTCGTGATGGAGGTGTGCTTAGTCATTTGATATCAAATGGACTGTTGTATTATGGCATGTGATTTGAATGTGTATGTGAATTTCGTGACTAAATTGTATGGGGAATGTAAACCCAGGAAGTAATTTTATTTTTCTTAAAAAATGGCAAAAACAGAAATTGCCTAAATTGTTCGTGGAAGCCTCCGAAATTTTCTAGATCTGATGACGAATCGGACTCTCATCATGGATTTGTCTTCACAACGAAGTTTACCTAGAAAATTTTCATGAATTTCCTCGTGGCAACTGGATTTTTTCATGATTTGGTGGTAATCAAAGTTCAGTGACTTTAGGATGATTTTATATAACTTTAAGTTAGAAAGTTCATTCACTCGACGAGGGCTTATATAAGTATCTTAAAATGTGGATTTCACGAGGATCTTAACTGAGAGCGAAATCAAAAGTTTCTGTTTAGAAGTGTCCATTTGTGGACTTTGTAGTTTTTTTATGTTTCAACAGGCTAGGGATTCCTTCCTACTTTGGTTTATTTTCCATTCTAAGGGCTATTTGGTTGAGTTTTAATGCCCTAAGGGGCTGTTTGGAAAAATAATGGGTTATGGGAATAGTACCCTGTTTTGACCCTATATAATGTCCAGTTTTTGGGGTTGATTTTCGATTTGAAAAAGAGGGAATTTAGACTATTGTCCTTCATGACAGTTGTAGTTAAAGTTGTGAACTTGAGGTTAGGCTTTTGAATCACCAATGAACCTCTATAACGGGACTGCCACAAGCTGCCCTGTTTTGGCCGAACCTATTGTCCATATTTTTTAGGCTGATTTTCGGTTGGGAAAAAGTGAGATTTTGGACTAGTATCCTTCAAGGAAATTATAGCTCTATATGAGAACTTGATGATAGGCTTTTGAATCACCCAAATTATACCTCTATAGCTCAAGTTATGGTCTGTTTTTCAAGACTGGTACAACTTAGGGTTTAATGGTTTGTGTCCAGATTTTGGGACTGTTAAGGGCTAGTTTTTCGAATCGAGTTCACAACTATCCTATGGTCTGTTATGGCATTTGGTGCTCACAGTTTTTGGTGTTTTCCTGCTCTTGTTAAAAATTGATGTTTGGATTGTTTTGTAGGCATTGCTTATGCCACAATTGATAAAGGGTACCAAGTTATCCTTGCTTGTATGATTGATACTTGGTGTTGATATATGTTTGAGATGCATGAAAAGTGAATAACATGTTTATCAGACATGAAGGATGTGAGATATGTGTGTTAGACATATGGGAAATTAAATGGGGAAGAATGAGAGTATTAAATATGATTATCCATGATAGTTGGCATGAAGTATGATTTTGAATCTGTTAGCACAATCTTCATTATTTTATGTGCAAAAGAGATACGCGGCATTGCATCAGATGAGTAAGGGAGACATATTTTTGACATGGGTGTGAGTGCATGGTAGAGATTGACACTGTGTTTGGTGTTCGATGGTATGTTGTGAGTACATGGTAGAGATCGACACTGTGTTTGGTGTTCGATGGTATGTCGTGAGTACATGGTAGATTGACACTGTGTTTGGTGTTCGATGGTGGGCTCGGTAAAATGGGACAACGTCCAAAATGAGTTCCTAATACTGTATAAAAGAAAAAAGGAAATAGTAAGAGGGTAGAGAGTAAGTAGATAGATACCCCATCAAGTGAAAAACCCGATATTCTTGGTTAGACATATGTATATAGCGATGAAAGTTTGCGAAAGTGTCGAAAGGCATGCAAAGCCTATGGTGAGACCCCGTAAATTCGCTATCCATAAAAACACATGGGACTTGGTAAAAACAAATGAATATCAGAGTTTGTCCAATGGATTTTGATTTATAAAACAAAAAGCTTTTGTTTTGGAAAAATGGTCATAGATGGAACATAATGATAAGTTACACTTGGCATATGCATGTGAGTGAGTCGGTGAGGACTCAGACATAGACAGTAGAGTCAGATGCCATCCAGCAGATGTAGATATTCGGGAGTAAGTATGAATGTGTATGTTTTTACTTGAATGTGTGAAATAGCATTTCATGTGCACTTAGGTGGGGAATAGCCCTTGTAGAAATTATTCTCTACTGGGCATTGCTCACCCCATCGTGGGACCCTTTCGTGTACACCGGTCGACACCGTGAACTACACAAACAAGGCCGTGATTATGAAGTTATAGTGCCGACATATAGCTCCACAAAACTTTATAAAAGTATTTTGTATAAAAGAATTGTAATTAAATTTCTTAGACTTATTACAATGTAGTCGGGTATAATATGGTAAGAGGGTAGTGACTTAACTTACGAACTGTATTTAGGTGTATTATTGTGATATAGTTGTATATTGGGGATATGAAACGCATGGATCCTTGTAATAATATATTTATCATATGACTTTGAATGGGTCATGATATATCATATAAGTTAGTATTGGGAGCTTCTCAAATAGTGCTGAGACTTTTTCCCATTTTATAAAATATATCTCATAAATGTGACATACAAGATGATCGGGTTACTCGAAATCCACATGAATTATGTGGGGTGACGTATCACAATGGGACCCTCGGCTCAGCGTCGCCACCGAACAGTAAAAACAGTTTTTTATTTATCTAACTTGTTATTTCTTCAAAACAATTAACTAATTATGAATCAACTTTTGTGTTTTATTTACGTTCGATTATTCAAAAAAGGTTTTGCATACTTTTTATTGTAGTATGGAAATCTAATATCCAGGGTTGTTGTTCATATTATTCAAAACAATCAAATATTTTTCATAGGGAATCGTGTTAATGAGTTGATTCATATCATAAGGAATCAAAAGTTAATCAAAATAATAATGATGGATTCATAGGGAAACATGATTCACAATTAGTGGAACCTCGTAGGTTTATTTACGGAGAATTGTGATCTACTCACACCTGTAACCCTAATACTTTATAACTTCCAAATTCAAACATCATCTTGTTATCTCAGTCCAAATCAGTCTAAAAACAAAACCGAGAAATAATAAAACATTTCAGAAACATAAAAACTATATAGAGGGAAAAATAATTACGAACAAAAACAAAAAAACAGAAAAATAAAATTGACAACTGCAATGCCAATTAAAGTGACTCAATACCACTTATTAATTGAGCCAAATCATGAGTATTACTGAGTCCAAAAAATGATCAATAATCAAAAGACCCAATAAATATATTACAAAATAAAAACTTTATTGAACAAAGAAACATATCATTCATAGTCTATAGAAAACATACCTGAGTTGGATCTGTAACCGTTGGCTACAATTTGTCTCCAAAATCTGTAAGGGATGAAATCAAAGAATAGCTAGAGTTGAAAATGACTCTTTCCTTTTCCCTAAGCATGTTCTACTGTAAAATCCGAGAAAATTCTAATTTTCTAAAAAAGAGTAAAATGGTAATTTCGGTCAAAATCCGAAATTTTTCTAGATCTCGATTTCATTTAAATTGACTTCACTGTTTAATCATCTCGAGAAATCTAAATATACAATCGCTGACTTCATTTAATCTCAGCATAATGACTTTATGTTTTTCGAACGAAAGAGCATCAGTGGATATCGGTGACATTTTGAGTAGCTCACAGCCACATGTCGTGTGTAGAATTACCAAACAAGGAGCTAAGGCCCATTCGACATGTGGCATCTCATAATTTGACGGAAAAATCCAAAAAGTTGGCGGATAGCGGATGTTTAAACTAACGAGGGCAATGATGGCTTGACAAGTTATGCGAGGACAAAAGAAGACATCTCTTCTCCATTTGGCCTAGTACGTGCAGTGGGGAGGGGGAGATCAGGTTTTGAGAAAAGTGAGGTTTTGATAGAAAGTCCTAACTTTCTTTGGGATTTTTAATCGACCTGTCGACCCCAAAGTGGTGCCAAGAAGCAGTTGTTCCTCACAAAGAAGGGCTGGCCACGCAAGTACCGCTATTGGGAGTTTCAAAAACTCCCAAAGAGGGTCTCTTCCTACCTCTGCTTATTTTCGATTTAAGAGCTTGTTAATGGTTTAGTTGGATATTGAGGTCATGAGGTGCACGTTGATTAAATCCCAAAATCGGGGACAAAATGCTAGAAATTTGGACCCATTTAGCACCATGGATCGTTTGGGTGGCTTGTGTTATATTTCAGGTAAGCTTATGACGGTTAAATAACATGCAAATTGTATTTCCAGCGTGGTGAGGCCGAAAATCGCTGATGTGATTTCTGGCTCGAAGGTATGAACTGATAAAAAGCAGGATGGCTGCCCACGGACAGCCCACAGACGGATGGGAGTGTTAAAACAATCTCGTTTGCTTGTTGGACCTAAAATTTTCATATGTGTTATTTGCAATGAATTTTCTTAAAATGAACATTGAACTATGTGGAAAATTATATGTTAATGCATGGAAATTAATGTGTTAACATGATGCTTGAATTATATGAAATTTAATTGTGTGTGATCCATTGGAATTGGATAAATTTGATTAGTATATGCATGATTTATATATTAACATGAATTGTTTGGAAAATGACATAATGCATCCCATATGCATGGGGGCACCCTAGAATGGTAGGTGAGTGCAGCATGACATGAAAGAAAAAAGAAAAATGGCGGTAGCAGAATTTCACAGTGTATTTTCTCCGAGAATTTGGTTGGGAGATTGTCCAATAATTCACGTTAGAGGGGCCCATGAATTTTTTCGGAGAGTTATCCAACAAAATTCGCCTCGGAGGGTAGTCAAATAGATTTTATCGAAACTTGGTAGTATATTTTTGAGAACAAAAACTTTTTTGTTTTGAAAACAGTGTTTTTCTCACGATTGGTTTAGGCATGCGTGAGGGAGTCAGTGAGGACTCGAGACATGGGAGTAGGTGGATCACATTCTCATCCATATCATGTAGACATTCGAGTAGGGACTTGCATGTTTTACTAAGTGCGTTATAGCAAACGATTGCAGGTATTTTATAATTTTGAGAAAGTAACCCATGGTGAAGTTTATCACCACTGGCATTGTCACTCCTGGCCATGGGATCCCCTTTAGGTACAGGAGTGTTCTGAAGACGGTGCCTATTAGAAGCCGTTTTGGAGAAGAAAGCTGGAGAAGTTTGATTGATTATTTTGTAAAACATGCATTGGAATTAAATATTTTAATATATGTTTGTATTAAGAGTGATATAATTAACTCTTGAACTATTGTAATATAGTTGGTTAGATTTTTGTTGAGTATTGATATATGGGTCCCATGATATGAGACAATATAGTTTTCCGGCTGACGAAGTATTAACGGACCTCGAGATTTGGGGGCTCTACATCTACAAAACCCTTTATAAAGTTTATGGTTTGATGACTGAGAGAGAGAAGCATAAGAGAACAATTAGGTTTGTCCACCAGCTTATCAAAGCAAGTGAAGTAAGATAGAATCCATGGAAGACATAAATAAAGATTTAATATTGAAAACTATCCTAGTTAAATGACTGAGTAATTAATATATACACTACATAAATTAAAATTGTAATATGATTATGTTTAGTCCATAATTAATAAATTAATTTTACACCCCCTTTTCCTTTTACTTTACACCATGAGCTCTGGTCGCCCAACCACCCATATCACCTCTAGCATGCCACCCCTCGGGCTTGAGGTCCAAAGGCCAACTAAAGTAGGTAGAATTATGACGACCCGGTCTTTGTAGAATATGTAGACTTAGTCAAGATGTGAGCATCAATTGACACATGAACCACCACAAAGCCCACTACGCATTCCGCTCCAACGAGCCCCACTACCATGATAGACTAGGAGTCAATGATGGGACGACACGTGGTGGACTCTAATCATATAAATTGATTTGATTGTAACCTTAAAGTGATATATAAATTTTTTGACAACTCGAGAGAAATACAAGTTTTTTGAGAATTGATACATTTCCAAACTGATGCTAGTACAATATTTATCCTTTAAATACAAGAAAGAGGAACCAACTGATGATGACATGTTAAAAGATTATTAAAAAGGCACAGTAACAAAAAGTCATGATAATTGTGAGATGGAAGTAACACAAGATATTCAAATTTATTATCAACTACGACGGATTATTTATCACTAATAACTGTTTTGTAATCATTTCTATATTCTTTTTGTTGGGCATTGATCATCTGTCGGTTATAAGTTATGCCCACAAAGTTCATTGATATTAGCTATTCTAAAAACGATTTGTGAAGATGAGCTAAATCATGGTCACTTAAACTCAAACCTATGTTATTGTAAAAGAATCAAATGAATGATTTTTATAATAACATTAATTAGTAAAAACAGAATTTTAAAATCTATATATTTAATTCCAAGATTTAAACGATCTAGCTTGGTTGTTTCTTGTTATCAAGTTTATGTTTAATCAGTTATGTTTCAAAGATAATTTATGATGATATAACATCAATAACAAAAACCATGAAAATCTATTTTTCCAAAAAGAAATCAGAATTTGAGTTGAAAACAGAAATTTTCTGATCCAGATTATTTAGCCTGATCAACGTTAACCTCCCTGAATCAGTTATTAATGCAATCTCGCTTAACTCATAGGTAAGAATTTCAAAGGTTTCAGGTATTAACGTCATGACACAGAGTGGTGCCATTAAGATCAAAGATACTTTTCATGACAATACGAGAGGCATTATATGAAAGTCAAAGCGTTACATCAACACTGATACCACAAATCGAATATAAATAAATGCAAAATAAAAAAAGACCATACCATTACACGCTTAAGTTGATAAATATAAAAACCCTCACTTACCATGCTATGTCGACTATGAATGAGCGTTTTTTATGTTATTATAGAAAAAGTGTTATTGTTAAGAAAAGAGCAGAAGTCTAATTTTATCTCTAATATCTACTTTAGAGATCGGTCACGATTTGTTGGAGCAGAGGTAAGGTCATTCATGCAAATTAGAGATTTATGATATACAAGTGAATAATATAAGGTTATCACAAACCCAAGAGTAGGGCTTTCTTCATAATGGTTATTCTTTGTCTAAGAGCCATTTAATGGCATGGGTTTAGGGCCATGAGTGAAGATATATTCATCCTAAAATTTTGGACCGAATTGCCGGAATGTTTAGACCGTTTCGCAATTCTGCAAAAAGTTCAGATTGGCTTGACCCCGGGACTAATGTCTTCGGGTTTTGTTGTGTGTTTTGGTGTTTGAGGCTATTTACGACTTGAAATAGAGATTCGGTGATGAACGGAACCAGAATGGTCTATCGTCAGAGGGACCAAGAGGTACCGCTTTCTGGTTCCGGAGATTCGGGGACCATTTTGTGTGTTGTTGCTTGAATCGAATGACATGCAAGTGTGTGAAAAATCATGTGGATATATTCTTACTTCATGTATTAACATGGATTACATGATGGATGTAAATTATATGTTGAAAGAGACTTATCTATGATTATTATTGCGAAGTGTAAAGACTCATCATGCATGTAACATGATATGGCATTTTGAAATACTCCTGCGATTTCAAATGCACGGGACACGCGTGAAACGGGTGCGAGCGCATTTATTACGGTTTTTGAACAGCGTTATATCGAAAGGTTGTCCAATAAATTATATCGGAGGATGTCTAATAAATTAAATTGGAGGGTTGTTCAACAAATCTTATCAGAGGATGTCCAATAAATTATATCGAAGGGTTGTCCAACAAATCTTATCAGAGGATGTCCAATAAAATTGACACGAGGCTGTCCAAACTTACTGAGGCGATAGTCTGTCAAAACAAAAAGATTCTTTATTTTGAAATAATTTTTCTAAGGTTACGTAAAATGCAATGTGTGAAGGAGTTGGCAGGACCCGAGACACGCACGACATGTAAAACTCTTTGAGCAGGGAAATGTGATATTTTTACTTGAATGTGTGTGTGCTTCCACTGTACAGCACTTAGCGGAGTAGCCCTGTAGAAGAATTCACCACATTGCCTACCCCATAGGGAAAATATTTCTGGGCACTGGAGGTACACCCTGGATGAAAATATATCCAAGATCTTAGCAAAAAGGCTAGACAGGCTTATTAAGTGGTTTTAAAATTTAGACATTTATCCAGTTTTACATAAACAGGTTTTGTAGTAAAAACTTATTTTAATTTGTCTAATATTGTGCCAGAAAGCCTTCCAGATCTTTATATCTGCATGCACACATAGGAGTAGAGGCAGTAGATTGGAATTAAATGGGATTGAGAGCTGAGGTGCGCATAAATGCCAAAATGGGCACCCAATGTTTAGGTCACACAGGGATCTTCGGCCGCAGCCAGAGTGCAAGAATGCCAAGAATCGCTACCGGTCTTAGGTTGCGCATAGGAATTCCCTGGGTCGCGACAGAAATTTTGTATGGTTCCTCGTGTTGTAATAGGGAATTTGTCGCGACAGGTTCTCGAGATTTTAAGCCTTAGTGAACCGCCGCAACATGGTTCTCCTTGGCTGTATAGGGTTCTAGTTCTTTTGTCGCGGTCGTGTCGCGATTAAAGATTTTCTCTCGGTCGCGACCGGACTCCGGCCATGACGTAGAGGTCGTGGTCGCGCTGGTTGTGAGCTGGGTTAGTCAAGAGATTTCAAGTCGCGATAGAAAACTGTTGTTTCGCGATAGGATTTCATGGGATTGTGTCGCGATACAGGTATTTTCTTCGCTGTGGACAAAGTTTATTCAAGAGGGAGTTTCATGTCGCTGATTAAAATATTTTTGTGTCGCGACAGGTGCGGCAAAGCACTAAGGCCTAGTCGTGACAGGAAAATTGTGTTGCGACATGGTTGGCTAGGCAGGGAAGACTTATTTCGTGACAGAATATTTTATGTCGCGATAGAATCGCTGGGCGAGGAGAGAAAGAGTAGCTTGGCTGCAGTATTTTTGGGGTCGCGATAGAGCTGCCAAGACTAAAGGGTCTCTTTGTCGTAATGTAACATTTTTATGTTGCAATGCAGTTGGTCGTGCCAGAGGTTTTCTATCACGAATGTATGGTTTTGCGTCGCGGATAGAGCCGCACGGTGGAGAGGTCGTGGACGCCCAAACCGGGTGCCCGCTCGACAACCCGTCAACTCATGGAATATTCGCGGGATGCTCAAGTTACCCGACACCACTCCATGAAAATCGGGCGTAGTCTCCTTCGCACGGGAGCTCTACCCAAGATATCACTTCCTATGGGTTACTTCCCCACCTAAGTGCACATGCATGGGAAAAACAATCACATTCAAGCAATTTCATGAACCTACTCGAATGTCTACATGCCCAAACCCATGTCTCGAGTCCTCACCGACTCTCTCACACATGCCTAAGTCAATATGCGAGTAAAAATATCCAGTTTTCACAACAAAAGCTTTTTGTTCTTGAAAACTTACTACCAAGTTTCGGTAAAAATATTGTACTACCCTCCGAGGAGAATCTGTTGATAACTTCTGAAAATAATGGTATCCCATCCGCGGATCTTGCCTGATCGTCCTCTCCCTGCAGTACCCTTCGAAAATCTCCCAAGTCAAAATTCCTTTCACAAACATTTTCATTTCTGTTTCATTTCATGTCATGCACTCACACCTAATGTTCTAGGCTACCCCAGTGCATATGGAATGCATGATGTCAATCCCAAAACATTTATGCTAATATATTTACATGCATATATATTAACATAATTAATCCAAACAAATCATGTTATTAAATTCACATCAATAACACTAAAATTAGGCTCACAAGGGCTAATTATAAACACAAGCACCATTTTGAATCACTTACAAAATACATTTTCATACCTAAGAAATTCACGCCACTATTCACATGAACGCTGAAACTTTGTGTTGCATTGTCACGTGACATACAACAGGAATCAAGCCTAATTTGTCTAAAGCTGACCGCAATTCTACGCCTAAAAACAAGCTCCTCGTATCATTCCTAACCATTTACATGACTCTATCCAAATATTAACACAAGTAGAAAGATCTCTACCCTGAGTTGTCGAACTCCACTTCAATTGTGTCCAAGGCGTAGCCTCAAAGATAGAACGCTTTTGTTCAAGCCTCCGTCAAAATCGACTGTCCGATCGTGGTGAGCGTGAAATCTAGAGAGTTACCACTCTTCTCTCTAGAAATCAAAACCCAAGCTCATTGCATCTCATTTCCAGCCCCTCACGTTTTTGGTCTCTTTTGAAGAAGATGAACACTATTCATCTTTCGTTTTATTATCATTAAACATCTCAAAAATTCCACTTATGTCCCCTCTTCTTGATTTTTGACATTCTGGTACCATTCTAGGACCATTCATTTCCTCCCCTTCCTTCTACCTAAGTGAAATATGTCACAAGAGTACATGTAGTAGGTGACTTTGGTCACATCACATGTTCTAAACCTGCTTACTACATCCGACACCTCGGTGCCTCGAAAACGTAAAATACATCGTCTCGGGAATTTACTCTAAATTCGACATTGAAGCTAGGATTTCTCATGAGATCTATCTCCCAACTGAAGTCTTGAGCTTGGTTTATCCGAGATCTAGAAAAAATTTGATTTGTACCAAAATTACCGTTTACCCCTTTTCGTAAAATTCACTTTCTCTGGTCTACATTCTCCTCTTTAAAAGGAATTTCACCTAAATTTCAGATAATCACTACGAACACATGCATATGGCAACGTGCACTCTACCATGCACGTAAACTCACATTTAAACAGCTAAACACCAACCAGTACACTTTCATCCTAAACAAGATGATATATGTCCCGCGATCGTGTCCTCTTGCTCCACGTCGACTCCTCCACTCCACCCAGGCCGCCATAGCACCCTCACTAGCCTCACTGTTCGCAAAACCCCGGCTCCCGGGCCTATCCATACGCACACCGTCCCTCCTCGGCGTCCCGATCGCCGACCAATCTCTCCCAATCCACTATACGGGCTGGATCTCGGAGTATTACTCCGAGTACGGAAGACGCGGAAATACCTCGTGGACATGTCACACCCTTTCTCCGATCCGACCCGATTGGCGGGTCCAACCAACCGGATGCTCAAGCACACTAAACCGTGACGCCCCAATCCCGGCATAGGATGCCGGGCGAGGGCCACTTTTTTTTTATCATTTTTTTTTAAAACTTATAACCTTACACTTGCATAATCATAATACGTTAAACAATTAACTTGTATTACATTCGTGAGCAGCGGATTACAAAATATATATACAAGCCTCCAAATACTAAATGTTCAACATTTACAATATTTACATTGGTTTACAAAATTTTCATATATACAAAAATAGACCAAAAGGTTCTAGTAAGACTTATTGGGCTGTGTGGGCCTTTGACCACGATGGATTTGTCCCGTCTTCGTTTTTCCTTTTCAGACGGCACTTTGATTGAACACCCAAAAGCAAGCTTTACGCCTTAGTGGAATATGACTCTATTAAGAGTCACCACACTTTTTTATACAAATGCATATACACATATAACTGTTATTTATTCTTGTCATTTCTCATATATATACTACTGCAACTAAATACTTGGTATCATCTTCTGATATTTTTCATGTGAATTTTTGTACTTACTTTTGTTCTTGTAATCGTATACTATCATCACATGCCAGCTACTATGCTTCCTATACATTCTCTCTTCTTCATTTCTTTTGCATATATCTCATCATTTCTTTATGTTTCATGTCCAGATAAATCTTAGAGTGGATACAGGAATACTATAACTTATGAGGGACCCGAGAAGTATATTCATCGATGAAACAGCGTTGATCCAGGGCCCGTAGGCGCTCGTGAATATATTATACCCGAAGGTATATCACCGTCCGAGACAAGGACCTATTCTACGAGGGCCCAGAGGCGCTGGTGACCCTTTCGTACAATTCGATCCAAACGGGATCTATGTCATTGACCACACTGGTCCCTACTTAATATAACTGATATGTCGCGACTTATTCTTCCTAATAGGCATGCCCATCTATCCCTCTCTACCGCGCTCTAAAGCATTAAATCACCGCAGATTGATGCTCAAGATATATCTCATATTCCCGAATAATTATTGTCATTCGTAATCATATGTGATATATAAATACAATCATTATTCATATCCTTTCATTTTTCATATCTCATTACATGCATAAATAACTTATGCTTATCATGTATGCTTTCTTTATGAGTTATTTATGAATTCATAATAGGCATTCCTAATACAAATAACTATGTTTAATTGCATCGCCTACTGTTTTCCGTGTTTTCTGAACTAATATGAGTTCCAATCTATCGTTATCTATTGATGAATTCTGACTCATGGGCTTTCCATAGAGTCCAACCAAATCGAGTTCAAATGAGCAGCTTATGACCTTCTCGCCGGAGGTCATGCGCAGTCGCCTCGACAAGCCGACCGAGTGACGAGCCGCACCGCCATGACGAGCCTTCTACCACCTTGGCCTGACATCTAATATATTCTCAGTCGGCGCGGATTGACTCAATGGCTTTCCATAGAGTCCAAGAACACCCAAATCGAGTTCAAACGATGAGATATGACCAAGTCGAGGGGGTCACGCAAATACCTTGACGAGCTGACCTGACTGACGAGCTACCTGACCCGATGAGCTCGGTTTGACGCCTGGTCTGACAACTAATATCTCCTCAGGCATATAGATGGATTCTGACTAATGGGTTTATAGAGTCCAAGAACACCCAAATCGGAGTTCGCATCAAGGAGATATGACCTCCGCTGGAGGTCATGCGAAATACTCGACGAGCTGGCCACCGCTAAGGATCATCGCTTCACCGACGACTTTATTGGACGACCCTTGTCCATCGTTTCATCGACGAATTTTTGTTTGATTTAATTGCCCATCAAGACTCACCATCGTTTCATCGACGACTTTTGTTCGACGCACCGCCCATCAGTTGACGACCACTGCTCATTGACGTAATTTCTTGTTTAATACCCTCGTTTTGAATGATCGCTCACGACGAATTTCGTGTTGAGACCCGTTTTGACCACTGCTCACTGACACCCCTTGTTTGACGAATCTCGTTGACCACTGCTCACCGACGACCCTACCCATTTGACTGCTCGCAGCAAAAAGACCATAACTTGGTCATCAAGTCCGAAACAAGAAATTGAAAAGCCAACATCAAGTTTATTGATGTGGGATACAATTTCACAGAAGAACTTACTGCCAAATTCCTTTATTTCTGGTTCAAAACTCGTTCTAAGGTCCGCTTGACCTAATCGTTAATCGAATTCTCACTGGATGAATGGGCTGACCCCAGTAAAAGGACTATAACTTAGTCTACAGAGGTCCAAATCGAGAAATTCAAAAGCCTAACATCAAGTTAATTGATGTGGCTACAATTTACTATAAGGACTCACTTCGAATCTCCCTATTTCTGGACCCAAAACCCCGTTCTAAGATCCAGCTACTGCATATGATCGAAAATAGGAAATTTTCTGGGTTCAACTTGTAACTAGACCCTTCTTAAACCACATATCTAGGATCCTTAGATTCTTCTCAACTTAACTTGACAAGAAATGAGATTGGGAGTTTCAAACCCCAAGACATGTGTGTCACATAAATATTCACAATCTCCATACTGTAATCTCTTTCTTCTTCTTCTTCTTCCTTTCTTCTTCTCTTTCTCTTTGTTCGTATTTGCTCTTTTTTTCCAAGACCAAAAATGAGATATTTATTTTGGTCTTATCCCCTTTTTTATTTATCTTCAACTAAAGGAGAAACTTCTCCTCTTTCCTTTAAGCCACTTGTCTCTTACACAATTTTCATCCTTACTTCATTCTAATATCTTTCTTTTATACTCAGTCCTTCAACTCTTCTAATATTTGAAATCAATTTAATAATATTTTTACAATAGCCTCAAATCTTTCTTTATTATTTGTAATTTAACTTATGCATATTCCTACTTTCGTTTTATCTTTATTTTATTCCGAATAAATATACTTGTTGCTTATTATACCCAAAATATGTTATAAAACTCATAGTGGTATAATTTTGGGTGTTACAGACACCGACACGCCAAGAAGCCACTCGCACGCTACAGTGCCTACCCTCTCGAGTATCTCGAAGGGTCCAATGAACCTAGGCGATAGCTTCCCGCGCTTGCCAAACCTGACCACTCCTCTCTTAGGCATCACCTTCAAGAAGACGCGTGTGGGTCACCAACCCGAACCCATACGACGCCAGACATCCTCAGATAGCTCTTATGCCTGGCCCAGCCGTGAGAAGACGCTGTTGTATTAAGCTCACCTTCTCGGAGGTGTCTCTAATCAAATCAAGACCAGTGATAGAGCTATCTCCCACCTCGGTCCAACATATTGGCAGATTCGCACGCCTCCCATACACGCCTCATATGGTGCCATTCTCAGATATCGTCGATAATCGTTGTCAGGACGACCCACCAAGGGCAAGTGCTCTTCCTCCCACCACCCTGCAGGATCCGTGACGATGCTCAAGATGTCCTCTAACGCCTGTATATAATCCACACAACATGTAACCCTACACAACCCTTGCTTGGTGTGCAAACGCTGACCTTCCCAAGGTCATAATCATTGACAATCCAATGGACCGTCAACCTAGTCCATGTCATAAATGACATCCATATACCGAGCTCTTGCCGGCTCAACAACACCCAATGCAATTTCCAAAGGGGTATCCAAATCTCAAGTCACTCCCGACTCCTATTACTCAACCCTAAGTCTACGTGATAACCATGACCAGGTTTTCATCTCGAGTCACTCTACCCTATCACTCAACTCTAAGTCACGCGGATAACTCGACCGTGTGTTTTCATCTCGGGTCACTCCCGACTCCTATCACTTAACTCTAAGTCTACATGATAACTTGATCGTATGTTTTCATCTCTCGGGCAAAAGAACTTTTCTACTAATAACGCGAACCTTCTTATATCCACAATGTAAATTGATATTCCACGGTCTCTTACACCCACGAAGTTTCTGATTTCCACAGTCTCTTACACTCACGTAGATTTCTGATAACTCCACTCCAAGTCTCTTACACCCACACATAAATTTCGAAATAACTCCATAAGTCTCTACACCATGGTAATCTGATAGCTCCGGGTCTCTTATACCCACACAGAGATTTCGGATAACTCCACGGGTCTTTACACCCACACGTAAATTTAATAACTCCACTCCGGTCTCTTACACCTGGCTACGTAAATTGATAGCTCCCTGGTCTCTTACACCCAATACGTAAATTTCGAATTTCCTCCACGAGTCTCTCTTACACCCAATACGTAAATTCGGATATTCCCTGCCCTTACACTCCACACAGACCTTTCGATACTACCGCTGGTCCTTCACCTAACCTGTGCTTCTCACCTTAGGGATTAACGACCTTTCGCTGGCCAACACACACTACTTCATTTCCCGATTTGAACTATAAGTCTTCATCGACGAGTCCCAAAGACAAACCCAGCCCACACTCACCAAGAGTGGTGAATGACCATACCATGCACCCACACCCGACTCGACGCGACAGTTACCGTGCACATGAACGCACGATACACCACACCCCAACCTGGGTCCACCGGCGAGCAGTAATCTGAGATCTCTAACTCACAATCCCGACCTATCATGCGTCAATCCTCACCCACGTCCTATGGAAGAACATCCACACCTGGCTTCTCTAAAGGCCTCAACCTCTAAGCCCAAACCTATCACACAAGATGCATTAATGAACATGATGCATTAGAAAACAAATGCGGGTATAAAACGTACCCTACACGTCCGGCTGATCTGCATGCTCAACCTCTGTACCATGAGGCCTTTGCCTCCTAGACAATTCGCTCATATGCCCAGCCGCGACAATGGAACACGTTATCTGCCCAAATGACCCGAACTCTCTACTATTAAACCCCGTGCTCAACCCCGACTCCACGCTCCGTCCCGGCCTATGTGACCCGCCTACAGCTTACCAGGTTCCTCGCAAGCGCACTCTCGAACTGACACGGTTCCCCGACCTACGCAGGGGCGGAGAAACAAATTAAGTCCTTCCTCGTCTCTACCGACGGATCGTGTCTGCACTAAAACCCCGGGATCCCCGGCCTCTGGGGCACCTTTCTCTTATGTCCTGCCACTGCAATGGTAGCACACCATTCCGTACATCCCGACCGGCAACCCTAACCCGTCTCACCGATGATCGGGACCCGCGTGAACCCACAACCTCGATTCCCGCTCTCCATGGACAATCCCGTAGAAAGTCCAAGTTGCTCGCAGAAATAACACATCTCGCCCGCCCCGACCAAATGTACCATCCCGCCTCGGTCCTAATGACCTCGGCCCTATCTTGGATATCCTTACGAAACAGAAGTCTTATGTTTCTTTCCCTGGTTGGAAGAAGATGAATCTTCCTTCCTCTTAGTACTAACACCCATATCTTGGATGCCTCGTATGTCATCTATTCCTCCCTGGCCGCCCTCGCGCACCACCGTGCAATAGCAAAGAACAGAATCCCTACAAATTTCAAGAAGGCCCGCGATCAAAAGCCAATGGTGCCTGACCAGTACCTCGTGGACGATCTCTATGTCCTTGCCCTCGACTAGCCATCTACACATGTCAAATGACAAGTTAAATTCTAATGCAGTATCTCTAAGGCGCAAACACAGCCTCAAGACACTATTCACATATAGAACACATTCCATACACAATGTCCTTACATTCATAGGAATTGCAAGACAATAATTCCACATTAAATCATTTTTAATAACAAAAAATTTATTTTAGAAAATTTCATTTTAAAAGATTTTTATTTGATTTTATTTTATTTTATTTTATTTTTATTTTTATTTTATTTTTTTTCATCTCCAATAGCATCCTTGCTACTCATAAATGCAGTAGCTTAGACCACTATACTTCATACAACTCAAAATTTTTATGAGTTAAAATTTTACCCTTTTCTTGTGAAAAAACTAGAAATATTTCCAGAGTTTCACACAACACACCGCCTTATGTTCAAAACTGAACCACGTCTTAAAAAAAAAAAAAAAAGAAAAAAAATATATATATATATATATATATATATATATATTCGTTTCAATTTTAATTACTTTGCTAAAAATTCGAACACCTAAGGTTATATTTTCTCGACCCTAGTGTTCAACGTCTCCTATGCTACTCTCACCAGCATACAAATCACACACCATACAACACATGATCACACATAAACACCATGCATGCAGTGTTCTTAATCTTGTCTCGTGACTTCCTAGGGTAATCACTATTTCCTAAACCCTAACATCGAAGCAAATTAAGTCAGTGATGTTCTTATACCTCAATGACCATGGCCTAAGCCCAAGTCCCTCAATCCCTAGGTTTTCATTTACCTATGCTCTACACCAACCGAGTTCTAGTAATCGCTTATCTTACTCATAATAAGTCAGACGCCTACAACCGGGGTGTCTCGTTGACAACCTCAATAACTCAAGGGAATACTGCGGGATGCTCCAAGCTACCCGACACCACTCATGAAAATCTGCAGTCTCCTTCAGATGGGAGTTTCCCACCCAAGGTACAAACCTGTCCCAACAAGCTTCAATGACCACAGTATCCACATGCGAAAGTATAATAACGCTACTGGGCCCCGCATCACCTCCCTCACAAAATATCCAATCAACTATCTTACATGGTTCAAGAGCAACACATTACTTTAATACAAACATATATTAAAAGTTTACAATTTCTAATACATGCTATACACACAAAGCCACAAGTCGGCTTTCTTTCAACACGCGCCCTAGTGAGTGCCACCTTCTCGATCGCTTCTCTTTACTAAATGGTGACTTCGACAGGTGAGCAAAGTCGTAAGAGATAATTTCCTACATGGGTTACTCCCCACCTAAGTGCACATGATGGAAAAAATCACATTCAAGCAATTTCACGAACCTACTCGAATCGCCTACATGCCAAAACCCATGTCTCGAGTCTCACCGACTCCTCACACACGCCAAGCCAATATGCGAGTAAAAATATCTAGTTTTCACAATGCTTGTTCTTGAAAACCACACCGAAAGTTTCTGAAAATATCAGACTACCGAGGTGAATTGTCGGATAACTCTCCAAAATACCATAGTCCATCCGTCAACTGTCGGTAGCCCCTCCCGTGCAATTCTTCAAATCTCCGGGTCGAAATTCCTTTTCACAAACATTTTCATTTTTGTTTCCATTTCATGTCATGCCCTCACACCTAATGTTTTAGTCGTCTGTACCATACTGAATTTACGCTAATCCCAAAACATTTATGCTAATATATTCATATGCATATATATTAACATATCGCCATCCAAATCAAATTATGTTATTAAATTCACATCAATAAATACCAAAATTAGCTCATTATAGCTAATTCAAACAAAACAATTCATTTTTGAATCACTTACAAAATACATTTTCACACCAAGAAAATCATGTCATTTTATTCATTATGAACAAAGGGAAAGTTCCAAGGGTTAATGCTCACTACCACACAAATAGGAATTTTCTACTCTGCCTTCAAAGCTGAGACCGAATTTACGATCAAACAAGCCTCTAACATTCATAACCATTTACATGGCTTCCAGCCAAAGATTAACACAAGTAGAAAGATCCCTACCTTCGAGTTGTCTGACCCACCAAATTGGTAACCACGCAGAATTTCACGCAAGTAGAACACTGAGTTTGTCTGTTTAAACCGACGGCCCCATCTACGAAACTAGAGAGAAGGCACATTTTCTCTCTTAAATCAAAACCCAAGCTCACTCGCATCTCATTTCCAGCCCCTCACAAGCTTTTATTCTTTTTGGCAAGATGAACATTGTTCATCTTTCGTCTTATTATCATTAAACATCTCAAAAATTCCACTTATGTCCCCTCTTCTTTATTTTTGACACTTGGCACTATCTAGACAATTCATTTCCTCCTCTCTCTACTCATGAAACATGTGTCATAAGAGTACATGTAGTAGGTGACTTTTGTCACATCAAATGTCTCTCAAACACGTTTTACAGCACCCGACACTCGGTGCCTCTAAAAACGTGAAATTTCGACTATCTCGGAATTCGACGAAATTCGACATGGTAGCTAGATTTCGCGAGAAGATTCCAACAGTGAAGTCTGTTTCGTCATCCGAGATCTAGAAAAATATCATATTTTTATCGAAATTACCGTTTTACCCTTCGTAAAATTGGAATTTTTCACGCCTTCCTTAAAAGGCTTTATGTCGCGATACAGGTACAAACGGAGGTTTCAGGTCGCAATGTGAGAAATTCTGGCGTCGGACTTTACCACAAAGGTGAAGAAATTATGTCACGATTGAGTATTTTTATGTCGCGATAGAGTTGGCCAAGGCAAGGAGAAATTATGTCGTGACAGAGCAATTCTATGTCGTGAAAGAGTTGGCCATGGTAGGGAGAATTTTGGTCAAGATGTGAGGATTTTATACTACACGTAGCCGGCCACAATGTAAGGGTTTATACCGCCACGATGTAGATGGCATGTAAGATCGCGCACACACTACGCCTTGTGCCGTGGTTGTATCGTGACGTAGCTCGTCAGCTGATGAGTAGCCTCTATGTCGCGACCGACATTCTAGGTCGCTGAACAGCTCAGGTTCTGATGATGGAGGTCAAGGTCACGACATGGCACAGCCGGGTCGCGACAGAGTTGGCACGACAGGGCCTGGGTGCTCGACGACAACGCTTTAGGCGTGCACACTACAGGGCACTACACGCACGACCAGGATTGTTACGACAGGCCAAGGAGAGAGATTATGTGTTGCGATAGGACTTTTCTCATTACAAGAGATGTGTAGTCAGGGAGAACTAGGTCGCATACACGAAGATTTTAGGTCGCAATAGAGTTCAGTCATGGTAAGAAGATTCCATGTCGCGATGGATTCATCTGTGTCGCGACATGAAATGGACACTGCGCGAGCGGAATCTTGTCGCAATAAGGCACAACAGGCGCGATGAGGCGCCACTGTGTACCGACAGAGACGCTTTGTCACCCACGATAAGAGTCTGCCGCACGATCAAGCATGTGTGCTAATGGGATGCGAAAGACGATATAAAGAATAAGCGATAGTGCTCTGACACGACAGAGATTTCTCTGCCATGCACTTGCATGTAAGCCAAAAAAAAGGCCCTGATTTGGGGCGTCATATAAGTTGTATTTATAAATTTTAAAACGCAAGTCCACATGCTGAAGTTGTTGTTAGAATTAAAGTTAAACAAATGATTATTATAACAAATGCTTAAGGTCAAATTTTTAAAATATAATAAATTATTTGTAATTTTTTTTAAAACATTTGATATACCTTTAACTATTTTTTTTTTTTTTTATTGAAATACTAACATCAGCATCATTTAACACTAATTAGTCCATATTTATATAAGAGAGGTTTTTTTTTTACTTCACTTTTTACTCTTGCATCAGATAAGTGGGCTCCAACTGCCAAATGATCAAATTAGCCTCATTTCACTGGTCGGCCTATAAGCCCTCGTTGACAGTCAGCCGGCCGAATTTAATTTTTTCAAGGTCTGGTCACCCATCGCCGATATCAAGGTGCCCGACGCCCAGTGACAGCCAACGGCCAGATAAGTGGTTTGAAGGCCCAGAGTATGTGCTGAAGGCCTTAGAGGCGTGTCCACGGGCCTCTTCCTCCTCCCTCTCGACGAATCCCACGCCGCTTCACAAGAGCCGAAGCAGGTGCATCGACGCCACCGACGACGGCCTCCACGCCTTCTCCCTCCACCGCCTCCTTCTCTCACGGTTTCGCCTTACGATTCCGCCGCCGACGGTCTCGCTTCTCACTATCTTGAACCGCCTTCTTATAAGATTCACCTCGCATCGGCCGGATCAGAACACGCCGTCGACTCGCCGCCACCGCCGAGCGCCTGCCATCAAGGATCTTTCACACGCTGACTCTTATCCTCCAGCGCCAAGTCTCTCAGTGCCCAATAGTATGCCTGAGTCTGATAATCAATCCACGCCAAGAGCCTCCAGCCATGCGTAAGGTGGCACACATGCCAAAGCCAGTGGTAGAACCCAGATCATCACCGAGATCGTAATGAGAATGTAACGAGACCGCCTGCTCTATCGCAGCCATCGCCCCGACCAGAAGTTCTGCGCCTGGGTTGTGGCTTCCCACTTACACGGATCACGTGTCCGCCATCGCCAACTCCTTCGTATCGGAGTCAGCACTCTGACGCCGGAGCAAATCCCAGACAGACGACTTTGGCACTCACTGCTTAAGGGCCTCTGCCTGATAGATCAAGCTTTAGACAGCCTCACGCCCCGGGCTTCTAAACCAAGCCTCGGGCTGCATCCGGGCTGGGGCCTCGCGGGGCCTGGGTGCCCCATGATCTCGGCCGCCCCACCGGCCCCAATGAGCTGCGCCCCGCCCGCCCTTGAACCTTGCTTCAAGAAGGCTCGGGCCTCTGCCGGATCGAGCCAAGCCCACCCACGCTCACCAAAGGCCTCGCCCCGCTGGCATCACTGAAGATCACCGCCCATCATTTAGAACTTTGCATCCTCATCAACCATTATCTAAGGAACCAAACTTTAGGGGTTATTTATATTTACCTGAAGAGGTTAAAAAATAATTTAAACATTGTATAAAATTAAATTATGGACTTTAGATTTATTTTTTATTTTTCTTTATTTATTTTTATTTCATTCATTTTTATTTTCTTCAAAGTTTTTCAATACTCAAACATAATCACCCTTTCTCAAAACCAAACCATTTAATAAAAAACATGAATTTTGGATCACACTAAGATAATTTCTTCTATATTTTAACAAAATATATATATTTTTGAAAATTTGATTGTAAACAACCATGCTATCATGTGGGTCGATTAATTGCATGAGAATTGACAATTGCTTAAACACATCCTCATGTGTTCTAACTCAATATTTTTCGGGCTTTTATTTGGGGCTAATATCTTTTTTAGTTGTCACATGAATGTAAACCCACTTAATTAGTTTTAAGCAATATTTTAAGAATTTTTTGTGGGATATATTTTAATTAAACTAACCTATATTGCGACCCTTAAAATATTTTCAAGATAGTCTTGTAGGCTAGGTAGATCTTCTCATCCTCAGATTAATTTTCATCCAAATTTTTTAAAATTGAAAAATCAATTAAAAACATGTGAACGAAAGTTTTTTTCTTTTCTATAAACCTTTTTCTTGATTCTTATTAATTTTATCTTTTTGCTCTATGCATGTTGTTATTGGATAACCCTTCTAACAAGATCTTTTACTTGATCATATTTAAACTTAACTGTCAAATAAAACCAGCCATTATCATCAAATTATAGATTAACCAAACATTGATTCAATAACAGGTCACTACTTTTGGAATAGTATGTTATTGAATAAACAAAATAAAATTTAATAATAGGATTGACGGCCAAGTCTTACTGTCATGTTTTGATTTGTTGTCCAAGTTCATTTTAACTTAAATATTCTCTTATTATTTGAGGCTGATTATCTTAGTTAAAAATTAAAGTGTCTATTTAATTTATTTTTAAAGTATTCAATTTTCTCATTTAAATATAACTGTTTGGGAGACTTATACATTTCCTTTATTTTAATTATTTATTAAAAATTCATTTTAAACAAAAAGAGATTTTATTGAGAAAGAATTTTTCAATAGTTAATTAATTTTAATTAATTAATTTTACTTTTTCTCTCAATTTGTTGGAGAGTTCCATTGGAGACCACCTATCTGGATTATTTTGTAAAATCAAGAGTATTTATTGAACCCAAAAAACAATTAATCAATAATCAAAAGACCCAATAAATACATTATAGAATAAAAACTTTATTGAACAAAGAAGCATATCATTCATATAATATAAAAAACATACCTGACATGGATCCCAATTACGGCTACAATTGTCTCTAAAACTGTAGGATGAAATCAAAGAAAATGTAGCTGAAGATGACTCTTTCCTCTTCTCCAAGTGTGTTCTTAAAAACCCTTATTAAATTATTATATGACCTCTATTTTTATTTTTATATATACATATATATATATATATATGGTAGAGTATATAGAGAGAGATAGAGTAGGAACATATGAATATCTGCCATCTAATGGCTACCAAGTTATGGAGAAATAAAACCATTGGCTCAACATAGATCCTTACAATAAAGATACCAAACTTTCTTAGCCGTCCATTGGCTTTCAATCAGTGATTCACCAAACACCACCACGCTTCAACAAAGTAATATCGTAGTGCATACTGCACGCGATCAAGCTTCCACAACTCGAAGAATAAGGACTACTTTATCCTGATCTCTCTCAATATTTTGAAAACATTGGCCTTGGAAAATCCAGCCATCTCTTACAACTTCAGGTGTTACTAGGAAGAACATGATTACACATTGAACATTTTCTGATGTAGCTTAATATGGCATGTCGAGACAACTTCACTCACTGATCATCATGGCATCTGTATAGCCAAGACATAAGACAGCCTCCAGATCCTCACATCAAATGGCAACAACAAATCGCTTATCTCAACTAATAGGTCAAAGATTATTAGCCACGAGCAAAACATCAACATAAAACAAAGAATATGTATTTGCCCCACTAACTTATGAGAGATGATTGATCAACTATGTTCCCTCCTTAAAATCATGCCATGTGAAATCCCATCAAACTTTGAGATTGTCATTGCTGTGAAGCTGGTTTTTAAACCATAAATGGATTTTGAACTTTGCAAACCATGGCCTTCTTCCCAACCTCCTCAAAACCAGTAGGTTGAGACATGTAACATCCAACTAAAGTCCATCTGAAATCACTCACATCCATTTGATGGAACCCAAGTCTAATTGTTTACCATAATCATAATAATGCTAAAAAGTCTTTCTAGTGGATCGTATATAAAGGTTTCCTTGAAATCAATACCTCTCATTGACTATAAATCCTTACTATTAATTTTATTTGTTATATTCATCATCTTTAAGATCACGCTGTTAGTCTTGAATACCCATTTACTCACTGGGTCTCCACAACCATCCGGAAAATCTACCAAGCCCACACTTTATTTCAGAATACGAAGTCAGTTCATCTTCATTGAATAAAACCCAAAAGTCGGGATCGAGGATCACAGCAATGGATTCTTGTGTGGTCGATCTATACACACCCACATCATACTCATGCTCCTACAAGTAGACACTTTATTCATTCGAAATCAGGGCTCACGCCTCTCCACCTCCTCATGGGCATATTTATGCATCACATCTGGCTACAGTTTACATCTGGATTGTTTCATATATAATGGTTGAACGCATCCTCAATTGTTTCATTATCAAGATACACGATATATCAAATGTATAAGAGATCTTGGTAATAATAGCATGAATAAAACCATGTTCTTTGAACACAATTTCTCGCCCTTTACGTCACCAAGATTATCCTCAAAATGGGGATAGCTTGATTTGACTAAATCACGGTAATTACAGCACGTGAGTCGTTAACCCGACACCACATAACCAAGGTCTTTTCAGACCATGATTAAAATTTGATGAGTCTCTGTAATAGAGTCACTAAAAATACAAACTATATAAAAACTCCGCAACATACCAATATAATACAATGACCTCATCAAGTTCCAATTATGAGAGTGAAAGTGGCCTAACCGCCTAATTCCATCCACACTATAGAATATACAAAGACTAATTACCATAGTAATAAGAGTTATCATAATACTCTTGCAATATTACAATTAGGAACAAGGTTGTTCCAGCACATAATTCCTTTACACAAAATATGTTAACTAGTTTGTTCCTAAGCCTACAAAAATTAATTACAAGCCACACTCGCTTTTTCAGAATCGCAAGCCTCATGATATCCAATTCATACACCTCATTTAAAGGGTCCCACGATCAGTGAGCAATGCCCAAGAAGGGTAATCTACAAGGGCTACTCCCACTAAGTGCTCATGCAATGCCATGTTCACATAATCAAACATCTCAACTAAAATGCAATCTTACCATAATGCCTACATGCTATGAATGGCGTCACTCACCATGCCTTTAACACTATCCACCACCCTCACACATGCTTATGCTGCTATAAAAAACTTGTCATTGGTGTTTCACCAATGATCTTATCCAAACAAAGTTTTTTATTTTGAAACCATGGACATCCTCCGATAAACTTCTTTATTCAAAGCCATTGACAACCTCCAATAAACAACTTTATTCAAAAGCACGATAAGCCTCCATAAACCGCTTGACCCAAAAGCATTTGACAAGCCGATAAACCGCTTAATAAAGTATCGACAGCTTCATAACTACTTAATTAAAAGCATTAACAGCTCTCCAATAAACCGCTATTCAAAAGCATGGACAGCTCGGGATAAACAAATTTATTCAAAGCTATGAAATGCACCAGAGACTCGTTTGATCGAGTCCAAAGTACCAAGATCACCACCCACTCACCAAGAATGATGAATGATTATATCGCACACCATTAATGCAATGTCCCCTGCATATGAAATGAAATTATGTCATTCCATGCCTATACCATGCCATATATATAATATAGCGATGACATTTAAACCATGCATATGCCCATGCATCATCTCGGACAATCATATCAATTAACATATAATTTGGGGACAAACCACACAATACATTTAACATATTATACACACATATATTGACATCATTAAGTCTATCAACACTTCAAGCAATGACTTACATTATACTTAGGCTTAATTGCGGACACCATGTCCACAAATAGCCTACAACTAGTCATGTAATGGCCTTGTTCATACACAAACACACCAAATAAACCATTAGAACACACAATTTGACTTCCAATAATAATTTCAACCAAGCAGGTCACTCAATTCAAGAAATGATATACTACAATCATATACCAATTGTGGCAAAAATCTGGACACAATTCATTAAACAGCTTAAGTTGTAGTAGTCCTGGAAAACGGACCATAACTTGAGTTATAGAGGTCCGATTTGAGTGATTCAAAAGCCTAACATCAATTTCTCATATAGAGATACAATTTCCTTGGAGGATACTAGTCCAAATTCTCACTTTTTCCAAACCGAAAATAGGTCCCAAAAATCTAGACAATAGGTTCGGCCAAACAAGGCTGCCTATGGCAGTCCTGGAAAAAGGACCATAACTTGGGTTATAGATATTCAATTTGGGTGATTCAAAATCCTAACATCAAGTTCTCAGATAGGGCTACAATTTCCTTGAAGGATACTAGTCCAAATTCTCCTTTTTTCCAACCGAAAATCAGCTCCAAAAACTGGACCCATAACCCATTAATTTGCCAAATAGCCCCTGAAAAGGCAACAAACTTAGGCATTAAACTCAACTAACAGCCCTGTAGAATGGAAAATAAACCAAAGAAAGAATCCTTACCCTTGAGTTTGAGATGAAATCAGAAGTCCCAATAACACTCTCCCAAACCCGTAACCTTTGATTTCGAACCTCCCTTGAATCCTCTAAGAAAACCAAATTGTTTCTGCACTCACGCCGTAGCCCTCACAAGTAGATAAACTTTTGTTCCGGGGTCCACGAACCCGACAGACGAAACCCCTCTCTCTCTCAATGCACCAAACCAAATGAAATGGATCCTTCCTTCTTTTTTCTCATTTCTTTAACTCATTTTAATGTTCAAATGGTTGGCCCACATCGCACCACGTGTCGTGATTTTTCCAGGTCTGTTTCTAGCCCGAAACAATTTATTTCATCCCGATTCAAGTTCAATTTATTTTAAACGAACTTTACTTAATTTATTTTCCTCTATCAAAATTTTTCTTAAAAATCCCGTTTTTTGGGGTCCACAAGGCACCCGACGCTCCAAAAATAGTGAAAATATGACAATGTCAGAATTTAATGAAATTCGTCTGGATAACTAGATTTCACGAGGCGAATCCAACGGTAAAGTCTGTTTCATCATATCAGATATAGAAAAATTTTCAGGCTTCCCTAAACCCTTTCAGGAATTTTACTGTTTTTGCTATTTTTCAGAAAAATTAATATTTTCCCAGGTTTTAAATCTTTTGTGACCATAGCTCATACGGAGTCTTATGAACAGACTTACAAGACACTTGGTTCAAAATATAAGTTGCAGTTTTCAAAGCTTCATCCCACAAGAACTCAAGTAGTAAGGAATTAACAAGCATACATTGCACCATATCAAGACGCGTGCGATTCCTCCTCTCCTCAATCCCATTATGTTGAGGAGTACCAGAAAATGTATAATGAGCATCAATGCCACATTCCTGAAGGTACTTTGCAAATAGTCTAAGGTTGTTTCTCTTCTCATCATATCTACCATAATATTCATCACCCTTATCAAAATGAACCACTTTGATCTTCTTCCCTTGTTGGAGCTCAACTTTAACTTTGAAAGCCTCCAAAGAGTCAAACTTCTCTAGAATGAGCTCGAAAAAATCATAATGGGAATAATCGTCAATGAATGTGATGAAATATATGTGGCCACCTATAGAAAGAGGAGTGAATGACCCACAAATATCTGTAGGAATAACCCCAAGCAACTCGGTGCATCTGTCAGTCTTGGCATTCCTAATCTTAGTGGTCAATTTACTCTTGATGCAATCTACACAGGTATCAAAATATGAGAAATCAAGATCCTGGATCTCATCCATTGTCTTTAATTCTTCGTTTGGAAATACGACCTTTATCGCTTATGCCAAAGAGTATAAGACTTTTCATTCAATTTCAAATGCTTTGTACTACTAACATTATTAATAGTAGGAGAAAAGAAAGCAAACTATACAACTCTAATCTGTAAAGACTCCCATAAAGTGTTTCATTTCTAATCAATAAAGATTCTCAATATGAATTAACTTTTCTAGTTCAAAAAAGAAAACTATATCCAAGTCTATCCAAAATAGGTACATATATCAAATTTCTCCTAATGGATGGTATGGACTCCTTTGTATATTTCTTGCTAACAGCATCCAAGAACTCCTTTGCATTCTTAGTCTTTGGAATGCAGCCATAAATGGAGTCCCATATGAGCCATTTATCATCAAACAACAATCAAGTAGAATACTCCTAACTCATATGACTTTTCTCTTTGCGAATCCCGACAAAGAGGTTTTCGAGGAGCTCAACTTACAGTTAAGTTCGCTTCATAATTCAAATTCATCATGAGTGATTTAACCCATTGCTTGTAATTAGTCCCATTAAGTTTTGTAATGGCAAAGAACTGAGGAAAGCTCAAAGCTAAAGAACAAACAAGACGACAATGTCAAAAAATGTATGTAAAACTAGGACATGCAAATTGCTTCATCCTTCAACTTACCAAATGATCCACAAAAGTGGTCACCAAATGCTAAAGTTTATAAAAAAACTCATACATGTGATAAGAACACCACCACCTGTCACATCTAAATGCGCATCGGGAGCAGAGTAGTAAAATTCACGGTTCATGACACTTAGTGAAATCTCTTCACCATACTACAAGATCCTACCAAATAATCAAGTATCGATAGACAACCAATTATCCTAGATGGAGTCTTAGAAAATTGATGTGCAAGACGGAGAAATTACGCTGCACGAACAATTACAAAAAAAAAAAAAATCCGATATGGTCAGACTCACAAGAGGCAAGTTCTTAAGCATTTAGTATTTCTCAAAATTTACCCAAGTGCAATAATACTAATAATTTTATTCCCAATATAATATTATAAATAATCATAAATAGCATAAACATAAATTGCAAAAGTAATATGTGAAAAAGAGTAGTAAAATTATTATAAAGTTGGGAAAAAAATTCAATTATGCCAAAAACCAAATTTAATGCTTAATGAGATACGTTTCTAGTTGTTTCTAATTTCATATTTTTCTATCAGTATCCCGACAATTAATGAAGTAAACATATTTTAAAAAATAATTTGATATGGCAAAAAACACAGCTTCTCATACATATGAATTAAATAAATAAATCATAAAAATATAATCTATATTAAGAAATTTTAAGAAACAATTATCAATCAAATAAAATGATTGATATGACAAGAGAGAAAAGGCATTGATTACCAACCAAAATGAATAAAAACAATTTTTTATTATTCAACTTTCATGTTATTTCTTTTCAAAAAATTAACCTGCTATGAATCAACTCTGTGTTTTATTTTATGTTTCAATGCGTCCAAAAAAGGTTTTGATGACTTTTTTTATTGTAATATAGAAATCTAATATCTAATGTTGTCATTCATGTTATTCAAAACAATCAAACATTTTTCATAGGGAATTGTGTTAATGAGTTGATTTATAAGGAATCAAAAATCAATCAAAATAATAATGATGGAACCCTAGGTTTTATTTTGCCACGGAGAATTGTGATCTATTCACAACTGCAACCCTAATACTTTATAACTTCATGTTTCAAACATCATCTCATTATTCCAGTCCAAATAAGTCTAGAGACAAAACCCATAAACAGTAAAAAATTGTAGAAACACAAGAACTATATAGAGGGAAAAATAATTACGAACAAAACCCAAAAAATAGAAAAATAAAATTGATAGCTTCAATGCTAATTAAAATGGCTCTGATATCAATTGCTCTGGATTATTTCGTAAAATCAAGAGTATTTATTGAGTCCTAAAAACAATTTATCAATAATCAAAAAACCCCAATAAATATATTACAAAAAAAAATTATTGAATAAAGAAGCATATCATTCATAGTCTACATGCCTGATATGAATATGTAATTGTTGGCTACAATTTGTCTCTCAAATCTATAAGAGATGATATCAAAGAAAAGTTAGAGTTGAAGATGACTCTTTCCTTCTCTTAAAGTGTGTTCTACAAAACCCCTTATTAAATTCTATGACTCTATTTACTCTTATATATATAGCACAAGGGAACAATTGGGATTTGGTCCAATAGGCTTACCAAAGCAAGAGAGAAGATAGAATCATAGGCTCATAACTAGTTAATATTAAACCATCATATAAATGACCCATAATTAATATGCACAATTACACAATTAAAATTGTAATATGATATTATTTAGTCCATAATTAATAAATTAATCTTACACCCCCTTTTCCTTTCACTTTACACCTTGAGCTCTCCCATCCATGGATAAAAATGTCAGATATATCGATGATATATCGTGTATCGACGAGGTTCGAAGAAAAATTAGGGACCGATAATCGGTCGATGGAAATATCGCCAGAAAATCAAGAATATCGGTGATATATCACTGATATATCAACCGTCAATTGAAAAATCATGGATAAATTGGGTTTGCTTTGCACGAGCACGTAAGGGGCAAAAAAAGTCGAGATAATCATAAAAAATCAACGATAAATCTTGATATATCGGGATATATTGGTGATAAATCCGCACTATATCATTGATTTTTTCTTTAAAATCGACTTTTTAAACCAATATCAGAAACCAGGAAAAATTTTCTATTTTTCTAAAAATGGCAAAACGGTAATTTGTCGTTATAGTACAAGGAAAATCGAAATTTCCTTATGCTCTGCCACTGAATCCGACCACCAATAAATTATCCTTACAGAGTTTAGTTACCCGACGACCATGCTTGAATTCTGCGGGCGGCCGAAATTTCAATGAAATTCAAGGTGAGAAGGGTAAATGACATGACAACGTGTGGAACGATGCCACATGGTATCATGACTTAACTTAGGGACATGTGGAAAATGCGACATGGTGAGACCATATATGGTCTTGAAAAGATCAAGTGAGGAGTGGATGAATGATGATGAGTGGGTTAGGTGTCATAGATGACACTTGTCACCTAAAGGCCAAAACAAAAGGGGACACATGGGAGTCATGTGTCACACCCCTAAAGAAAGATCAAGTAGTGGATAAGAACGGATGTAGGAAAGGAGAGAAAGGAAGGAAAAGGAAAGGGGGAAAAGAAAAGGGGAGAGGAACAGATGAGTGATTGACAACACTTCCTTAGATCTCCGACAAAGCGACAGTCAAAACTCGTCGGAGCAAGAGGCAAAGTTTATCTACGCAACGAGAGCTTCTTGTAGGTACCAAGATCTGGAGTTCATCAAAACCCTTCCTAAGAGGCAGGGTTCTCTCCTACTCAAGAAGGTCCTCGCTATGGGCCACTCTGATATTATAGAGGGGTAGCCCCAACTGGGTAACATTTAAGAACGTTGTGATCAAATCATGGAGAATCACTGACTACTGTCATCTCTATTCTAGAAACCGCAGCCTCCGAAGTAGGTCAGGTTTGCCGGAAAAATACCGGCTTCGGGTATGATGATTTTCAGAGTGGGCCAATGCCGACACGGGATCGACGATGCCACGAACCTGTGTGTACTGCTCGGGGTCCTAACACTAAGATTCGCCAGGTGTTGTCATGATTGAATGACATGCAAGTGTGTGAAATATCATGTAGATATATGTAGAAATTGATGTGTTTACATGGGTTACTATGGATAAATCAGATGTTGTAAATATGATTATCCATAAATCATGTTAAGCCAGATGTAAATTCATCATTGATGTAACACGAAAAGAACACGATCGACATTCAGACGCATATGCACGAGGGCATCGCGTGGAAACGGTGGTGAGACATGAAAGAACACTGTGTTTGGTGTTTAATTGGTGGGCTCTGAAAAAGGGACTACGTCCTAGAGTGGCACGGTGTGAGATTATGTGCCAGGTAGCAAGATATGCTAGACACCCCTCAGTGAAAAGCTTCAGACTCTCGGGCTCATATGATTCAACGTGAAAGTTCAAAGTGTCGAAGGTATGACGCCTACTGAGACCCCGAAAGTTCGTTAATTCACAAAAAGACACATGGCTTTTGTATAAAGTAGTTTTTCTCGGAGACTCCATCTGTTGAGTTTAAAATATAAACAAAAATATTTTGTTTTCGAAATGAAGGTTTTCACATAAGTAGCATGTGTGAGGGAGTTAGTGGTTTCTATTAGCTGGCATGACATGTGAGCATTCATGTAGAAATGCATATGTTGTTGCTCAATGTGTTTGTAATGATTGAATCATGGCATTACATGTGCACTTAGGTGGGGAGTATCCCTTATAGGAGAATTCCTCTACTGGCCATTGCTCACCCCGTCGTGAGAAAATATTTTTCAAGTGCTGGAGGCCCACCAGGAGATGGAAATCATCAGAGGCCTTAATGGCAAAGAAGGCCAGATTAGGGCTTAGTTATGTATTTTGTAAAATTCTGGATAGTTATCCAGTTGTTTGTTATGTGAAAGAGGAGTTGTAATAAACCCATTTTGAATTGTTTAATACAAATGGCGCTTTTTCCGCAGATTTTATGTTGTAGCCTTTATTATGTCGAGGTCAAGTGACAACTCTCTCAATGCCTGGGAAAGCTCTGGAGGTGCAAGAAATGCCAAAATGGCTATTGCAGGTTTGGGCAAGTTTTAGGCCGTGATAGGGGTTTCCTAGTCGCAACAAAGTTTTTGGTCCTATGTCGCAATGTGACACCCCTATCCCGGGGGTCCCATTGACAACCTGTCAACCCGCGAAAACCTGTGGATATCGGGTGCCCCGATATCACACTCACATGTCCCATATATCGAGACTCATTCCCTCGATATCACACTCACATGTCTCTTATATCGAGACCCATTCCTGCATATTCAATTCACAATATACAAAAGTATATGATAGACTATAATTACGCCTTCCTTTACAATTCCTTTATAAATTAAAGGTGTACATAATTTGGTTATGCTCGAATATAATACAAGACAAAAACAAAACAAAACAAAGTCGTGTCTCGGATCTCATCCCATATGCTGGGTCAGCCTTTCAGACTAGACCTCAGACTGAAAGCAGTGATCCCACGACTGGTGAGCACGCCCAAGAGGAGTAAACTCCTACGTGTTACTCCCCAACTAAGTGCACATGCAATGGTCATGTTACCAAAGAAAGAAGCACATTCCAATCAAGATTATGCAAACCTAGAATGGAATTCTACATGCCATGAATGAAATGCGACCCACCATGTCCCATGTACCGAGTCCTCACCGACTCCCTCACACATGCAATGCCAAGTGTGAAAAACCAGTCATTGGTGTCTCACCCAAAGACTTGACTCATTGGACCGACCTCCAATACTCATTTGAATTTCATCAAACCCGTGTGTTTATTTATTCAGCTACATCATTTTCTGTGGTCTCACCGCAAGATCGGCCATATGCCTTCCGACATTTTACGACTTCACCGCCTGATCATGTCTAACCGCATATAAATTTAAGTTCAACTGCATATATATATATATATATATATATATATATATATATATTCATTTTCATTTTTCATTTTATACCACTGTGAGTCTCAATTGAACGCTGTCTGTTTTGAGCTTACCACACATTCACCAAGAATGGTGAATTAACCGTTTTTATGCACCCACACCCGACTCGACGCGATGTTACCGTGCATATGGAATGCAAGTATGCCACTGCAATTTCTCATGTTACATGTATTATGCACACTACATGAACCATTCTACTGGGCTTAAAATTATGTCAATTACCATGCAAACCTATATCGCAAGCATATAAGTTCCATATATATTTTATGCCAATATCATATCAAGCATATTAACATTCATCAATCCATGACTAAACAATAATGTCATACAACCTTCCTTAGGCTAACTCGTGGTAATTCCTACCAAATACAATAGCCTACAACATGTCATGCAATGGTCATGTCAAAACCCGGCTATTCACATCGACACAACCAAGTAACTTGCACACTCGGTGTATAACATAGATTTCAGCAAAGTTATGATCACCCACTGTCCTCCATAGGCACATGGTTGAAATCTTGACTCAATGGGCTTTCCATGGAGTCTAAGAATACCAAAGCGAATTCAGACGGTAATAGTTATGGTTGTTCAAGTCGAGGTCTCACATGAGAGGTCGACCTGCTCCCCGATTCTGACCCCTCACTGATGACTGCTGAAAAGACCCAACCTGATGCATTAATTCCGATGCACTCCAACGAAACCAACCCAATCGCTCTCCATAGATCATAGAGAAAAGATGGAGCTTCTCTCTCCTCTTTCTCTTTTCTCTTCTTTTTTTTTTATTTTTTATTTTCTACCAATCCCCTTCTCCACTGAAGTGTTTGGTCTAAAGTCAAGTTGGATGTCCTCATCTTGCCACGTGTCACTCTCCCATTGGCTCTCTTGGATTTCCTTTATCACCTTATCCATAACTTTGGATTTCCTTCCTATCAAGTGGTGACACATGTCACACATGGGCCCCACTTAGTCTCTTATTTGACTTGCCCTCCATTTGACATGTGGCTCAATGTGAGCCACTCAAATTGATCCTCGAAAAACGTGAAATTCTGACTATTTCGGAATTCGATGAAATTCGACATAATAGCTATATTTCGCTAGATGATTCTAACGGTGAAGTCCGTTTCGTCATTCGAGATCTAGAAAATTTTCAGATTTTCCAATTGAAATTACCGTTTTACCATTTCTCAGAAAATTGAATTTTCTCGAGTTGTACATTCTTCCCCCCTTAAAAGAATTTTGCCCCGAAATTCAACGCACATTCACATCACTAGCATGCATATGCAATGTGTACTATCTCATGCATGTAAACTAGTCATTTAATTACTAAACGACTAAACTACATACCTTCGTCTCTAAATAAGAAGGGATAGGTGGCCCGCATCGTGTCATCGCGCTCCCACGTTGCCTTTTCCACTCCACGGTGCCAACACTTTCACTACCTCACTGGCCTTGCGTCAGAAAACCCATCCCGGCCACCATGATGCCGCATTGGTCCCTCCTCTAAGGTCCCATATGTGTCAATGCACTTCCCTAATCCACTACATGAGCTGATCTGAAGTATACTTAGCGGAGCATGAAGACGTGAACACCCAGAACACCAGACATACCAGGCGTAATGCCAACTCCGTGATGCTACCATGCCCACCCTCTCGCACCGGCGTCCGACGGTACGACAACTTCTCCCGCTTGCCGAACCTGACCACTCTTCTCTTAGGCATCACCTTCAAGAAAACGTGATCACCCACCTCGAACTCTAGAGGCCGACGTCACCTATCAGCATAGCTCTTTTTTTGACTTTGAGCCTTGAGAAGACATTGTCATATTAAACCCACCTTCTCCAAGGTGTCTCTAATTAGATCTGAACCAGTGATCGAGCTCTCTCCTACCTTTGTCCAGCAAATAGGTGATCGACATGGCCTCTGGTACAAAGACTCATAGGGTGTCATTTGTATACTTGCCTGATAACTGTTGTTGTAGAAGAATTGCACTAAGGGTAAGTGCTCTTCCCAGCTACCCTTATGATCCAGGACACATGCTCGCATCATGTCCTCTAAAATCTGTATGGTCCTCTCCGACTAACCATCTAATTGAGTATGAAATGCAGTGCTCATAGTCAATTGTGTCCCCATGGCCTTCTAGAAGCTCTTTCAAAAGTGCGTAGTAAATCTGGGATCTCTGTCTGACACTATGAACACTAGCACTCCATTTAGCCGGACAATCTCTCGAATTTAAAATCAAAAGAATTTCAAAGGTTAAGGTCATCCACGACTGTAACGTGCCAACTTCGTCAAATTCTGGCCCACTATCACCCATACCGCGATCATGCCTCCGTGTCCTTGGCAAGCGTGGGTCACAAATCCATCATGACATGCTCCCACCTTCTACCAAACATCTCCACGGTCGGAGTGAAATTTCTACCGCTTCAGGCTTAGCCCACCGACACGCGAGACATCACGAACAAAGTCCCGACGTGTCTCTTCATCCCGCTCCAAGAGTAATCGGCGACAGATCACTATACATCTGTGCCACCTGGATGCACAAAGAAATCGTATGCGTTGAAACCCCTAAGGATCTCCTTTCTTAGATATGTCAACTGGGGAAACACTACCCGTCCTCTATATCGAAGACTACCATTTGTGTGGATGGTCCAACCGCCACCGTAGACCTAACCATACCCGGGTCCCCGACACACTCATCTCTCGCGCCCCGCCCCGAGACTCGACCACTCGCTTCAATGTGTGGACGACGGCGCGCCAAACTCCCAAAGTACCCCGAGCCTTCTCGCGAGCATCAGAACCGAATCGCCCCTACGCCTCAGCACCGCGCACTTCCGGAAGCTATATTAGCTAATGCCTGTGTGACTTTTAACCGAGTGCACGCCACCACATTTACCTTACTAGGTGGTACGCAAAGTGAAGTCGTAATCCTCTAAGACCAGCATCCACTGCCGCTCTCATATCAGGTTCCGCATGAAGATGTACCTTAGACTTTTATGGTCTAAATATACCTTAAACTTTTTGTCATATAGGTAGTGGTGCCAAATCTTCAAGGCAAAGACTATGGCCGCCAACTCCATGTCGTGTGTGGGGTAATTCTGCTCATGATTCTTCAACTGGCGAGAACCATAAGCTACTACTCCGTGACCGCATCAAACGTATCCTAGTCCAAATTACCAAGCATCACAATACACCGTAACTCATCCCTTTCCCGAGACTATCATTAGGAGCTGAAGTAAGCCGCCCCGAATGCCTTCTCGACCGGCCATTCCATTCGAACCACCTCCTTTTCTGTCGCTCGCCATGTGTGCTACAATGAGAAACTTCAATGAACCTCCCAGAAATTCCCTCGCAACTTAAGAAACGCGTATCAAGATCACCCGGCCTCTCCCAACTAACAGCCTCGACCTCTCAGTGGTCCACCGACATCGCCTGGGCCGACACTAAGTGCCCCAAGAATCTCACCTCAGCTAAAACTCGCACTTACTGAACTTGGCATACAACTGATGGTCTCTCAGAAGCTGTAAAACGATCCTCAAATGATCCTCATGCTCCTCCTCAAACGGGGAATAGATCAAAATGTCGTCCACAAAGACCACAACAAACTGATCCAGATAGGGTTGGAATACCCTTTGCATGAGATCCATGAAGGCCGCTGGCTTATTCACGAACCAAGGGCACGTACTGCGGAACTCAAAGTGCTCATATCGCTGCTCTAATGTTGGTCTCAAGATGCTCAACCTCCCTAACTTCCCTGACCGATGGTATCCTGTGCGAAGATCTATCTTGGAGTAGACTCTCGCCCCTCTCAGTTGATCAAATAACTCACCAATCATCGATAATGGATACCACTCTGGATCAGAACTGTCACCGCTTCAGAATAATGCATAGTCTAAGGGTCTTGTCTTTCTTTGCAAACAAAACTGGGCGCCCTCGCGGTTCTTAGTCTAATGAATCCCTTGTCTAGCAATCCTTATCCGGACCTTGAGTTCCTACAACTCCTAACTGTGCCATCCTAGTGCGAGTCATAGGAAATGGGCAACATACCAGGGTGTAACTCAATACATAAGCCTACATCCCTTTCTGGAGGTAATCCCGACAGCTCATCCGAAAAAACATTCTCATACTTGCAGACTACCCGAGGGAGATCCAAGTCCTGTCTCACCTCGTCCTCCAGGGTAAGGATTGCTAGTCAACCCATCAACTGTCCATGCCATCTAGAGTCGTACACGGTCTAGGATAAAACATTGTGTTTGTCCCCCTGAAAATTAACACGAGTACTGTCCGGTGTGTAGGTGATAACCCTCCTACGCTCACAATCAATGATGACTCTATAGGCCGTCAACCAGTCCATCCCAAGGATGACGTCGAACTCTACATGTCCATGACCCTTAGGTCCACAGTGAGTAGAATCCTAGAGATCTCTAACTTGCAACCCCGACATATTAGATCCATACTCACTCTAGTCCATAAGGGAGAACTCGCATATAAGCGGGCTTCTCGCTTGTCTTTTCTCTGCAGTAGGCCGAAATTATTCCCATGTAGAAACTGTCGCTTTACATTATAACATCATGGGAGTCCATAGGTCATTTCCCACAGTGAGTGGTTTTTCAGTGATCCTTAGGATTGTTTTCTTTCCAATGAATGTGCGACAAGGTAAAAATCCTGGGTTTGTGGATTGATCTGATTTATTAACCGAATACTTAACTATTGTAAAACTGTAAGGGTGAATGATAAGATCCTGTTTCTCGGCCACCACCAACTAGGTAAACCCACCTCTCACTTCACAATCTCATCTAAGAGCCATTGATGAATGGTCTTCGATGTGGGGTGGTATATAACTTAAAAGCTGTAAGACAAAGAATAATTTAACGATATCAAACACTTGCTCAGAAGATTGGTTTGGGCTCTTAGTTTGCATTTGAGATCAAGCACAACGTGTACCAAGAATATCCCATTCACATGTTGTCAAGAAGATGTCAAACTAAGGTTTTAGAAGAATTTTCACAAGTGTTTAACTGCATAAAATCCTATTTGAATCACAAAAGAGGGATCGAGGGTCAGAACTCAAGTGGGGTGAGTTTCCACCGCGTAACCCTATCATGAGGTTTAGGAACTCCATTAAAGTCGGAATTGATTCATAATTGCTTTAACAATTAATAGTAACGTGAATGGAAAAAATAACACTTTCATCGCGAAGGTTGAGATATAAAAACGCAGTAGTCTCTCAATGAACACCAAGTTATCAAACAATCGAAAGGTTACAATTGAAGCTTAAAAACCCGTAATTAGAAGAAAACTAAGTACTTCACTCTATGAAACCCATAAAAAAATAAGAAAACACCCAAAGGTCAGAGCGCCAAACCCCAGAATACAAACTCTTAATTCCGCCGCCTCTGGGGGCTTAAATACAATCCTCATTAGTGATCTCGGCGGTGATCGAAAGACTGCCGTGCCCTCGCACCAAGATCGAAATATTCTCAAATCCTCGCTAGAGATCGCATGTTGGCAAATTTCCATTAGCTATCGCGGGTACCGAACCAAAAGCGCACTGGCCGCCCAAGATCTATATACTATCGGGTACCATTGCTTCACTACTACTCTCTTCACCGTAGCACTACCCGGCCTCCCGACAAAGAGTCGTAATCAACAACGATGATCTGGGCGCTGTTCTCCGAACCAAACCGCCACGTAAGTGTGCACGGGACATCGAACAACCTGCACACACATAAAACCGATAGAAAAGGTCAAAAGCACCTATTCTACACAAAAGGAAAGCAAAACATGAGCTAAGGGGCTTAAAACCCTATATAAATGTCACACTTTTATGTATCCAACACACCGCCCAATCTACATCTTGTAACACCCCAAAATATACCCTAGTAGTTTTCAACATGTTAGGGTATTATGTCAGCATAAATTAAAATTTTCGTAAATTAATCAAAGGGAAATATAGAAACTTAGAAAACTCTAAGTCAAGTGCAAATTATAAGGGCAAACCGCAATTGTCCAAAGAGGGACATCAAAATATTGCATGGTTAATATAATTAAAGGCCAAAGTATAAATATTAAGAGTTAAAATGTAATTAAGGGAAGTTGAGGACAAAAGACAATAAAGCAAACTTAACCCAAAAATACTGATGGCCAAACATGGCCTTAGAAAAGATGGGATTTTAAAGACCAAAATTGGTCTCAAATTGAGGGAGAGAAAAACGTAGAGAGAGAGGGGAAGAGCAAAAAGAGAAGAGGAAGAAGAGAAGCCAAGCTCCAAAAAGGTATGGAACTTGGATTTTATGTATGGAAACTGAATCAAGTATGGATCTAACCTTGGATATGAACTCTATTATGAATCACATGGATTTTGTATGGGATTCTAGAGAGGTTTATGAGTTCCAAATCTAGGGTTTGTTAGCATTTCTCCTAATCAAAGATTTATTGAAGGTAGGTTGATAAATACTTAAATCCAATAAGAAGTAGGAATCCCCTTCGAGGTCGGGATTCATGGTTAAATATTAAGCACTGGGAGTTTCGTGGTTTAGAGTAAACTAACAAATCCTTGAGTTTAGCTTGTGTATGGTTAAGACCCATATTGAAATGATTTTGGGAGAAATTCATGGAAAGGTTTGAAAGAAGATAAAGAAATGAAAGATGAATTGAATAGGAAAAAGTGATTCCAAGTGGGTGAATTGAATGGTTTTGGAGGTGTGTAGAAGTGTGGGAGTGATCCATGATTAAAGTGAAGGAAAATGTGAGAAAACACCCATTCTTCGGGCATTCTTCGTGTCTTCTACACGGTAGAGTTAAGTTCTACCAGTAGAACTCGATTCTGGTCATTTTTGCCAAGTCCTACTCTAGAAGTTAAGTCCTACTGTGGTAGAACTTTGTTCTCAGGTTTTCCTCGTTTCTAACCAAGCCTCATTTTGGCCATAACTTGTTTCATTTCTTATTCGATTTGAGTGATTCAAGTGGCCACTTAAAATAGACTTCAAGGGAGAACAAACCATATTTAATAAGTATCTCCAATTCTGGACTCTAGATAGCCTGGGTGCACCACTAAAGGGCTATGCAAGCCCATTTCCCTCGCATCGCTTGATTACAGAGTAGTCCAGTTGTTTCGACGATCTGAGTTTCTGTCTGACATGATTCCAATTGAAATGAACCCCTTATCACCTTAGATTTAGTTAGCAATAAAATAACCACTGTCAAATATGGAGAAAATGTACTGGAAAAATTAATATCGCAAACTATCCCCAGAAAATCAGAATCGATTAGCTTGGCATGAAATGCCATAACTCGAAGCTCGACGATCCGATTTACGATTCAATTCCGGGTAACGTGATTCATAGGAAGAATAAGAATACATGATTATGTGTGATTTGCATGCTCATCATACCTACCGTATTCGAATACCATCTCACATGAACGTGAGCAATGTGGTTAATAATGCTCTACTATAGATAGTAAGTTATTGATCCTCATATAATTGTAAAATTGCCTAAGACCCGCTATTGAATGACAAGGCACTCTCCGATCGTGCTCTCGCACACAGTACCCCTGGCATTCTCCGCCGACACACCCGCACTCTCCGACCGCGCTTCCTATGACACAGCAATTTCCTGACTCCGACCAGTGCCACAAGACTCCGCACCGTGCTTCCTAAGACACCAACATTTCCTCGGCAATTTCCGAATAGCGCGACCACTCCGACCGTACCATACCCTTCTAGTACTTATCATGAAACAGTAGTCCTACTCATTCAGACATCGGGTCTAGGTAATCTAACAATATATGATAAGACTCCTAATAATGAGGAATAAGAAAATGAATATAGTAACGATCCGAATGTACCACGAAAGTAATCTCTCCTCAGATATGTTCCGAATGTACCTACCCGCACATCCGTATATGTGTTCCTCGTGAAGCATCTACCGCACTTTCAGAATTAAGAAACTCAGAACTCCTATGGGAGATCCGAATAGTTTATAAGTCCAAAGAGTACCTACGTACTCCCGCATTTCCAGAACACCAAGAGGTCCAAAAGAGTACCTAAGGGTACTCGTATCAATAAAATAAGTATAAGTTCCCAGAGTACCTAAGGGCAATTCTCAGATTCGGTAAAATAAGTATAAGTTCAGAAATAAGTATAAATCCAAACATACCCACGTACTCCGCTTCCAATCGAACTGCGGATCCTTCCTAATAAAGACTACCGTCCAGACCGTATAAGTCCGATCCGACCAGACGTGCTATGATCCCGGGACCGCTCGACTTATCGTACCTACGTACCTTCAGAAAAGAATAAGATCCGAAATACAAGACCGCTCTGTAACACAAGCTTAAGATCTGTAAGATAAGAGACAAGTCCCGCATACAACTATAAGTTCCAGAAGATAAATATAAGTTCGTAATATACATGTAAGATCCAAATACATGTATAAGTTCTCAAATGCCACACACGATAAGATCCGAAATACCAAATATAAGTTCAGAAGACCGCATAAGTTCCTTCAGAAGACAAGTATATACTCGCAATACATGTATAAAATCTGAAATACATGTGGTGTCCCAAGTACATGTACAAATCCGAAATACATGTATATGCTCCGTAATGTCACAGGATAAGATCCGAAATAATTTAATAAACTCGTAATACAAGTAGGAAGATCCAGAAGATAAGGATAGGTCTCAGAAAGGGCGTTTATAAGATACGAGGTACTAATATAAGTCTCCAAGTACCTACGTACTCTATATCTGACATTAGTTTCTCGTAGTACCCACGCTGCATTCCGCATAAGCTCCCCGCAAGGATAACCCGTAGTACCTACTTCGCACTCCGTATACAGTATATCGCAAACTAGGACTTGTTGGGATATGATACCAACACAAGTTGTTATCGTAACGTACATTTGATCATAAGTACTTACGTACTCCCGTATAGATTAAGTTCGCAAATCCAAAAGATAATGCCCGTAATCTCTCGCGGATACCTACTGAACCCCGAACAAGTGTAAACTCCGTAGATAAGTATAAGTTCTGTAACTCCACGAGACGGAGATATAAGCCTGCCACGAAATCGGGAATAAGAATAAGATCCGACATTATAAGTATAAGACCTCGGATAAGAATAAGTTTGTCATGAGTATAAGATCCAATAAGGATAAGTCCACATAAGTGTAATTCCCGAGTAAGTATAAGATTGTTATAAAAGTATAAGTCTGCCATCGCTATATGAATCGAATACATAAATATGGGATCTCTTATGGGAGACATAAGGCATCTCGTTAAAAGTCACAAGGTACAAGTCGAATGCACTATTTTTGATGACACAAATAGGAACCCGACCTCGAAATCCTGTTGTACCATGAAAGTTATGTAAAAGAGATGAATTGACGCTCGCTATCAGATATGTCTAAGTTTGCTCAATATGATCCTCACCAAGAGTATATCGTTTATATGATTCATGATGATTTTGATATTTGTTTCTCGTTATAAGTTTATCATGATTCAAGATAAATGCATGTGCATCAAGAGGTTATAAGAAGCTTCCCACTAAGCTGCGTAAAGTTTAGCACGGGTTTTAACCGTGTAGGGGGTACAGGTGAGAAGACACAAGAAACATCCGGGCATACAAATGTGGACAACACACTGTAAGGGTTCACTACATGCAGGTTCCAGGTCTCTCTACTCAAATGTAAAGGTTCGCTTGTATAAATGAGACTCGCTTATATGTATAGATTTTTGATGGACACCACCCCAAGTGGTAGTTCTCTGATTCTGCTATAAGATGTGGGCCATACCCACAGCCGCTGGTTTTAAAAAAAAAATCAGGTCAAGAGTCCCTGGCCCTAAGTCTCGCACCGAACCCTGTCGATCCGCCAATTCCAAGCCGAACCAGATTCTGGGGTGGTGACACATCTTTGCCAGTCTCCAAGAAGATTTGAACTTCAGTAACGCCCACGACTACAGGCTCAATAAGGTGCGCTCAAGAGCGTCAAGCATCAAAAGAATCCCAAAGAGCAATTATGAACATAGTGCTAGAAACTCATGTAGTATGCAACTACCAGACTTATATGAGCACCAATGTAAATCCCAAGTGTAATGGACAAAATAAAGCAAACCGTTACAAAACAAAGATTCTCATATATGGACCTTAACTTAAATAAGGCCGCAATGAAATCACCAAACTGAATGAACTTCATTAGAACTCAGAACATTTTACCATAACCAAAGCAAGCTAGCATGGCTAAAAGTCAATAAGGAACACCCTACGTAACTAAAATCAAAAAGGTCTTTTAGGCTTGTAATACCCATGGGCTACACAAATAGGGTTTACAAAAACAAAATGGGTGTTGGCATGAAATGTCTAAGGTCTCTACCTACTTCCAATACCACTCCTATTCTAACCAAACATCGCTACTGTCAGTCCCTCCTCCGTTTCATGAGAATGCATCTTTATCGTACGGTGGCCCAACTCATCAAAATCTTTCCAAACAAGAGGAGGGTCATATCTACAATGTTGGGCTCTCCCCGCAGATGACCCCTGCCTAGAGTCTCAGGATCCACTGTTTTCGCTTCCCTTCAAGATGCATTTAAACCATCCTTTACTATACGCTCCATCCTTTTAAAGAGATGTACTATCGGCCCAAGAGTCATACCATGAAGCCCCGTAGGATAGCTTAAGGGGGGGAGGGTCGATCGAGTCTCAGGCGATTTGGCTTTTGCTTCGCCTTGTTTCAGGATGGGCCCAACCTAGGAAGAACTCTTTTTTCTCTACTAGAACCCCTTATCCCAACAAATGCCACCGTAGATTTTGTAACTGTAGCCTGAAAGGGATGTGCTTGTTTCCGCCTCGGGGGGGACCTCTTAAAGTCCTCATACAATTATATTACCAAAGTAGGTCAATAATTTTCCTACCACACTTTGCCAGAACCTGGATTTCCCTTCCTTGCTTGGTAACTTCTCCTTTCCCTTCCGACCCAATCATCATATCGTGAATTAATCTTTATTCATCAAAGCATACTGTGCTTTAATTTCCCCGGACGTGAACTCACACAAAGCCCCCATACCGGGTCAGCACATGGTAGCTTGCGAACATATTAGCACTAAACTCATAATAGCTCCTCGAGTGGGTAAGGCCGTGGGCCATGGCAGGTAATGATAATTCAAATATCTAACGATCGAGTTGGGTCGACTATTAATCGCTTCCTCGAACAGTCTCCAATGTGGTGTCCATATTCAAATTCTTCTCCTAAGTTAAATAAAATTTCGACAATGGACGGCAGATAGCTTTTACTTCCTCACCTATAAATTGCATTCTTCGATCCCGAATAATCCAGACGACGTGGGGTGTGAGTAAATAGAAATCGTCTAATTTTTATTCCCTTCGCTCATAGTGGAACCCCCACCTTTCAAACTAATAGACCTAATTTTCTCGCTTCTGATTCCACAGATTCTACAAACATAGCCCCACTTTTCGCTCTCGGCTCTCACTTTCTTCCTACTTCCTCTCGATGAAGAACCTTTCCGCTTCCTTGCCCTTTTCACATTCCCAAGTATCGCCTGGCTTGACACATTCATAGAAGAGCTGCGGCTTTTCCTTTCTCCTCGTGAGCCTCGATCTCGCCATAGATATGGCCAAAATGGCGAATATTGCAAGAATATTCTATACACACACAAAAGTCTCCCAACAACCCATTTCTAGCAATATTAGACTCACCTTTTCCAGATCATTCAAACCCTTCCTCCCCATACCGCTCGTAGCGGATGCCCTAACCAACTGAGAGCATAGAACCGCAACCCAAAGCCACCCAACACAATCCATACTAACACAGTGAAAATTCATTTAGATTGCTCTCAAGAAGACGAGAATCACTTACCACCCCGGTCCAAAGACTTTAAGGCTCACAAGGCGAAGAACTGATGCCCCGTTAAAGTGATGAAGACGTCGGAGGGAAACCGCTGACCTAAGGTTTGCTTTTGTGAGCAAAGAGAAGGAGGTTGTGTGGTTTCTCTTATATAGAGTTGGGAGGGGGGTGGAAAAGCATAGAGAATATGTGGAAGGATTAAAATCGAGAGAAAAGGCTCTTCAAATGCCTCCATTCACACACCCATACCACCTAAGCATCAAGAAGTGCTGCACCGATACCAAAAGTGTAACGCGTACTGCTTTTTCTCGTTGGTACCTAAAAGACTAGTAAGTGTGGTACCCCATACCACTTGCTACCGCCACTTTTTCGATGGGTACCTACTCGCAGCGCGACACCCCGCACCACTTCGCTACTAATTGCTTTTAAATAGAGGTACCAGCATTCACTCCCAGGCCTCCTCGAATTGTGTATTTCACTCCCTCGACACCTACACACCTACCTTGGAGTCGTCTGTACCCCCACGTGATCTGCTTAAATCCTGTCTCGACAGAACCGGTAACTCACGGCCAAAAGGGTGCAAGGGTTGGACTCAAGATGATTTAGAAATTTAAAAGAGAAAATATGGCCTAAGATCATCTTCACTACGTATGGATGTTCCTCAGAATAAGATGCATGTAGTTGACAAGGAATGCTTAAAACAATGCACAAGCCGGAGCAATAACAAAACAAAAATGAGCTGGGACAGAAATCAATGACTTGTAGTTTCGAACGAGTGATACCGCCAAAATTAACTCCTCGAGAATAGAAAAGCACCGGGTCACATGCGGTCCCAAATATCATGAAAAAAAGGTTTCAGCATGCCTCGTTATCGTTGTATGTAAAGAAACTATATGGAGTGCATACATAAGGTCATGCGGTTGCATACAACACAATGTTGGCAATTACAATTAAAAAGAGCCGAAAATTGAAAATTCACATGCACTTAACCCCCAAGAACACCGAATTAAACCAAATAGGCATGCACTTAATGGCTCAAACCAGTGTATGCCTACTCCCCACCATGGAAATAGGGTATCGCCTCAATGCAATCGTATGATACACCCCACGTGATTATAAGAGAGAGGGTAAAAATACTGGTACATCGTGTTGGACTCTCCTTATTAAAAAACAAAAATACAAACTAAATGAATGAAAGCGAAAGAAATGCAAGAAAAGGTAAAACAAAAAACTATATACAAAAGGGTAGATGAGATTAGCGTCAAGGAAATATCCCAGAGTGGATCTACCGCCTTTCACTACTCTCCTGGCACTGTTCCTCCGAATGGCTTCTGGGTTAATCGAATTACTGACTTTAAAGATTTTCCCATTGTCCGGATTCTCAATCTCCACCGGCACCATACAGAACTACTCGATCGATGAAAGGCATAATCCACCCAGTAGAACGAAGTCTTACCCGAAAGATGTGTAAGCGAGAGCTGCATGCAGCCAGCATTTCGTGAGGTTCAAAGGTCTTCCTTGCTAAATGTTCCTTGTTATCATGGAATAAAGCTCGGGAGCTCCTCTCGTAGATATCTGGAGCTCTCACAATGATTCACAAATAAAAGAATTCATTAGCTCATTCATCCGTTAAAATAGTCACACCGCCTACCAAATCAAAAATTAAGATTTTTAATGGCCTAACAAGGGCAGGCCCATTTCCACCGACGTATTTACAAGCCTTGCCATAAACCAGCCTATAGAGACGCATCTTTCAAGAATAGTCTTAAAAAGTAGTACTAGTAATCTAAAGAGAGTCAAGAATGGTTTACCAATCCGCTGCTAGTATAAATCGCTTCAAAATGTGCTCGATTTCCTATCGCTAACGGCCAATTCATCGGGTCTCATGTGTGGTGTCAGTGGAAACTTTGTGGGTAACTCCATACTTTTTCAACAAATTTTGGAAAGGGCCGATTACAAAACGGGAGCCCACCATCACTATCAGACTCGCACAGGCATTCCAAAGCGAGAAAAAATATGTTTTTAAAACAACCTAGTGGTCATTAGTTCTCGTTGGAATGGCCTCCACCCACTTAGAAACATAATCAACTACTAATAAAATGTAAATGTACCCACATGAGGGGGGAAAAGGCCCCATGAAGTCTAAACCCCATCACAATCAAGATCTCTAATGACAAATGGGAGGGTGAGGCATCATGTTCCTTGCGGACTTCCTAATTGTCATGCATCAGAAAGTACGTGTTTTGCAAAAATCAAAGCAGTTTTTAAAAAGAGGGCCAATAAAACCGCTTGCGATTTGTCTCGCTTTTTCTCGCTGAGAATGCCCTCCACAAGCTTCGTAGTGACAAAGTGAGTATCCCAATTTGATCGTCATCGATACACACCTTCTCGCACCGTCGACAAAGATTAACAACATGGGTCATCAAAGTAGTATTTTTTTTTATGTCATCCAAAAATTTTCCCTTTTGTCGAGAGGTCCATTAGGATGGAATTTGCCATGTGTCACTGGGGATAGTTCACTATGTCCACATATCACGGGTACTGGACAAGAGCAAAGTCAAGCCATCGTGGAAAGTGTTGCCTATGGGTAGCCTCTCTCGTGGTCAGTCTCCGTAACCAACTCCAGATGTGGCTTCGCCACTACATTCTCAACTCCCTCTTATCCTTAACGGTCAGTTAAATTCGACATAAGAGGATCCACCTAAAATAAACGAGGCTTAGTGCCCCGCTAGAGAGCAAGTATTTCAAAGTTACGTGATCCTCAAGGAAAATGGTTATAGGAGACCCAAGGCAATGTAAGACTCCTGAACTTTTCAGTGTTAATTACAGCCAAGAACTCTTTCCGTGAGTCGGCAATTAGATCAGTGGAACCCAGAGTTCACGCATAATAGATCACAAAAAGTTTTTTTATCTTCCCTTCGCCCAATACATCCCCTATGGCATAACTCACTTAGTGTCACATGATCTCAAAAGGGAGGTCCCGAGATCACATGATAGAGGTGACACTAACATAGTTTTCAGTTTATCAAAGGTCGCCTCACATGCCGGTGACCATTCAAAGGCGCATATCCTCGCAAGCAAATTGCACAAAGGACTCAAGCATGGCACTAAAATATTTTATGAATCTCCTATAAAATCCCTGCATGACCTGTAACACCATATCCTTGACACACTAAGGCGGGTAAGCCTGAGATCAACTTAACTTTTGCTTTATCTGTACTTATTCCTTTCCCCCTCTCGAGACTCCGTATGTCCCACATAATCCCAGGTTCGAAGTGACACTTCCAATTCAAGACTAACTTTTCTCCCGACATCTCTCCAAGCATTCCTCCTTAAATTCTCCAGGCATCCCTCATAAGAATCTCTAAAAACAGAGAAATCGTCCATGAAAATCTCAAAAATGTGTTCTATCATATCACTAAAAATCCCCATCATGCACCGCTGGAAAGTTCCTGGTGCATTACATAATCCAAAGGGCATTTTCCTAAAGGTAAATGTGCCAAAAGGGCAAGTGAATGTGGTTTTCTCTTAATCTTCTAAGGCTATCTCAATTTGATTGTATCTTGAGTACCCATCTAGAAAATAATAGAATTCACTCGCAATCCTCTCCAACATTCGATCCACAAAAAGGCAGAGGGAAGTGATTTTCCTGCCGCATTTGAGTTTCCTATAGTCTATGCATGTAACACCCAAAAATATTCTAAGTCAAGTTGAAGCATGTTTAGGGTATTTTGTGTTATAATCTGACTGCTTCGAGAGTTAAATGCTAAACATGGAAACGAGACCCTGAAGTTACAACACTTAAGGACAAAATTGTACTTGTCCAAAAGGGGCATAAAGACATGTGGATTAAGAAGATTCAAATAAATGAAATAAAGAAAAAATCAACTACAAATGGCTAAGAGTTGGAGGACTTAAAAGTAAATAAAGCAAATTAACCCAAAAATGGGTTTTTGGAAGGCCAAACATGGCCTTAACAAATCCATGATTTAAGACCAAATTGGTCTCCAAAAAGAGGGAACCGGATGGGAGAAGGAAAGAAGAAGAGGAAGAGGAAGAGAAGAAGAAGAGAAGAGAAGAGGAGAGCCAAGCCAAAAAGGTATGGAACTTTGGATTTTTGTATGGAAACTACTTGAAAAGGATTTCAGATGGGATCACATGAATTTGAGGCTTGATATGGTTAATGATCTTGTCTCTCTAAATCTAGGTTTTGATAGAATCAATTGCATCCTAACCTTAGATTTCTTGAAATTAAGGTTGGTAAAAAACCCACAAGGAACAAGATAAGTATGGAATCCTCCCTTTCAAGCTGGATTCATGGTTAAATGAAAGGGAAATTGAGTTAGGTTTAGAAACAAACCCTACAAATCTTGGTACTTGGTTTGTATATGTTATAAATCCATATTAGAATGGTTTTTGAAGTGATTCATGTAAGAATTTGGAATAAAGATATCCATTGAAAGATGATTTGAGTATAACGAGGTTACAAGATGAATTAAAATGTGATTTTGAAGTGTATATGAAGTATAGATTTGGTTTGGGATGGAAAAGTGCATGAAAAATGGGAGAAAATACACATTCTGGGCACTTTTCGGAGACTTGTACCGGTACACTTTGAACTTGTACCGGTACACTTTGTGTTCTGGTCGTTTTTGGCCAAAGTGTACCGGTACACCTTAGGGGTGTACCGGTACACCTCGCCAAGCCTGCTCCCGCCCGATCGCTGTATTTTGGCCATAACTTTCATTTCTTATTCAATTTGAGTGATTCATGGCTAATTAAAATAGACTTCAAGGAAAACCAAACCTAAAGAAATAGGTACTGTCAAATTCTCGCTCTAAGTGTCTCAAAATCTTCACTAGTGGGGTCATGCAAGCTGTAAATTCTGATTTCATGAACATAGAGTACCGAAGTTGTTTCTGACGTGCAGAATCCTCGAGTTTCTGTTCGATCTGGTGATTCCAATTGGAATAGAACCCTTATCATCTTATCTTTAAATGAGTACAAATAGATAGTGCCAAATATGAAGTTAAGACCCCGAAAAAGTGAGTATTTAAACTGTCCCTCGGTAAAATAGGTAAAATGACTAGTTGGCATGAAAATGCCATAACTTTAGTTTGGATGATCCGATTTGATCAATTCCAATTCCTGGGTAAAGTAGATTCATAGAAGAATAAGAATACATGAATAAGGTGTGATTATACACGCATCTTACTTTACCAGTATATGAAATACGATCTATCAAGAACACATAATATGGCTAAGAATGCCCTATTATAAAAATACAAAGCATTAATCATATAATTATAAAAAAATGCCTAAGACCATGATATTAAATGACACAAGACTTTCGACGTGCTTCGCACATTAGTACTTCTAAGATTTCCGACTAGTGCGACAAGATTTCCGACCGTGCTTCCGGCACATTAGTACTTCTAGCATTTTCCCGACTAGTGCCGACACTCCTCCGACCGCGCTTCCCAAGACACTAGCACCCCACTCTCCGACTGCGACCAAGACTCTCCGATCGTGCCTCCTACACACAGCGTACTCGGTACCGACCAGTGCGACCAAGACCTCCGATCATGCTTCCAAGACAGTACTCTAAGACTCGATCAGTGAGACCGACACCTCCGTGATCCCCTCAGATTGCACTCCTCAGTAATTTATCGCGGTCGTGGTCCCATCATTCCTGTGACACGGGTCTAGGCAATCTAACAATTATAAAGGATAAGACTTTGAATAATGAATAATGAATATAGTAAAGTTCTGTGGGTACCTACGCCTACCCCGTATCCATTTAAGTCTCCGTGGTACCTACGAGTACTCGTAGACCGCTTAAGTTCTGTCACTGTACTCCAGGTACTTCTTTCCTGATTAAGTCCAGAGTATCTACCTGCACTCCGCATTCCAGAAACAGTATAAGTCCAAGAGTACCTAAAGGCAATTCCCTTATCCGTAAGATAAGTATAAGTCCCAGAGTACCTACGGTACTTTACTCCAGAAATAAGCATAAGATCCGTAAAATAAATATAAGTCCGGGCCATACCTACTGCACTCGTATAATGAATCGTAATCCGTACCTACGAAAGACCAATGTCCGTGATCTCGTATAAGTCCGATCTAACCCGTAGATAAGCAAAAAGTATGATCTTGATCTGCTCACTTATCGTACCTACTATTATCCGCAAAAGAATAAGATCCAAAATACAAGAATCAGTTCTGTAACACTAGTATAAGATCCTTCAGAAGGACAAGAATAAAACCTCGCATATCAAATAGTAAGTTCCGTGAATATACATGTAAGATCCAAATATGTATAGTTCTCAGAATACATGTATAAAATCCGAAATACATGTATATGCTCCGAAATACCAGTATAAGTTTCGTAAGATCCGTATAAGTTTCGTAAGACAAGTATATATTCTGTAAGATATGCATAAGATCTGAAATACATGTATAAGATCTAAAATACATGGTATGGGGTGTTCTGTAACAAAGCATGCATACAACTTCCTCGAAAATACATGTATATGCTCCGTAATACCAGGATAAGATTCGAAATACTAGTATAAGTTCCGTAAGACCCGTATAAGTTCTGTAAGACAAGTATAAGTTCCGTAAGACAAGTATAAGTTCCGTAATACACGTATAAGATCTGAGTACAAGATTCGAAATACAAGTAACAAGCTCTAATACTAAGATATGCCTCGACTTTACATACCCACTCTGGCATTCAACAAGTGTAAACCCGTGGTATAAGTATAAGTCTCCGCTTCAACCTCACGAGATCCGAGATATATACGAAAGTACCAAAATACGGTATAAGCAACCCCGCATAAGCATGTCTCTGTAACCCTACGCAGATCCGAATACATATACCGCATGTTAGCAAGTATGTTCCTTCGGGCTATATATGTCACAGTGAGACTCCAAATAAGTATACGCATACGTATGTCAAAGACAAGATAATGGTAGAAACTGACAAGAATAAGATCCTACCAAGATAAGTATAAGACCCTGATAAGAATAAGTTTGTCATGAGTATAAGATCCAAATAAGGATAAGTCTCGCTATAAGTGTAAATTCCCCGAGTAAGATAAGATCGTAATGCAATAAGTTTAACTCGAATACATGTCCGTATAAGCCAAGTAATTGTATAAGTTCATTATGTGAATGCCTTTAATATTCCGATACCCGCAATGTTATCTTCAGATAAGAATCAGCCTTCACTAAGCCGCAGCCAAAGACTCGTTTTTAATCCGTGTAGGTACAGTGAGAGACATCAAGAAACATCCGCATACGTACCGTGGGCCAACATACTCTGTGTAAGGGTTCACTACACATAGGTTCCGTGCTCGATTTGTAATCAGCGACGCTAGATTCAGAATCGGGACCCGCTTATATGTGTCTAGATTTTGACGACACCTACTCCTATGGTGTTCTTTTCGGGATTTGTATAATATTTTGATTTTGTTATAAGATGGGCCATACCACAGTACAAGCTCAGGGTCTAAAAATTTAGGTCAAGAGTCCCATCGAACAGACTACTCCAGCCTCATCTTGACCAAGATGTCACACCCAATCGCTGTGGTATCCCATGAATTACTCAACATCAAACATTTGTACTTATTTGATATCTCAATGACTCTCCACTTACTACTACTAAGTTACAACACCTACATCTTAATAAAACTCTTAATAACTCTATGATCAATACTATTGTCAGTCTATATCTCCATCTCCAAAGAATCTAATAAATTATACAGTTATTCTAACGTCAATCGTTCATCCATTTAGTTTGTGAAGTCTCAATACTTCAAAGTATCTTGATCTCATATATAATATGAACTTCTATCTAATACTTCATGAAGTATAAGAGGTCAACTAAATATGTTTCCATAATAAACTCCACCAAAAATTCCTTCCAACCCAGTTCAACTATTTGTCCAAACACCTCACTATGCCCATCATATATACAACCCCATCCGGAATTATTTGAACTTTTCCGTCGTTAACCTGAGTTTAATGGACAAGACTTGAGAGGGTCATCATACAGCCTCCATGATCTACATAGCCGACGACAGCCCTATCATATTCCACCACAGACGTCTCATCATCCCTATTTCCTGATATCGTCAGAAGATATTCAAATTCAATGTATCATGTTACCAAAAGATAACCCACACAAATCCTCTCACCTACAATGTATGATTGAGATCGCAAGGGCCAAGAATGGCCTACCAAGAATCACCGGGAACTGAGTCCCTTAATTCACCACAGGTTAAGTGTCAAGAACAACAAAGTCCACGTGAGCAGAACTTGTCTACTTGCACCTGCTACATCCTTCACCTTTCGTTCCTCTAGGAATTTTCACACTGTACGGTCGCCTAGCTAGAGGGCAAGATATTAGCTCAGTTTCAACTCTCCTAACTAGCTCAACATATACCGAGTACGGCAACAAGTTAACACTCGGCCCCCAAGTCCACTAAAGCATGTCCTACTTCACTCCCACCACTATGGAAATAGTAGGCTTCCCGGTCTTTGTATTTAAGTGGCAAGTTGTTCCCATCAAAGAGGTGATCTGTCACTATGAATGCATCCTTAAGTCGACACCTACTACAATGCACAAGTCTTTCTCAAAACTTGGCATATGATCTTTAATTTGCTTAATGGAATTCAATAAGGGAATGTTCACCTTAACCTGTTTGAACAACTCAGATTTTAGAGTGATTGTTCACTTTCTTGGAGGCTCTCAACCTATGAGGGTATGGACAAGGAGGGACATGGGAGGCTTTGTCTTTTTCTAGCTCAACATCAACAACATCTGCCCTAGAAACATGAGGCTTGTCATACACCTCATCATCCCTTAGTGGTTCATTTTGTACATCTTTTATTGTTTCCTTGGGCTGAATGGTTTTGTAAATTATTTTTCCACTTCGAAGAGTGGTGAAAGCCTTGCAATGTTCAAAGATGACATCGCTTGGACCTGAGACTCAAACACTATTTTAACCCTAGGGGTTTTGGATGGTCTGAGAAGGAAAGCCTTTTCTTGTTGAAAATTTCCCATGTAAGATAAATAAATTTAGTGATTTCCTGATCCATCATTGCAAAGTAAGTCACCCAGTGTTATGGATTGTTGAGTCTCGAACAAATCAGGTCACAATGTCCTCCAAACTCTCTATCTTTATGTGGAGGTTGGTAAAAGCTTCGTTAGTTTTGACTCCTTGAGAAGAGGGGTGGAAACCTTGGTTAGATTTGCGTGGAAATCCGAGGACCTTGATTTTGAAATCAGGGGGCTTGATTTGAAAAACCTCGTTTTGAAGTTCTCGACTCGCTTATTTCGCAAATGGTTTCGCCTCCCTTATTCCTCCAACTAAATTCTGATGTTTACTCCACCTTGGATTATGCTCGTAGTATGGAGAATTGAAGGGCTTCCTTTGGTAATTACTATATTAGCTTCCTCGTCTCATCTGATCGCTTCTCGACTCGAGGAAGGTTGGGGTGGCGCTTAATGGTTGAATGAGCGGGGTCATCTTAAATGATGCATGAATCCTCCATACCAGATCCCATAGGCATCGCAGGTACCTTGGGTACAACAATCACCTCATTCACTTTTTTCAATTCGATGGCCTCTAACTTCCTAGTTAAATTGGCTATTTTCGCTTCCAAGTCATCATTCTCTCTATGATGTATCTTCCCGTAGTACTATGCACTTTGCAGTATCTAAGGGAAGTATTAGTCTCCTGCCAAAGATTTTCTCTATTGTATCAAAAATTGTACGCCCTCCCTAGCACTTCTTTCTCATAGAATTCGCACACATCATTGATGGTTGTTTATTATTCAAGGACGCTCCCGTGAAAATATGCAATACCTGTCTAACATCCAAACCATGATGAGGGAAAGCGTGGAGGAGGTCCTTATATCTTTCCCATACAACAACAAAAGGTTCACCCGGTTTTTTAGAAAAGTTTTGGATTACTCGCATGAGTGCATTAGTACGTGCTGGAGGGAAGAATTTATTCAGAAATTCATTTCACATGTCTTCCCAAGTAAAAATTGAATTAGGGGCAAGCGTAGTGAAACCATATTTCGCCTTTTCCTCTCGTGAGAGAGAATGGGAATAAAAACCATACAAATTATATGGAGAGGCGATCCCAGAAAGGAAAGCACTCGCAAACATCCTCAAAATTCTCGCGAATGAATAAAGTGGTTCCTCATAATCGACCGATATTACCAAAAGGAGAAGGCGGTAATCATTTTCTAATTTCATAAGGAATTACTACCGTGTGTGTGCTATCACATGAGTTTGTCAGGGTTCTTCGAGGCTGTAGAATCTCCTCGAAGGGTTCTTTCCACATTAGGTGTGTGTAAGGTGAGCTCGATATTTGATTTTGCTTAAAATTAACATTTCCCTCCCGTCGCCGTAGATTGCCAACAATGCAACAATTACTCCCTCAAGCCGTGGAGTGTGTTCATGGGCTCAGGGGTCAAACAACCCTCGCGGCATTTGGACTAAAGAGAGTTTATCGATTCCCCGAGATGGTCCATTGGAGTGGTATTCTCATGAAATAAAATGTGTCTTACTATGGACTCTTCAAAATTCTCGAGGTATAACTCTTACAAGTCGTTGCTCACACGAGCCCAAACCACATGTACCACAATATTATCCCAACTAGATAGGTATCCACTTATATTATCTACAAAAATAATTAAAAAGAAAAGGTAGAGAACGTACCGGATTTGCAATGCAATTTCAAATTACCACTAGCTCTCTCTGGATCAACTAGAGTGCTCGCCACTCCCCGACAACGGCACCAAAAATGCTTCGTCTTTTCCGTGTGCTAAAATTATTCCCAAGTGTAGGAACTGGTGTCGTCAAGCATTGTAATACTGTGGGAGTCCATAGATCATTTCCACAGGGAGTGGTTTCCTAGGTGATCCTTAGGGACTGCTTTCCAATGAATGTGCAATTAAGGTAAAATTTTCGGGGGTCAGTGGATTGATTGATTTATTGAACCGATCGACTTAAACTATTGTAAACTATAAGGTGAATGATGTGTGGATCCTAGGTTTCGTCACCACCAACTGTGCAAACCCACCTCTCACTACAACTACTTCAGAGCCATTTACGAATGGTCTTCGATGGGGGTATAACTTTAAAAAGCTTTTTGTAAGACAAAGTTAAATACTTAACGATATCAAACACTTGCTCGCAGATTGGTTCGGGGCTCTAGTTTGCATTAGATCACAACGTACCAAGAATATCTCTGCTCACACGTGTCAAGAAGATGTCAAACTAAGGTTTTAGAAGAATTTTCACAAGTGTTTAATCTCGCATAAAATCCCATTGAAGAACAAAGAGGGATTAAGGTTGTTACCTTGAAGTGGTGAGTTTCACCGTTAGAACCCTATCACAGGTTTAACCCACAAAGCCGAGAATTGGGATTCATAATTGCCGAACACTAATAGTAACGTGAATGGAAAATAACACTCGATTACAAGGTTGAGATGAGCAAAACACGTAGAGTCTCTCAATGAACAATTAAAAGCACAAAAACAATCAAAGGTTACAATTGCTTAAAAACCCAGAATTAGAAGAAAAACTAAGTACTCTACTATATGAAAACCCTAGAAAAAATAAGAAAACACTCCAAAGGTTAGAGCCAAAACCCTAGAATCCAAAATCTCTTAATTCTGCCCTAAAGTGGGCTTAAATACAATCCTCATTAGTGATCTCAAAGTGGTGATTGAAAGACGAGTGTGCCCTTGCACCAAGATTGAAATTTTCTCAAACTCATAGAGATCACACAATTGTACTCAAGCATCGCTATAGTGTGGCACCCAAGCATTCAAAAGTGCACCGGCATCTGTCACTCGGGTACGGCATTCCTCATATTCAGAACGGCACTACTGTCTAATCGGGTCGCCTCCTCTTCACCGTAGCACTACCGGGCCTCCCACAGCGTAAAACAAATCGACAACGATGATCTACAATTGTTCTTTGGAACCAAATCACCACGTAAGTGTGCACGGGACATCGAACAACTTGCACACGCATAAAACCGGTAGAAAAGGTCAAAAGCACCTATTCTACACAAATGGAAAGAAAAACATGAGCTGAGGGGCTTAAAACCATATATAAATGTCGCACTTTTATGTATCAAACAGGCTTCTCTATGGTCTTAACCTCTAAGCCCAATTCTCGCACAACCGATGCAGCGATGAATAAATGCGATGCACCATAATCAATAAGATCTCGCCCATAGCGCAAATAGCAAACGTGCATTTCCAGGCTGACCGGGCCGATCCACTAGCTCGCCCGACTTGGGGGATGGGGGCGTAGCACACCTCAATCCCCGACGTTCCCGGCTCCAAGTCCCGGTCCCGCCCGACCCACGCCCCGGCCTCTCTCTCGACCTGCCTCACAAGTGCGAGGGGGTGCAAGCCAGGCAAAGACCTCGGGACTAATACTAGTTCCTCTTACCCATACTAGGGGGTGGAGGAATAAACTGTGTCCGCACTTATCTCATTGATGACTGGGACTGCACTATCCCAAAACCCTAGGATCCTCGCTCTCAGTAATCCCGCTTCATATGTCCAAAGCACTGTGTAGATAATATCGCCACGGGGCCCGCATCGAATGTAGTTCCGGGTACGGCTCTCGACTCGATAGTCGTGGGCTCGTTCCCCTGAAACCCGTGTAACCAGGAAGCCTTCGCTTCCGAACCAGAAGAAGATTGTCTCTCCTTCCTCGCCACTGGTACCCGCATCTCTGATACCCGTGCATCCTATCTCCCTCTCTATACCATAGTCAGCCCCGACCTTTCATAGTCCATATCTCGCGTAGGAGGAGTCCTACGATTTTTCCTCTAATGGACAACTTCAACCCATTCTCAAACTTCCTCACCTCAAGCCATATCAGCCACGTAGCCATCGTGAAAACTGGGTTAACTCTCGTCGTGAACTTAGCCACAATGCATCTATCACTTCTCATCGTTCCTCGCCGCCTAGAACCCACTGGCTCGGGCTCAAGTCATCATTTCAAGTCCTGGGAGGTCTTAACCTAGTCCCACCACACTGGGACTCACCCTAGCCGAATGCACTAGTCCGATCTCGTCGCATTGCAGGTGATCTCCATGGCCTCCAATATCTTCGATCTACCGTAACCAATGGTCTCGCACCATCGATCCCTCCCTCGTGTGGAACGCTTCTGAGATGATGCGCTCTTAAACCTCCGAGGTTACTCTGGACTTCCTCGAATTTCTAGTCGCACAGCCCGTGCAAAACTAAGGAATGCAATGCCGCGTGGCCATGGCCTCTTCGTGAAGGCCTACTCGCATAAAAATGGGTGGTGCCTGACTAGCACCTCATGGACGACCTCTACGTCCCCGCCCTAGACTTGCCATCTACACATGTCAAACGACAATAGAGTTACTAAATTTCTATCTCAGTCTCACTAGTAGTGTACACGCAAACCACTAATGGACTTAGCCATCATGAACTAACCCATTCATCACCTTTTTCCTTAGTGGTGCTAATCGCCAACCACTAATACAATTTCAATTCAATTTCCAAATTTTCATGTTCATTATTATTTTCCGAACCCCTAAGGTTATGTTTTCTAACCCTAGTGCTCCACACACCATTTCTCATGTAAATATTTCATACAATTCAAGCACACATCACACATATCAATTCATGAAAGTGCACAATGAATGCATGTTCTAAAATCGTGCCCCATCGAGTCCTAGATATTAGTATACCTAAGTTCTGATACTAAGCTGTGACACCCCTATCCCGGGGGTCAACCCATCAACCCGAGGAAACCTGTGGATATCGGGTGCCCTGATATCACACTCACATGTCTCATATATCGAGACCTATTCCTGCATATTCAATTCACAATATACAAAAATATATGATAGACTATAATCACAATCTCTTTATTACCTTTGATAATTTGGGTAGCAGGTACATGTTTCGTTTTGCTCGAATATAATACAAGACAAAAACAAAACAAAACAAAGTCGTGTTCGACTCTCATCCCATATGCGGGTCAACCGTCTGCACTGGACCTGTGCCTGAAAGGGGGATCCCAAGATGGGTGAGCAATGCCTAGTAGAGTAAACTCTATGTATGCTACCACCACCTGCACATGCAATGCATTATGTCAATTAAAGAAAGGAAGCATGATTCAATCAAGATTATGCAAACCTAGAATGGGAATTCTACATGCCATGAGAATGAAATGTGATTTCACCATGTCGTGATGCAACGCAGTCCTCACCGACTCTCACACATTAGCATAACGAGTCCTCAAATTTATTAGTGTCTCACCTAAAGATCAATTACTGGGATCGAATTCCTCCAATACTCATTTTAAATTCATCAAATTTCGTATGTTTATTTATTTGGGTTACCTCATTTTTCGGGGTCTCACCGTAGGATCGTCATATGTCTTCCGAAATTTTTACGGACTTTTACCGCCGGTGATCATGTCTAACCACATGTAGATTTGGGTATTTCACCCTAGGAGGGGGGATTAACCATTTCTATGCACCCACACCAGACTTGACGCGATGTTACCGTGCATATGGAATGCAAGTATGCCACTGCAATTTCTCATGTTACATGTATGATGCACACTACATGAACCATTCTCATAAGTTGTACTTCATGTCAATTACCATGCAAACCTATATCGCAAGCATATAAGTTCCATATATTTTATGCCAAGATCGTATCAAGCATATTAACATTAATCAATCCATGACTAAACAATAATGTCATACAACCTTCCTTAGGCTAACTCATGGTAATTCCAACCCAATACAATAGCCCATAACATGCCGCTTAGAAATGGTCATGTCAACCAATTCATCAACGTTAACTAGCGTACTTTTACACACTCTGGGCAAAACATAGATTTCGTGCCAGTTATGATCACCCACTGTCCTCCATAGGCACATGGTTGAAATCTTGACTCAATGGGCTTTCCATAGAATCCAAGAACACCAAAACGGAGTTCAAACGCAAGAAGTATGACCGCTCAGTTGGAGACTCCTATGAGTAGCCTCCCCAAACTCCCAACGAATTGCACTCCACTGGACCAATCTGCAATGATCTCCACCCAAATTTCTGACAAACTACAGCTTAGGACCTGCTCCGAGAATGGATCATAATTTAGGCTACAAAGGTCCGATTTTGGTAATTCAAAAGCCTAACGTCAAGTTCACTGATGTGGCTACAATTTACCTAAAGGACAGATGACCAAATTCCCTTTGTTTCCCACCCAAAAACCCATCCTAAGGTCAGGCTAATGCTTAGGATCAAACTAGGGCAGCTTCCCATAGTTCAAAATACAACCAAACCTCCCTTGGGGCAAGACACAACCACACAGCCCTTAAGGTAGAAAATAACTAAAGTAGGAGAAAACCTACCTCTTGAAGCGTAGAAGTTGCTCTATGAAGTCCCATGGACACTTTCTAAACCCGAAACCCTTGATTTCCCAAACTCTTTAATTAAATCCTCGAGGAAATCTCGTGTTTTCTATACCCACGCATAGCCTTTGTCGAGAAGATGATCTTTAGTTCTTGGCCCGATGAAAACCGACTCCAACTAGACTATAGATCAGAGAGAAGCTCTGAGCTTTCTTTCCCCTTCTTCTCTTCTATTCTCTCTTTTTTTTTTCCACCAACTCTCTTCTTCACCGACCGCTTCGTCTAAAGTCAAGTGGGATGTCCTCATTCGCCACATGTCACTCTCCCATCGCTCTCGATTTCCTTATCACCTTATCCATAACTTTGATTTTCTATTATGGTGACACATGTCACACATGGGCCCCACTTAGTCTATTGTTTGACTTGCCCTCCATTTGACACGTGGCTCAATGTGAACCATTCAACACGTGCCTCGAAAAACGTCAAATTTCGGCTGTCTAGGAATTCGATAAAATTCGACGTGGTAGCTAGATTTCACGAGACGATTCTAAGAAAAATTTTCAGCTTTTCCCATTGAAATTACTGTTTTACCCTTTCTCTGGTTTTACACGCGATAGGGGTTCCCTGTGTCGCGACATGGTTCTCATCCTGCAGGCAGTTGCTTGGTCGCGACATAGTGTTTTCATGTCACGACAATGCTTGTTTCTCTCGCCATGACATCATTACCACGTAGGTTTCTACGCCGCTAAGACCCACCACCACAAGAGGTTAGTTATACCTTCGTGTTACAACCCGATTCTTCGCCTCCTCAGTAGCAAGAGTTTCCTACGTCGACAAAGTATCTCCGTACCTACGTAGCCTCGCCTAGGCAGGATTTTATGTTTCGACAAAAGTGCTATGTTACTGCAATCGCCAAGCGTGAAGAGAAATTTTGTCGCGATTAGTGTTGTCGCTACAAAGTATTTTTTTGGCCTGCGGACAGAAGCCTGCCTTTGAGTTTTTACATCTCGACAAAATACTTATGTCGCGTACGTAGTCAAGCCACAAGGTGAAGAGGATTTAGGTCGTGACATAATATTTCGTGTCTACAGTTTACTAGCCGGAGCTTTTTCTGTATGTCGCGAAGAATATTCTCACACACGACAGAAGCCGCCATGCATGGCGAGAAATTATGTCGCGATTAATATTTCGTGTCGCCGACAGAGTTCAAGGCCTAGGGGATGGGGGTTTTTATGCCGTGACGTAGCAGCATCCTTTCAATATGGCACGGTTTAGCCTGGACAAGAGATTTTAGGTCGTGACAAAGTATTTTCTCACACGACGTGAAGTTCGGGGGTGTGGCCAAGAGAGTTTACCTGCGACATAGCGCCCCATGTTGCAACAAGGGGCAAGACGCACGCAGTCCAGCCGTATGTGTGCATGTGAGACGCCATCGACAAATAAGTGGGTATCAAGTCAGACGCGACAGAGAAGGCCATGGGCGCATGGATACGACTAAGCCAAAGACACAAGACGACTTATCAAACTAGCGCGACAAGGCTGGCACACCAAGGATGGGGGCGCACGACAGAGGTATTATGTCATTACATACTTCTTGTAGTGAAAAAAAAAAAAAAAAACCTTGGGATTGGGGCGTCACAAGCACCCCTTAAATTTTACATTAAATTTTGTCTTAAATTTTGCTTGGGATACACACGCTAGGGATAAAAGCCATCGGATATATTTTTTTTTAATCTCAAACTTCTATAATGTACAAATATATTTTAAAATATGGATAATCATTATATAAATTCGTAATTAACTATATTCTTGCCTTATATTTCTACTTTTTATATTATCTAAGAATTAACTATAAGATATGAATATTAAGTAATAAATTATGCATGCATCACAATTATTTTATATTATTGAATGCATTTAATTTTTTATTAAATAATATGCATTTTAGTATTAAATATAATGGTCTTATTTATCTTTAAAATTATTATAATTTCACTTTAATTTTTTATATTTATCATTTTACTTTTGTTTAATTTTTGCATATTATCGAAATTTTGAAATATTAAAAATATGATTTTTTTTTTTGTCAAAAAGTTACATAAATATATAACAATAATAATAAGTTTCAACTATTTTATAAGTTAAAATTAATTTAATAAAATACATTATCAATATATTTTTAATAATTCTTAATTACTAAACTAATGCATATTTTATATTTATTTATTCTAATAACCAAGATTACATCATATATATAGCATAAAATTATGTATGATAAAAATTAAATATATTTGGAATAACGTAAATAATATACTTATAAATGAAATCAATTATTTCATTCACATTTTAAAATAGTTATACTTATATATTTAAAATCTAAATATTAACATATTTTAATTTAAAATCTAAGTATTTATCCTTCATTGTATGCATTGCATTTATAAAATAACTTTAATACAAGCTTTCTTACTTGTTTTATCACATTTTAAATTGTGTAATCATTTTTAATGAATTTTAAATAATTTTTATTTCTCGATATTCATATAAACATATCCATCGATATATCTCCGATATATCCATAAAATCCAAGTACCAATATATTCATTGAAACTGATATTTTTAACCTTGGCCATATCTCTCAAAGCTCTCTGATTTCTCTCTCTCAAGTGCTTCAAGCACATTTCTCTCTTGGGTTAGTTTCCAAGCGACATCCTAACACATCATTTCAAGTGCGAAGCACTCTCTGCTCAAGCGCCATATTAAGCACAACTTTCTGAGGAACATTTTAATATTCGAAGTTGTAATCAGATCTTACCGGGCGATTTGCAACATTCAAAGGTGGATTTAGTTGTCGAATATTGGACAAAGTGTAAAACTGAAAATTTAATTTTTCTCAAAATGGCAAAAACAAAGAAAATTGTCGAAATCGTTCAGGAAGCCCTGAAATTTTTCTAGATCTCGTGATGAGGAAATCCGGACATCACCGTTGATTCATTCCCCAGAAAATCTGGGCTACTATAAAAATTTTCGCAGCCGAATTTCGAAACAATCATATTTTTTCACGATTTTTGGAGTAACGGACGTCTAATAACTCACAGGGACGAGATTTTTATAAGAATCTCGGAAGTTAAGAAATAACTCAAGTAAATTTCATTTAAAATAAATTGAACTTGAACCGAGACGAAATAAATTATTTCGGGGCAGAAACGAACCTCGAATGAGTAGTTTGACACATGGCGATAGGGACTATGTCTCCAAACTTAAGAATTGCCAACAAACAAGGAGAGAAAAAGCCTGTTGGGGGGCACAAAAAAGGAGCGTATTTATGTTTCAAGAAGCAAACTGAGAGTGAGAGAGGGAGAAAAAGAAAATCAAAATCAAAACTTTCGATTCACTGAAAGTTCCGCGAAGAATTCATCTGGAAGAACGAAAAGTTCATCTACTTGACGCAGGGGGCTACACTACGTGGTACCAAAACATGGGATTTCATCGAGGATTCACGTAGGAGTTCAGTGAAATCAAAGGTTCGGCTTCAGGAATCGTCCACTCTGACTTCCTAGAAGTTACTTCTACGCTCCAGAGCAGATTCTTCTACTTTCGTTTATTTCAATTTAGCCGTTCGATTGAGTTTATCGCCCTAAGGGTCAGCGTTTTGGGCCATTTTGCCCTAATAATGGGTTACGGAATAGTGCCTCGTTTGATGTTAGGATTTTGAATCACCCAATTTGGACATATATAACCCAAGTTATGGTCTGTTTTCCGGGATTTCCATAAGTTGCCCTGTTTTGGCCGAACCTGCTGTCCAGATTTTTGGTTGGGAAAAAGTGAGCATTGGGACTAGTATTCTTCAAGGAAATTGTAGCTCTATATGAGAATTTGATGTTAGGATTTTGAATTACCCAAATCAGGCCTCTATAACTCAAGTTATGATATATTTTTCAGACTACACTTAGGTCATTTAATGGCTCAGGTCTACTGGATCCAAGTTAGGACTCAGTTTCGAACAAAGTCTGAACCATTATGTGGGCTATGATGTCTTTGTTGTGGGAATGTTTCAGGCATCTCTATACAACTCACCTTGAGGATCAAGTGTCAGTCAGTTACCAAAAGTGACGTGTTTGGGTGTCAATGTGTGTGTTCTAACATGTTGACATGAGATGAGTTTATATGTGCAAATGGCCATTACATGGCTTTCTTGTGTGTGTCGTTTCTTAATCATAGAATGACATGTTGAATGTGAATGAAATGATTTATGGGAGTCATATGCAGGTGATGTGATTGTCCATGACATTAGTAAGTGGCGTGGATTGTGTTGTTCATGTAGCATTCATTATGCATGTGATATGATATAACATGCAATGGCATTGCATTGCAATTATGCACGGGACATTGCATGACTTGGGTGTGAGTGCATGGTAGAGATCGACGTCGTGTTTAGTGTTCGATAGTATGTCGTGAGTACATGGTAGATCGACACTGTGTTTAGTGTTCGATGGTGGGCTTAGTAAAATGGGACAACGTTCAAAATGAGTCTTACGGTCGCATAAAAGAAAAAGGAAATGAAAAATACGTGTGTTGGGTATAGCAAGAAGGGATAGATACCCCCTCAAAGGAAAACCCAGATTCTCGTTAGACATATGTATCCAGCTTACGAAAGTCGGAAAGTTTCGAGATATACAAAGCCTCACGGAGACCTCTAAGCACCAATAAAAAAAAAAAAATACACTAACTTCGGTAAAAACAAGTTGGATATCTGAGATCGTCCAATGGATTTTGATTTATAAACAAAAGCTTTTTTGTTTTGAAAAAAAGGTCATCAGATGGAACATAAATGACAATTTCACACTCGCATATGCATAAGGAGTCGGTATAGTTCGGGACACAAGGACGTGGTGAGCCACATTCTCATTTCCGCATGTAGACACTGGTAGGAATGTATATGTATTTACTAAATGAGTAAATACATAATTGCATTTCATGTGCACGAGGACATCGCATGAAATGGGTGTGTGTTCACGGTTGTCATTATATTCACCATTCTCTAGTGGAATGGCGGTGGACTTCTGCACTGACGACGCCCATCAGTTCCACAAATGCCATGATCAGAAATTAACACCGTAAGCTCGGGGTGTTGATTGCAAGGGTTCTAAAATGGCACAACGTCCAAATTGAGTCGCACGCATTTGAAAATGACCATGTGTCAAGTGAAAGCTCCTGTTTATCTTTGTTACACATATGGATCCATCGATGAAAGTCAAAAGTGTGGGAAGGCTCATGAAGCCCGTAGGAGACCCCAAAAATCTTCACCACCATAAAAGACACATGGATTTTGAAAACAAATGATCATTGAGGTGAACATCCAAAAGATTTGGCTGAAAACAAATGAAATTTGTTTTGTAAAATGATCATTGGATGTAATCCAAGAATGATGGATTTTATCAAGTACGGGTTTCAGATCAGGTGATAGGAGCTCTGAGGACTCCCAGACATGGGTATGGTAGAGTTGCATCTCATTCATGGTATGTAGAATTCCATTCTAGGTTGCATAATCTGATCTAATGTGTTTTTTTTATGCTATGACCACGTATCGTGCACTTAGACGTGTATAGCTTCTATAGGAGCTTACTCGTCAAGTACCGTTTCACCCCATCATGAGACCCCCTCTGTATCTGAGTGCAAGGAGACTCCGCGCCACTCCGAGGTCGTCATTGTGAAGAAAGCTGGGTTGTGGATTTGGTTCTTACTTTTGTAAAATATATTAGAACAAACTGTTTTGATATATATTTTTGTGTAAAGAGTGTTGTAATAAACTCTTATGGACTATCAGGATATAGTCAGTATCGTGGATATGGGACGTATTAGCCCGTGTGGTCACACATTTGCTGAGACCTCGGGATGGGTCATGGATATATTGGTTATGCTGTATAATATAGAGCCTCGAACAAAGGAGACTCTGCTCGATTTTTGTGAAAATATGGTTCCCGATGAATGGAATATAACAGTATGGTATCAGGTCACTCAATATCCACGAGTTTTCCGTAGGTTGACGGTTGGTCAACGAACCCTCGGGTTTTGGGGTGTTACATAGATCGTCAGTTCCCTACTGTATCAAAGTTATAAACCGGAGGAGAGAAAATATACTTTATGGATAGTGCAATTCTTCGTAATCCTTTAGCCATCCTAATGTGCATGCTCTCCATCGTACTAATTGTCTATTGTTTGCTTGTTTTTAGCTAAATCAAATTCTCTAAATCTTTCACTTAAAAGATCTTCTAATAGTGGTATAAGAGCCCAAGATAGTATGTGGTAACTTGTTAGAACATGTTTAGGAAATGTTTGTCAATAAGGTGATAAGAGCTTATGACAAGTGGGGTAAAATGAACCATTATGACCCCTCGATTTACCTGAAGACTTTCTTAATGTACTTAACACAACTCTTACTACTGTCATGGTTTCTATTCACTCAGAAGACCAAGTTCAACCAACACTTACCCCTATAAAAAATTATAGATTAACCAAAATTTTGATTCAATAATGGGGTTACCTTTATTTCTATAGGAATAATACATTCCTAGGTTCATATACTTTCACATTTTTTGACTTTAAGTCCCTGTAATTTGAAATGTTCAAATTAATTCTATGCAATGTCCTTAACATAAAAAGTAAGTCCTTTTTTTTTAACGGCGGTGATAACAATTATTATATACCCTTCAAACTCACGTTCCTACACTTTTATTTTTGTTGGCATTAAGTCTGTTCAAAATAATGTAAAAAAAAAGTATGTTCAAACTACACTATCAAAAACAAGAAAATTACCCCACTGCAAGTGTATTTTTAAATTTTTTATTCAAATTTTAGATAAAAATTAAAATATTGTTTTATTTAAAAAAAAAATTGGTTAAATAAATAATATTTTTTATTTAAAATTATTCTCAAAATTTAGATAAAAATAATTTTTATAAACAATATATAAATTTCACATATATAATGAGGGATAATTTTTTCTCATGGTATTTATTTTCTGAAAATTAATTTTAAAAATAAATTATGTATCAAAATAATTTGCTTTATTTTTATAAATTCACTAAAATATTACACAAATATCATTTTTTCATAAGCAAAAATAATTTGTATTGATTCAAACTAGTAATATATCGATAGAAAAACATATACTAAATCACTAAAAATGGATGAAACAACACCCGAGTTAATAATATAATAAATTTGCTCAAAGCCTACAAATTTGACAATACTATAGTGATTAGAATACCTTTGACTCCAATTCTACAACATATGCATTCGCCATAACTGATTTGCCATTTAACTGCTGATCAATATGTTTTATCCGTTTCAATCACCCACACACACAAATAACTGGGCCCCAACAAAGACGGGGAAATCATAAAAAAAAAAAAAAAAACAAAATAAAACTCATGTATGTGTGGAATAACCACTCACAAGAAATAAAATCGATAAATGTAGCTTTAAAATTGATAAAGATATAGATAAAGTGATTTCATAAATAAGAATGGAAAAATCACCTCTCATTACTTAAGAATAGTGAGTGACTAGAAGAAGACAGAGAGAAAATGAGAATATGAATTTTGGAAACTTATATACATATTATTTATGAACAAATAAAATTATTATGATCATTTATTTAAGTTATTTTAATAAATAATTAAAAATAAATATCATAGGGAAAATATTACCAAATATATATATATATATATATATATATATATATATATATAGTTATTAGTTAAATATATATATAAGTGAAATTGCATGGTTATAATTTGGTTTTGATTTAAGAGATAACCTCGATGAAATGCAAGAGACAGTCTACTACCTTGAAAATTAAAGTGTATTAAATAAAAAATAAAACCTCAATGAGATGCATGAACTAAAAACAAATCAAATTTAATGATTGGTTTTCAATAAAAAATTTAAATAATACAGATTTATTTGTCATTAGACTCTTTTTTTTAAGGAATAATTGACATGAATAATCCCACCTTGTGATAATAGCCGGGAATAAACCCAATTGGGAAAGTGCCTCTGTTTCGTGGTCTCTCTCGACGATCACTGACCGGCTTAACAGTTAACTCATCCTACGTAATAACATAGACACAATTATGTCATGTAAATATCAAATGTCACATGCCACAGTCTAATTGGCCCTTAAATTATCCCCACCCCCTCTCTCTCCCCTCCACCTCCACCTCCGCTGCCAATCTCTGCCACCGACTACTAGTCCTCATTCAAATTTTAGCTCTCCTCCGTCCTCCGCTCTTCTTCAGCTTGGTGCGCCATTGGCATTGCTAGCATCAGGATGATCACCAATCATGGCAAGAGAGAGGGGAAATTCGACTTGATTTCTACACTTTTCCTCCTATGTTGAAAGCTTACAGAACTCTAGTTGATGGGAGGAAGATTTATTGTTGGGCTTTCAAATTGGGCTTTCAATGGAATGTATTTGTGGCTGCTTCCGTATTCTAGATACTTGAATTTTCCATGCCTTAGGGAAAAGAGAATGCAATGTGCTCCCCATGAAAGCTGTAAACTTCTTTGAAATTGTCAATATAAATTTAGGAGATGATGCAAAAAAGAAGGCTTCATGGTTTTTCACTTCCCTGAGAAAGTGCAAACCAACAAATCCAAACAAAGTGCATTTTAGTCGTCACGGATCATTGTAGGGCCCGTGGACCTGGGCAGCTGAAGACTTCATGAAGATCAAGCATGCTGATGGTTTCGAGCTTAATGGTGAGAGCGCTCCATGGTGCGTGCGTGGCAAGTGGACAATGAGGTGAAGATTTTTCTGAGTTCAAAGTATTTCGACCCGCTGCTCGGAGTCACACCGGTCTCGGGACCCAACTATGAAGAAGCTGCGTCGCCTACCCCGCACAAACTCGTGCCTGGCCCCCGAGCCGTCTCCGATGAGCCGGCGCGCGGTAAACCAACAAAGATGATAAAGGTAAGATGTTAAACCACGAAGATAAATGCAGACGCTTCCGGGCAAGTCAAGTCTCAAGAAAGTGTCTATGTGAGACCGTCACACGGGCCACGCCGCTGCGTGAACGAGTAGGCCCGTGACAAGTGGTATCAGAGCGGGACAAAAGTTCTTCAACAGTATGGTGTTGTCTTCTGTCGATCCTGGCGGCCGAAAGTCGTTCTCTCCTAAAAGCTGCACAGTAACTGATGAAGCCATGGTGCTCTTCCTCCACATCGCACAAGGTGCCGGTTGCTGTCTAGTAGTGCGTAACGGGTGCTCGCCTACTAGGGGTGGAAGTCCAGCGAGGTGCTGCTTTCGGGGTGGAAGTGACAAGGTGCTCCTTCCATGGCTGTGTGACGTCAAAAACTGAAGATATCCTTCTTGTCCAACACAGACCCCATCACATGGTCTCTGGGAGCAAAGAAGAACCGGCTGAAGCCGCGCAGATCGGCGAAAGGTGGCTCGCGACGAGGCTGCAAGATATCATGGGGGAGAATGTCACGACTCTATTGCCATGCAAGGCCCGTGACTATACTTGAAGACTTTATTAAAGACTGCCGTCATTACCTGAGCGATCAGCAGCATTCCGATAAACGGTAAGTGGATCTGAGTCAAAGACTCTTCCTAAGTTCAAGCATGCCGACCCGCCAGCTCGGGGAGTCTGTCAGCCGGCCCGGGACTGACTATGAAGAATGGTGTCGGGCCTACCCCGCACAACCGGTCGGGAGCCAGAGCCGCCTCCCAATGAGCCCAAGGCGGCTTAAACCACAAGACATAGCTGGCAAAGACAGCATGACGGGCGGTGGTCGGGTCTCAAGAAAGTGTCTGATGGTGAGACTCACGCATGGACCGGGCACGCCGTGAACAAGAGTCTGACATCACAATGAAATCAAGCACCCAATGAACACAAATTTTTAGAAACTAATCTAGGGCCTCCCAGATGAAAAGCTCCTTCAGAACTGCATTGAGCCCCAAATCACAATTAGGGGGAACCCTTTTTCTATTATCATCACAAACTTGCTTTGTGACACCCCAATCCCAGGGGAATCTTTTTTTTTTTTTTTTTTTTTACCACTGTAAGAAGTATGTCGCGACAGAGAAATCTCTGTCGTGACAGAATATCTTTATCGTGCGAGCTCGGCCTAGTCTATCGTAGTACCTCTGTACAAGTATAAGCTCTGCAATACCTACGGGTAACTCTATACAAGTATAAGCTCTGTAGTACCTACAGGTACCTCCATACAAGATAAGCTCAGACCTCAATGCAGATCCCAACATGACAGAAGTCTATAATACAGCAAAGTACAAGCTGCATCACTTCATTTCCCATAGTCCATGAAAATTCTTATATCTCATACTATATATATGTTACTCTTATATGCTTATCGTAAATGAGAGTATTAGGTATATGTATGAGCTGAGGTCATATGTTTCACTACGAAGATTACAAGACGAGTTTTAATCCTCAGAGGTATAAAAGAGATCGCCCATGATCTTCCGTGATAACGTTGAGCTAGCACACTTGTAGGAGCTCATCACAGTAGGTTTTGCACTTTGATTATGTAAATGTAAATGTACAGTTTTTGTATATGTATGTGTAAATGGGACTCAAGATCAGCAATATAACACAGAACACCACTACAATGCAGCTTGTATTTTATCTTTTTGTACATGATATTTGATTCGCTATAAGACTTGGGCCCACCTCAATGTCTCAAAAGCAAGTAACAGTCCCAATAGTCCCCACACCCTCTGGCTCGCTAGGCTAGGGGTCAGTGTGACAGAAGAGTCAGGAGGCCTATAAGCAGATTTTTTCCTCTAACTATAACTACTAAGAGAATAGGAGAAATAATTGTCTTCAAGCAAGGAGAAGAGGAGAGTCTCTGCCACGGATGAGAGACCAAGAGATTATTAAAGATGCTCATGTAATAAGATAGATTCCAACCACTAGATGGATATTTTCTACCATGCTATGAATTATGTCTCCAAGGGTATAATTGATGCATCATGCTGTAGAGCTTTTAAAAGAAGAAATGCAAAGGAGGCAAGGCAACTGATTGAAGACCTTGCTAAATGCAACTACAAGGCTCCATCCAGCTCATGAGCAAAAACATCAAAGGCAAGTGGTCTACTGACTAGATAGAATGAGCAATTATAGAAGAAGTCTTGATGCTATGAAATAAACTGGAAACACTGAGAAAGAATGACATCCATAGAAGGGGAGCACAAAAGAAGGAATGAGAAACAGTGTTGAGGAACATGTAGAAGAAGAGCCTTATCAGTTATGAGGCACAAAGACTCTCAATGCAAACAAGAGTTATTAATTTTTCAAGCCTATCCCTAACTCCAAGCAACACACTATACACCAACACTGATGAACCATGAAAGCTTTTCATATGGGCGGTAAGGAGCACAGAGGGCTCCCAGACCGATAGAATTATCATCGCTTATGCTTAAATTGGTTCCAATAGCAACAACAACAAATGTAACAGTATAGGGACAATATAGGAGAATATCGGTTAGAAAAGGACTCCACTCAAGCGTCAAATGCCGCAGCTTCACGGGGAAAAACAAATAATTTTGGTTATGCATCAGAAGAGATTTTCCGAACTGAGAATTTTCAGCAACACAACTGTGTTTTAGGCTAACACCAATGATTCTTTGAAGAATCTGGAGATGAGGTAAGGCTGGCTCCTAATCACAAAAATACCAAGGGATTTAGTCTCCAAGTGACACAAGGAAGAATCTGAAGGAATGTATGGCAATACTTCCGCAATAAAGGCGTAAAACTCGGATGAGAGAAGAGTTGAAAAGAAGGATACTGAGGAAGAGAAGTATGCTGATTTTGGAGAAGAGTTTAAGCAACACAGTTCATAAACTACATAGGAAGAGAAAACAACAAGAATGCAGCCAAAGCAGCAAGTGGAAAAAGAAAATCCAGGTAAAAAGAAAGAGGTTAAAGCTTATGAACCTCAAGTTCCATTCCCTCAATGGCTGCAGAAAGCAAGGCTTGAAGAGCAATTCTCTAGATTCTTAGATATGTTTAAGAAGACAAGAGATCATCCTTCAAATATGATCCAATGCCTCTTTTTTTATGCAAAATTTATGAATGAGATATTGCGTAAAAGAAAATTGATGAAGAAGGAATAGTGAGCTTGACAAAGAACTCCGCAAAGGCAAGAATTCAAAAATTTTTACTTTAAAAAGATCCAAGATCCCGGCGCTTCACTCATACCCCGCAAAATCGGGCATGCTAATGTGGAAAGGCAACGGTGATTCTCGGGGAGCCAGATAAATTGGATGCCTGTCTCTGCTGCCAAAAGGCTGTTTAGGAATCCATCTGTCAAATATGACCAAATGGCGTATATAACACTGCCCATCCTAAGGGCATTTTAGAAGATGTGTTGATCAAAGTGGGAAAATTAGTTTTCCTGAATTGTAGTCATTGGATATATATAAACAACCCATCGCTATATTAGAAGACTTTCTTAGCAACAGTTGAAATGATTGATGTGAACAAAGAGAATAATCCCAATAGATGTAGCGCGACTTAATTCTTAACATCGCTTGAAACAACCTAAACTAAGTGATGTTGAATGTGAGATTGTAGAAAGGAAAATTCCCAACTGTTCTGAATTGATGAAATATCAGAACACAACAATAATGAGAAATGAGAAGAATTTGATCTTATGAAAACTGAAGAATTTTGTCTCAATAAGAATTAAACAAGGTAGTACTATGTTGACATAAAAACACTGCGTAAAAATCCAGTAAGCATGTCAAAAAGGAAGTTGTTGAAGAAAACACAAGTTCAAAAGGTTTAATTCTCAAGGAATTACCTGAACATTTGAACTATTCCTTCTTGCAAAACTTAAAAAAGGAAAACCATCATCATTGCAAATTAGATCGATCGCTTCTGAAGAACACAAACTGCTGGAGACTCTCAAAATATAATGTTAATAATTATCCATAGAAACTCTGAAAGAAATCAGTCCTTCTATCTATATGCACAAGATTCTATTGGAGGAGAATGCTAAAACCTCTATAGAACACTAGAGAAGGCTAAATACAGTAATGAAAGAAGTAGTCAGAAAAGAAGTATTGAAATGGCTAAATGCATGTTTCCATCTATGTCATCCACAGTCTGCAAATCTCAACATGTTCAAAGAAGCGGAGGATTCACTGATAAGAAATAAGAAGAATGAATTGATTCCTACAAGAATCAAAGAGAAGGTATATATATATTCACAGAATCAAACACCGCTACTGTAAAGGATCATTATCCTCTACCTTTCATTGACTAAATGTTGGATAAGTTAGCATGACACTCCCATTACTATTTTCTTGATGGATATTTTGGTTACAACTAGACTGTAACAGCCTGTGAGGATCAGAGAAAACATACTTCATACGTCAGTGTCTTTCGCTTCTAGAAGGATGCCTGACGTAATGTCTCCCGCCACCTTTCAAAGATATGATGTCCACAAGCTTCATCAGAAAGGCAAAGGAGATCTTTATGGATGACTTCTCAAGATATGGATCCGCTTTGAGCATTGTCCTGAAAATTTAGAAACAGTACTTTAGAGGTGTCAAGACAAAATTCAGTTCTGAATTGAGAAATGCCACTTATGGTAATGTAATGTATTGTCTTGGGACACAAGATTTCTCGCCGCCGATTGAAGTACCAAGCAAAAAGTTGCTGTTATAAAACTCTCCTCGCCACCTACGCTTCGCGCATAAAAAGCTTCCTTAGACATGCTGGTTTTTACAAAAGATTCATAAATGACTTCTCAAAATTCTCCAGACCATTGTGTACACTGCTAGAAAAAGATGCAAATTTTGATTTTGATGAATCATACAAATCTGCATTTGATGAGATTAAATCCAGATTAGTGACATTTCCCATCATGTTAACACGTGACTGGAACAATGATTTTGAGATTATGTGTGATGTTAGTGATTATGCAATGGGAGCTGTATTAGGACGAAGAATTGAAAAGATATTCAAGGTCATATACTATGTCAACAAAACCTTTAATGAGGCATAAAAGAACTACTCCACCACAGAAAAGGAGATGCTAGCAATGGTGTTTGCTTGTGATAAATTTAGGCCTTATATATTTTTATTCAGTTATATTATAAACTCACTTAGTACTAAATAAAATATCTAATGGTACATGAGCTGTCCAGATTCATCGATGGGTATTGTCATATAGGAATTTGATTCGAGGACAAAGATATACAAAGTACAATGTGATAGCGTGATCACTTGTCTACTGGAAATGAATGGTAGGAAAGAAAAAGGAAATGAAATAGCAGAAAATTTTCCCTCGATGAGGCTGTTTGTTGGTCGGCCCAAACACCCCGTATGTCGATATTGTCAATTATTTAGCTTATGAGCATCACTAATTCAGCTACCAGCAGAAGAAAAATTGAGAACTTATTGCAGATTTTATATATCCGGGATGGATCCAGAAACCATAGAAGAGGAGCATATATGATCATAAGGAGATGTGTTCTAGAAACAGAACAAGGTGGTATTTTGGAGAAATGGTATGCATCATCATATGGAGGACACTTTGCATGAGACAAGACAACCCAAAAAATTCTCCAATCAGGTTTTTATTGGTCTACTCTATTCAAAGATTGTTTTGAATGGGTAAAACATTGTAATGCTTGGCCAGATAATGGCAATATAAGCAGAGTTCGAGATGCCCCCGCAAGGAATTTCGTGGTGCGTATTTTTATGTTTGAAGATTTATTAAGATTATTATTTAGAGTATTATATAGATTTATTGATTTGTGTATCTGAACAGTAATATTATCCCAAATACGCGCGTTGCGCATCATCTCCCGCACATGAGCATCGTTCCGCGTTCAGCGTCATATGACGATTTCACTGAATGCTCAATCAAACGGGTGTTGAAATTTCTAATAGTGAGATAAAGAAAATTCTAGAGAAAAAGAAGACATAAACACAAAAGATTATTCATGCTAGATGATGCACTATGGGCTTAAAGAACTGCTACAAACTCTCATTGGAATTGCCATGATTTGTCATCCTGTCATATCCTTTAGAACTAGGAATACAAGCCATGTGGGCCATCAGAACCGAATTGTGACTTTCTAAGCTACAAAGGAAAAGAGATTACTCCAAATGAATGAACCGGAAGAATCGAGAAATGAAGCTTATGATCAGAATTCAAAATATATTCAAGAGTGGCAATATCAAGATCCAGAAGAGAATTCAAGGTATGAGAACAAGTTCTCTTATACAACTCCAAGCTCAAGCTATTTCCAAGGAAATTGAAATCAAGATGGAGTGGTCCTTACATAGTGATAACCAAGACACCCTTTCCGAGCACAACATCTAAAGGTGATGAATAACAATCGCGAATGTTTAGACCAGTTACCAACTGTAGGAAGCATAAATAAGTAGATCTGAGATTTAAAAAGGGAAAAGAGTTTTGCTAAAAAGAAGACAATTTACAACAAATGTCTAGCTAAGGACACAAATTGAGCAATTTTCTGAGGCAAACCCAAGTAGAGTTAAATTGGATAGTTTGATTATTAATGATTACTTTTATAAATTTGAGGTTTTAGGTTTAAATTTTTAGAAGTATATTTATGTAATTTGATAATTTGTGGAATTTTTTTTTTTTTTGGAACAAGGAAGAGGAATTGGAATTGGAGGTCATTAGAAAGCAGAATATCTTTAAATCAAATATGCAGGCCAACACACAGAGTATTTCTGACTCTCAACTTGTTTTTGAATGATAATGCATATCCGCTCGGGGAGTTTCGATGCCACGTCGAAATGTCTGCTTAACATTTGATGTCGATATTGATGTTATAAAGAGATCGTTGTTCATAACAAATGAGTCTGGCTTTTCAATACGCACCGCCCCATGATCTAAGCGTATAATTCATTGAATGATGATTGAGTGGGTTGAATGATTAAAAAGTATGAAAATACGAAGAAAAAAATTGGTAAGGTAATTGCATCTTTGTCACGACAAAATGTTATGTCAACGTCTGAAAACCAGAAAATATCGGTTATCACGCTGACATACCCGTGTCGCCATAAAATGCCAAATGGAGTCGGCAAGATTGTGTCGCGACATATTTTGTCTAAGTCACAACAAACAACAAACTTAGGCCTCGTAAAACATGCTTATTAAAATTCTACGACATGTCGCGACATAATTCAATTGGAGCATAGACAAAAATTGTGTCGCTGATGTTTAATATCAACAAAGAATTGCCCTAGTCTAAACTTAAGTGCAAAATTTATATCGTGACATCACTTCTCTATGTCGCGACACCAATTTAAAAAAGGGCACACTTTAGGTCTACATTATGTCTTGACAATTAAGTGAGCACATAAATTCTTGGCCTATAAATAGAAAAGTCTAAAGAACCGTATATTGTTCCATTTCCATAACCTTCAAACTATCTGCCTCTCTCACTCATTCAAAACCCTAGATCTGTAACTTATCTCTCACAATGTCTAAGCCCCAAAACCTGGTTCCAAACCTCAACGAAATCATGGAAGAGTATGATGAGTTGGAGAATGAAACAGTTCAAGCCACTCAGGTAGTAACAAGGCAAGGTGAAAAAGAGCTGAGGTAAACGATGAACTTAAGGACAGCAGAGCAGTCCCAGGAAGCAGAAAGAGGAAAATGAAAAAGCAGAAACAACGAACAAAAGTTGTGACTGGTCTCTAACATGTATATTACTGAGAGACAAGCTACAACATTGATCCATCTGCGAGCAGAGGCTTCAAATAAAATGGATTCCCCTTTCTAAGAGTCGATAGAAAGAAAAGGATGGCATCTTTTCCTCGATACGCTGGCCCCGGTTCAGAGATGCGGTTAAAGAGTTCTACGCTAACATGGTGGGAACTACAGACAAGGCGCTATGTCAAAGGAGACGGATATCCTTCAAAGAGAGTGATAAACTAAATGATCTAATCCAGTGAGAGGAATGATGGATCTAAATTCAAAAGACTGGTTGAAGCACCTAACTTCCAAAAGATTATAGATCTATTGACTTATGGCAAAGGGAAGTGGAATGCCACCAAGAAGAACCCGCATGAATCCATCGCTAGGGGGGCATTGACTGAGCAAGCAAAGGTTTGGTTTTACTTCTTAAGTTCAGTCATTCTTCCCTCCAAACATTTATGCACAATCAGGGAAAAGGAAGCAGTTTTGCTCTATGCAACCCTCAAGGAGCACAAATTAGTGTGGCAAAAGATTGAAAAACTGCCCCGAGCTACTACAAGAGGAGGATACGTGGATCATCCCATACCTGTGGTTGCCATCAAGGTCAAAGGCTTTTATATATGTCTAAGGAAACTGGGAAGAAGAAGAAAACTACCCTAAAGCATCTCCCTTGACACTCACTGGAATCACAAAAGGGCCTAAAAACAAAGGTAGAGGAAGTCAGGTGGAAGCTGTTAGAGAAGAAGAAGAACTAGTAGAATTACGTATTACAAATTTAAAGGTGAAACTCCCGGCTCACACAAAGGCGTAGAAGTGCAAGCCCAAGATTACTCCTTCTCCCCTCGAGGCGAGACCCAACATCACAGCTGCCGCTCTGGGCCCAACTGGTGGAGCACCCCATTCTGAAATGCTTAATGCCATGAGGCAAGGAATGGAAGAGATGGACAAATCCGCTGAAACTCCAACCTGAAACCCATATAGAGGCAAGTTGAGAAAAAGTACCGTGAACTTGTGAAAATGCTCTAAAACAGTGGAGATTGAGAAGGGAGATGTAACATCCTCGAAATATACCCTCATATCAATATTGTCGGTACATCAGAGGCAAATCAAGCTGTAAATTAAATGCTAAAAATGGAAATTTAGAAACTGGAAATTGTGGTTGAAGACTTAAGGACAAATTGTAATTGTCCATAATATAAAAGACACAACTATGATTATGAGGTCAAAGTGAAATAACATAAACACACAAACAAGAGAATATATAATGCAAATAAAGACAAAGTTAACTATAAGGGAGGAGACCACAATAACTCATTTTGGTCTCCAAACAAGATGCATACTGAATAATATAATAAGAGGAATGAAGAAGATAAGAAGCAGAGCAAAGTGCAAGGCAAACTATATAGAAGCATTAGTATGGAAGTTCTAAAAGTTTTGTATGGATTCTAGTATGATTTTAAAATAAAAAACTGGTATTTCTGGGTATGGATTGCTAGGGTTTTTTGATAATAATTTATTCCCTTTCTGTTTTGTTAAATACATCCTAACTCTAGATTTAATCTTAAGTTGGGTTGGAAAATCCCTGGCTGATATCACTAGATATAATCACAAAGGGTATGGTTTGTAAAGTTTAGTGAATTTTGGCATGGAACTTTATTCTTCACACTATACTATGGAGTTGTTTAGAGGGATCCATGTTGGTTTTACTTAAGGATGGAATAGTAAGAGAATTATGGAAGAAAAGTGATGAAAGTGGTGAATTCTCGCCATTTTGGGCGTAATCACCCCTGCATCGGTAACAAACAAAGGTGGTATCGGTACCACCGATAAAGGGGCAAAACTATCTCCCGGTACCACCGGTTCCCCTGTACCCAATTTTTGGTATTTTTGCATAGTTGCTTATAACTCATATGTTCGAGTATAGATAAGGAAGAAATTAAGTGAAAATGTACCGCATTCTCGCCACCGCGGTTTTGAGTTTGATGGGGCAAAGTTCATGCCCACACAGATAGGAAGCTCTGCATCGTTATAATCAATCAAGACCGCAGATAAATGACACTACTTCGCTTATACGGCAGCACGCCCACTCGTGATCTTGACTCTGGTCACGTCTGACTCATCATCTCTTGCCATACGCATCGTCGAGAAATGTTACGCACTCATCGGTGATTTCTGCAGATCTCCGATTAGTGCTACTAAGACTCGCTCGTGCGCTTTATCCCAAGAGCGAATAAGATTCTATTACGCAAGGTGCAATATTCCTCGATCGCACTTCGGTACTCGACAGGCTGAAGACACTCCTCGCTCGCTTTAAGACTCCGCCATGCTACAAGACTTCAAGATCAGATAGTATCTTCTCTGATATCATTAAATTGGTTTACCATTATTAGTGATCGGTTCAGTATTCTGCATAGTTATACATGATAATAACCTAATGATGAATAAGAGTAAACAAACGTGTATCGTTTCCCGACCAGAAAATTCACGGGTACTTCTAAATAAGAATAATCCTGAGATCTGAACAAGCATAAAGTTGCTATAAGTACAAGTATCACCATGGGAGATCCAAATAAGCATAAGTCTCAGAAGCATAAGTAATCAGATGTTCCTTATATGAATGCATGCAAATCTCCGATATCTCGTTATTGTTATAAGCTTACTATAATCGTATATGCATATTACCTATGTTTCCCAATTAAGCCGGAAGCTTGCGACGGGTTTTAACTCACAGTAGTACGTGCTGCTTGGCATGCTATCTTCCTCATTCCGGGCCAACACAGTGAGCAGTGGGATTCATCACCGCACGCTCCGCACCTCGATCACAAAATGTGTACGTATGGGGCTTTTATATATGTAAATGGGACTCGAATCGTATGTATGTGACATCAGAACACCACTACGATGGCGCTCTATTTTGCATTGTGATACAACATGTGTTATAGTTATAAGACTCGACACACCACGTTTGATAAAAACAGTAAAGAGTCCCTGGTAATGTCTCGCACCCCTTTAACTGCCTGATCCGCCATTCTAGCCTGGACCGAATCTGGTGTGACAGGAGAAGTAGATGGGAACAAAGGGAACAAGAGCTCAGTGCAGAACTAAAGGCAAGAGAAGATGCATTCATCTTTGAGCTTCTAAAAAGAGAAAGTGAGCTATTCAAAAATCATGAAGGAGCGGAGGACAAGCAGTGAGAAGAACATGTTGCATGTATATGCCTGGCATTCAGACAAGGAACATCGAAGGAAATCAAAGCTTTGATCGAAGTGGACAATGAATCGAGGGCACCCCGAACTCATGAGTAGCGTTTACGCAAAGCCCGATATGATCAACAAAAACCTTATTAAGATGTACTCTACCCATGGTGCATTTGAGGGAACCCTAAATTCTATTGGGCTGAGACAAAATGAACCGATCAACCAATTGGCCCTGACAATAGAGTGGTCTTTACTAAACAAAAGTGGAAACAATAGTAAATTAAGACAGCCACAAGTCTAATTCCTTGAGTTTCCACCTTCTACAACTGTATATAAACTAGATCTACCAACCTACCCCTTCCTATAAGAATGATAGAAAAGAAAATAAACACCCTAATTGCTCATCTCCTCATCCTCAGACTCAATGTCCAAATATCAAAATAATTCAAAGAGCGAATTCTTGCAAACTGTGGTTCATTCGTGTTTTTTATTTTTTGGTGTTGTTTTACTTAATTTTCTTTGTTTCATGATTGATAATTACTTAGTTGAATAATTAAGAAACCAGCTACCTAGATCAAATTGTCTTAACTGTTTGAAGATACTGGGTTTAAATTAATCGGCTGTGGTTCAGGTTGAAGCCGATTGTTTTGGTCAATTCATGATCGTAAATGAACTGACTTGATTAAAATAACACAACAACAAATCTCAAAGCCAACAAACCATTGGGATAGATGCATCGGGGTAGGATGAAATTAATGGAAAATGGATGCGCTGTAAGATTTGAATAAATGTGTTGAACTTCAAGAATATGTTAAGTTTTACTTAAATTGATGGAAAAATAAAATTTATAATTTTGTTCGATGTAAACAATTTGATCATAAAATCTCACAATGACACATGGTCAACGTAACTCCGGGAAAGAATCGGTATCAAGATTAGGAACATCTTCTAGGATCCATCATAGTAGACTCTCCAATGTTCTAGAACTTGTTAGATTATTAGTCAAGGAAAAATCCTAGGCAATACCATTAACAGGAAATGATTTAGGCCATTCTTGAAAGTTTGAGCCTTTCAAAGCCTACCCGTATGATATGCATAAGCATATACACTAGCTCCTTATTTGAGCCTTAAAACCAAATACTACTATTAACCAAAGAATGAGCAGCCTTTAATCCCTTTCCTCACATCTAATCCACAAGAAGAACCCTTTTATTTGCCTGATTGCAAGACAAAAGACATCAATGACAGAAAGGGACAAGTTTGGGGGAATATCATCTTGAGATGTAGAAAATGAGAAAGTGGGTTGAGAAAGAAAAGTGCATAGAGATAATAAGAGATAAAAAGAGTGATGAAAGAAGCTTTGAAAACATAAAAGTGAAATGAGTTAATCTTTAGCCTCCCTTGAACAATTAAGTTCTTAGTATTCAACACCTAGTACCCTAATGCCAATCAAGTGGAGTTACTAACCCAAAGTCTGCTAAGGGTGGTAGAAAGTTTAAAAGACCAACATTGCACTGTATCTCCAGTTAGAAACTTGATGAGAAATGAAAAGAAAAAGCTTCTAAAATAAGATGTTATCTTCCTGGTATGAACAATGAAAAGAGAAAAAGATACTAGACTAAAGAATATGCAAAGAGATGCACTAAACCTATGGGGAAGGTTAGAAAATCACAATCAAGAGAAATCAAGGATATATCAAAAGGCAAAAGTGTAAGTTGTCAAGAATCTGAATAAAGTGAGCCTAAAATTGTCCCATTATCTACCCACTACTGCCGACAATACAAGCCCCAAAGACCTATTTGATCCCAAGGTACATGCTTACATTAAGTGAGAGATTAATATGAAACAAAGTTGGCTGGGACTATAAGAATGAAAGAGAGAATGCCAACTGAGTATTATCCTTAAGTCGTGACCGATATGCCAAGGAAGAGAGGAAGACCAAAGACGCACTACAAATCGCATACTAAAATTGTTGACACCTATTGAATTATTTGTTTATTCAATTAACTTAATTGAAAATCTTCCTGATTATAGATTGTAAACATGTTTAGGAATAATTTTTCAACTGACCTTTGTTCCTGCCCTATCTGAGCTTTGAATAGAAAAATGTCCTTAAAAATAAAAGTTAAATTGTTTAAAGATTAACAAAATTTTCATATAACTATTATACTTGTACAAACCCTTTCATTCACTTATTAGGATCCTCATTAATCCAATGGATGATTGTTAGAATTAACGGAAGAGAGGAACCAGTAGAGATATCTCAGGTGTATCGCTTGAAGTGAGAGGCTCGCTGGGGCAAAGCATCGTTACGCCTGCTAATTTAAAACGGAGAAACTCCTCGGGCTCCTGGGTTCAGCTTAGGGCGCAGTGACCTCTCCACCTAGGCTAGCCCACGCCTAGGCATGCACTCCTACACCTAGGCGTAGGGGTGTCGAGCAAAATGCAGAAATGGCCAGATTTTGCCCTTTTCACCGAAATTTTCCTTCCAAACCAAAACCAACTCAATATAAACTTTAAAACTCATCTCATACCAACCAACAACATTTTTAATAGGATTTTTCCTACACAACTTAGACAAAAAGAGATTTATGGTAATTCCATACAAAAGGGATATTCCCAACATGAATTCAAAACATGAATTCCAAGCATGAGTTCCAAACATCACATAAGAAGTTTCCAAACCAAAGTTCCAAACATCACATAAGAAGTTTCCAAACTTGGATTTTCTTCTTCTGCTCTTCTTCCTTATTCCTTCTTCTTCTTCTCTTCTTCCTTTCTCTCTTTTCTCCACTGTAAAAGCCCTGTACTTTCAAAGCCAAAATGAGAGATATTCTAAAGACTGCTGCCTGGGTCTTATCCGTTGCCAAAGTTCCTTTTTTTTCCATTTGATCCTTCCTTTTTAATCTATTTTCAAATCAACTTATTTAATTTCTAACTTAGCATATAACCTTCTTGTGTTATGACCTTTGGGTCCTTAATGTCAAATTACCAATTTACCCTTAGTACTCAAATTTCCAAAAAATGCAATTTTTACTTATATTATACCCTAAACATGTAATAAACTACTAGGGTATAATTTGGGATGTTACAGAACATTAGAAGATTGCTGAGGTAAATAAGAGGTAGAGTTTAATCAAGGAGCTTTGGTTTGACTCATTGGAGAACTTGCGAGAGTTTGTCGCCCGCGCCTCTCGCATCATCTTCTTCGTTCCTTGCTCATTGCCCATAGAGTTTATTGAGAGAGAGCACTTCATTCTCGTCAACCTCTGTAAGTCGAGCCCTGGTAGCTCTTCTCTCAAGCTTACACGCCAGGAAGATCGCCGGCGTCGCCACAAGGACCTTAGTAAGGCTCGCCCGCCACCCAAATTTCAAAGTCTACAAAGAAGAAAGGAATAGACAAGGGTCTCGACAAAAGAAGGAACCAAAGACCGAGTTGGAAGACTTCGTGGACCGGGCGTATAACCGCGTTGAGCCCACTAAGGAGAGGAAATGTTTAGCCTTACACCGGTTTGTCACACGATGCCAGCAAGCGAAGCCGCGGCTCGAGGGTGAAACCACCCCCAGATCTAATGGGAAACGGTCGAAGCGGTCTTCTCTAAATGAAGAGGCTTAAAAGGACTAGGCAATAATTTCAATGGACTCCCTGTCGGGCCTCGATGATCGGTCGGTCTTGGAAGCCTGCTTAATGAGTCCGGTGCACCTCACAGAGAGGGATCCTTACGAGGGGCCTTCCAATGTCGACGAAATTGGAAAGGGGGCCCCATCAAGGGTAGTTGTTGCTTTGATGCTCCTGCCTAAGCCTATGGATCGAGTCTAGCAGGAAAAGGCCGCCTGACCGGGTGCTGCTAAGCACGTATGTTCCTCCGCAAGAGAGGATCCATCCCCCAATGGGCATGGTTGCCCCTGATTCAGAGGGTGCTTGGGAGATCATCCATCACTAAAGCCCCTTCAACCAGGCAGAGTCTCCGGTTGCGTATATGCGTGACCTCTATCCTAATTATTTCAAGTAAAGGTGGCGGCTCGCGTGGAGCGGTATTCCATCCCATTCCCCGTCTATATGAATAAGGAGGCTTTCCATTCGGTGGCCAAGGACGGGATGCTTATCCGTAACCATGACTTTCACCGATCGGCTAAGTTGGGATGTGCTAATTTTTAGTACTTGATTACTAGCTTTGCGTAGTAATTTTCTTGCTATTTCTTCTGGTCGTGACGGCCCATGCGGAATATAGCTCACCCAGAAGCGCAAAGGGAGTTTCAATCCGAATTTAGATGATGCCAAGAAGTTGTAGCTTTACCCCCAGTCAGCTATTTCCAAGCATCGGGCCTTAGACGCTTCTTTGGCCTAGGCAAAATCTAAGTCAAAACATTGGGAGCAAGAGGCAAAAGCTAGTGCAGAAAAGATTGAACGGGCGAAAAAAGAAAGGGACGAGGCCAAGCAGGAGGCTAAGGTGACTTGTCTGACAATCGTAGCAATAGGTGATGCCAAGGCAAGGGCAGAGGATGACCTGACTAAGGCCCGAGATGCCTTGGTAGCTGCAAAGGAAGACAGGCGCATATTAGAGGCTAAGGTTACCCATGCAGTGGTGGAGGCGAACCAGCTTTTACTGAGCTCGAGGCATCGAAGATGGGGTGTCTTCCTGCATTCTAGGCGGCGAGGACAAGGAAGTATGGTAGAGACTGCAGCCACTAAAGCGATTTTTGCTTATGGCTGCGGATGTTGTGCCTTGAGCCACGGCATGCGGTGACCTTCAGTTCGGATGGCGTATGCGAGGTCTGCGACCACTTCCTCCAGGGTTTTTTGTGGTGAAGGTGCCCCTAGCCCGGCGGTCGTCGAAGTCAAGGCTGCAGAGGTAGATCTAGGCGAAGCGACAAAGGATCCAAAAGAGGATGTCGTTGCAGAGGAACAGGGCTGACTTGTTTCCCTATGTTAGTTTTTGTAATTCTAGGAGATTTTAAAAGAGAAGTCGTTTTGCCACCGGTATGCATATTATTTCTTGTAATCCTTAGTGCTTTTTAGTGCATTTTAATGGAATAACAAGATACTATTAGGACATGAGTTATGTTTGATAAAAATTCGACAAGACCGCAGCCATGTACGGAGTTTTACTTTTAAATGCATTGAGATGACTAACCATATATGGGTTTTTTAGGCGCGACGGGGCAGCGACCATAGTTGGGCTTTTTGAATCTGACAGGGCCAATGACCATATCTAAGTGTTTTAGATGCCGGTGGAGCCAATGACCATGTCTAAACTTTTTATTTTAAATAGCGGCGGGACCTTGATATATTTGGGCTTTTAAAGGGAAGCGATCATATGCTTTCAGAGGAAATGTCTAAAATATAATCTTTATTGATGATAGTATCCTCAAAGAAAACATTAATGATAATATTTCTTAAGGTGCATAGCGTTCCACATCCTAGGCACTATAGTCTCATATGGTCTGCTTAGCGCATAAGACCGATTGTCAAACTCGTTTCTTAGTGTATGGCCGCTGATTAAATTTTGGAACTTCATGCAGGTTGGCCGTGTTTTCAAAGACCTTTCTTAAGACTAATTCTTCGAATAGGAACGTATGCAGCTTTACACATCGGTTGTGCAAGTTTGTCAGTCTCTTGGTATGAGGCTATGCGCATAGCTGCTGCTTCCCAGAGTTCATCAGTGTGTCTAGGTCTTTTGCTATGGCTTCGACATTTGCTTTCTCGGAAATTTCTGCTCGTACGGTGGGCATCCAGGTTGCAGTGGGATGGCGGCTTCCGTCCATACGTGAGGGCAAGCGTTGATATGCGGTTGGTTTCCGGTGGTTGTTCCTCTGGTCAAATGGAAGCCCTGGTAGTTCTTCTACCAACTTTCCTTTAGCTAAATACAGGCGTTTTTTTAAAGCTTATCGGAGGGTCTTATTAGATGCTTATGCCTGGTCGTTGCTCTATGGAATGCAGATGGGGTTAGTCACAGTTTTTATTTTCAATTAACAAAATTCATGTATACTAGAGCCTATCGAATTGGCCCATTATGCATTATAATGGATTGGGGTATTCCGAACATGCAAACAATGTTCTTCCATACGAATTGAACAACTTCTTTATCTTTGATGGATGCGAAGGCTTCGGCTTCTATCCATTTACTAAAATAGTCGGTGGCAGTAATAAGCGCTTCTTGGCCAGGGGTGGTAGACGGTGGCCTGCGATGTCCATTACCACAGCTAAGCGGTCGGGGCTCGTTATGGTCATTAGGTCTTATGCCGGCACCCTCGACACTAGGGCCTGTTGCTAGCAACGGTCACACTCCCAGACATAGGCGAATGCATCTACGAGCATGGTTGGCCAATAGTAGCCTTGGGTATGGAGCTCTGCGGGCTGACGTTGGCCGCTAGATGATTCGCATACTTACGTCATGGGTTGCTGCTAAAACACTATCCACACATTGGTGGTGAGGCACTTAAGGTAGGGCCCGTCTAGGGACCGTTTATATAGCTGACCATTCACAAGGGAGAACTGAGCCGATGGACCTAGATCTTGTGGGCTTCAGCTCTGTTATCCGTCATTTCTCTCGAGCTCAAATAGCGTACTATTGGAGTCATCCAAAAAAGACATACTTAGTCTATTTCGTTTACCCAGTTGGTAGCCATCGACGACTCTAGCTGGTAGTAGACGGGTAGGAGCACCGTTTCTTTTATTGGTAGGGACGCAGGCCATGGCTACCAAAGCTTCTATTTTTTTGTTTGAGTCTTTGAGACGTGCTCTAGTCGCCAAGCCACAAAGTTTCGCAGTCACAAGTTGACCAGACTTACATACTTGGTCATGTGTTAGTCTCTTGGTTCATATTCTCCATTTACTTGCCCTACCACCAATTGGGAGTCTTTTCTTATGATGAGTTTTTTAGGGATCACGGAGATATGAGGTCCGATCCAGGCTATGTGTTGACGAAAAGTGTGTATAGATCAATTTACGCTCTTATTTACTGCCAAATGACTATTACCTAATCCATTAAAGGCATAACTTGTTTACCAAAAATAGAACATGCTCATAATAAAAATGAAACTTTCAGTTTATTAAAAATTTAGATTAGTCATAATATTGCAAGTGCACAGGTCGTACAAGTAATAAAAGTAGACCTATAAGGTCGGATATCATTCCCACAAAGATTGATGAGAATTCACAGTTCAACTACCCCACCTACTCGAGTTCCACACTATTTGAACTTCCATTTCATAAAATTTTATTAACCTAACTAAGAATTCCACTAACTAAATTTACATATCTATAATAAAAAGAAAATTTTAAAATCCACAGACCCTATTAATTTGAACCATATTATTCTTTGAAGTAGACAACGGGATTTAGTCTTTGTGAAATTATCAATTCCTGCAACATAATCTAATTCCATTCTATCATGATTTGGAATCTAAATTTGTCAGAGAGACAAGGTAGTATAGTTTGGATTTCTCCTTAGCAATCGTTTCGATTAAGAGAGTCATGTTCATTTCTAAAACATGTATCTAACCAATTACTTTTAATCAGATTTTCTCTATAAGATCTGGGTATTTTTATTTTCCAATACTTCATACCCATTTCTTATGATTGCAGATTTCTTGCTTCCCAAGACAGGGCCATTGCTAGATTCCTACAAGACGAATGATGTCTCATCCTTAATATCTTAAAGAGTTATCTCTTTCCTTGATTAGATCTAAGCTAACACAGGATCAAGATCACTCCTCAAGACCAAGGAGAAATCTCTAATTGATTAAATTGATAGATCCCTTAACTAATTCTCAAACCATGAGTAAATTGATGATTTATCTAAGTAATCTTCGGAAACATTAATTCTTCAATATTAGTCTAGTATACCTAAGTAATGCATCTATGCTTAAGAATCTCCATCTACTGTGTCACTCGAGGGCCTCCACGAAATCGAGCCGGATACGCAGTCCTTAGTAGGTACAAGTTACTAATGTTGAGAACAATTCACTTCATGAACAACACCAATCAAATAAACTCAAAATTCTCAATCCAAAAAATATCTTTCTAATTGTGCAGGAAATACCATAACTAACATCAGCTCTTTCCCAACGGAAGTTGTATTTCTCGAAAACCAGGAATCCGCGGTGAACTCTTTGAAATGCGATGAAATTTCCAATGCAAGCTGGAATCAGTGAAAAATGAATCGGCTTTTATCTGAACTTCATTAGGTGAAACGATGTCGAATTGATTTTCAACATTTTAGCTCGACTTGAAACCTGAACAATTCTTTTGTTTCAAATCCGATAAACAAATTGAAATATAAAGCAAATCTAAACTGGAATAAGAAAAATAAAAGAAAAATATAATACAAAGAGTTCTCGGCTCCCCATATGCTCTAGTTTTATAGACTTCGCCTCAGTTTTCTCAGTGTTTCTATTTATAGAGCCCCAGAAGTTTGGGCCCTAAATTCAAGGTTGCCTTGTGGATCCCCAAAATTCTAGCCCATATTGCATTCTCTATTATGACCTGAAAGTGTTGTTGCGACAGAGTTTAAATTCTTTATTGTAGGTCTTTGTTGCAGCATACGATGAATGCATCGCGACTGCTCCTGTGCATCCTTCTTGGATTCGGTCAGCGACGGGGTTTTTCCTGTCGCTGATAAGACTCTTTTTCTTGACATATTCGTGCACGTAGCGACAGAAAGTTTCCTCTATCGTGACAAAGTTTCCTCTGTCGTGACATATCTTTCTTTGGCTTTTTAACAATTTGTCTTGCAAGTGCAGCCGTTCATCATTACATGTTGCGTGATCTTATGAGTGATTCTTTGGAATAGTTATGTTGCGACATTAACAATTGTGTCGCGACAGTGTTTCTATGCAGCTTCTTCAAATTGATGTCGCGACCCAATTTTTATGTCGCGACAGCATTACATTGGTTCTTATTTGCAGCTCTTGTTTCTTATATTGTCAGCATTTACGTAGGGACTAAGAGATTACATCGGCAGCCAGTCTTATCTGCCGCAACACGATTTCTTATTGCGGCTTCATTTACGATGTTGCGACATAGTCTCTTAGTGTTGTGAATGTTTTTACATTAGCGACCCGAGTTTTATATTGCGATAAGACTTTTGTTGTATTTTTTGTGTGACCAGTTTGATATGTCGCGTGAGACCTCTCTTCCTTGTGTGGGAACCTCATAATCAGCGACATAGAAAGTCTATCATGACCTTTTTATCTATGTTCATCTTATTTCTATATCAAGAATATGAAGGATCCTGTCGCGACATGAAACCTCTCTTCGGCAGGTATGTCGTAACATTGGAATTCTTTGGTTGCCTTCAGGTCGGAGTTCACTAAGTCGGCGTACTTATCGACTTTGTTTCTTTGTTAGGACCAGAAACCTTGTCTTTCAGTGTCGCGAAATTCATTACCTTGTCGCAACAAAACTTCTTCATACAGTGTCGCGACAGAGGTCTTTCTTCTGTATATTCTTTTTATATTGCTCTTTACACAATTTTCTTGTCGGCATAAGAAACCTTGTCGGTAAGCGAATTTATGCTTTCTTCTGTTTACGTGACACCGAATCCGTATGGTCAGATTGGCAGGCAGTGAGCCTATGGAATCTGTGGATTTTTGGGTTGCAGATACCACATGGTTGTGTCATTTATCGGGATCCATGTTGCACAAAAATCGACCAGAGTCTCTCCCTTATTAGAGCTCTACGACCTCTGACACGTATAGCAGTAATCCATAAAGTTTATTTCCAGCATCTTATACCAAAACATATATTAAAACTAGCTTGTTCGAAATAGTTTACGGCACCACCTCGTCACGTCCTAAGAACCCATTCATTCATATTTAAATCAAAAAAATACCAGAAAATTAACGATTAATAGTTCTATAAGTCAAATCATGAACCTCTTACCATAATTACATACCCTACTATTTATACAATAGTCCAAAAAAATTTAATTACAATTCTTTTTACATAAAATACTTTTTACAAAAGTATTATCAATGTCACATGTCGACCTTCTTCATAATCATGGCTCGTCGGGCCGTCTCCTGTCACACCTGCCTGAAAGGGTCCCTGACAAGGGTAATGGCTTCGTAGTGATAATCGTTTCAAAGGATACTCCGCCTGGTGCATGCAATGGTGCTGTCGAACACACATCCAGAGTCTGACATACACATGTCTCTGCAGAGATATGCACATACCCGATCGTACCTCGAGTCCTCACCCAGGCTCTCTCACACATACTTATACATGTATGAAAATCGTTTCCAAAACAAAGATATTTGTTTACTTGTGGACAACCACCAGATGCTCAAATAAAGTGGACATACTTGAATAACTATGATTTGTGGACAACCCTCAGTACATATAGTGGACTTACTCACGATGCACATCATTTATGAGCCCTCAAAATAATGAAGTGGACATCTTCGATAAATAATTTTGTGTACAACCATAATACATACCAGTGGACTTATAGATAAATAGTTTTCTACAGGACACCCCTCACAAGAATAAATAGTGGACATACTTGATAAATAATTTTGTGGACAACCCTCTAGATATATATAGTGGACTTACTCAGATAAATAGTTTATGGACAACCCTCTAATTTTAAATTTATCAAATCCGTGTATTTACATTTGGTTTTACCCAAATTGAGTCGATTTTGGGCGTTGTCCATTTCGAAGCTCACCATACATTCACAAGAATGGTGAATGATACCATCATCATGGCAGTTCGGCGCGATGTGTAGTGCGTATGAAATGCGATAAATGCTAATGCATTTTTCTTCCATGTTACGTAGTGTTATGAGTGCTACATGAGGCATTGTCGCCATGGACAATTATAATTTTTACATATAATTTCGTCCATGCAATTCATGTTAATCGTCGATTAGCGTGCATCAGCGTAATTCTCACTGTTGCATGTTATTCATAAAAACCATAACACACAACAAAGTCTGTTTTGGGACCCACATAAAATGAGCACCTCTTGGTCCCTCATGATTCGTCCCATAGAATTCTGTAATATCAAGACCTCCTGAAAACCAGAAGACATCGGTCACGGGATCAAAACTCAACGAACTCCGGTCAGAAAATGTAAAGCGGTCACGAAATTTAACGGGTATCCCAAAAACATTACAAAAATTATTAAGGCCCGTCCCAGCAGTCCAGGGGTAACCATTTGTCAAGGTCCCAAAAAATCTAAATTCCTGCATTCGATTCGAAAAATTGAAATTTGAAATTCTGACCTTTCACGACCTCTGTGATCGAGCCATTAAATGGCCTTTAGGTTAAAATTAACACAAGTAGGAAAGATTTCCTACCTCGTGGAGTTTGACGAAACTCCAAGATTTTGGTGTCCACGCGTAGCTCTCGTCACATAGATCAACTTTTCCTTATGTTCTGACGAAAACCTACGATCCGATTTCCATATATCTTAGAGAGAAGCGAAGAGAAAAAAATAAAAACAAATATCTCTCTCTCTAACGCTCTCCCTCTCTCCATTTTCTCACTTTTCTTTTTGTTTGTTTCGTTTTTATCTTTTTTATTATTATTATTATTATTATCATTTTCTTCTTCTTTTTTTCTTTTTCTTAATTCCTTTATTTCCTTTTATTGCATCAGGCACACATGCATAAAACCTATAATTCAGTGTTTGAGTGATAAATTCATTTGTAGTAGCTAGATTTCAGAGGCGATTTCAGTGAAGTCCATTTCTTCATTTGAGATCTAGAAAATTCCGGTTTCGGCCAAAATTACTAGTTTGCTTTCTTTTTCGAAAATTAGTTTTCTAGGGTTTCCACAGGTTTCAGTGTCGCGACCACGAGCTTTTATGTGAGACAAGTTCTTCCTAGATGTTGACATCCGGTTGACCAAACTTATGCTGACATTAACTTTCCTTGTCTCGATTGACATTACATTCTTCCCATATTCTATCGCGTAGCTATTTTTGTCATAACATAAGCTCTCTTATATTCAATCCCTTGTTTTGCGACATAGGAAATATTGTCGTGACATATTTCCTTAGCCATTTTCTTGGACGTTTGTTGCGACACACTGAACTCTATCACAATAGAGATTGATGCTATTGCTCTTTTTCTCTCATTTCTTGTTGGAATTTCTCCTTTTTGAATTAAAACCTGCAAAACACAAAGTTGGTGAATAATCCATAATCTGGCATTAAAACAGGTCCAAATATACTAAAAATAAGCCATAAAAATGGATTAAAAATAGATAATTTAAGACTCATCATTATGATTGCTTCGTATTCGGCCTCGTTATTGAAAGCGGGGAAATCTAAGCGGATGGCCTGCTATATTATTTCCCCGGTTGGGCCTTTAAGTTAGTAGTCGGTCAGGCTCATTATCGTGAAGTGCGTCCACATTTAGGTGCTAACCAGGCCGTTTGGTTCCATTTCTGTTGAACCTGCTTCAAAGTCAGCCAGTACACCTTTAGTTTATTGTCGGAATGGGGTTTATATTTAATCTTGAACTCACTCATTTCAAATTTCCCTTGAGCCATCGCCTGACCGGATCATTACTTGTGTGTAGTGCTTCTTAGAGGCGGGTTAGTGAGTCTGATGATAGGGTGCGCTTGGAAGGAATAGCTTTTCGCGACTACGGGAGACAGTGGCACACTGCTCGAGGACAGGTATATCGACTTTCTACCTCGGATAGGGACTTGCTTCACGAAGAATATAGGTTTACCTTAGGTTTCATCTTCTTTGCGCAATCTTTGCACTCAGAGATTTAAGGGCGCAGTAAAGATAGAGTATGTCAGAAGCTGGGGCTAAGCGAGAATTGGTGGTTCGGTGATCGTGTTTGATTGCTATGAGTGCACAGTCGCATCCTTGATTCAGTAGGCTGGCTGGGCTCCGCATAGGGTGCGAAGAATGACGAGCGATGTGAAACAAGATATGAATCGCTAGAGCTGACCGGTCGACCAGTCGGTCGTTGTACCCACTGCGAGCGGGAATCTGAGAGTTCATTATGGCCTTGAATTAGACGGGATTATCCTCTATCCCCCTTTGTGTTATCATAAAGCCCAAGAATTGGCCCAAGCTGACACCAAACGCTCACTTCAAAGGGTTAAGTTTCATGTTGTGCCTTCGCAATAGCTCGAAGGTTTCTTGTAGATGCCTTGTGTGATCGGGGCGTTCTTTGGATTTGATGAGCATGTCATCGATATAAACCTCCATGGATTTACCTATCAGAGATCAAAATATCTTGGTCACCATCCTTTGATAGGTTTATGTTTTAAACCCGAATGGCGTGTTCTGCCATTCTGATCCATGTGGTGTGATGAAGGTTGTTTTCTCCACGTCGGGAGGATGCATAGTAATTTGATGGTACCCCAGGCATCGAAATGTGATGCCATGCCTGTTTGTTGCATTCACAATTTGATCTATACGTGACAAGGGGAAGCTATCTTTAGGACATGCTTCATTGAGGTCAGTGTAGTCTACATATACATGCCACTTACCACCACTTTTGATTACCTGATATGTTGGCCAGCCGTTCAAGTACTACCTCCCTTATAAAACTTCTTGCTAAGGCATTGTCTACTTAGTACGAATGATCGATGTTGATCCATGGAATCGCCTCACCTTACGCCTTCTTTGGCTTGGTAGTGGGAGGACATTTATTTGTGAGAAGGCTATGGTCAATTTATGCAATAATAGTAAGTGTCTCCTTGGCAAATACATCAATGTTGCACGACGGCGTGAGTCGTCTTCTCCTTTCTCTACTTTAGTAGGAGGGCTAACGTATGAACCTCTTTGGTCGAATCGACTCTATTTCTTCAAAGTGGATCCTGGCCAGGGTCCTTTCTTCCGCTACGATCTGGGTGGCATCTTTGTGATTGCATTATGCATGGGTCTGATCGTCTAGGGGAGGCAGTTTGGATTCGCACTTCCCCTTCTGCTTCTGCATGGACAATTGATGGAACTACCGTGCAGACAACTGGATGCTTAAAAGGTCAACCTACCCAAAGTTTGTTAGATAGCTTACCATTTGGTGATAGGTTAAAGGTACAGCCTTCATGGAGTGCAACCAGGTCCGGCCCACTATGACATTGTAAGGCCCTAAGTCCTCGACAATCGAGAGCAAAACCCGCTGAGTGACTGGCCCGACTTTCATTGGGAGTGTGAGATCTCTTAGCGTCGTTGTAGTTGCTCTATTGAAACCAGAGAGGATTCGCCCAACTGAATTTAGCATGCCAAAAGAAAGCTTCATCTGTATGAAGGCTAGAAGTTGCAGTAAGTCTACCGCACTACTCGGATCCACCAGCACCCTATGCACATCAAAACCATTAATCGCGAAAGGTGAGTACGACATCATAGTGGGAGCCTGATGATCCTATTCGGATGTCGGAGGAAAGGATGTAAAATTCGTCGCCGACCGACTTCCGCAGCTTCTTTACGTGTGAATTCACCCAGCCTTAGCGCGTGCCCATGCAAGGTTTCTTCGTTCAGTGCTTTAGTACGTCTTTTAGTCATCGGTCAGACCCTGATGTAGTTATAGTTAGTCTAGGTTAGACGGGGCCATCGGGCAGCTATGATTCTCCCATCAGGCTACCGATTCCACCGCGATATTCTTCCCTAAGGTACCTCTTGAGGTGTCCTGCCTTGATCAGCTTTTCTACTAGGAACTTTAGACTTCGGCATCTATTGGTTTCGTGTCCATGGTCCATATGATAATCGCATCACAAGGATTTGTTTCTCTGAATAGGATCCGTCTAGATAGGTGTAGGCCATTTGAAATCCGGTAGATTGCGAATGAGGGGCAACAACCTTTCGTACGAGATATTCAAGGGGGTGAATTGTAGGGCCTCTCTCCTTTTTTGAGACTAGTCTCGGTGTCGCTTTTGATCTCCATTCTGACCTTTGCTAGATGGATTTTTTCTCACCAGTTTATCTTTCTCAGTCAGCTGATTTGTGATCACTGACCAAATGCAGGTTGCTGCCGGGGATATTGTCCTCCAGCGTTGAGTATCATGCGCACTTTAGATAACTCTTTCGTTGTTGTTAAGCGAAGTCACAGGGACCAGTGAAAAATGGTCGGCGTCCGAAACTAACCACGGAATTCTGAAGAAGCGCATCCATCTTTATCAAGAACTCAATTTGTTGGACGGCTTGCCCGAACCTCCGTGTGAAGTCGATGGCCCTACTCCTTTTTGTCAGTGAGAGGTTTGGCGAGCTACCTGAGGACAACTCATCGTCTGCTAGGGTATCTACATCATCCGGGATTATGGTTTCCTTTCCTTTATCACGAGCGCTTGGGTGCCTTGCTCAATCAATGTCCTGCACGTCTCTTTCGCCAAGATCGCGTCTTTTTTCTACCTGGGCCCCTCAAACGATCGTTCTCATGCTGCAGATGTTCAGCGCGATCCTGCAACTCCCTTATCTGTCTTGCTTGCTCCTCCTATTTCTTCTCCATGTCTTGACGTCAATGAAGAAATTGATCTTCGGGTGATTGGATCATCGGGTTGCTGGTCATTACAACTATGTCGGTGGTCATATGTGATGAGAGCGAAGTCGGGCTACTGATGGTGAAGGGCTGCGAAAAGCCGTAGAAGTCAAGCTCTTGAGCGTCGTCAATGAGACTTTTGGTCGATTTCTCATAGCGGCGCCCGATTATCGTTGCATGATGTCCGACCTCTGGGGCATCAACGGTCTGATGTAAACACACAAAAAAAGGGTCCGATAGTGGTGTGTCGGCCGCCTCTTTGATGATTAAGTCGGTGAAAAGGTGGCGAAAAGAAATAAGGGAGTTAGCACTATTAGAGTTGCATATCTTTCCCTCGTAGGAAGTCTTTGCTTTATACTCAAATTTCTCCTTGATTATAGGAAAGATAATCCCATTATTTTGTTGATAAGATCTATCTTTCCTTATCAATAACTAGTTCTTCCTTATTAAAGATTAATGCTTTTAGGACGTGTGAGATTTGGACATTGGGAGATCTGTGGATAAATATCTTACGCGTAATTCTCTCCTTAATATATTTATTCATAACCATTTCCCTGTATGAAATTAGGATGGTCGGTTGGGAGGCTTGGGATCACAGCGGTTTAGGATTATCTGGAGTGCGGTTGGATTCACTTGTATGGAGCTTTGATGTGGTAGGTCGTCTAGGACCGCTTCACTAGGAGGGCCAGGCGGTGGGTCTACATGGGTGTTGAGCTGTCAGTGTGGGACTAGGTCGAAGGCCGTGATGCTCGCGAGCACCTAGCTGAAGGCGGCTTTTGTTATTCTGTCTTCATGTTGGATTTTGGATGCATCTAAGGTTTGATTCAAGGAATGAGAATTTTGGAATATGAAATTGCTAGGTTTCTAATTTTACTTGTTTTCTCTTAACCACATACAGAATAGAATAAACACAAGAAAAAAGGAACAAGCAGGAAAAACGGAACAAGCGACAAAGGAGCTATCTTAGGAGGGGGACAAGTGTAGGAATGACCAAAACGCCTGAAATCGGCTAGAAGACGACCGCAACGGCCCTAGTGTCCAAGTTTTTCCTTGTAAAAACCCTAGCGAAACCCTATTGTTGATGCTATGATTTTCACTTAATTTGGTGTAGAACACGTGTTTCGCCCCAAACATTCTGCCCCAAAGGAAGTGATGAGTCACCTAAATAGCCTTTTCGTAATTACATATAATGTCAATATTGTAAATACACTGAATAAGCAGGGGTAATCCAGGGAAAAAAATCAACCAAAACTTTTGTCTTTATCCAGGATTCGATCTTTTATATATATATATATATTCGATCTTTTATATATATATATATATATATATATATATATATATATATATATATATATATAATTTTAAAAACACTTTAATTTCAAAATAGTAATATGTTTTTACTAAAACTCAAATTTGTGACTCCTTTCTTTTTTATGCCTTTTACCTATTTTAATGGTGAACATTCTACTACTTAAATTAGACATGATGGGCATTTCATATTTGGTTTAACCTTTTAAATTTAAAATTGACCTTTGTTTTGAACTGTAAAATTAAAATTATCGACCTTTATTTTGCACTATAAAATTAAAATTATCAACCTTTGTTTGGCACTACAAAATTAAAATTGTATACCATCAGCCCAGCTATTCTTCTTTTTGTTTTCATATTTGACTATGCCTGCTATGATGCTATCTATCTACTAGTCCTCATAGCAAACAAAAGATCAAATTTTATTCCTTAGACTGCATACTTCTTGGCTGTAATCTACATAGTAAAGGTCATTTGTTTTTCATCGATTCTTGGAAAATTCTAATTTCAGGTGATGTCATTTATAATTGCTCTATATACTGCCTTCAACGAAAGAGAGACGATCGGACGAGTTGAAATGCTTCCGACTACACCATTCATTTGGATGAAAATGCATTGGATGATCAAGTAGACGGACTTCCGAACATATTAAGATAGTATCTAGAACCGATATGGAATGATTTTAGGGTATATATGGTATATTATCATAGTATCTACAATATGTTATGATAGTATTTAAGGTAAACTTTGATATATGTGATTTAAATGGATTTTCTATTGAATAACGTCTTATTTTAAATTGGATTTAGCAATTAATAATGGAATGACAACTACTTAATAGGTTTAATTATAATTGTTTTGAGATTTTCAGTGTGGTAGTATATAAAACAATTATAATATTATTGTATCATATTATGATAATATCTATAATATGTTATGATAGCATTTAAACTAAACTTACACAGATAAGCTTATTATGGGTTTTCTATTCAAGGATGTCCTACCTTAAATGGATTTATCACCCTATATTAGAATTACAACTACTTAATACCCTTAATTATAGTGGTTTTGAGAATTTTCAATTTGGTAATACATACACCGGTTATGATATTATATTATAATAGTATATATTGTATGTTGTAGTTTATATAAATTGGGAACCTAAATCTTATCTAACTTTAACTTTCTACAATTGGCTTCTAACTTTTTCACAATTTTAGAACACACAAAAATGAAAATCCAAAATATGAATTAAATCTCAACAATTTCCATTTATATCAAGTAACATGTACATCAAAACCAAAGGTGGGTCAATTGATCTCTTCAATATTTTTTTGTAAATCTAATTGACAGATAAGGGGGATTAATGAAAGGGATATTTTGGGCATTTTTAGTTATCATGTACTGAAACACTTATTTTACATTTTTGATTACTTATCTTCTAACATTTTCATATTAGTGTAACTTTCCATATATATATATATATATATATATATATATATATATATATATATATATATATATAATTTGTTCAAAAACTTAAATAATTGTGGCTAGTTTTAATTCCGAAAAAATTAAGAAAAAATGATAAGGAAAAAAAATTAAAAATATAAATAAATTCGAAAAAAATTTAGTTATTTTAACCCATCAATATAATAATTAAATAATGTAATAATATGTAAAATTCAAAGCAATATGATTTACAATTTCTTTGAAAATTTTGTTAAATAATACAAACATATAAAATTATTTTCCTTATTACTTTTTCTTTCTTTATAACTTTTCTCGGAACCGCAATAGAAACCTTTACTATAATTTTTGTCAACTTGCTATTGATTTCGACATTAGGTTTGAGGGGAAAAGGTTTAGGTCTACATTTGTCCAATTTTAAAGGTTGCACGAAACATTAATCACAAAATTCGTTAAGGAATCGGTAAAATTGTTATCACTCATTTTGATTTTTGACAAATAATACTGAGATTTTAACAAATATTTGTTAAAATAAATTAATATTTAAACTGTTTTCAAATTTATCACATTTTTTTATAGCTAAATAATTTAATTACAATGTAGCAAACTGTTCCTAATGAACTAAAATCGAGGATCCTTCTTTTCTTTAAACATTAAATGTTCTACTATATGTGATGTTCTACTATATATGAGCTACTGAATGTGCGTTCTATCACAAAACATTAATGAAAATTTATCTTTTAAAGAGAAAACTTTAATTCAAATATAAAAGTTATCTTTTAGAGGGGATTTTATTTTACGAAAAAAGAAGGAAAATTTTGATGAATTCCATTAGGAAAAGTATGTATCATTACCAAGGACAAAAGTGTGGGAAATTTCGCAAAAATTTCAGCGAAATTTCCTATTTCCATGGTGCCAAAAGAAATATCAAGGAGAAATTTTGAATTTTTCGGAATATTTCAGCAAAGTTTCGTAAAAATTTCAATTTTCCTGGATATTTCCCAGAAAGATGAGTAACTGGCTTCAAATTGGCTTTTTTCACCTAAATTTCCAGAAATTTCGATGGAAATTTTGTCGGAAATTATGAAATTTCTACCGAAAAATCAAATAAAAAATGAAGCCAAAGGGAAAAATAAGAGAAGAAAAACCAGTTTATGTTTGAATCTGGAGAAAAGCATGTCGGAGGTTTGATGAATTCAATGAAAAACCTTACTAAGAATGCATGGGTTTGAACTTTGAAATTTGAATCGTTGATGGTAGTGTCGTCATTGTCAGGGAACAAACCTGCTACGATATCGTCGAAAACTGCTTCTACGCAAGACCGGTACAGTTATAAAAATCATCGTATGAGGTACCCGTAAAACCCAGAAATCGCCGATTGTCGTAAATCGCCGATTCAAGGATCGCTGAGCACGCGTCATGCAGGAATTTCGAAAAATATCGTAAAACATCTACAAATACCTGTGAAATATCCCAAAAGATTCTTAATGATTCTAGAACATCGCAGCCTAAATACTTTAATCACTATTTTTGACTCCAAAATTTTTATAAATACCCATAAAATCATACAATCTTTACAAACTCATCCATACACATCCAAACCTATTTAACTCTCAAATTATTTTTTTCAGAATTTATCTCAATATTTTGAAGATCTTATTATTAATATTATCTTCATCAGCATTTGGCATCCCTTCATCAAATAATGCACCTGCTCCACATCGCCTTTCATTTTGCTTAAATTACGACAGAATGCAGAATTTATTAAATTATAATGTAACATTATTTTCAATAAAGTTTATTCATTATTTACGGGATTTATGCTTCAACAAAGATTTCCAATGAATTTCAAAGATTTTTATTAATTTTCGCTTAACGATATTTTTGTCAAAATATCCACCGATATTTACCGATATTTCCATGATATCCATGTCCAAGTAATCACATATCCATAATACCCGACATTTTTGCCTACCTGGTCATCGTCAGTATGGGATCCGAACGGCGCAAGACAAGCATGAAAAATGAAAGGAAAAAAAATAATAAAGGTGTTGGTACCTGGTTCGTTTGACCTCTGGGGCATTAGCGGTGTGATATAAACTTACAAAAAATGGGGTCCAACGACGATTGGCCGACCAAATTTAACGCCGCCAGTCAAGAAACGACGTAAGAAAAGAAGAAGAAGTCTCGCCACCAAATGTATACCTTTCTCGTGAGGAGTCTGTTTTATACTCCAATTTGTCTTTATTTTGCGAAAAGATAATCTCATGATTTTTGCATAGTGATCTCTTCCTCTTATCAAATACCGATTCTCCTTGATCTTTGGAAATATAATCTCATAATTTTGGAAATAAAATATCTCTTTCCTTATTAAAACACCACTCCTCTCTCATAATGGTTAACGTTTTAAGGCATTTCTGATTCGACACAGGAGATCCATAAATATCCTACGATAATTTTTCCTTAACATATTTATTTTTTGCCTAACCTCCCATGTGCTGTAGACAACCGGGATCGGGGACCTTGACCCCATGGGGCTCCTAGACTCAGACTGTCCGGCCTGGGCCCTCCGTGGCTTTAATATAATGGGGCCGCCCATGTGGCGGGCTACAGTCAGCCTGCAGGAGCTAGGCCCATTGATTAGCTGCCCAGCCCCAAAGGCCACTTGCATTCACAATACACCCCTTTTCTTCGACCCGAGGATCACGCCTTCTGGGGCCGAAAATACCGTGTTTCGGGGACCTCAAGTATGGAGAACTGTAGATCATTAATGCACATATGTTCCAAATGTACAATGACATGATGTCCTAAATTCACAGATTCATCAAAGGCCTTCCGGCATTCCACCTCTATATATACTGGCCGAACCTCAGAAGTTTAAGGTCACAATGGATTCTTCGCCACACAAAAGTTCTTCACCTATGATTTCCCACCCGTCCATATGCCTACAAAGGTGGAGAAGTTAGCTTTATGGTACTTTCGTGGCGCCTCTACACCTATTCGTCGTTAATGGATATCAGGCTCAAGATGATGTTTGTGTCGACCTATCAGTGTCCTAGATGGGAGGCCTAATCCATTTGGGACCACACCTTTTCAAGGCTCTTTTGATAGCCTCACGATTTAACTGGAGGTTATGCCACTGCCCTTCTTTCAGAGTTCCATATTGAGGCTAGGTGCCCCCCTATGCTGGTGCCTTCTGGAGGTGCTGCAATCAAGGTGTATGGCTGAGAGAAGGAGAGCCTTCGAGCAAAGCGTCTCTGGAGAGCTTTCAAGCAGGGCGTCTCTGGAGAGCCTTGAAGCAAAGCGTCTCTTGAGAGCCTTCAAGCGAAGCGTCTTAGACTCTTCATTTTCTTCGATTTTCTTCGCTTCCTTCAAATCTGCTAGTCTAAGATGGTTGCCTGACATATTTGTGAATATTCATCATCATTGCATGTGACGCTTCGCTTTATGTGTCCACCAATGCCTAATAAGATTCGTTAAAGGCGTACTACAGACCGAACTTTCTTATATGGTCATCTTTAGCGTATGGATGGTCAGGGGCTGCGTGCCCATCCTCGGATGGCTTTTTGCGAAGCCTTTACCAGCCAGAATGCGCGCTTTCAGATTTCCGACCTATCAGTATTCCTCGCGCCAGACGGCCAGTGGGCTTCAGCCATCTTGAGCGGAAAATCGTGGGGCCAATCTATCCAGCGACCTAGCCCATAAAGCTGGGGTCAGCTGTGGATAAATCCAACTAAAGGCGCTTGGTGTCCCGGAAGACGAAACGTGTTGCACATCGTGCACGGAGAAGAGGGGCACGTCTCCGATATCGTGGCTGACCCGTCACCCATCGACGGCGCCTATTCGCACCTTGCCCTATATAGGGATAGCGGTGTAAGCGTTATTTTCTTTGTCGTTATTCAGAAACTTTTCGCCCAAGACTCTTTGCCTAGGAATCCTTCGAGCCTCTACAACCCTCCCGAAGACCTTCGTAAAGCATCCGCTGAAGATTTTGGACCATTTTCAATCTCCTGGTGGGTTTTGACTTACGATTTCATTTGTAAGGATTGTTTTGAATGCGCGCTTTTCAGTCGTCGGTAACTTCCGACGATGGAATCGTACGCGGCGTTTTGGGACATACCTATTCCTAGGTGCGTCCCAATAGTTTTTGGGAAGCTCCTCAATCTAGGATGTTGGTCCTGCTTATCATTTTGCCAAGAGATCGCCGAGCCGATCCTCATTCTTCGCTTGCCCAGAGAATGATGAGAGGCTCAAGAGGAGACTTCCAAAGTTAGGTTGGGGCGCGAGAGGGTCAGCAGGGTGCCCTCTTCGCGAGGCCGACCTTGTGTCTTCTATGTCCATGGAGGAACTGAGCTCTTTCTGTCGAGTCTCTGACGACATTAGTTTAGAATTTTCAGATGGATCGACTCGCTCTACTGTAGGACAGGCAGATCACTGACGTCTTCTTTGCAGGGGCTTGGGTTATAGTGGACCGCTTCAGATTGATAAAGTGAAACGATTCTTACATGTTGCAGAGCTCTTCTGCGCTTATTCATCCGAATGTTTTTTGGATTTTGATGGGTTGTAGCATGCTTAACTTCCTCTACCAGTTGGATATTTCACTGGTAGAGATATGTTCCCACCTGTCTATCGTTGAAGGCTGAGGACTGAAGTGCTGCCCGTGTCACTACAGGTTCAGAAGCTACAGTTCTTATCAGACTCCCCGACTCCCTAAAACCGAAGCTGAAAGAGGTTATCTTCAGTTAAAGACCCCCGTGACATGAGACCTTTCTGCTCTTCCAGATATTTTGACATGCATCAATATCTGACATTCCAAGATTAGTCTTAGTCTGGTTGTAAATCATATTTCGTGATTTATTATTTTTAGCCACACATACATTTTTCTTGATGCTATCAGTAGCATGATGAAGGCGGCTAATTAATTGGATAAAGAAGGCTGGCCAGGACTGTCGAGACGACTAAGTCATGGATGACGTAATCATGAGCTTCTCTTGATGGCGAGGAAATTGCGAGGCTGGCGGCGATATTAGCTATTTTATCATCGATGGTTATCATTCGTTGCCCTCAAAGCTCATTGAGGAGAGCACTTGTTCTGTTGACTTTGCAATTCCGGCCCGGTGCTAGCTCTTCAAGGCGTTCTTTCAGAAAGACCAACCAAAAGGCCACCACCAGAACCTTAGTGAGGTATCTCCCCAGGTCATCCAGCCTAAAGTGCGTGGCTGCCCCCGACTTGAAAGCGAAACCTACGTTCGATAGGAAGAGGGCTCGACAAACTAAGCGACGATTACTACCAGAATGGTGCTATTTTACACCCTTATTAATACGAGGTTTTGAGCCCGTTTTATTATAAATGCATCCTTGTAATTCCTTGATTGGCATATTGGGGACCTAAGTAAGACCTACTACGTCAGAATTTTGTATTAAATTTTGTGTTTTTACAAGCTATTTGTGCCAGTTTTAGTCGGCTCAATCATGAAGAAGCGAGATGAACCTCAGAATATGATTCAAAACCAGAAGAAAGAGAAAGCAAAGAAAAAAGCGGAGAAGAAAATGAAAGCGAGCTGCGAAATTTCGCCTACCAAGAGAAATTGAGTTCTGGAAAAATTCTTCACCCGTACCCTTGTATACCTTCTTGCATTTTGACTTTGTTTTTGTTACATTTTCGTTTAACCCAATTTGTCCCCCTAATAAATGTTGTTTTGGTTTTTTTTAATTATTTGCTTAAAGGGATTTGGCTATAAAAGCCCAAACAGACTCTTGTAAGATCATCTTCTTCATTACAATAAAACTTTTCAGAAATTTGGAAGCTTTCGAGCTCTTCAGCTCTTTCTCATTTTCTTTCTCCTTTTCCTCTCTTTCTCCTTGGCCAAACACCCTTGAGGAGAGATTACTTTCGAAGGATGAGTAACTAGAAACCCTTCCTCCTTGAAGGAGAAAATTTATTCGGTCGAGGATCGAGGCAATTGGAGGTTCTCATGGTTTCTTGAGGTGCTCATGTGATTTTGTATGTTTCCTTTGAACTCTAGGTTTAGATCCCTTAGATTGACCTTGAATGATCCGTATTTGATAATATTTTAGGGTTCAGTGGATGCTTATTGCTAGATCTACTGAGATTCATTACTTATCATCTATTAGTCATTGGAAAGTGAGTCAAGGAGACTTGTTTTCCCTTCTTGGGATATTGATCTCAATGATTGCCTTTGTTTTGAGATGGTTCATTAGGGTTAGGTTTTATATCTAAAGGAAGATCGGTTCGGGGAAATGACTATAGGTCATCCTCCATGAGAAGGACCACAGAAACCCTCAGTTGCCCTAGGAATCCAACTCCAGTGACCTAACACTTCAAGAAGTTCTATTTTACATTTTAACTTGCTTCATTTTCAGTTTCCAAACATTTCACCCCACTGTTTTTCATTAAACCCTAAAATCCAAAACAAATTCACTAATTATAACTTAACTACAAGTCATTTGTGCAAAGAAACCCATTATTATTCGACCGCAGACCTTTCTCCCGCAATAATATCTTCTGTGATAAGAAGTGCGGTTTATAAATTTTATTGATTTCGGACCATCCGTACTTCTTTCGATCAAGCGGCCGACAGGTTGGAAGGCTTCGTGGCTTCGTGGATCATTCAGCGTATTCTGCCAATGAGTCTGCCAAGGAAGAGGAGACGTTTATGCTTGTCGTTGGGTTTGTTGCACGGATGTGAAAGCTTTTGACCGCTGGACTCAAGGTTGAGTCCCCCCATCTCATGGGGAAGCCAATCTTCGCTGCATGAAGAGTGCCTAGAAAGATTGACAATAATTCCACACTCTCCAACCGAGCCACTAATGATCGGGCTTGGTTTCAAAGGCGCCCAATGGGGTCGGGGCGCGGCCTCGAGGAGGGGATCCCGCTAAAACTCATTATTGATGAAATCGAGGTCAAGGTTCGCTATCCCCGCCTGTGCCTCGAAATACCGTACCAGGAGAAAGCCATGACCCACTGGCCGCTGTGGCATGTATGTTCCTCCTTATGAAGGGATCCACCCCCCGCCCAGGCATGGTTACCCCTGATCTAGAGGGTGCTCGAGAGATCATTCACCGTTGGAGCCCCTTGATCCGTGCAGAGTCCACAGCAGATACGCAGCGAGTCATCCTAACTACTTCCGAGTACCGGTGGCAGCTCGCGCAGAGTAGTATTCCATCCTGTTCCTCGTCTATATAGATAAGGAGGCTTTCCAATCGGTGGTCGAGGACGGGATGTTCATTCGTAAATCATGATTTTCGCATTTATCAAAATTAACCGGTACGTGTCGCTTACTGGGCTACTATTTCGCTTAGTACTTTCGTTATAACTTCTCCTTTTCCAAAGCACTTACTACCATCCAAAATATGGCTCGCCAGCATAGGGATTTTCGGTCCCGGTTAGATGACGCCGAGAGATTGGAGCTTTATACCCAATCAGCCGTGTCCAAGCATCAAGACTTGGACGCTTCTTTGGCCAAAGCGGAATCTAAGTTGAAACGATTGAAGCAAGAAGCTAAAGACGGTGCAGAGAAGATTAAATGGGCGGAGAAAGAAAGGGACGAGGCTAAGTAGGAGGCTAAGGTGGCTCGTTTGGCAGCTATAGCAGTGGGCGAGGCCAAGGCAAGGGCAAAGGATGACCTTACTAGGGTCCGAGATGCCTCGTGGTCGTGAGAGAAGATGTGCATGGATCGGGAGGTCGAGGTCAGCTCTCGTCTGACGGCTGAGCGAAAGTCACACTGGCACTGATCTCGAGGCATCTCAGATGAAAGTTCCGCTTTTCATTCCTGGGCGTAAGGATAAGGAAGCCATGGTGGAAGACTACCAGAAAGCCCTAGAGAAGATTTTCGCTTATGGCTACGGATGCTGTGTGTTCAAACATAGCATCCGCAATGATCGGCTAAGGATTCCAAATGGCATGCCTAACTCAACCGACCCACTTCGTCCAAAGTTTTTTACGAATCTAGGGTTCCCCTCGACCCTAATAGCTGATGAAGCCAAGGCTGCAAAGGTACATCTAGTTGAAACGGCGAAAGACCCAGTGGAGGGAGTCGTCGCAAAGGAGCAGGACTGACTTTTCCCCCTATTAATTTTGGTTATTTTAGGAGATTTTTGTAAGGGTGTTATTTTTCCACCATAATACATATTATTCCTTGCAATCTTTGGCGCTTTTTAGCGCATTTTAATGAGATACCGAGGTGCCAGCAAAATGTGAGTCATGTTTGATGAAAATCTTTGTATGGCTACAACCATGTCTGGGCTCCCCTTTTCTTTTATTTTGAAAATGGCAACAGGCCAACAACCATGGCTGGGCTTTCTCTAGGTGCCAACAAGGTAACAACCATGTCTGGATTTTTTTTTTTTTTTGTGCCAACAGGACACCAACCATGTTTGGACTTTAGGATGCTAGCAGGACAACAACCATGTCTGGACTTTTAAAATGCCAATAAGACAACCAACCATATCTAGACTTTAGAAAGAAGCAACTATAGGTTTAAGAGGAAATGTGTAAAGGATAATCTTTTATTGATGATAATCTCCTCAAAGAATACACTCAATGGAGCACTCTTCTTAAGATGGCGTATGCCCACATCTTGGGAACAGCAGTCCCGTCTGGTTTACTCAACACATAAGACCTGGTTGTCCCTACTCAAACCATCGTAAATGGTCCTTCCCGCGATTTGGAACTTCCTGGCTCATGCTGGTTGTCGTGTTTCAAAGACCTTCTTAAGACTATTAACTCCCGGCTTAATGTACGCGTTTACACGCCTGGTTGCGCAGTTTTCCAAATTTGGCTAAGTATATGATGCTATGCGCACAGCCACCGCTTCCCGAAGTTCGTATGTCATTTCTAGGTCTTTGGTTACGGCTTCGGCATTTGCTTCCTCGAGAATTTCTGTCCGAATGGTGGGCATCCCGATTTTTGTGGGGATGATAGCTTCCATCCCTTATGTGAGGGCGAATGGTGATTCCCCCATTCGCTTTTCAGCCGGGTTTCGTTTCAGAGGCCCATAATACCCTAGTAGTTCTTCACTCAATTTCCTTTCGCTAAGTGTATGCGCCAGCCGATAAGAGTGTTTTATTAGACGCCCGCTATGGCCTCGCTATGGGTACCGCGTGGTCAAGTAAAGGTTTTTTATTTTCAACTCCTTGCAAAAGTTCCTATATACCTAGCTATCGAATTGTGGCCCATTGTCTGTTACAATCGATTGGGTATTCTGAATCTACACACAATGTTCTTCCATATAAATTGAACGACCTCTTTGTCTTTGATGGATGCGAAGGCTTCCAAATTTCTATCCATTTTCTCTCGCGAACGTCGATGGTAACCACGGCCGCTTTTTCGTCGGCTCAGAGGCGCGGGCACGCACCATGTCAATGCCCCATCGCGCGGCGGGCCAGGCTTGTTATTGCTGGTAACTGGCCGGAGCTTCGGCACGAGGCTTGTCGCTGGCAACCAATACACCTCTAACATAGGCTACGACATTCATTACTCCGCATTGTCGCCAATAGTAGCCTCGTGGTATAAGCCTATGCGCCAACGCCTCGCCACCTCGATGATTTCAGATATCCCATTATGGAGTTCTACCTCAATATGTCACTGCTTCGCCGGGTGAGCTGGCATTCTAAGATAGGGCCACTCAGGGTGCAAGCCATTTTTATCTTTTTAAAGACCAGTTCATTCAAACATTTCATATACTCATTTCTAATATGAATAATTAATATTCATTTAAACATACTATTTATGAGTATGATATCATGACCTAATCACATTCTCGTGACATAAAAGAATATATATACATCTCCCATCTAAATAAGGCCCATAACTGCTCTTGAATAACGATTTATACAAATTGGCATTCTATGCCTTTCAAATGTTATTTACAAAATATATTCTCGAGTTCACCTCTCTTTAAAACACATTCCATAAATATCCAAACAAAATGAGTCAAAATTATATTCTTCTATGAAGACTTTGACATTATTGAATCTAATGCAAAATAGTTACAAAATATCATGAATGTGGATGATATGCATGGGATTTGAGCATTTTTACTTTATACGACTGCTTGACTAAGGGATCATCGACTCATCTTTTTGGTCCTACTACTCTACTTGGTACCAAGGATGACAAACAACGCAAGCATTTTCATGCTTAGTGGTTCTACACATTTCTCTCTTCATTTCGCTTTAACTCAAATCATGCAATGTTTATCAAACAATGCTTTTGTACATTTTTCAATGACCACGTTATACAATACATATATATATATATATATATATATGTATATATATATAGTATATATATATATATATATATATATATATATATATATATATATATATATATATATATATTCATTTCATTTACATTCAATTACAATTCATTGGTCATTTCAAGTTATGCATTTTCATGTGCAACAAATCATTCAGATCATGAATCATGCACTTTTTCATTCTCATTATCATTTTTCATTTTAGCCCTTATCGAATTTAACCTATGCTTTCGGTGCACAAGATAACGAATCACTCTAAGACGGTCCACTGGGTCAGCAGCCTATGTAAACACTGTTTTATAAAAATATGTACTCGGTTGGTGTACACTACCGATACTATCCTCAATGGCTACGGACGGCATGCCACTAATAAGAGACATTTTGTTCAACTCTTATTGGTATACCAATTTATCCTTAATCGAATTTAACGATTAACATTCTTTAATGGTATGTTCATTCAATGTACACCATGGCTAGCATATATATACATTTGTATGCAAATAGAACATTTTCACATTCATGCAATTTTCTTATACAAATTCGTTTCACAAGCAATTGTCTCAAATCACTTAAAACAAATCATTTCAAACACAAATCAATATGCACTTTCTTGTCAATCATTTCCAAAATTCAAATCATTTCGTCTTTATTCATATATTTTAGAAATAGAGAGTTTGAGAATAAACCAAAAATTGTCACTTTAATTCCAATTTTCGGAATCTCGACTTCAACGAGGGCTTTCCTCCTCGTCAACCCCTATTCAAATACAATGACAATCACATATTAGTCAGTTATTCTAGGAGTTTTTGGTTAGGGTTGATGTCTACCCAATCCTCCTTCACTTGCAAAAATTTTTGGCGACACATGAGCCATATTTTTCTCATGCTTCCTTTAAGAAAATTGTATCTTTATGATTCTATTTTTAGTAGTAATTGTAATCATCTCATTTGGATCACCCAAACTCAAGTTACGCATTTTAATGCCAAACTAGTCGTATGCCCAGCTCACACCTATTGTTATTCTCAATTTCAGGGCTCTTAACTCCATAGATTGGTAATGGTTCCTTCTACTTATTTGAAGCTATGGTTATAAGGTTTCTTATGCAACTAGAATCATCCAATTTGGATCACCAAAACTCAAGTTATTGCATTTTACATCCAAACTACTCCAATTTGCAAGGCAGACCGTAATCGTTTCTTACACATACAAGACCACTTTGACAGATTTCTGGTCACTTTGAGGTAACAATTTGCATATATTTCCTTCAATTTAATTATTCCCCTAGAAGTCTATTTTACCCAGAATTTTGAATCACTCAATTTAGATGAGTGAAACTCAACTTATGGCCAAAACACCATAACAACACCCAAAACAAAGCATACTCGTGAGCTACCCAAACTCACTTTTAAGCCCATATTCAGGAGCCTTAGAGCTACAATTTGCTCTTGGTCCCTTCTATATATTTGTAGCCCTAGCTCTTATGGTTATTTACCAATTATAATCACTTCATTTGGATGATTATAACTTAACCTATAGCCAAAACAAGAACAGGGGGTTTTGACAAATTTTACAAAGATTTCCTTTGAAACCCAACATTCTCCTTTACAAACCATTCATCAAAACCAATCAAAAACAATGCAAAACAACCCCAAACTGAATCAAAACCATCCAAGAACACTTTATACCACATTAGTTTTATTAAACCCAAACACAAGTAGAAAGGGGTTAGGGGTTTGGTTTTCATACCTTGAATCTCTTTACACTTGAAGACCTAGCCCTTCTTCTTCCTTCCTTCTTGTAAGATCTTGCACCAAAGAACTGGATTTTGCACCAAATCTCCCTTCTTCCCAAAATCCTAGCTTTCTCCTCTCATTCCCTCTCAAATAAGGTTTTGCCCAAATGAGCATTCTAAGACCAAATGTGGTCTTAAGTCATTAAATCTCATAAGGTTTTGTTTGGCCTACAAAATCCATTTTCGGGACTCTAAGTTCTCCTCAATTTACTATATGTACCTCCATACTTTTCTCCTCGCCAGACTCCAATCCTCATATTTATACCTAGACATGTATTCTTTATAACTTATGACCCTTAGGTCCTCTTTTTCACAAATTTCCATTTTTGCCCTTTCTCACTTGGGTCCGAGTTCTATCATTTGACATTTAGCATTTATTACTCAATCACATATACTCATTTTCGATCATATAACATTTAACATTTTCATTTAATCATTTATCAATTCCCGAAAAATCCCCATTTGGCTCGATTTATACCCTAAACATATAATAAAATTATTATAAAAATTCTAGGGTATTTTTGGGGCATTACATAGGGACCGTTTATATAGCTAGCCATTAATGAGGGAGAACCTAGCCGCCTCGGATTGATCTGTGGTTTCGCCATATCGCAAGCTTCCTCGAACTCAAATAGCTGCTATTGAGTCACCCAAGAAAGACCTCGTTGGCCCATTTCATTCACCCATGATAGTGATCGATTTACTCGCTTGTAGTACACTTAGTAGGAGCATCGTTTACTTATTGTGGAACGCCGCACGCGCCACCAAAGCCGCCCTTTCGCTAGAATTTCTGATATGCTCCAGCCGCCAAGCCACGAAGCTTCCTAACCGTAGGTTGACTAGACTCACTTATCGCGCGTTGTTCTCTTGCTTCATATTCCGCTGCTTACCCGCCCGACACACCACCGGTATCGCTTTATGATGATTTTTTCTAAGAATACGGAGATTATGAGGTTGAGCACGACTATTATTGCTTCATACTCGACCTCATTGTTGGAAGCGAGAAAATCCAAACGTATGTCCCGACCATTTCCTAGCCTGGGCTTTCAAGTCAGAGCCCCAAGCCCGTTCCCCGCCCGGTCGAAGCGCCATCCACATTCAGATCCACTAGTCGAGTCAGCCTTCCAACTGTTTCGCTAAGGAACCTCCGCTAAAAGTCGCCAAGATTGGCCCTTCACGCTATACGAGGTTTATATTGAATTGAACTCACTCCGCCTCAATCGCCAACAAGCCATGCGCTCGACGCGATCGTGCCAGGTATGCTCCTGAGGAGGTCAGGTACACCGATAGGTGCGCTTAAGCAGGACGAAGTTTTTTAGCAAATACCTGTGAGTGTCGCTGCCTCCCGCTTCAAGACGGGTATACTTCGAAGCTACTGATAGGACTTATTTACAAAGAATATGGGTCTCTGCTTCTAGTTTTCATCTTCTTTGAATAATGTTGCACTCACCGAGATTTCAAAGATTGCCAAGTAAATATAGAGTGTGTCCCTGGCTTCAAGGCTAACGAGAACGAGTGGTTCGGTGAGATATTGTTTTATCGCCAGAGCCTGGCTGCATTTTGATTCAAATTTCTACTATTAAGGCGGCGAAGAACGGCTTTAATCGATCTCGTGAAGCCGAGATATGAATCGGGCCTCACGCGGCTGGCCGCTTGTCAGAATTTTTCTAGAAGGAGGGGGTTCGAGAACTATTATGGCCTCGAAATGGATAAATAGCCCCTATCCCCTCTATGTTACCATAAAACCCAGGAATTTGCCCAAGCTGACCCCAAATGCGCATTTCAAAGGGTTAAGTCTCATGTCGTGTCTCCACAACAACTCGAAGGTTTCTTGTAAATGCATTGTGTGGTCGGGGCATTCTTTGGATTTTACAAGCATATCATCGATATAAACCTCCATGGATTACCTACCAAGGGCCTGGTTATCCTCGGCCACCATCCTTCGATAAGTCATTCTTCGCTTTCAACCCAAAGAACACTACGCTAGGCGCATAACTGTGGGGCATGATGAAGGCTGTTTTCTCCGCGCCGCGCATGTGAACTGATGGTGGCCCAAAGAAGGCGTCCGTAAACGACACGCCATGCCCAATATTATCAGATCCACAATTTGATCTATACGCGGGCAAGGAAGCATCCCTGGGACATGCTTCATTGAGGTCAGTGTAGTCTACACATACGCGCCACTTACCACGCTTTTTTGGTACCACCACCACATTAGCCAACCATTCGGGATACTACCCCTGGTAAACCCCGGCCGCTAGAAGATCAGGTACTCCGTCCGAATGATTCGATGCCAATGTGGTGGAACCGCCTTACCCTTTGCCTTACTGGCTTGGCAGTAGGGAGTATGTTCAGTGAGAAGCCACCGTTGGACTTATCCTAACCATATCAGAGTGTTTCTAAGTGAATACATCAATGTTACACAGCAGTGCGAGTCATAACTATGCTTTTTCTTCATTGGACAAAAAGGAGCTAACGTAAGTAAATTTCTGCAAATTGCCTAACTTCACTCTTCCACAGACATCCACAATTGGTCCTTTTCTTCTCGCCTGATGAAGGTATACTATGATTGCTATGCGCGTAAGATCGTCCGGGAGGTTGTTCGAATCTGCACTTCCCTCTTTGTCATGCAGGTCAATCGATATCATTATCTGTACCTGGGCCTAGTCGCTTCAAAAGGTCGACCTGCCACTTGCCAAATAGCTTACCATTTGGTGGTACGTTGACAACACTGCTTTCATGGAGTGCAACCAGGTTCGACCCACTATGGCATTATAAGACCCCAAGTCTTTGACGACCAAACGAACCCGCGCAAGGATCGGGCCCGACTTTCACAAGGGAGTGTGTCACCCCAACGCCAGGCGCAGAAGCTTGCTCCGCTTAAGTCCAAGAGGATTCTGGCCCAATCGAATTTAGAGCAAAGGAAGAAAGCTTCATCCGTGAAGGCCGGAGTCGGGAGTAAGTCTCGCTGCACCACCGGATCCACCCCACCCAAAGTGCACATCAAAACCATTAATACTGCAGGGCGAAAATAAAGGCATCGTAGTTGAGGCAACAATGACCCCACGTTAACTTAGAGGAAAGGATATGGGGCTATCTATTGGCTCAACTTCTCCTTAGATGCTTTCTATGTGGACGACATTCACCCTAGCCTTAATCGTAGCTGCCCTGACGAGTCTCTTTTGCTGTCATTTTGATTGATACTAATCATCAGTCGGTCCGCCCAATAAATAATTTATGGCTGGTTTAGGCTCTAATGGAGTCGCCTACTCGACTACAATTCTCCCTACGGGCTGCCCTAACTCCACTCCCTGATCAACTTCCCTGAGGTACCTCCTAAGGTGTCCCGCCCTAATCAGCTTCTCTACTAGGAACTTTAAACTTCGGTACCGATTGATCTTATGTCCATGGTCCCTATGATAATCGCATCGCAAGGATTTGTTTCTCTAAGCGAGATCCGTCTGGATGGGTGTAGGCCATTTTAAATCTGGTAGGTCGCGAATGAGGTGCCAATAGCCTTTCGTACGAGATGTTCAGGGGAGTGAATTGCGGGGGCTCTCTTTTCTTATGAGATTGGCCCGATTTCTTTTCTGACCTTCCTTGGATGGCTTCTTTCCTGCCAATTTTTCTTTCTCAGCCGGCTAGTTTGTGATCATGACCGTCTAGGTTACCGCTCAGATATTGTCTTCCAATATTGAGGGCACCGGTTCCACTCATTCTATATTACTCTCTTCCATTGTTGTCGGCGTGGTCTAAGGATAGCGAATGAAGTAAAGTGTGTCGACTTCCAAGCTTCTCCCGAAACCAAGGATCGCATCCATGTTGTAAAATTTATCGTATAAATCACTTGCCCGAACCTCCTCGTAAAGTCTCGTATGGACTCGTCTTCATGCTTCAAAATAGATTGTAAGGAACTAATGTTCCTTTTTGACGCATTGATCATAGGTGTTGTGAGATGAATGCTCCCTAAAGTTCGTTAAACGTGTTTATAGAGCTTCGAGTGGAGCTTAGAACTAAGTTAGTGCAAGGTCAAGATAGGCTAGCCAGAAAACTGCATAGAAGGGAGGTTGTATCGCCGGTGCATTCAAAGTCATCTCCGGTTTTAATGGGAGGGATGTGGTCATATGGGTCAAGAGGAACCAAGTGGAAACATAAGGGAAAGTTTGAATGACAAACCCGGCGAGGCAAACATACCGAGATGTGTCGCCTACGGGAGGAGAGCATGTCATCGGACTAATCGCTGCTACAGCGCATATGTGGCGCCGGGTGTTGGTTCGGCGGGATATACGATGGTAATGACCGGCACAACGCTCACAGAATGTGACATGTTTTTCGCCTCTCACGCTTGGCTGGCCCTACTTTCACCCGCCTACCCCGGGCCAGGAGGCCATTATCGCTCGTTGAATGGGGCTGCGGCGAGTGTCTCCTGCACGACCTCGACCCATTGCTTTTGCGAAGGAGGGGTCGGTGAGCTACCAAAGGACATCTCCTCGTCCCATCGAGATATCCGTGACCGTCAGACGATGGCCTTTTCCTTTGTTGGTAAACGGTCGAGTATGGCTTGCTCGCTATCTTGCTTGTCTCCTTCGCCAAGATTGTGTCTTTTTTCTATCTAGGCATGGAGACGATCGTTTTCATGCTATAGGTGCTCAACGTGATCCTGCAATTCCCTCATCTACCTTGCTTGTTCCTCCCGCTTCTTCAATATATCTTAACGTCAATGAAGAAGTTGGTCTTCGGGTGACTGAATCATCGGATTGCTTGACATCGCAGAACTCGTGGCCGATGAATTAGATGTGGGAGGGAACCCGCCGGAGCTATTGCGGCGCATATTATTAGAGCTGTTGGAGCCAAGCTCGTGACGTCAGTCGATGGAGGAATTTTTGTTCGAATTCCCACGCATGCTGCCAATTGTTGGTACCGTTCATCCGACCGAGGCATCAGCGACGTGATATAAACCTGCAAAAAGGGGGTTCAACGGCGGTGTATTGTCCGCCTCTCTGATGCTTAAGTCAACAAAAGGATGGAGAAGAAGAAGAAGAAGGAAGTTCGATAATTAGGGTTGCATACCTTTCCCTCGATTGGGAGTTCTTGTTTTATACTCCAATTTGTCTTTGATTTTAGGAAATATAATCTCATGATTTTTGTGATAAGATCTCTTTTTCCTCATCAAAGACCAATTCTCCTTGATCTTTGGAAAGATAATCTCATGATTTTGGAAATAAAGTTTATTTTTCCTTATCAAATACTAATTCTCCCTTGTTAAGGGTTAACGTTTTTTAGGCGTATCAGATTTGGATATTGGGAGATCCGTGGATAAATATCCTATGCGTAATTTTCCTTTAACAGATATTTTGCCTAACCTCCCACAAGCAGAGACAAATCGATTGGGGATCTGAGACCCCATACTGAACTATGACTATATCGTCTGGTCGGTTCCCGTGTGGCTTTAATATAATGGGCTGCTTCATGTAGTGGACCAAGCAGTGGGCCGGCACGCAGGTCTAGCCCCAAAGGCCACGGTACCCACAAAAGGAACTGTTTGGTAACTAGAGGATAGCTGATAGTTTAGTTGTTTGTTGTTAGCTCATTCGAGCATATTCTATTAGTTGTTTGTATAAATGTGTTTGGTAAAATTTAGTTGATAAGTTACAACTACTTAATTATGTAAAATGACTAATAAGGATATTGTTACAATTTATTGTTGAGTATTTTTTTGTTAATAATTTAGATTTATAAGGTGAGTTTTGTGGTCTCTCGAATTCTCGTGAGTCAGATCACAAAAGATTCACTAGTCAAGCCGCAACCCGCAAACAAACAGAAGACGACGGCAGGTGTTCCGTCGCCCCGATGGCAAAGTTAGTCTTTTCTCGAAGACTTAGAGCTTATCATAAAGAACAATTATCTCAATTAAGAATCTGCATCTTGCTCGTGTGACTTGCTTCTCTTTTATGGAAGGAGAAAAGAGGATCCGTCTTTTTTGGAGAGTAGACGATTTCTTCCCATAATGTTAGGGGAAGATGGCTCTTATTTCGAGAAGGTTGACTTATTCTTCCTTTTACGTAACTACCTTCCGCATAGGTCGTCACAAATGCTCTCTCTTCTGTTTCACAAAAAGCAACAATCAACACACGCGGTGAAAAGGCTTCCTTTCATTCTATCGAGGCGGCGAGGTCGACTCATGGAGATCTTACACTTATATCATGAAGAGTCGGCCGCGCCTTCGCTTCGTGGAGTTACCGATCGGGGAAAGGAAACCCGGGCAAACAGGCATCCGGGATATGAGATACCCGCACCCGAGAGCGAGGATCGGGTTCGGGCGTTCCTCGCCGGCCAAGCTGCGGCCTAGTCCTTTAGGGTACCGAGCTGATCCCGGGCATTCTCGGCCTACCGGGCTGGGGCCTAATATCTGGGCCTACCGGGCCGAGCCCAGCCCATGGCAGGTCTCACCCCCGTCTGGGAGAAAATCATCCCCATTGGAAAATAAGGAACAAGCTTAACCACCATATTATAGGAACAATGAATAGCACACCCGCTAATTTTCAACGCAAATTTTGTAACTTTGCAACCGTATTGATGTTATCAAGTCATTGTATTGATCTCGAGATTTAGAGTGGCACAGGTGCGCTAGTGGGTGAGTAGATTAGTCGTTTCACTGTTATCCACGCTGCTAGAGAAGGATAATTGAATGTTGCTAAGGCACTTGATCATGGATTTATGATGATCGTGGTTCAATCATTTGAACGCTCTAACTACGGTCGACCGTAGATCGATGGTTCGAGCTGAGCCCAAATGTCCTGTGGGGGTCTGGGTGGTTCGTAGAACTTGAATGGAGTCCGAGATGCCCCCGCTGAATTTTTCAGATCGCTTAACCTCCCCAAACTCTTCATCCTCTCCTTTTTCTCTTTCTACTCGCAAATTCCATCTCTATCTTCCCCTTTTTCGTTTAGCTGGGCTTCTTTCACCCCACTGCCTTTCCCTTCTTCTCGCGCGGTTTCTTTCTAGTTCCGACGGCTGATGCCTCATTCGCTTTTTCTTTGTATTTTGATGTTATGAATGCTGGGCTTTTGTCGCCAGATATAATTGCTTGGTAACAAGTGAGATCGCTATGTAATGCCAACACTTTTGGTGCGAATTAATAAATTGTAGTTTTTTAAGTACTTAGTACCCACAATCAGGTGTGGACATTCCTGCTTAATTAAGGCTTGTTAGATATTATAAATCATGGTCAATTTCGCTTAATGATCTGAGAGAAAGGCCCCTTAGGCTCAGCCCACCTTAGATTACAAGGCTCTAGAGCAACCGCTGTGGATGGTCGAGATCCCGGCATGATCGGGCCATCGTCGCATTAAATGTGACTACGCACTTAAAGCAATATATGATAGGCATCATTAAGTCGTGACTTTTCCTTTTTTGTGTCATTTTGGTTTTATCCGCTTCCTCTCGCGACTAACTCGCCGCAGTCAGCCGGCTCACCCTTGCATTTGCTATCTGACATTGTCATTGCATCATACTGCTATTCCGCAGTAATCATCATCACCCCAAGAGCGCCGTCCTCGTGGGTGACTCCGGCTTCCTACCGTAAAAGGCCCGGGAAAGAGAAGGGACATGTTTTAACACTTATTCTGCCCGGGCGGTTATTGCCCAAGCTTGGGGTATGCCTTTATACCAATTAGATATATGGCTAGGGTCTAATATCTGCTTCTCCTCTCCTTTGATCCGCGATAGAAATCTACGAGGGCTCCGGAACTTTCATGAGTGGTCGCCCCGGAGGGCGTCTTCGGGTGACGCCTTCGCAGAAGCAAAGATCTCGCCCTTGACGATGGGAGGAACTACACGGCGACGCAGGTGCCCGATAACACGACTCCAATTGGATGGAGAGGCTGACGTCCACTGGGGTGGAGGAACACAACTGCAGTGTTTTAATCTCGGGAGCATCTATAACAATGCCACGCTTCTCGCGTCTACCATAGTTAAACAGTTTTTGCATTTTACCCGGGCGCCCCCGGCCCTTATCCATCCCAACGTGATTCATATCCTAACCCAATGCATGCTGTCCATCACTAACTCGATCTCTCGTCATGGAGCTTTTCATGATTTACTTTCTGAAGGCAGAGTCGGTGGTCGGGATGAACCATGTTCTGGGCTTTGAGCCCGTTGAATAAGTAGGTCAATGGGCTTCCGACTTGCCTAAGACGTAAGGCTAAAGGCGTTGCTAAGTGAGGAGGTCCCCGACGAGACCCCGTTCCCTGCCGCTCGCTTAATGTTAACCGATCTCGCCCCGTGCTCACAGAAGCCGCCAGATCCGGATTGTCTCATACCCCGGACAAGTTGTGTTATGATGCATTAACCGTTGGTTATCCATGCAAGAAAGAATTGGCGAGGAAGGCTGATGAACTAGATGGAGAAGTCGAGCATTGAGAAGATCCGCCGACTTTTGGAGATTTCCGAACGGGAGCGCCACTACCAGGTCCTTCTTACTCCAGAGAACATATCTTCCGTGAGACGCAACCCGACTCCTTATACCCTCCCGGTCATTCCCCGACCATTGCCTTCGCACATCATGGAAGGGGAGCACTTTGTGATTGCTGATTTACGGCGCCTAGTTTTTGGCAGTGCTAGCTCCTCCAGGAATCTGGTAATTGAGGCATCGAGTCAGGTGCAAGGGGCCGGAAGCGCATCGTGGTCACCGCTTCGAGAGGGTTCCGAAGTTCGCCCCTCCCGTCCCGGTCTGAGAGCTGAGAGCGGCCGCCGAACGCCCCCTCCCACTCGCACAAGTGGCCGGACCTGCCCCTCGAGTGGTAAAGGTCAAGGTACATATGCCTAGGTGTTGGAACGCGCCGGATTCATGGGAGGATTTCTGCACTGGGTTCCCTGTCGACACGAAGGTCCCAGGGATTTGGAGGAAGAAGAACGCAGAGAATGAAGGTCGTCTGACCGCGACGTCCAAAGAGAGTTTCGTGTGGTTTCCGCAGCTGAGTCCGATCCCACTGTGCTACGGATCTGAAGGTCCTGTCACTGCGTGAGGGACTTCCCAGTCCGTATCAAATCAAACTGAGCTGCTGGGGTGGGCTTCTGATGAGTCAAAAAGGAGGCCGACCCGGCCCGAGTGCTCAGAGGTAATTCAATTCCACGAGGGTCGACCGCCAAGTCGAAGTTCATGCTGGTCGTGATACCTAGCCCCCATTGCCGAGCGTGATAATACCAATTCTTATGCTCCACCACGCTGAGCCGAGCCTCCAAAGTGGAGGTAATGCACCGGCGTAAAACGAGGTAAAGTCTATTACGCGTCGAGCCTTTCCACCACGAGAGGTCGTTATCGACCGGATGAAATAACTTCAGATCCGCCTAAGGGGGATTTGACATGTGTGGCTTCTCGGGAATGGGTCTTAACGAGAGACTACACCTGAGCCGCCCAAACAGTGGACCCGGGAAGCGAGACATCGAGCGAATCATCATGGCCGGATAGAAGTCCCGCACCGTAATTATGTTCACCGACCGAATCGGTAAGTGATAACTAGTTTCGCCAGGTGTTAATGCTCACGCTTGATTCCTATTTGCCTAACGGGTTTCCTTTACAGCCGTCACGCTATTCGTAACACGGCGCCTCCAAAGATCAATGAAGTTTGAGCCCGCCTAAGGGACGTTGAACTATCGCGATTATATGTCCAAATGGGACGGCAGAGAGCAGACGCAGAGCGGCCATTAAAAGAGGCCGAGTCGACGTAAGTGTGCTACCTGAGCTGAGGCTAAGGAATTTGCTGAAAGGGCAACCCGGGCAGAGGCCGAGAGGGATGAGGTGCGTCATGAGGCGGCGATGGCCAAGTTGCAAATCGAAGGGGCCGTTAATACCCGAGCACAGGAGTCCGAGTCAGTTCGACATGCCTTAGCTAAGCAGGAAAATGCTCACCAAGTGAGTCCGGCTTGAGCGTTTAGAAGCGTTTTGCTGAAGTGGTAGGCCTATAAGAAGGCGTAAGAAGAGAATAATCGCTTGGCGTGATGAGAGGCTTCGCCGTCATGGAGCTCGTGACTATGAAGATGACTTTGCCGCTCGAGAAGGCCATTGTCGATGAGAGTCGATGGCGCCAGTTCGGCTGGCGACATTAATCGTCAACCATGGCTATGGTTGCTGCGCTTATGCACAACAGGCGCGAGCAAGCCCCACATCCCGGGAGCGGAATGTCGAACTTAGTCCGCCACTCCAGAGTTCTTCACAACCCCGCCGCCCTCAAGCATTCACGCCTGCCCACTCTGGATCCAACTGAGGCAGTAAGGAAGAGCGTCGGAGATTGTTTCAATCATAGTCAAGAAGGCGAATCTCCTCGGAGAAAATCCTCACTTTCGCCCTGATGGGCAGGATTTGGCGACTATAGCCAACTAGATTCAATGCTTTTAAGGAAACTTATACTGCTCGATGGTTGTATCAAACAATTTACTTTCTCGTCTTTCTTTATGTTTGCTATACCAATGCTTTAATGCTATGCCATCCGGTTTGCTTTGATTTTTGTCGAGGCCTGGCCCGGAAAAACTGCTAGGAAATCATAGGCATCGGTCGTAATGGTCGCTTTGTCATTAACCGGATAGTCGCCGACCGCCATCCTGACAGCACTCACCAACTAGATGTTATCTATGTCATCGAAAGCAAATGAACCGCTGCACCGGACTTATAATTTGACCCACTAGATGTTATCTAGAGGCCGGGCCTGGGCAGTCATTTAACCGCGCGCCAATTCGGACTTATAATTTGACCATTAGATGTTATCTATGCCGGGCCGGCAAAGTTGGTTTCCCCACCCACCTCAAATTTGTAATTTGACCAAATAGATGTTATCTATGCCGGGCGGTACCGTTGAACCGCGCCACCCTGACTTATAATTCAATTCCTCCGGGCCAGATGTTACCCGATGCCCGCCGGCATGTCACTTTCCGCGCCAACTCGAACTTGTAATTGACCCGCTAGGATGTTATCTGAAGCCGGGCCGAAGGGTGTTAGTTTCCCACGCCACCTTGACTTAGAATTTGACCACCCAGGATGTTATCTATCGGGCCTGGCAAGTCGCTCTCGCGCCCAATCTGACTCTGTAATTTGACCCAAATCTAAATGTTATCTATGTCGGGTCAAGGTGCCGGGCTCGTCCGGACTCAGAATTCAATCTAGCTAGATGTTGACCCATGTCAGCCGGTGTCGGGCTTCCCGCGCCAACTGTGACTTGTAATCTGACCATCCAGGATGTTACCTATGTCACCCGCAAGTCACTCCCCGCGCCACCCTGGACTTGCACTGACCGCCTGATGCATATGTCGGGCCAGCAGCCGTCACCACCTTGACTTCACTCACCAAATTGATGTTATCTATGGCCGGGTCAAGTGTGTCAGCCAGACCACCCTGACTTATAATTTGACCGCCTAGGATGTTATCTATGTTACGCTGTAGGTCAATGAACTCACATCTTGACTTATAATTCACCCGTATAAGACATGCCGGTAGTAGATAATAAAGACATTCTTTTATTGATAATACATTTTCAAGTGCGTGACATTCCACATTCTAGGTACAGGAGTTCCATCTGTTTTATCTATAGCATAGGACTCAAACTCCCCGGGCTGTGTGACTACATACGATCCCTCCCAGTTGGGTTGGAATTTTCCTACGGTGGGGTCCGCAGTATTCTCAAAAACTTTCCTCAAGACTAGATTGCCCGGCTGGAACACCCGAGGCTTTACTCGTTTGTTATAAGAGTTTGCCAAGCTTACAAGCAGGTAGGACGCCACTGATTGTCGCCGCTTCCCGCAGCCACTCTGCGTCTCTTAACCTCTCCACCACCGATTGCATTTTATGATTCTAAGGTGAGGCCCGCATGGTAGGTAGACCGATTTCAGTAGGGATAACCGCTTCCATCCCGTAGGTGAGCACGAAGGTGTAAATAATTCTACCCGAGAGGGTAAAATTATGTAACCGTAAGTACCAAAGGCTTCTCAATTAATTTGTCATAATAGAATTTTTTGAAAGTTGTTTTAAGGGTGAAATTATAAGTTTTCAAATAATTGTGGTACTTTTACAATTAAGGAAAGTGGAAGGTAGTATAATCTAATGGAAGTTTAAATAGTAAAATAATAATAAATTGTCAAAACAGTTCAGAAGTCCTTAAAATTCTCTAGATCTCGATGACTAAACGGACTGTATGTTGTTGGCCTCAAATCTAGTAACCCAGGAAAGCTTTGCTAAATTCCGAGACAAATAATATTTTAATGAATTTCCTAGGCGACGGTTTAGAGTGAAACCTGAAAAAAACGGATTTTAGAAAATTCAAAAAATGGCAAATATTTAAAGAATATCCAATTATGATAAATAAAATTTCCTAGATAGAAATAGACTAATGGGGCAATATAAATTATTTATATAAAAAACAAGAATAATAATTAAAGAAAAAGAATAATAAAATTTAAAAAAAAAAAAACGAAATCAAAAAGAATAAAACTCAAATGGGAAAGTGACGGACGGGAGACGCAGAGAGAGGGCGTGAGAGGCGATTTTTTTTTATTTTCTTCTCCTTGTTTTTTCTCGCATTTAAGGGAATCGATCGTAGGCTTCGTCTGAAAGGAAGACAAAATTGACTACGCGAAGAGAGCTACGCATAGTACCAATATCTTAGCCTTTGTCAAACTTTAAAGGTAGAAAATTTGCTCACTTGTGTTATTTCGCTTCTCCAAAGGTCATGTAATGGCTTGAAATTTTCTTAGAGACCGTAAAAGGTCGTAAACTTCAGTCCCAAAATTTTTAGACTGAGTTTAGGAATTTTTAGGAATTTTTGGGACTGTGTTCTTACAGTCAGGGCTAAATTTTTGGGACTGTTTTCAGCCAGTTTGGGTTGAAATTTCAGGAGTATAGTTGGACAAGTCGGACAAAATTTTCAGAAATGTTTCGGGTATTTTTAGACTATATGGAAAGTCCCTTAAGTCAAAAGTTGATTAAAACAGATAGTTTATGGGGGCATTTAATGTATGGACATTTTGGTCACATCATATTATCGATGTCTATATCGAATGGGACTAGCACGCAAAGTTTTGTTAGAATCGTAAGCCGCTCCTTTGATATAGTCACTTGAAAGCCCCGTATGTTTTATGGTTAAAACGCTAAACCGAGGGCATTTTCGCATTTGAATGAATTGTGAAGGACGGAGCATCCGACGAGAATCTAGAGTGCTTGGATAAGATTTGAAAGAAATTAGTGGGAGAAAAAGGTGAGTACTCAAAATCATTTTCTAAAACGAAAGTGTTTAAAATTACAATTTTGTAAAGTGCTTTAATAGATTTATAAAGCATTTTTTTACCTCCCAATTGTTATACTCAAGAGAAAAGTTTGATTTCGATGAAGAAATAGTTTTGGCCTGGTTTAGCAAACCCTAGATGGCAATGCCCAGCTCGGCCGATGTATTTCGGATTGTGCATGGCGCGTTACGATATTACGACTAACTATAATGTCTCATTTCACCTGGGGGTTAGATCTAGCATATATTTATATAGTGAGTCGCCTCACCTCCGAGGTATATAGTTAGCGCTACCGACCTAGCATATAGCGATGAGGTGTTGGTTCCGAGGTTCCATCAACGAGCATTTTGGTTCCGAGGTTCCATTATGCTATATGATCCCGCCGTATTCACGTGACCATCTTAGCCGTAGTGTCCGAGGTTCACTACCGATAAGTTCCGAGGTTATGTGGCATCACGTTTAGGGTATTTTAGAAATGGGCCACAGTGGTTGGTACTTGATTTACGTATAGCACTTTCGTGATATTAACCACCATCGAAACACAGCCAGCCAGTAGCTGGTTTTTAGAATGCATTTCAGTTGTAATTAGTTGCACGCTTTTCACAAATCAGAAACAGCCAACAGCCGTAAATAGTTTTCAGAATGGGGCTGTGGAATGGCTTTCTATAGCAAAACTCGCTTTCTCTATAAACAGCTTTACAACTATTTCTGTATAGATTTTCATCAGAGGTACAAAAACACAGACAAAGAAGATTTAGAACTTATAATACTCACCGAGCCCGCTTGGGCTCACAGCTGCTTTAAAATAATTTTCAAGTGTGTTGAAGCCGAAAGATCTTTCCAGATCCCCACCCCAGACGATGTGTTGTGATTATATATAAGATAAGGTGTAAATTAAAACTAGTAAAAGCAAAATGTGGCATTTTGTATGTAAATATCTTTGTAAAATATGCATGCATGGTTTTGAGAAAATTGGTGTCATGGCGAAATTATGTTTGATTAATTCGTGATCTTATATTTTGAGGAGGACCGCAGGTCCTTTATGATTGTAGTTGGATTTTGGAAAATATTGGGAAAGCGTAATTGTTTATATATAGTGATTTTAGCTTTGGGTTTGACCACCGTGCGCCATTATGCCGGATTTTTAAATCTAAAGGTGTGATTTTGATAGAAAAGTGAAAATTTTTATAACCCACGTTTTCCAAAGACAATTTCAACAGTTTTAACGGTTTAGCTTCATGGTAACTTGTCAATGAAATGAGCTTAATGAGGTTATTGTGGAGTTGTTTACAGATTTCATTACTAGGAAGCGGGCCCATAACTCTGTGATCGGTTAGCTTTTGCGATAGTTCGCCTGCTTTTCGCACGTTTCCAAGATTTCTATAGAATTGTTTTATAATAATGATTTTTCTATCGCAACTCATTGTTTTACTAAACTCCTTGCATGCATTAAATATTGAAAAGTGTCACCGACCTTTAACTTTGAAATTCATAAAGATATGTCTGGACGAGGTCGTAGAGGTCGATCTAGGACTTCCGCACCGGAGGCACCACCAGAGAGATATGTCGAGCACACCCTTAGATCGGAAGATGCTTCAATGAATCAGCCCCTAGCAAAACCATCGAGGGCCGCAGATCCAGGTGGCGGTACCTTGACGATGGATCAGGTTATACAGATTGTTACAGCAGCTAACCGTCGACATTCCGAGTCTTCGTACAGAGCGTAGGGCATGATAGAACGTGGCTCTAAATTGTGGGCTAAAACCTATGACGGTAATCGCACCTGTATATGTGTGGTACTTATGGTTAGATAGGGCAAGTTCTATATTATATGAGGATGTAGACATGAGGTCTCTTTCCACCATAATTGCCGGAAAGGCATGTGTGGACACGAGGTCTTCCACCGGCACCTGCAGAGACAATGTGCTCTCCCGTGTTTACTAGGATACAACAAAAGCAAAGAAAGCAACAATGTTATGAAAAGTTTGAGGCTACACTAAAGGTAGAAAGGATAGTTTTAGTTCCGACTAGGCGCCTAGACAAGAAGAGGTGTTCCCGACACTAGTCACTGCAGCACCCGCCGTTTAGTGAAAAAAGGAAAGAAGTGGACCTATTAGTAGAGGCTCAGACGAGGACAAGATTCAGCCAGTGGATCCGCTCGATCACCAAGTTCTGTGGAGGTGGTAGATCTCTCAGAATATCTTTCCATTATGCCCCACATGTCGAGGAGGCATCTTGGAGTGCAGGATGAATATGACGTGATGTTTCCATTGCGGCGTGAAGCTGGGTCACTATCGAGATTGTCCACGCTATATCGCGAGAGACTCCGAGGTAGGTACAGAGCATCTACCCTGTGCACTACCGGTCCCAAATGGGGCCGGTAGGGGTGGTTCAGCAGAGGCACAAAGACCCGTAGAGGTCGCAGGGGTGGGATATGAGGTAGTGACTCGATTAGCCAGATTCAAAGTGGCACTCAGATCGTGCTCCTGCATTTACAAATACACAAATAGAGGCGTATGCATCACCAGACGTGATTACCTGGTATGATTTCACTTACGATCATGATGCATATGCATTGCGGACCCAGAGCCACTCATTCATTTATTTCAAAGATTCATTCACCGAGAGGCACCAGAGCAGAGTCCCAAATTTCATAGATGGTTGTATGGTGGTTTCCAGACCTAAACGGGATACTAAGGATATTCAAAAGTGATAGTTCTGTGTAGTAGATCAGTGATCCGTATCAAGGATTTTCCAACAGACTTGATAGTGTTAGGTATCCATGATTTCGATATAATCTTGGGTATGGACTGGTTATCCAGGCATAGAGCCACCTTAGATTGCTATAATAAAGAAGTAAGATTGGTTCGGCCAGAGGAACCAAGCGTGATATTTCAGGGAATCAGAAGAGAGATCGCCCCTAGTCTCATTAATGCCATGACCGCTTCGAAAATGCTTCCTAGTTGCCAGGTTATTTGGGCATTTCCAGGCGGGATAGGAGACAAGAGGGGGATTGACGGCCGAAGACATCCCCATAGTCAAAGAGTTCCCAGATGTCTTTCCAGATGATATTTCAGGTGTACCCCCGGATAGAGAAATTGAGTTCGTTATTGAACTGATTTCAGGGACCGAGCAGATATCCATTCCTCCATACAGAATGGCGCTAGCAGAGTTGAAAGAATTGAAAGCACAACTGAGGAATTGGTTAAGCAAAGGCTTCATCCGACTTAAGACTCACCCGGGAGCTCCAGCCTCGGTGAAGAAGAAAGATGGAAGCTACTTGCCAGGTATGCACTATAATAAATTAATCATGCATAACACGCAAATCCGCATCTCGCTTCCTCGTATAAATGAGGTATTTGACCAATTGCATGGATCTCTGGTATATTCTAAGATTGACCTAAGGTCAGGCTACCATCAGCTGAGGGTCCGAGAGAATGATGTTTCTAAGACTGCCTTCAAGACGAGATACGATCACTACGAGTTCCTAGTGATGCCATTCGGATTGACTAATGCCCCAAACATGCTCATGGATTTGATGAATGTGGTGTTCAAATCAGATGATAAGTTTGTGATCGGGATTCATTGATGACATTCTAGGTACTCAAAATTAAAGGAACACGCAGAGCATCTGACAAGATTGCAGATTCTTAGAGAGCGCCAGTTATACGCTAAGTTTAGTAAGTGCCAGTTTTGGTTGGACAAAGTAGCTTTCTTGGGTCATGTCATTTCTAAGATATATTAGTGTGGATCCTCGAAGATCGGCTATAGGAATCAGCCTACAAATGTTTCGGTTCGCAGCTTCTTGATTTGTGTTATTACAGGAAATTTGTTGAGGATTTTCAAGATAGCAAACCCCGCTGGAATCTATTGGAAAAGATCAGAAATTCGAGTGGTCGATACCGCCAAAGATAGTTTTGAGGAGCGAGACGTAGATTGACGACAGCCCAAAGATTAGCACCACCGGGCTGTGAAAGGATTGCATGGTATATAGTGATGCCCGCATTAAGCGGTTAGGTGTTTTGATGTGATGGTAGAGTGATAGCTAGTGCTTCCGTCAGCTAAAGAAGCACGAGCAGTAATCCATCTGACCATGATTTAGAACTAGCAATAGTTGGTTTTCGCTCTAAAGATTCTAGACATTATCTATATGGTGTTCTGGTCGATATTCACCGATCATAAGAGCCTCGCAATATATCTCTACCGAAAAGAGCTTAACTTAAGGCAGCGCCTTTGGTTGGAGTTGATTAAGGATTATGATTGCACAATAGAGTACCATCCCGGAAGGCTAAATGTAGTGGTTTATGCCTTAAGCCGGAACCCGAGGGTTCTATGCTTATCTCAGCAGACAAAGATATCTCCATTGTTGATAGAGTTGAGATTGGGAGTTCGGCCAGTGTGTAGCTGATACGTGACACTGCTGGCATCATTTTATGTTCGTCCTCTTCTCGTGGATCGATTAAGGAAGGTCATGTGTTTCGTAGATGATTAAGCTAGGCGTAGATTGAGGGTAGGAAACCGTAGTTCCAGATCGTAGACGACGGCGTAATAGTTAGAGGTTTCGAATGTGTGTACCAAATAGGTGAACTAAAAGGGAAATCATGTTGAAGAGGCTCACTCAAGATATGCCATGCACCCCGGTAGTACTAAGATGTATCATACTCGAGGAGCATTATTGGTGGAAGGGCATTGAAAAAGAAATTATGAGCTTTCAGATCCAGATGCCTAACTCCGTCACAGGTAAAGGCAGAAAAACTGGTTCCATAGAAAGATACAACCCTTCCGATTCCCGTATGGGAAGTGGATAAGATTACTATGGATTTTGTTACCTAAGCCCGAGAACCTCGAGACAACACGATGCCATATGGGTGATAGTGGATAGGACTAACTGAAATCGCCGCGATTTTCTCCCGCTTAGCAATGATGACCCATCTATAAGCCTGCCCAATTATATGGAGTGGTATAGTTAGACACATGGTGTTCCTCTATCGATAGTCCTCGCATCGAGACCCCGCATTCACATCCGCATTTTGGTCCGCTTACAGATGCCATGGGGACTCGATTGCACTTTAGCACGTTTTTCCATCCTCGGGATCGATGGTCACTGCAGAGAACTATTCAGACACTAGATGATATGCTTAGAGCATGCGTGATAGGAGTTTAAGGAATGATACGATTTATCTCTGATGTGGAGTTCGCCACAACAACAGCTTATCAATCCGAAGATAGGCATGGCCCATTTGAAGCATTGTATATCTGGCGTCGACCCAGATACGACGGCAGGAGAGAGGAGACCATAGGTCCAGAAGTTAATACGTATGGACTCCAGATAGCATCCACATCCGAAATGCACTCAAGATAGTCGTGGACAAACAAAAGTTATGGTGACAAACGCCGTAGGGATTCCATTTTGTTGTATGATAGGGTCTTCCTCAAAGTTTCCCTTGAAAGGTGTCCTCAGACGGAAGACGCTAGCCGAGGCCCGACACATAGGGCCATGAGATTATTGCCGTGAGTGGGACCAAGAGGCATATAGATTAGACCTTCCTCCGTGAGCGTTCAAGGGTTCATAATGTGTTCCATGTATCCATGTTCAAGAAGTACATTCCAGATCCCTCCCATGTACTCGTGAGATCACCCAAGAGGAACTAAAGGATAATTTGACCTATAAGGAGCAAAATAATGCAGATAGTAGATCGCAGAGAGCAGATTTTAAGGAATAAGGTCATTCCGTTAGTCAAAGTTTTATGGGGGAATCATGGGATTAAAGAGGTTACATGGGAGTCAGAGGCTCAAATGCGCAGTCAATATCCTCAGTTGTTTTCAGATTAAGGTATCCTCTTTATATTAGTTTTGTTCATTTCGAGGACAAAATGTTCTTAAGGAGGGAGGATTTGTAATCATTCCGAGAGGGTGTACGGTATGTAAATCGTAAGTGCACTAAAAGCCTTTAATTAATTTAGTGCCATAATAGAATTTTTGAAAGTTGTTTTAAGGGGTGAAATTATAAAGTTTCTAAAGAATTGTGGTAATTTTTACAATTAAGGAAAGTGATGTGAAAGTATAATTAACTAAGTTTAAATAGAAAATAATAATAATAAATTGTCAAAATAGTTCAGTGGAAGTCTCGGAAATTCTCTAGATCTCTGATGACTAAACTTGATCAGGCTGCTAAGTTCATCTCATAAATCTAGTAACTCAGAAAGTTTTGTTAAATTCTAGACAATGAATATTTTACGAATTTCAGGCTAATGGTTTAGAGGAAACCAAAACGGGATTTTAGAAAATCTCGAAAAATGGCAACATTTAAAGAATATTCAATTATGATAACAAAATTTTCCGATAGAAATAGACTCAATGGGGCAATATAAATTATTTATATAAAAAATAAGAATAATAATTAAAGAAAAAGAATAATAAAATTAAAAAAAACGAAATCAAAAAGAATAAAAGTCAAATGGGAAAGTGACGGACGGGAGACGCAGAGAGAGGGCGTGAGAGGCGATTTTTTTTTATTTTCTTCTCCTTGTTTCTTTCTCAGATTTACGGAAATCAGATCGTAGGCTTTCCGGAGCAAGGCAAAATCGACTACGGCCAAGAGCTGACGCGATATGCATTCAATATCTTAGCCTTTTTGTCAAACTTAAAAGGTAGAAAATTTGCTCATTTGTGTTATTTCTGCCTAAAGGTCATGTAATGGCTTGAAATTTTCTTAGAGACCGTAAAGGTCAGAATCTTTAGGTTCCAAAATTTTAGACTAGCTAGGAATTTTTAGAATTTTGGGACTCGTGTTCTTAATAAATATGGCTAATTTTTGGGACCTGCTTTCAGCGCTTTGGGTTGAAATTTCAGAGTATAGTTGGACAAGTCGGATAGACTCTTAAATGTTTCGGTATTTTTAGACTATAAGTGGAAAGTCCCTTAAGTCAAAAGTTGATTAAAACAATATAGTTTTTATGGGGTATTTAATGTGTATGGACATTTTGGTCAATTTCACATCATATTACTTCGATGTCTATATCGAATCGGGACTAGCACGAAGTTTTGTTGTAATCGGTTCGTTCGATATAATACTTTGAAAGTTCTGTATGTTTTATGGTTAAAACGTTAAACTGAGGGCATTTTCGTAATTTGAATGAATTGTGTAGGCGATTTGAGCATCCGACGAAAATCTAGAGTGCTTGACAAGATTTGAAAGAAATTAGTGGAGAAAAAGGTGAGTACTCAAAATCATTTTCTAAAACGAAAGTGTTTAAATTACAATTTTGTAAAGTGCTTTGAAAATATAGGATTTATGTGCCATTTTTTTTACCTCCCAATTGTTATACTCCGCAGAAAGTCACTCAAAGATTGAAGAAATAGTTTTACCCTGGTTTAGCAAACCCCTAGATGGCACACCCGCTTTCCTATCGTGATGTATTTCGGATTGTGCATGGCAAGGTTATGGGATATTACGACTAACTATACGTCTCTACGGGCACTAGTTGGGATCTAGCATATATTTATATAGTGAGTCGCCCTCGCATTCGAGGTATATAGTTAGCGCGCCTACTTTAAGACATAGCGATGAGGTGTTGGTTCCGAGGTTCCATCACCGAGCATTTTGGTTCGAGGTTCATTATGCTATATAGATCCCGCCGCATTCAACGACCATCTTAGCCGTAGTGTTCCAGATTCACTACCGATGCCAGTCTGGTTCCGAGGCATCACTTCTAGGGTATTTCATAAATGGGCCACGTGGTTTTGGTACTTGATTTAGCAAGATAGCACTTTTCTCAGATATTAACCACCACCGAAACAGCCAAGAAATAAATAGTTTTTAGAACAAGATTTCACAGTTGCACTAGTTTTCGTATCAGCTTTTCAAGAGCTATAAACAGCTTCAACAAGAGAAATAGTTTTCGTATCGGGCTGTAAATGGTTTATACAAAATCAGCTTTTCTCTATAAATGCTTACAACCATTTATGTATAGATTTTCATATTGGGAGGTACAAACAAAGCAGACAAAGATTTAGAACTATATACTTCACTGAGCCCGGGGCTTCTACACAGCTTCTGCTTTTAAAATAATTTTTCGTGTACGCATAGTTCGAAAGACCTTTCCAGATCTCACCCTAGACGATGTGTTGTGATTATATATAAGATAAGGTGTAAATTAAAACTAGTAAAAAGTTAAAATGTGGCATTTTGTATATGTAAATATCTTTTGTAAAATATGCATGCATGGTTTTGAGAAAAACAGGTTTATGAAATTATGTTTGATTAATTCGTATCTTATATTTTGAGGAGGACCAGAGGTCCTTTATGATTGTAGTTGGATTTTGGAAAATATTGGGAGTGTAATTGTTTATATACAGGTGATTTTGTATTTTGGGCTTGACCACCGTGCACAAGTATAGTCACGATTTTCAAGTAAATCTAAAGGTGTGATTTTTGATAGAAAAGTGAAAAATTTTATAACCCACGCTTCCAAATACAAAGAAGCTTTAATCTGGCTTAGCTTCATGGTAACTCGGCGCCGAGCGAGCCTGGCCGGGAGTTACCGGGAGTCGCGGCATATTTCCCGTCACTAGGAAGGGGGTCCGTCAAAAGGAGATTCCGTTGGTTGGCCGTGGTCCGATAGCCCAGCACTGCGTAGTTCCTCCACCCATTTCCCTTTAGCGGAGTCTAACCGCTTTTTGAGGGCAATCAACAGGGTTTTGTTGGAGGCTTCAGCTTAGCCATTGCTTTGGGGATACCGAGGGGTGGAGTACAAGTTTCTTATCTTCAATTCTTATGCAAGTCCCCGAGACTAAATACAAACCATCGGCCCATTATCAGATATCATTGATCTCGGATGCCGAACCCGCACAACGTTTCCAAATTAACCGAGTAACATCTCTATCTTATCGACGTGAAGGCATGTTTCCTATCCATTTGTCAAATAACCCTGGCGACCAACAATAGTTTCTTTTGTGCAGGTGCAGTGGGAAGCGAACCCACAATATCAATCCCCCATTGAGCGAATGCCGAGCTAGATGGAATCAAATTCTCTGCGACCTGGGCTGACCTCAAGACGGGTGACATCTGCGGCAAGGGTCACATTTTTTTGGACTTAATCGGCAAGATCCGACTCATACAATAGTAATACCCCCGTGGGAGCCGGAGCTGTTGTTCTTCCCCCCGGGTGATTTCCGCATATGCCTCTGTGTAACTCAGCCAACACATACTGGCCTTGCTCTGAGTTTGACATGTGTGCCCAGCCTGTGGACCGTTTATATAGCCGCCTGCCTACCAGGAGCATCGAGCCACCTGAATCGACTCATGGAGCCCCGCCTCTGTATCATTAAGTAGTTCTCCCGTGGCTATGTAGAGCCGTATGGGATCCATCCAGGATGAGGGAACCTCCTCTATCTGGCTTACTTGAGTATGTAGTATGGAGGAGCCCTGTTGATAGTAGACGGTGATATATTGCTCTCTTTATTGGCAAAGAAGCGGTAACTGGTGGCTAAGGCATCGACTTTTCATTACAGCTCCCGGGACATACCGTTTCAGTGGCGAGGAAGTTTAATTTTGTTTGATCAGAGAAGCATATTTTGCCATTCGGGGTTCCCGGACTCAAATTCAAGCACTCATTCTACAACCACCGTGGAGTCGTCAATTGGTGCTCACAGACTCACTTATGAGTTCAAGTCCCACATCATGGCTTCCAGACACCCACTCTGCTGAGCTAAAGCTCAAACCACTCCTTGTCAACTCTCTCCCGCTGGGATGAATCGTGCCCGATGCCTACCCGACTGGGTCTGAAGCCCCGTCAACGCAAAAGGTCCACTGCACTCTTCACCCGGCAAGTATCTGGGTCGTTCAGAAGGAAGTTAGCCAAGACTTCTACTCTTCTTTGAAAGTCTCGGCTTGAACTAGATGCCATACTCACTTAATTCCATTGCCCAACGAGCCATCCCAGACAGATCCGGTTTCATGAATCTGCACAGCTTTTAAGATCGCTTAGCACCACAACGGATAGGCCTCGGCGTACGGGCGGCTTCGGGCTGGGCCGTCCGTAGGGCCGCTGCTCAAGGTGGGTATCCGGCCTCCCGCGCCGGTTAAGATTTGCTAATAAAAACACTGCCTCAACTTCAGCCCCCATATTCATTAAACAAGGCGACACTTTACCGCTTATATCGAGGTCGCTAGGGTAGATGGAGAGTGTCGCCGCTCTGTGCTCACAAGACCGGGGCCTGGCCGTATTGCTTGGTTGCTATGAATGCCTGGTCGCGACGCTTCATTCCATTCGCTCGGGTCATTCTCCTGTGGTAGTGAAGAAGGGTTTCAAACGGGTCCGCGGAACCGGAAATAAAACGCCCGAGCGCCAACCTGGCCTACAATCAGCCGGATCCCTTTCGAGTCGGGTCGGCGACAAGATGGCCCTAAGTTGTACGTAATTAGCCTCTATTCCCTTTGGGTTACCATGTGCCAAGGAATCGACCGCGCCGACTCAAGGCACACTTGGGGGTTCCGCCATTGCATTTTCCGAGAGGATCAATGTTCGTTGTGTCACGCGGGCGTGATCCGGGCGCTACTTGTATTTTACCAGCGTATCATCAATATAGATTTCCATTGTGCCGCCGAAAACGGTCACGATCACCAACCTCCGATAGGTGGCCCCCGTGATTCTTTGGGCCGAAAGGCATCAAGCATTGTAAATGGGGCAGAGTCCATGGGGAGTGATGAAAGACGTTTCCGTGATCGAGGGGGTGCACGGGATCCGTATCCCGAGAAGGTGTCCGTGAAAGATAGCATACCATGCCTCACGAAGCTGGCCCACAATTTGATCTATGCGCGTAGGAAGCCGTCTTTCGGTAGGCTGCCGAGGTCCGTGTAATCCACATAGACTCTTCATTTATTCCCCTTCTTTGGAACAACCACCACGTTCGCCAGCCATTCGGGGTATTTCACTGCTCTAATAAATCCATTCTGCATAAGATTATCGACCTCGATTTGGATGACCAAGTGGCGATCTAAGGAAACGCTCTCGCTTTATCCGACCGGCCGCATTTCGGGCGATGATGAAGGTCCGCGCGAGGCGGCGTGGGGCTTATTCCCCGCTATATCGCATGAGTCCAAGCTGGCATCGGGCGCTCAACCGCAAGATTTGACATAGCTGGACCTTTCCTCTCCTATAGGAGGGTACTAGCTGATGTGACTGTCCAATTGGCCAAGGACATGGCTCTAAGGGATTAATCACTTACGCCTTCATCCTCTAAGGTCGAGCTTGATAATCAGGATTGCTTATTACGGTTGATCTCGAGGTGGTTCACTGGAGCACTCTATTTGCTCGCGTCCCTATAGTGAGAGTTGATAGCACTGTCGTGCGGCTAACTGGCTTCCCTGAAGATCAACCTGTCTGGACTCAGTCAGGTAGCTAATTGTTTGGTGGTATGTGGATGGTACTGCTTTCATGGCGTGTAGCCATGCTCGACCCAAGATAGCATTGTATGGCCCCAAGTCTTCTACCACGGAGAACAAGATTCGTTGCTTCGGACCTACTGACGTAAAAGGTGATGTCCTCTAATCGATGGAATGTGGTAGCCCCATTGAAAAACCCGACAGAAACCCGCCAATGGAATGTAGATGATCAATCGGGACTTCATCCGGCAAAGGCTGGGAGATGACAAATCGCCGCACCGGGCCTGATCGATGAGGACTTCGTGCATGCCATCAAAACCGCACACATACGCCAATAATGAGGTAGTGTGGTGATGACCCGCGTAGGGTTAATAAGAGGAAAGGATATAGGGCCGTCAATCGGCAGAACTGCTGTGGTATCCCCCGGGTTGCTAACGGTGTTTACTCTGGCTCTGACCGAAGCCGCCCGAGCATTCTTCTCCGCTGTTTCTTAGATTAATATTGGTTGTCAGCCGATCCCCCCAGTATAAAGTTGATGGTAGGTCGGGGTCTTAAAGCATGTTCTGTATCTACAACAACCCTGTCGGTTGTGGGAGCGGCTGTTGCCCCACGGGTCGGCTCCCGTAAGTACCGTCTGAGGTGCCTGACCCGAATCAGCTTTTCTACCATAAATTTGAGGCTCCGCAAAGCAGATTGGTCTCAGGGCCATGGTCTATGTGTAATCAAACGTAGGGACCGTTGCGCCGGTCCTGGACTCGCCACATGTGGGGGCCATTTGAAGCTGGGGTGGAGGTCCCGATGACAAGGAGCCGTCATGTTTATGTTGAGAGCAAAGAATTGAGGGGATCTTTCCTTCTTTCCTGATTGCCCGTCTGGCGCTCCGCCCTACCTTGGCCGCTTCTCGTTCTCGAACAGCTAGTGGCCGGCTTAGTCATTCCGGGCGGTTATCACGATGGCTTCATGGTATGGATGTTATCTTCCAACGTAGAGAATTTATCCGCTCTTCGATACAATTCCTCCATGGTTGCCGGTGGGTCCAGGGATAAAGACTGGAAGAACGGGGTGGTCGACCTAAAGCTTCTTTTGAAGTTTTGCAAGACCGCATCCATACTTTAGACATCAATCTGTCGGACCGCTTGTTCGAACCTGTGCGTGAAGTCCTGGATGGACTCGTCTTCCCGTTTAAGGATGGACTAGAGGGAGATGATGTTCCCTTTTTGTCTGACAGAGCACAAGTATTGAGAAACGAACGCGACCCACAGTCACGAATGTGTTTATCGACCTCCGGGGAGCTTAGAAACCAAAGCAAAGCAAACTTTGTGGCGAGAACACCTTACACAGGAGTCGATCGTCCCCGGTGTTAAGGATCATTGCTTGGTTGAAGTGCAGCATGTGATCGTACGGATCAGAAGAACCGTCGTACATGGTGAAGGGTGGTATGGAAAAGCCATGAGGATCGGGTCCGTGATATGTTGGGCTTCAAGGGGAGTGGAGAGTATGTCCCGTGGTCTCGAACGGCGGAGGAAAATCATTCATGCGCGGGGCGCTCAAAGGCTGGTACATGGATGGTACCGGCGGGGAAGCCCCACCGGCCGACATATTGGTGAGTCAAGGCCAAGGCCGTCGTCCCTTACTGGTTCTTCCACACTCGGTGCTTTGCAACACTGATGGACCGGCTGGATCGGCGAGGTGGCCCTTTTCTAGATTGGGCTTCCGTGGCGTTCGGGGATGGTTAACGGCGGGGGAGCGGGGAACTGCCGAAGGATAGCTCGTCATCCGCCGGTAGATCGATGTCGTCCTGCGCAGCGACCTCTTTGCCTTTACCGAGACGGGAAGGAGGAAATGGGCGAGGAGGTTCCCGCGATTGCTTGGCCCGGTCAGCCTCCAACCGGTTCGCAGCTTCATTTTCCCATAACCGCTCGTCATTGTGCACTTACCATCCGGCCGGCCGATCCTCTTGTTTTGCTTCCATCTCTTGGCGCCAGAGGAGGAACTGGCCCGGGGCTCTGTCTCGGATTACTAGCTCGGTAATCACAATCATATGTCAGACACAATACGAGATCGGAGGCTACCTGAGTAACCTGTCGTCATAATCGCCAGATTCATTACGCTGCCCACAGATTTGACACCTCAATTAGAATCACTCAGAACAATATCATCAGATTCTACTATCATTCTATTAATATGCCGTAATAGGAATGACGGAGGTCATCATTTACAAAGGATTTTCTAAGACTAGAGCTAGAGCAAAGAAATTATCCTTAATTAATAACTCAGACCTAGTTCGGGTGTGACTTGCTTCTTTATGTATGGAGAAAAGAGGATCCGTCTTTTGGAGAGTAGACGATTTCCTTCTCATAATGTTAGTGGGGAATACTCTTATTTCCTAAGTGTTGACTTATTCTTCCTTTACGAATCGCTCTTCCGCATATGGCTAATGCTAGAATGCTCTATATTCTATCGAGGCGCAGGAGGCCGGCCATGGGAGATCTTACACTTATATCATGAAGAGCCGCTGGCGCCTTCATTTGGGGCGGAGCTTGCCGACGAAAGCGAACGCCCTGGGTAAAGAGGCATCCCGGATGAGATACTCGCACCCGGGACGGAGGACTGGCTGCCGCTCAGCCGACCGGGCTTGCCTAGTCTCAGGTACCCAGCTAAGATCACCCGGGCATTCTTGGGTCGGCTGGCTTTTGGGCCTAATCTCTTTGGGGCTCTTGGGCTGGGCCGAACCCGGGCCCATGGTACCCACAAGTATATTAGAAATAAAGTGTATTACTATTGAAGGATTAAAACATCATTTACAAAAAAAAATATTAGTCATTTTAAAATTTTATAACATACAAATTTCTTGAGTTGCTAATTTGCAAAAATATTAATCTTGTGCAAATAGATAAATATTACTATTAATTTATCAATAGAGTTGTGAACAAATTTTTTTAATGTAAATTAATAATAAATATGTCAATTTCTTCATAGTAATTAAATATTAATTATTAAAGGTAGACCAATTGGCTAATGTGCCCTCATAGGATTTTATGATAACCTAAGATATGCAGATAATTATCGCACTTAAGATAAACTCGTTTTTTCTTCCACATACGTAATTTCATTCAAAACGCCGTCTCAAGAGCCGCTTGAAACCACGACGACCAAATCCACATTTCCAATCATCTTTTTACCAAACAGTAATATTCAAGGTTTTAATTGGTCAATCATTTAAAATCAAATCCTCTAATTTTAGATAAATGTTATATATATATATATATATATATATATATATATATATATATATATATATATATATATATTAGTAAATGTTGGAAACGCAAGGTATCGAACCCGGGGGAAGAGTATGAAAAGACCAGTCAAATAACTGTTTTACCACATACATTAACATTACCATTTTTCATATTATTGAATTTTAAATTAAAATGGGAATTTTTTTTTCAATTTTATAATTTTTAACTTTCAAAAGATAGAACGTTTATAACTAAAACAGACATAAAAGTAAGTCCAATACTCAAATTTCAGTAGTGAATTTATTACCTTAAAATTAAAATATATTAAAAAAAACCTTATTCACTTAATTAATTCAAAATTAAAAAAAAAAAAAGGATACAGTCAAGGTTAGAATTTATTTAACAAAGTGCTTAGTTTAAAAAAAAAAAAAGAGGAGGAACCTTTCTAGCCTTGTTGTCCCAAAAAAAAACGTTTTACATGTCATATTCAATTGATTCTCTATCAAAATTCTCTGTCGTTTTTTATGTGACACGTGGCTGATTTGCGGATATACGTTTCCCAAACAAAAATGTCAACGTGAATCGGACGATGCAAAACAAATCATCAGTCTGAATGTTTAGCTCTGTAGGAGATGGATGATGGATGGAAGTTAGTTGCGGCATCATCAGGAGCTTTGTGGCGACTGGGCAGGTAGGCTATGTCAAGCGCGTGGTTCCACGTGCCAACACAGTTTATTGTCTCCGGTTCATCTCCTTCCTCTTCGCCCAGTCGCTTGCCCATGGCCACTTCCGTTAGGATTGCCGTCGTCGGTGATGTCGTCAGTTTTATCTCCTTTAAAACCCTAGGGTTTCATCTGTTTGTACCCGCTATTTTCTTTTAATTTTTATGTAGATGTCTAGTTACATTTTTTTTTTGTCGATGAATTTGAATTTTGAAGCATGATGATTGGAATCTACAAGAAGACACGAAGGCCCTTCAAATTTTGCAGGTATTTTCTATTTTGTTATTTTTTTTGTGTTTTTGTGTTTTTTTTTTCTGTGCTTAATTTTGCTAGTTCTGGTTCTCTTTGTTGGTTCTGTTGTTAATTTTTGTTCTACATGACTGCTTATCTGGTTTTTTTTTCTGAAACCAAAAAAATTGAAAATGGCGCCAAAATTCGGTTGGAAGTTTGTTTTGGGGAACGTTTTAGAAAGATGCAACCTGAACAAAGGAAGTGCCCTGCAATTGCTGAATACATGGTCCACTGACATGGGAATGTAAATACATATTAGAAAATAGAAAAGTTAAATTACTTGTTTTTCATTTCTGTCTCTTTTAATCGTGCAGTGATTTTGTGCTTGGTTGTGATAATTTTGAATTTTCTATTTGTCTTTTTTAACTTAAAATTTTTCTTATCAAATATTTGGTTTCAGTTGATTGTTAAATACAATATTGTTGGATAGGTTATGTGCATGTTTCTTTCTCCAGTTCTAACCTGTTGTTTTTGTTGAATTGCAGCCAGATTTGGTGCTATTTACAGGTGGGTTCTTTTTTTCCTTTTTCTTTTCTTTTTCCTTTGGGAGTCTCCTTGCAGTTTATCTGCCTGATGTTGTGGTTTTAAGAGTAATGCCACCTTCTCCAAATGGGTCCCCTTGGAATTCATGATGTATAAAATGGCCAGATTCTACATAAAATTAGTGGACTTGTTATTGTCTATGTTGGATGAGCAATTCAAAAAACTCATATGGAAACAGGATCATTTTCTGCTTTGTTTAGCACGCTACTCTGGCCCTCCTCCTTCAATTAACTTTCTCTTATTTTAACCAATAAGATGATTTGATCTTGTATGTGACTAAGCCTACGATTTTTTTCTTTCTTATTTTGGTTTTGGTTTCTGTATGTTTCTTTTTCCTTTTCCCCCTTATGTTCTTTGTCAGGTGATTTTGGTAACGAGAATGTTGAACTCGTTAGAAGTGTTGCTAACCTTGAAATGGCTAAAGCGGTTATTTTAGGGAACCATGATGCCTGGACTACTCAGAAGTTTTCTGGAAAGTAAGTCCAAAGGGAATGCCCATGGTTTCATATTGCTCCCTATAGTAGGCTATCATAGCAAATTGTTCCAATCATAAAAAAGTAAGTCTTGCTTAGCTTCGTAACTTTGTGCATATAAATAGGTTTTTTGGTGGCTTATGATAAATTTTTAACGAACAAATGAGTTTTGAAGTATGACTCAATTGGTCTAAGGCCTTGGGGTTTAAACTAATGGTCACCAATTCGAGTCCCCTTAAGGCCACTAGAGGCTTACCCGGTCGTTAACTTCAGGACCCTGTGGATTAGCCGAGATGCGCACAAGCTGGCCTAGACATCCGCGTTTATAAAAAAAAAAGTATTACACGACATAAAAAATACCATTCTTTGAATTATTTTTTAAAGGAACCGCTTCTGTCCCTGTATGCACACATATCCAATATTTTGAACTTAATGGGTCTTGTGTTTTAATTTTTAGCTTGTGAGATCTAATTTCCATTCTAATTAAATCCTTCATTTTAATACTAGGAAGAAAGATCCCGTGCAACTTCAGCTGGAATGGTGAGCTCATTTGATCTTCATGGTTCTTTGAAGACATGAAAGGCTTCAACATCAAGTTTGGAGATATCTTTCTTGTTTCTCTTGCTACTTTGCTTACCACTGTTTTCATGTTATCCAATTCTTCTAATATCTAACTATTCTAGTGTATATTTTCTTTCTTGTGAATTATGTGTTGTTGCTTATGCTGTTTTTTTATAGGTAAATACAAACATAAATACATACATACGTACATACATTTATATATATTAGAGAAAAAGAGACAAACCCAAAGCATACATGCGGCATACAAAAGGCTCCAAAAAACAAGACAAAAGAAAAGGGGAAAAGAAATAAACCAACCCCTATACAGTGAATATATATATATATGAGCTAGACCTCAAGGGCATTTTCTATAGCTTATGCTATGTACGCTGTCTTTTCATTTTCCATATTCATTTTTCCCTGTCATGTGATAAATTGTATTATAAGAGTTGGATCATTATTTATAAGAGCATGATTTCTGGTTCATGGATCATTAGTTGATGCATTTTGTTGTTTATTGTTATAGCATATATCTATTTTACATATAGATTTGTATCCTATTAGGAAACTTGTCTTATAGAGTTGTAATCTATTAGGAAGGTTAGATTGTCTTTTGTATATATATATATTCATAATGGATCAACGAAAGAGCACAAGGTATTTATTTCTCTAATTCTTTTGTCTTGTTGTCTACATGATATCAGAGCATTGGATTCAAATTTGAGCCAGAACAAAAAAAAATTCTAAGACATCTTGGAATACATCGTAGGCCACCGAGGTTGGTGTTTTGAAACACACACTTTGAGGGAGTGTGGGGGTGACACCACCCCGACAGGAAGGTGCATCGGCCTCTGGCGACCACAACAACCAAGTTCGGTGGCCGAAAGGTGCGCACATGAACCACACGTGCCAAAATAAGGGTTTGTTCTGTTTCCCACACGTCGATGCACGATGAGACTCCTCCTCCAAAATTGCTAGCCATCGATGGGCCTCCCCGGCCACCTGCCTCCCTTGTTTGATGCCTGCAACAGTGATTTTCAAAACATTTTGTGTTCAACAGCCTTGTTTTTCTAGGGTTTTGTGCCTTTCTCCTTAATTTCTTCAAGATTTAGAGGTGTTTTGTGGATCGTAGGACCAAGTTCTATTCCAGTGCAATGTTTTCGTGGAAGGTGGTTCTTTCTATTGGCAAGATCCTATTTTTCTGCATTTTCGGATTTTCGCAGGCTTGCTCAGTTAGGATCTCGTCTATGACTAACACGAACCCTCAAGAGGAGGTCAGGCCATTAAGGCAACTCGTGACATGTACCCATAATTGTAGGAACCGCAGTAATAAAAAATCAAGATTTCAAATTACCATCAAATCACTTCGGCCCCGCATCTACTTTTAATAGTACACTCGTCTAGTCAGGTAAAACCAACACATGTTTTATTTCATCTTCCTCCACATGGGTCATTGACTTTGGAGCCACCAACCACATGACATGTAATTTCAATTTATTTACTACATTTTAGTCACACCCTTCTACCTCTACTGTTACCCTTGCAGATAGGTCAACATTTTGTGTCCTTGGGTCAGGGACAATTCATCTAACTCCTCTAATCACTTTGACCTCTATTATGAGTTTACCACAATTCTCTTTTAATTTAATTTCTGTAAGAAACTCATCAGACTCTTAATCGTAGTGATCTCATTCTTTCCTCGAACATCATTGGTCGAGAGTCCAAATCTGCTAATTTTGAAACAAAGGTGACAGTCCTGCTGTTTGTTCCGAGGTTGTTACCCCATTCGACTTACATCACGCCGAGGTCATCCTTCTCACCTTTGTCAAGAAGAGGTCTCATTTCTAGCCTATCCTTATCGAATCGTGAGTCAGGTCAATATGCTGCTCTTCATCACCGCGATTTTGAGCGCCAGAGTCAATAAACGAACTTCGCTCTCCTTTGGCTGGGCTTCCATTCGATGTGGGGTCCATGTCCATTGGTGTCCCCAACCGGGTTTCGGTGTTTTGTTACGTTTGTCAATGATTATTCGCGAACAACTTGGTTATATTTAATGAAAAAATCGCTCGAGTTATTTTCTTTACTGTGTCTTCACAAATTCACACTCGCCCATGTTTCCGTTCAAAATTTGAGAAGTGATAATGCCAAAGAATATATGTTTGAACAATTTCAGTTATTCATGCTTCTCTGCACGACATCCTTCATCACACATTCAGGTTGATAATTCTTCAAATGGAGTTAAGCTGAAGAAAATAGACACCTTCTTGAAACCACTGGGCTTCATTTTTCAATGCACGGCTCCAAACATTTTCGGGGTCAATGTTGTCGCATAAAATTATTTTTGATTAATCGATGTCTTCCTTTATCTTGAATCTGGGTCACCTCGTTTCAAACCCTTCCCCATAAATCTTTTTTTCCATCGAGCCTCTGCTCGTGTACTTGTTTTGTTCGGTATGTTCGTCCTCATGTATCTAAACTCGATCCTAAGTCATTGAAGTGTATCTACCTCATATCTCCCGAGTCTAGGTATAGGTGTTAATTATTCCACACTTCGATTACTACTTTGTGTCTACTGATGTTACATTATTTGAGACTACCCCGTTTTCCCTTTGTTTCCTATAACCATTTGTCGTCTTCCTCTTGTTCCTTTATTGCATTTCTTGATTCGATCTCTCTTCCTCACACTATTCGTGAGGCTTTATCTCAACTTGGTTGGCATAATGCTATGGTGGAAGAAATGCGTGCTTAGAGATACAATGATACTTTGAACTCGTAGCCACTACCTCGCTGGAAAGAAAGCCACTGGATGTCGGTTTTTGCGTGCTAAATTTAACTCGATGGTCTGGGCCATCGATTGAAAGCACGACTACATACAGACGCTTCGACCTGGGCGGCGCCGGACTATCTCTAACATTTTTCCCTATTAAGCAAGATGATACATGCTCGGCTTTTATTTCCCTGGTTGCTACTTATCATTGGAATCTCCACCAACTTGATATTAAGAATGTCTTTCTTCATGGCGACCTTCAGGAGGAGGTTTATATGGAGCAACCTCCAAGGTTTGTTGCTCAGGGGGAGATAGGGAGGGTTTTCGGGTCTCTAAGTCTTTACGCTTGAATGCAGTCCACGTGCGTGGTTTGGTAAATTCATCCAAGCCTTTGAGGAATTTGGTATGAGAAGAGTAAATTTGACCACTCCGTCTTCTACTGGAACTCCAATTCATCAACAAGGAGAGCGACATGACGATATCATATCACTGAGCGACTTTAAAGGTATTCATCTCTTAAGTCCTTCTTCGAGCCAATTCCATACAAAGGACTTAGTGGATGCTAAGATACTTGGCATTGAAATTATGCAAAGTAAATATAATCTATCTCAAAGGAAATATAAGCCATCTATCAGCCTAAGACCGGGAAAGGAGAGTAAAACTATGCAGTTCTCCTATGGTTCCAAGTGTACACCTTTTAAGAGAAGACGAAACATTTGAGGATCCTGAGAGATATAGAAGACTAGTTGGGAAGCTGAATTACATTTCAAAGAACTCCGTCCTGTCGACCACAAGCACCATTAATAGATTCTATGTTACTTGAAAGGAGCTCCGGGATGTGGTATTTATACAAAAAGAATCATGAGCATAACATCGAGCCGCTTTTTTGACTCGTGATTGCAGGACTACATGTATGACAGAGTCCACTTCGGAGACTGTGGTAATTTCTTGAGGAAATCTAGTTTCATGGAAGAAAGAACAAAGAGTGTTGTCTCTCGATCTAGTGCGTATTTGAATATGCAGGATTACATTACCGCACAGATCATGTACTTTCCCATCAATTCAATGAAGTAGGTATTGAGACATCAGTCCCAAAGAACCTTTGTGTGAGTTAACTGTGCTACTTCCATAGGATATGTAAAGACCTATAACAATTAAAGATATCTTCACAAATGCCCTAAGTGGGATCAGTTAGTTATCTATGTAACAAGTTGGCCATGATTAATATCTATGTCTAACTCAGGATTTATAGCATATATCTACTTTACATATAGATTCGTATCATATTAGGAAACTTGTCTTATAGAGTTGTAATCTGTTAGGAAGGTTAGATTGTCTTTTGTATATATATATATATTCATAATGGATCAATGAAGAGCACAAGGAATTTATTTCTCCAATTCTTTTGTCTTGCTGTCTACATTTATGTAAAAATAAAAAGTAGAGCATAATTTCACCCACTATTAGGCCTCTGCCACATTGATGGTAATTTGAGGTTTCTTTGTTAGAAAGCAAGATCAGGCTATAATACAAGAAACCTCTGTCTTTGAGATTTGGAGTACTGAAAACAAAAGGGCATATTGAAAATTCTCTTATGCAGCACCGTCATTTATGTTTTTCAGGTTATTATATGGGACTCTCTGTTATTAGTATTTCTAGAGATGAACTTGAAAAAAGCTTGGATGAAGTTGACATATTAATGATTTGTTTACTGTAGTTTATATGCTTAGGGGGGCAAAGAGGTTGTGGACTAGGATGAATAGGTTCTAGTCTGTGAGTCCAAAATAGCAATTAATATAGTTTTCCCGAGGAGATCTGTTACCCATCAAAGGGATTTTTTAGTAAAATCTATAATTCCATCATACCAATTAACAATATTATCCATGTTTCTTGACTTCATTAATAAGAAGTAAGTTTTTCCAAGTTAGAGGTGCTATGGAGGAAGGAGAGGTTCATAAACAGTGTGGTTAAGGTGCTTAAAAAGACATGATGGCCTAAATGTAACGGATGACATAACCACCTATATGAATGCAAACATTTTGTTTAAGTTGCTGCCAAGAGGTTGAAATTCAGACTTTGTTAAGGGTTCATTAATCCTGGAGAAATATTTTGTAGTTTCATTTGTGATAATAATTATTTAGGAATTCTGGTCCCTATGGTAGTTTTCTACCAGAACAGGCCCTTGCAGAATTTTTGACATTTTTTCTCTTATTAATAGTTTTATTAGTGACTTTAAGTTTATTTTGTTATTTCTTGTGGCTTCAACAAAGATCCATTTTCATCCAATATTTCACACTTTTTGCATGAAATAAAAAATGACAAGGATATATCGATTGATAGGATTTTTATTTTTATTTTTATGTTTTTATTTGATGGTCAACTGCATGTTGTGATCAAATTACTGGAGTTGTGAAGAGTTTCAGTTGATGACTGAAGCTAATTTTTATGATCAGTCTTGGAAAGGAGCATGTAGGTTATCGGCGTATGGACTTTCCTATGTTAAAGTTGAGTGTTGTTGGTGGACGCCCATTTTCCTGTGGGGGCAAGCAATTGTTTCGTAAAAGGCTTCTGTCTGCAAGGTGTATGCTAACTTGAGACCAGAGATATTTTCCTATTTGGGCTCATTTACATTCATAATAGCACTTGAGTTGTTTTCTTCATATTCCTGACTGTGTCTTGTAAGGTTCTGTCAATTTTTTCCTGAAGGACAAAATCTAATTGCAGCCTATCTTCCTTTTCATCTCCTCCAGTTTGTGATTATGTGATTGGATATGTTGTAGACTATAATAATCAGCATTAGTTCTTAACACTGTTCCATATTTTTCATCCCTAAAGAAAAAAGGAAAGAATATATTCTTCTATCTCCAATTCAAACTTTGCTGCAAGCTACTGTGTGTTAGTGTGTTGGATTCTCCAATATCTTCATATGACAGATGGTAGGGTAAAAGTAAAACCACATAGCTTTCTGTATCATGAAAGTGAGATTCTCAAATATGGAAGCATGCTCTTGTTTGTGTTTGCTGCATTGCAACTTATTGAAATGGATTCTCCTTTTAGATATGGAATCCATGACATGGAAGCAAGCACAAAGAGAATATATGAAACTGCCTTGGAAACACCAGAGGATCATGTTATCATCTTTCTTGCCCACAATGGACCCACGGGTATGTCTGCAAAAGTCTATTCCAATTTGGCTCTCTGTCTCCCAAAGGCAAACTAATTGTTACATTTGAAAAATATTCATTCTTTGTGCAGGTTTAGGTTCTAATATGAATGACATCTGTGGAGTGGACTGGATTTATGGAGGTGGTGATCATGGTGATCCAGGTACTATCCTATGCATTCTGGATTTTGATTTAGTATCCAATTACTTCTTGTTAAGTTTACCGGTAATAATGTCATGTAAGGCCAAGATGGGATGCAATTTTCAGTCAAGAAATTATGTCCAAGTGAGTCTATTGCTTCATTTTTTTTGTCATTGGATTACATATAATCTCATGGTGACTTGTGGCAAACCGTTATTGGCGAATTAATGAAAGTCAAGTGACCAATCAAGAGAGGAGACAATCATATGCTTCATCATGATGCAGTACATACATATGTCTCTTATGAGATGTAATAAATATATGTACCCTGTTATATTTACCAAAGCATATTGTGGTACAGATTTAGCACAAGCCATTTCCCACTTGAAAGAGACCACCCAATTGGTCATCCCGCTGGTTGTGTTTGGCCACATGCATAAAGAGCTGGCACATGGAAATGGTCATAGAAAAATGATTGTTGTTGGGGAAGACAACACCATATACCTGAATGGGGCCATCGTTCCTCGGGTTGTTAAAAATGTGATCAATGAACAAGGAACAAGTGTGTTTAACACCATCATCACAAACAGTGGAGCCCCACCTTCCATACCCGAATCTGAAGGCACAATTCGGGCCTTCACTGTGGTCGAGATTCAGGATGGAAGATTGGACAAGATAGCAGAAACTTGGGTTTCAGTCATAGGAGACGAGACCAGAGTAGTGCAGGAGCACATATTATTCAAAAGCAGCGTGGAGCTTTCTTCCTAATTGTATTAACACTCTACAGACTACCTGGAGAGAGGTACACTTCCTTCAGCAACCCATGTATATACTTGTTTAAACCCCTTTTTAAGGTTGTCATAACTGGTGGGCAGAATATGTTTATGTATTGAAATGGGGAACTGGAGTTTAGCATAAGCATACCAATTCTGTGTAGACTATGTTGTATCTTAGAATGACGTTATTCCAACTGTTCCCATACTTGCATAATTTATGTTTGTTTTCATTTTACCGTCACCCATTCATATTGGAAACCAGTTTTCTTCCTTTAGGGCTACAGTGGCAGGTTGGTTGGGTTTTTCTTCATGGAAATCCAGGTAATCTTGCTTATGGAGATTCACTGCTTTGCTGATTGAAATCCAACCATTTATGATAAAAAACAAAAGTAAAAATAAAAATTGCAGAGGAAACCAACTGGCTTTGGGCAACTGGTCCTACACATATTCAGAATGAGAAACTTGGGAAAGTCTGAATTGTACCTAATTGTTACCTTTAGAGCGTAGGTTTGATTGGTGCACCAACTTCCAGGCATTCTATGGGCTTTTTTGACCCAGTCTTTTCCTTTGGTCTAAAGCTTTTTCTCTCACTGAAAAATTACAGGTCGGCCCACATATTTGTTGGGGGTTCCTTAGACACATGCCTACCTTTTTTTTTTCTTTATCTTTTTTCTTGTTGAAAAAAGAAAGTGAGTTTGTGATAATAGGTTCCAAGGTAGGGCACCCACCCCACAAAAGCATCAAAGTGACTCTGACCCAACCCACTTATGGTCATGAGATAATACAAGGGTCTGTTTGAATTCTACCATTATTATCTCTTTTTTTCCTCCTCTCTTGCATCAATTGGTTGTTTTGGTTGTCCTTAGGTTGTCTTGACCTTGACTTGCAGGTGGGTACCTTAGGCTTAAGCACATGTTTGATTTATGGAAAATTAAAACAGGGGGAAAAAGTTAAAAAGGAATGAAAATGAAGAAAATTTTAATGGTATGGTTGGTTCTTGTTTTTTAAAAAAGGATATTAAAAATAGCTTTTGAAAACACATATCACTATTTTGGTGTTTTATGAAAACTGTTCTTATTTTCTAAATTTTAGTATTTTTTATATTTTTTAGAAAAAAAAAAAGAACTAAACACGTTTTTCTTGTTTTTATTGTATTTCTTGTTTTTTAATTTTAAAAAACATGAACAAAAAAGGCCCTAAAATCCCAAGTTCCAAAGAGACCCTTTAAACCCACTGAAATATCTCTTTTAATGCTTGACCATAAGCATGATAAACCAAGTTGGATTGGATTGCATTAGTTTAAATGAATCTAACATGAAACACACCCATTTTTGGATAAACAATACCCTAAGTGCCTAGGGCAAATTGCATCATCTCTTGGGGGCAATCCTTACAATGATTTTATTAATGTGAATCTCATTTTCCTATATGATTTAAAAATTGGGTTAGGTCCACCCAATGTTGACTGAATCCTTTTATATATATATATTCTCATACAATGATGGATGAAATGATAGTTAAAAAATTGGGTGATTGTGTATAATAGAGTACATACACCTCACTTTAGCTAATAATTACTCATCAGGGGACTTGTATTTTAATATGAGATCATCTTCTTTAATTTGCATTCCAAGATATCTACATTCAAGACATTCTTTATTCTTAGACTCAGGCAGTCATCTGCAGTCTTGGTTCTTTTAATAAAGTCCTTTTTATATTTAAATAATATTATGATGAATTCAATAACAAACCTCCTCATAAAAGCTTTTCAAAGAAAGTCTACGGGGGAATTTTTTTCTTCACATGCTCTAAAATAAATGTTGTTGAAATAGTTAGGTTTCCTCCTAGATTTATTATTATATTTATAAAAGAATTTATTCATTTTGGAAGTTGTCAACCTCAAAATCAATCTTTTGGGAAACGAATTTATTGGGCAAGGTTGGAATATCAGTGGATTTAAATCTTCGAACGTGTCCTGCCTCGTGCAAAAGATTTGAAAGATCTTGAAAAATTCTTTAATAAAATTTATTAGACTTCCTTGGGATCAACCATACCAATAAATTTTATTAGATTTTGTTTGGAAATTGAAAATTTATGTATAAAAAAAATAATGTTTAAATTAAGAAAGAAACAAATCTAACAATAGATTGGGCAGTTAAAAAAAAGTATTTGTGATAGTAATTAAAATATTTGATGGCTAAAATTTCCTAGAAACATTAGAAAAAAGTTGTTTGAAGATTATCTTGGTTCTTCCTTTAATCCAATTTATAGATTTTTTATTTATAATTTCCTTTCAAAAAATATAAAAAGATATTTAAAATTATATCAAAGAAAATCTATTTCTTAAAAAACTTCACGTCATAAATATGGAAGCTGAAATGGGGAATGAATGGACGTTGAATAAAATAAAGGTTGGTCAAAAGAAAGGGGGACAGTTGTTAAAAAACGTAAAGGCCAAAGAAGAAAGGCGGGAGACGCAACCGTCATCTTTGGTATATAATTATCATAATAATAATAATAATAATAATAATAAAAGAGGGAATAAATGAGTATGTGAGTGGGAGAGAGAGAGTGTTAAGATCCCAGAAGCAGGGGGCAGGGGCAGGGGCAGGGGCAGTAGCAGTTGGCAGCCTTTGACCGAATCTGAGCCGTCCATCACAACAAACACCCACCACCTCGGCCAAACCCAAATTATCCAAAATTCACCAAATCTCCTTATCCATACATTAATCCATCCGCCATTTTTATTCCCAGTTAGAAGTTACAAGTTACAACACACCACATTATTTGTTGTTCCAATTATTCAATAAATAAAATATAGGACCACTGATTTTGACAAACCCCATCCTGTTTTGGATATAGGGAACACCCCTATTAATATTTTGGCCATTTTGGACCCCCCCTTCTTCTTTTCTTTCTCTTTTTGCCCATGTCTTCTTAAAATCTTAACTACCTACTTTCTTTTTTAAAAAATATAAAAATTTGTAAATGTAATCTCTCTCATGTTTTTCTTAAAAAATAATCTATTTTAAATAAAAATACCATTTTTCACTATATATGTATATATATATAAAAGGTTATTTTCATAAGAAAATAATAACATTTTTATTAAAGTAGGATTAAAATTTGATGAAAAATCAAAATTTTGTAACTCAAATGATAAAAAAGATGGGATGGAGAATAGAAGTTTCATGGTCAAATCATTGTAAAAATAAAACAACTTGTACGACCAGGAAATGGATCTTTTTTTTTTTTTTTGATGAAATGAGAAATCTTTCTCACCATTTTTTTTTCTGGAAGGGTGGGGGGCATGGTGACTTTTGTTTGTCTCCAGCAGCTCCAGCTCACCCGCTTTGATCGGATCCAATTTCTGCCACAAGCTCACTTTTCCACTTTAATTTCCTCTGCCGCCACTTGTATTCTTGGATTGCCTCTGCAACAGCATACCTCCAACTTTTTTTTTTCCCATAGAAAAAGAAAAAAAATTCTGCTGGTTTCCCCGGTAATATAATTTTCTCCGAGAAAACGCAGGAAAATATGATTGATGGACTGAACCCTTATTATTAATTGTGGTGGCGTTGTTCGCGTAGAGTGTTAAAGAACTGGGTTTTGGTTTAATGGGAAATGTTACGTCGAATGTTGCTGCGAAATTCGCGTTTTTCCCACCAGACCCACCAACGTACGATGTGATCAGAGACGAAGGCGGGAGGCTGGTGTTCTCCGGGCTGACCGCCGACAAGAACGTGGATGTTCATTTGCTTGAAACTAAGGGTGGGAGCAAGATTGTGGCCACCTTCTGGAGACACCCTTTTGCCAGATTCACGATTTTGTACTCCCATGGAAACGCTGCTGACCTGGGTCAGATGCAGGAGCTATTCATTGAGCTCAGAGCTCACCTTCGTGTCAACATCATGAGGTTTTTTTTTTCTTCCTTTCTAATTTCTTTCTGGTTTCTCTGTTTTGATTCTGTTTTTTTTCTTTTCATCCTCTGTGGTCCTCATGGAGTTTGTGATTCTGGTTTCTCAATGCTTACTTGGTGTTTGAGATTTTTTCTCTTTGGTGTTTTTCTGAATTTCATGTTGTCTTACCTGATCCTGATTATGTTCTTCCTAAGCTTTGCTTGTCTGCTTGGTTTGTATCTTTCTTTTTCTTAACTTCTTAACAACCTTATAGATTTTATAGCCTATAAAAAAAAAATGAAAAAAAACAATCTTCTAGCTTTTATTTCTTTTTGTTACAGATTGTCTTGTGTTTGAATTTCTTTTGTTGGGACATGTGCTCTGTTTTTGTTGTTCTGTCATCTATGTCGTATATGTATGGAAACAATATTACTTATATAAGTTGTATTGATGGGAAGGCTAATCTTTTGAAGCTAGTTTTGTTTACTCATCATTGATTCAATAATAGCTGGATGATTGTCTCATCTTTGTTTTGTTTGTCATGAAAAAAGAAGAAATGAAAAGAAAATCAAATGCGTAAACAATAAGGCTTTTGTTGATTTTTACGTCTGGTGGGTTTTATTTTGATCAACTGGCTTGAGTATTTTTATTTACTTGTTTATTAATTTTTGTGTATTGATGTTCTAGCATATGAGTATCATGAGAAAATACTTTTTTTTTTTAACCAGATGGTCAATACCTATTTGGAATTTGTATTCACTCCATTTTCTTTTTCACTCACTGCAATGTTTTTGAGCTGGGTTAATTCCATTTTCATGGTTTAAGACCCATTCTTTTTTATTCACTGAGTTTGTTTTGCTGTACTGCAGCTACGATTATTCTGGATATGGGGCTTCCACTGGTAAGGTAAAAATCTGTGAAACTAATTTACATTTGAAGTTGTTCTGTTGCTTGGCAAATCTAGTTGGAATTTTTCTTTTAAATGATTAAAGAAATTAAAAAAAAAGAAAAAAAAAAGAGAAAAAAATAGATGAAATAAAATGGTTTTAGCGTCGATGTTTTATACTATTCAATGCTTTTTCTTTTGACATTTCTCATATATTGATGTGGTTATGCAATAATTTTGATAGCCATCTGAGTTCAATACATACTATGACATAGAAGCTGCATATGATTGTTTGAAGAGAGAATATGGAATTAAGCAAGAGGATGTCATTGTATATGGCCAATCTGTTGGAAGTGGACCCACATTACATTTGGCTTCTCGCTCACCAAAGTTGAGAGGTGTTGTTCTTCATAGTGCCATCCTTTCAGGCATACGGGTTTTGTATCCTGTAAAGATGACCTTCTGGTTTGATATTTTCAAAGTAAGTTCAACTTGGGTCCTGCATCTTCTTTCATTACATGCTTTAGTTTCCCTTTTTATTTATTTATTAGTATTGAAGAATTCCTTTATGATATTTTCAGAATATAGACAAAATACGGCAAGTTAATTGCCCAGTTCTAGTAATACATGTGAGTTCCCCTTCTCTCAATTGTTTTTGCAGCTGAAATTCTCTTAACATCTATATGTTTTTTTCTTTGTGGGGCTTACTGCCAATTGATAGATTGAGATATCTGCCTGTCATTGTTAAAATGGTTATTACTTCTATTAGTCCTCCTCTTGATAGCTTTGAAGTGAGCATTAGTTATGTTTTTCTTCAAATTCCAAATAGTTAGACTCAAATCTTTAAAATGTGAACCATAATCATGTTTATCTGTTTGTTTTTTTAATGTTCTAGGTTATCTATATTAAACCTCAAAGTTCTTTAATCTCAATTTTAGACCCAAAATCCTTCTGTCTCAAATCTTCAAAGAGAGAAACAAGTTTTCTCTATTTTCTTCCAATGTTCCCATGACTGCATCTTATTTTATAGTGACTGAATTTTTTATGTTCATTACACGTTGAATCATCTCTAGCATATTTTTTTTAATAGAAATTTGAGGTTTCTTTAAAAAATTCCACTTTTTACCCCTTTCTGAAGTTGTGATATATTCTTTAATATTGTTTTAGGGCTGTATCTGAATTTTTGCTTCTTAGTACAACCAGGCTGAATTATCTCACCTGCCTAAAAGTTGGCGACTCTGTTTGTTCAGTTAAAACCAACCATTTCTTTGCTTTTTTTCTCTGGATGCTTAACCTCATACGTGCCTATTCAATATTTTTTAATCAACGGTAGAATCTAAATAAAAAAAAGGAATGTGTATATGCTACATTTTAGCTTCACTTCAAACTTGTAAGAGACTAGAAGTGTTGAATAATTTATATTAGTGTTAAACCTTTGACCAAATTTCACAAAATCTGTGTTTAATTAACTCTAATACTAGGCTCTTTTCCTTCTCCATTTTCCCATCAAATAATTTATATTGGTGTCCTTCCTGTCCATTACATTTTGCAAAATTTGCACATCCATGACAGCATCAACAGAGGTTTGGGATTGACCGCTCTTGGATCCTATTTAGTGATCAAATCATAAAAATGATCTCGCTTGAGTGAATTTTACCTATCCTACTTGCGTGCCCAACTAAATAATACCTCCAATCCCAAGTTGTTGATTATGGTTCATGCCTAACCGTTTAATGCAGACCCTCTTTGATGATTCTCCCACTCTACAACCAGGTTGTAGAATTTTAGTACCTAGCGTCTAATTTCCATACTACTTGAAAGGAAATCTGCTTGTTATGGAAGATGTTCTACCAGTCGGCATAGATATGTTGGACCAAGTTATGGACCATCTGTCAGCACAGGATATGTTGGACCAGTTGGTCTTTATGAGACAAGGCTCCCCCTTTCTCTAATGCCTTTGTCACCTAATGCTCTCACAGTGAAACATAGAATGAGATCCCCTCATTCCCCAACAACGATCTAGACTCCCACAAGCCCAAAAACATCATTCAACTAGATGTATAAAAACCTCCCAACATAAAGAGAGTTGGGCAATATCTACAACAAGTATTCAGCCCCCACAATTGCCTTCGTTTACATTTTCGTTGTGTGCCTTTGTTTCAAAACATGTCCCCTATTTAATATCCTGCAGGGTATCGATCCATGATATTCTGGATCTCCACATTTTCTACTCTATCCCAACATGACAGTTGGAAGATTTTGATTTCATTCCATATTCATTATTTTGGAATATCTTTCTTCTAAAGAAAACTCACCAAATATGATCCAATCTTCCAGATTTCATCTGCCCAAAATCACCTTATCCTTCCTAGAGAATATCAGCTTCTGATGTTCAGAACATTCACTTCATAATTGGATTTGATCGAATATGGTAAGTTTTGTCACACAGCTTGATCTACCAACTTGTGCACCAACCTTGAGAAAGCCCATGTTACACCCCCTTATAGCCTCAGTTAGATGACTAAAACATGCAACACTATTTTGCCTAAGATTATGATAATAAATATCTCCAGCAATCTCCCCATTTGGCATTTCTTTGGCAAAAATAACATTAGGAACATATGCTGGAACATTGATGGGACCACCATCAAAGTTGTTGAAGTCATCAGCCACTATAGTCTCCCTCTGAACATCCTAAATATCACCAAGGTGTTTTTCTGGGATTTTCTTCTATAGTATTGTCGGCTTGAGCATTGACTCCCCCTTAATTTGTGCATCAATCTCCTCTTTGATCTTGTTGATCCTCTTCCTTCGAGCAACCTATCTCAGCTACAAAAACAAACATATAAGAATCCCATGGATCTCACTCGGTATTTTAGAGTGACCCGCTCTGATACCAATTGAAAGGAAATCTGCTTGTTATGGAAAATGTTCTACCTTTTGGCACAAGATATGTTGGACCAAGTTATGGACCATTTATAGAAACAGTGTGATTTTAACAAAAAAAAAGGCACGAGAAGAAATCAACATACATGCACACAACACAGGAAGTTGGTTACATGGTTCGGCCAAGCCTACGTTTGCGGGGCTGAGCCCAGATACAAAGGATTTCACTATTTTCAATCAGGTTACAATTAGTCTTATTTGAGACAAGGCCTTCCTTTCTCTAACGCCTTCGTCATCTAATTCTCTCACAGTGAAACATAGAGTGAGATCCCTTCATTCCCCAACAACAATCTAGACTCCCACAAGCCCAAAAAACATCATTCAACTAGGTGTATAAAAACCTCCTAACATTGAGAGAGTTGGGCAATACATACAACATGTATTTAGCCCCCACAACCACCTTCTTCTTTTTCTACATTTTCGTTGTGTGCCTTTGCTGGAAGATTCTGATTTCATTCCATATTCATCATTATGGAATATCTTCCTTCCAAAGAAAACTCATCAAATATGATCCAACTTCCAGTTTTGATATGCCCAAAATCACCTTCTAGTCTTCCTTATCCATCCTAGAGAATATTAGGTTCTGATCTTCAGAATATTCACTCTAGAATCGGATTTGATTGCATATGGTAAGTTTTGTCACACAGGTTAATCCACCAACTTTTGCACCAACCTTGAGACAGCCCCATGTTACACCCCCTTATGGCCTCAGTTAAACGACTGAAACATGAAGCACAGTTTTGCCTAAGATTATGACAATAAATATCTCCAACACTTCTTTTTTCCATTTTGAATGATTCTCAAATGTTTTTCTCACCGGCCAAAGAATTTTGAAGCAAATAGCCAACTGAAGGACAGCTTTGATGTACATTAGAACCTACTAGCCAATAGGATCAAATAATTTTTTTGTATGACCATACGTTTTTCATGATTCACCTTATCATTTTGACTGATTTGATAATAAGAAAATGTCCCTCTTCTGAAACTTAGCTCAGACGAGACAAATCTTGGATTCACCAAGAGACCTGCATCCTGGATTTCAGTGTGAAGGATATTGTCATGATTTTAAAGCCAGATTAGCTACACTCTATTTTCTTAGGAATGAGCTAGTGTTCCCACCCACCCACCCCCCCACACACACATATCTTTGCTTATCTTTCAGATCAATTGGCCAAGTTAGGCAAATACTTCAACAGACACTTTTCTGTCATTTTCCTCGGGATTTACAATCACACACACGCACACACACACACACATATCTTTGCTTATCTTTCAGATCAATTAGCCAAGTTAGGCAAATACTTCAACAGACATACTTTTCTGTCATTTTCCTCATGATTTAGGATTCTCTAGGCCCTCATTTGAACTCTGATCACCATGGTTTGAGTCAAGCCTAGTTTCACCTCAATACCAAGTCAAGGTAATGAAATGATTTAATCTATTAAATCACTTTATTAATACATGCTATATGACACTATCTTGGTAAATGTTAACAATAATGGTTTGGTTTAGGGGCTTAGTTGCTAGCTCAACCCCTGAGTTTCATGGTGGTTTTAGGCTAAGCTGTAGCTTGAAACTCAAGTATTGTGTCAGATCTGACCTAAGAAATGGATTTTTTTTTTCCTTAAATGCTGGTGGTCTGGGGGAATTTGAAAACAATTTCCTCTGTGAATATGATGGTGAACTGATATGGGTTAAGAGTATGTTTGGCAGAGTTTCTACTCAAAGTGCTTTCTCTAAAAGCTCTTTTTTTTTTTGGAAGGATCACCCATCAAGGGCCTATACAAGAAGATTAAAATACGGTCACAAAAACTCAAACACACCCTTTGAGACCTAAGCAAGTCCATGGAGAAGATTAAAACTGAAAAGGAAAGTTTGGAGCTGATGTATGGATTTCCGCTAGCAGAAAGAACTCACAGAATCCGAAATAATTCATGATAGAATCCATTTGTTAATACTTCAGAAAGTCATTAAGAATCAAAGTGCAGCCTGATGGATTAAAGTTTCTAACAGGGACCAACACCAGCTACATGATTTTATTTTTTCACTCAGTTTCAAACTCATAGGTCATGATCCATACATTTGCACCATTAAATGAAGAACAGAAATATTTAAGTCTAGGTTAGTGAAAATAAGTGAAATCATTGCATAAGCGCACCTACTAGGTTATGCTATATCTGCATTTGCATCCATGTATTGAATCAAAATTATGGACACATCTTGGTTTTGAGTATGCTAGACCACCCTTTGCAAAAATTGTTTAAGGTAAGGTAATGTTCATCACCGGGCCACCCCTCCTAGAATCCTGGTCTCAGTATGTATCTGCTCAGTTGCTTCCCAACTCCTGCTTGTGACTCTTAGCTACCATTTGCCTTAGGTGGACCTCAAAAAACTGTCCACCCTGATGCCACTAAGAATCTGAGTCTCTGCTGAGTTGCCTCCTGACTCTTGCTTGTGACTCTAAGCTACCATTTGCATGGGCACCAGGTTATTGGTAAAAGTTGGCTTTACCTTATCTGTATTTCTCTGTGGTTGGTTGCCTGGAAGTTTGTCATACTTTGATTCCAGAACTCATTTTTAGGTTTCTTCTGTTTACTAGGGTCCTTAGTTGGTACTCTGGAAAATGTTTCCAGAAACTCCCAAGTTCTTGTGTTCCCGTGGCCATTAATATAGAAGTTAAGCATGATGCAAATGAATAAGCGTCTATAGATAGACAGCTTCTGTTCTGGAAAACATATCTTAGTTTGAAAATAAAATGTATTCATGCATTTTTTGTTCAAAGAATCCATTTCCTTAGGTACCCGATTTCTGTTCTGGGAAACATATCTTATTTTGAAAATAAAATTCATTTAAGGGCTAGTTCTTGTTCAATGAATCAATATCCTTATCCAAAGACAAGAACTGCATTAGGTATCCAATTTATTGTTTAAAATGCATTATTACTTTCTGTATGAATGAATTTTTTAGTTTTTTGGCCTATGCCCCTTTTTTTTATTCTCGTTTGTTTTATCCATTGTAGCTGTTGTTGATGATGAATCATTTGCAGGGAACAAATGATGACATAGTTGATTTGTCCCATGGGAAGCGCCTGTGGGAGCTTGCGAAGGAAAAATATGATCCCTTGTGGGTCAAGGGTGGGGGTCATTGCAACCTTGAAACTTATCCTGAGTACATTAAACATTTGAGGAAGTTCATAAATGCAATGGAGAAACACACAGTAGCGAAACCTACCAAAAATCTTCCTCCGACTCCAAATATAACCGAAGGCAAACACAACAAGTGCTTGAGATTTGGAAGATAACTAATTCTTTGTCATCATTTGAAAGGGTAGTGAATGGAAACAGCTAGTTTCTTGGAAGATTTGCTTGCTTGCTCAGGACCCTGTGTTTGTTAGTGAGGGGTCATATGTTTCTCAAGATTGTAAACTGATAGGAATCACCAAATAGTCTGTTTGATCCGGATCCTGTTCAAAGTAACCATTTTTGAGGTACCCGGGACTCCCAGTAGTTATCTTTACCGGTCATATGTTCATTTATCTGAAATATCCTTGACCATATATATGCTTCTTCTTGATCTGGATATGGATTTCATGTATAATTAACAAAGTTTTATGTAAAGACTGGGAGAAAAAAAAAAGAACACATATATATTGGTTACTTATTTGTTCATTTGTTCTTGTCTTAATCAAGTGGATTTCTTCAGTTTGCTTCTCCTTGTGATGTTTTAGAAAGGAAAATAAGCTATGAAAATTATTTTCATGTAATATATAAAGGAAAGAAAATATAAACGAAAATGCTAAGAAAAATATTTTAATATTTCCTCAACAACTTTCCTTAAAAAATGAGGAGAATAAGAAAGAAAGAAAAGGAAAAAGTTACTATGCACTATATCTTATTATCTATTTGGTATTTGATTCTCAATCATAAATACCTAAAATTTATTAAAATTACGAAAAATAACATATGAAATAGATTCTTACCTTCTTTTTTTTTTCCTTTTAAAATTTTAATGCATAACCAAACAAAAGAAAATTTTCATATTACTTGCCTTTACTTTTTTTTTCTTTTAAATTTCTTTCCTTAACATTTTTTGAGAACCAAATATAGCCAAAAGTTACTTTAGAAAACAAAGAAAAGAGAGGAAGAAGGAATATATTGGAATAGGTTTTTAGTTAAATTTTGCATTGACATTTTATATTTTTAAATGTTATCCATCAATACAACTTTTTTTGTGTTTATAATTTATTAAATATTTTTTCATTTACTAATAAACCTTAATTCAAATGGTTAAGAGCTCATAAAGACATAAAAAAATGAGGGATCAAGGTTTTGGAAATGATTATAATTAAAATATGTTTAATTTATAATGTTTTTGTTAAGATTTAGAATAGAAACAATTTCAGGTTCTTGCCACACCCCGGTTCCCACCCCCGATAAGATGGGAATGAAATTAATATAATCAAATTTTGGTTTTTAATGTAATTGAGTTTTTAGCAAAATGAGATGGATATTATTTAGTCCTACCCTACCCCTCTAGGTTTTGTTTATATAAAAATGATTTTAAATTATTTTATTTTATATCCATGATATATTAATTTTAATATAATACAAATAAAAACTAAAGGGGATGGATATGGTAAGTTCTCATTCTCGTCATACATACCTTGATTCGTCTCACCCATTTAATATTTTAAGAGGATAAGGATGGGGATAATTTAAATTAACAGGATAAAGTTGGGCTGAGATTGCCCCACCACGTTGCTAGGTAAGAATACTTTTCTAAAATATATTTTCATGAAAAACAACATAGATTAGTTCACAATGTTTCTTTTCTTTAAAAACATATATAGCATTCTTTCAAAAAAAAAAACATTTATAACATAAAAAGTGTTTTTATGGAAAAATAGGGTGTCTAGCAAAATGTAAAAAAACATTTTTAAATATTTTTTATTTTTTGAAAATTATTGGTGTGTTTTGCGTTTATTTTGACAATGTTTTTAGAAAATATTTGGCTTTTTCTTAATACTTTTTTGAACTTTTCTTTCTATTAAGAAAAAAAATAAATATTCAAAAGAGAAAATCATATACTTTAAGATCCAATTAAAACTCTCACGATTCCTTTCATTCTAATTAAATAAAAATACATATATTTTTAAATTTTTACTTAAAATTTTGGAAAAAAAAATTAAAAGATTAAATTTTCTTTAAAAAAAAAAACTAAATACTTAATACTAAAATTTCTATTTAGAATTAAGTAAAAAACAAACCTCACCTTATACTTTTTGACCAAGTACTTGAGAGGTCTTTATCTGAAAAACAATTCTAATGAAAGAAATTGAATTAAGAATACTACTACTGAAAGAATACTACCACATCTAGGTGAGATGGTTGGGTTATCTCTTATTTTAACCAATGATCTCGATTTCGAATCTTAGGAATGCAACTGTGTTTTGTAATAAAACTTTACCGCCTTTGTAATCCCTCTCAACTTGTAGGAGTTTCCTCAAAATGTGGTATGTCTTAAAGACATCTTCCATACATGAACAAGCTCACTTATGACAAAAAAAAAATGAAAAAAATTGTCAAGACAGTCAAGAGTCACTCCTAATTCCTTAACAGGCTCAGTCTAGTTATTAGGCCCAAGCCCCAATTTGGCCCAAGGACTGGGCCTGGGCTATGTTGGTCAAACAAAGTATGAGGCAGTTGAAGAACATAGAGGCCCAATACATATCCCTACTGAAAGTCTAGCCTTTACCAGTAAGTAGGCAAAAAGAAAAATAAAAGAACTTCAAAACCCAAGTAGTACATTTGCTGTGGCATGCTGACCAAGAAGCCACCATGTCTGTCTTGGGGACCAGTATTCAGAATGTGGACTTGTTGATATATATATATATATATATATATATAACACTGAACAAGTACAGAAAAACTTAGCTGGAACTGCTTCTGCATTAATCTTCAAGCAATACATTGCCTTAATAATAAAACACTAGGAACTGTGTCTTTTTCAATGCAACATATGACTGACCACCACCATTATTCCCAAATAATAAGCTTTATGAAACATATAATGAAATTAATAAAAAAAATCCTTTCAAATCATTGTTTCTTACAACCAGGTAATTAAGATTCAATCCTCTACCCCCTTGTGACATGATTCATGAATCATCTGTCTTCTGAATATGATTGATTCACTTTGGAATTTATCTTCCATATTAGGTTTGTTTTGTGGGACCCACTTGGATGAGTGAAGCCTAGAAACCCTATGAATGATATATATATATATATATATATATATATATATATATATATATAAAAGTCCAAATCAAGGCAGTGGAAGTCACCAAATATGAAAATGGAATTCCAAGTTCAAGGCCACTAGACAAGATTAGTCAGACTTTTTGACATAATATATGGTATAATTTTATTCTTGACTCTACTTCTCCCTCTCAAGTATTATCTTCTCTCTCTATCATCTAAGAAAGTACATAAATTATTTCTCCTTTTGGACCAATTTTAAGTCCCTTGTTTTAAATATGATGAATGCTTATTATACCATTTCCAAGTAAAACAATTAGAAAGAATCATTTTGCATAAAAGCTGTTTTGCATTACCAAGGATAAACTTTATTTGGCTACGATAAGTTGATTACAGCAACCCTTGACTATTGTGTTTACACAAAGAAAGCAAAAAGAAATTCCAAGATAACTAATTCTTTCTCTTTCTGGTTTTAATTCAAGTTTTCAAACAAGAATTATTTTTTTCTTGTGGTAGTTTTAGGGTAATTTTAGAACTCTTGAAAAATTATTCTCTGTATCTATTATTAGATCAAATTAAAATTAGCTCATGAACATTAGATATCTCTATTGAACATTGGGAATCCATATCTCATAAATCTGGACATTCTTATTCATCCTTTGAATTTTATTTGATAATTATGAATCAGTACCACCAGATATAAATAATGTGTATTGCTTTCAGAATGTCGAAATTAGATGAATATCCGTGTAAAAATAAATGCTCTACCCTTTCTCCATAGCACTAAAAATCTTATGATGATAGATGAAACAATCACATCAAATCCCACCTGCTTCCCAAGAATATAAAAATAAATATTATACTATGCATGTAAATCTTTTGATTTTATGTAAATCTAAAACCATTTCTAATAACATAGGACAGTCAAACAATGACTCCAAAGGTCATGAGAATATCCAAGGAATCCTGTCTGCAAGTACCAGCTGCATACATTTAACACAGATATTAAAACAAAACTATGCACAGGACCAAAATTATTAAGGGCTAGCTTGAGAATTTTTTTTGGATTATTCCCTTTAAATAAAAAACATAACACATGAAACTATTGATAGTACAATGGCATCGACATCAACAGCCATGCCAGGCCATCTCATTCTGTACAAGCTTTTCTTCAATAAAGAGGAGGGATTAATTTTTCTTTGAGAGAGTAATGATGAGTGTTTGATTAAAATATGATTAACATATACATCCACTCAAAAAAACTTTGATTAAAGTGTTCATTAGCAAGGTTGAGTGGGGTTGAAAGTTAATTAAGATCCCTTTGGGCATGCAGCTTCACAACCAAATGAGACCCCTCATAACCTTAAATCCCTAAACCACATGGCTATAGTCTCCCCACTATAAAGATAAGTGTGCCCCACTAAAAAGATCAAGATTAGTAATGGCCTAATGGGCATTCAAGTGTGAGATGATTTGTTGGCTTTATGTTACTTAGGTATTCCAAGATCTTTTCCTCCACCAATCTCCAAAAAGCCAAGCTTCCACCCTTCAAATTTCCTTTTAGTTAGTTTTTTTTTTCTTAAACCCCAAGAATTAAAAAGATAAATTCAATGTGACCTTATAAGTTTTTTTCTTCTTTCATATAATGTTTAATTATTTAAAATCATTTTCATGTTCAAATTAGATCTTATTAGCTAGTCATACCCACATCGATTAGAGAGAAAAATTATAGGCACTATTTAAACAAGAGCTCCTCTTAATTCAATGGATCGGTGTGTTTTAAGACCGTGAGGGAACCATTAACTCAAAAAGAGCTACCATATTTCATATTGATTATAAAGAAAAATTCTAAGTACTATTTAAATATGAACTCTACTTAATTCAATAGATGTGTTTTAAGACCTCGAGGACCGTGAGGGTCCCGATATCTCAAAGCATATGGTATTAAAGCCAATTCCTAACCCTGGTATAGGATTCTTATAAACGAGGATACAATCTCGCTGTAACTAGATTTCAATTTTTAGCCCTACCCCTCCACACTCAATTCTCTTTTTTCTTTTTTTAACTCATATTCATAATTCTATGTCATACCAACTCAATGTACTAAAATTCTCCATGTATTATTTGGTTATCCTTATTGGAAAGTCAAATTAAAGTCCCCCTTCATTCAACTTCATTATAGTGCCCACACTGTGCAGGGTTACCAATTGGAGCTCAAACCCTATTGTGGGTCGATTGGCATGCTTTTTCTAGAGGGGTGTGGTACCCACAGGCTCGTTGGGCCAAAGAAAAAACAAATGTAGAGAGTATCATATGTACTATAATATAATGGGAAAGTTATGTATTAATCTAAGATAGTGATAGGACTGTTGGGTGCGCCTTCACTTAATGGAAAATAATTGCAGAGATTTGTGGGGCTGAAGGCATTATTGAATCATGAAAGAACTTTTTGTGATGAGGGCCTACAAAGACTAACTTCAATCCAGCTAAAAATAGAAATGCATCAATGGAGGATACAACTAGCAGCAGTACAAAACCTACGGGGAAATCTACAAAGTGGTGAACCTCATCATTGTTTTGGCTCTTGTATCAAACATGTATCCTTTTGCCCTAATAGCAATTCCGCCTTCCAAGAACTTTTGATAGGTTAACTGTTACAACTATGCCCAGATAAGTAAATTAGAGTTTTAATTAAGTTGGATATTGATTTGTGTGGAATTTGAAATTGTAGGCCAAAGTATGTAAATAAGATTCAGATCATTGACTACATTATAAATTTAACATTATATTTATGTTTAGGATGATAGACTAATTTCTAAAGGAAAATTTTACGTAATAAGTTTAACAAGCGTGGATATTTTTGGAATTTCTGACTTTGTGGTTAAGGCACAAATTAATGGATTTATCTTTTGGAAGATTAAGATTAGTTCAAGGTGCACAGTTAGTATGTATTTTACCAAATTAATAAAAAAAAAAATATATATATATATATATATATATATATATATATATATATATATATATATATATTATTTTCATTGTTAAATAGTTTTACTTTTATTGCATATGGAATCATGAATTTACGAAGGGGATGTTTGAGACTCTCAACTATCTGTATGACCAGGTTCTGCCAGATTCGAATCGAGATCTTTGAATTTAATAGGATTAATAAAAAATATATATTAATTTTTTATTGCACAAATGTGGTTGATTTGTTTGGTACACAAATCCATTTTGTGAACAATATGTTTCATGTAATTCTTGATGCACAAATCCGTTTTGTGTAATAGAAGAATTTTAATTAAAGTGCATGTTTCCTTTCATTTAATTCGTTTGATTTGAGTTTTGGAATTATTTGTTTAACTAAGTTTGGATTATTTTTGTACATTGAGAAAAAGATACAGGTAATTAGTTTTAAATTTAATTTATTATGACAAATTAAATTATTTTTAACAAAGATTTATAATGTTAAATAGATAAATAGTTTAATTTATTATTAAAAGTGAATTAAAATTTCTTTGAATTAAATAGATTTTAATTTATTTATTATGAGAATTCAAATTTTTAACAAGAGATTTATAATGTTAAATAGATAAAATAATTTAATTTAATATGAGGAATTAAATTATTTTATCCAAATAGATTTTAAATAGATAAATAATTTAATTTATTATTATACATTAAATTATATTTTAAGAATATTTATCTTATAAATGTTAAATAGATAAATAATTTAATTTATTCTTAAGAATTAAATTATATTTTAACAAGAAAGATTGGCATTTTAATGTGGATAATTATTAATGAAGTATATATAATTTAATTTGTTAATAATATATATACTTAGGAATTTGTTTTATTATAATACATAATAATTATCCTTTATTGGATAATTGTTAAATGAAATCTATAAATATATAATTTAATTTGTATTATAGATTAAATTATATTTTAGCTATAAGGACAATTTATTATGAATTAATATATATTTTAACAAAGGTATTCTGTGGTAAATAGATTTAGAATTTTATTATTAGAAATCAAATTATATTTTTAACTAGATCTATCTTTTGATGGATGGAAAATATTTAAATAGATATATAATTTAATTTCTTAATAAAATGATGGATTTAATTGATGTTAAGACGTGTTGTTGTTGTAAGATATTTAAAATTTATTTTAAATTAAAGTAATATATGGCGGCACATATTTCGAAGAAATTGCATATCTAGTATGTTTATAATTACATTATATATATATGTATTCTATAATTAATTTGACTATAGAAATTTTCTAAATTAGAAATCTAGAGATCAAATTTGAGGTTGAATTAAGAATAAGTAGACTATGGCTTTGTATCAGAACTTCAAAACGGGAGATTTTGGAAATATAATTAAGGTGAAGAAGGTTGTTTACAGAAAGATGCGAGTTCATTGCATGAGTTTTGGATCAACCTAAAGTTGAACAAGTGTGAGGATCCTGATTAAGAAACTCCCTTATGGAAGTTAATAAATATTTTAGTGGGTGCAACTAGCCTAAAGTTGGGGCTCTTTACTTAGGAAATGACATGAAATTAAGATGGAGATAATTGGATACCTTGAAAGAAAATAATAAACTATATCTAAAATAATTTATTTATTTTTCTCAAGATAAAAAATTTAAGGAAGTAGAAGGAATCAATCACCTAGGCAGGCTAAGGATAAGTGACTTTTGGGATTAATTAGTTATATATCTTATTAACTGAAGCTAAACTATACACCGCCGAATGATTGCTTGAGTTCTCGTTGGAGTCAAATTTATCTTTATAGTAAATATATATAATTTTAGTGTTACCATTACCCATATCTTTATCAGTATGATTGTATATATAAAATGTTTTATATTGCTACTGGTAATGAACACATCTTGTAATGAAAGCAATACCCCAAAATATACCCTAACAGGTTTCAAGTGTTTTAGGAATTATTTTACTTGCATGTAGAAAGCATAATTTGAATGTTTAGTATATGAGGTTAAAACAAATGCGCGGAAACTTATGGAAGCGAGGACAGAAAATTCTGAAATTTGAGATAAAATTATGATTAATGTCATCTCCCCAAAGAAATTTCAAAAACATAGTTGACAAGATTTAGGGCCAAAAATGAAGCTAAGAGAGAAAGTTTATTTTATAAATGAAAGGAAGTTACAGGCTTAAAGCAATTAACACTTATATAATATGAAACTTAACTAAGAATGGAGGTTTTTTGGAGGGCTGTGAGAGAGAGAGCCTGTGGCATAGCAAACATGGGAATTTAATGACAAATTTGGAGAATTCCTCATTTGGGAGGACAGGGTAGGAGAGAGGAGAGAGGAGGGGGAGCAAAGGAGAGAGAGAGAGAGAGAGGGGAGGAGGAGGGATGATACAAGAAGAAAGAGAAGAAGATGGAGCCAAGATCAAGCCAACAAGGTATGGGAACTTTGAATTTTGTATGGAAATTAACATGATTATACTGGATTACATGCATGAGATTATGTAATTTCATGCTTGGTTGGTTAGTAGTTTGTCCTAACTTAGTTTCACTCCCAGTTTTTAATCATACTCTTAACCAAGATTATATAACGGAAGTAAGGTGGTGGGACCATATGAGCAAGATAGTACAGAGAATCCCCCTTTTTTGGATTTGTTGGTTGGTATGTAATGGAGTTAGGGTTTAGAACAAACTCTAACAATTCTCTATCATTGAATCATGTACTTCATATGGGTTATGGCACGTACTAGAATGATAGTGGGAAATTCACTTGGAGAGATTTTGGAAAGAAAGATAAGTAATGAAAGAGAGAGAGGATTTGAGTAGGAAAATTATAAGATGAATTTGAAGGGTTTTTTGATGTGTATATGGAATTTTCAAGTTGATTAGGGTTGCAAATATACAAATATTAATGGGAGAAAAGCCCACATTAGGCAAAGTCGAGCACATGTGCGTATTTTTTTACGAGGGTTAGAGGTGTCGGGTGCACCTGTTCTGTTTTCCCGATTTCAACGGTTTGTGATACAAACATAACTTTTTCTAATTTCTTATCCGATTAAGTTATTTAAGTTCTTTGCGCGGTTAAAATAGACTTCAAGGAAAACCAGAGCTATAGAAATATTAGGCATCGTCGGTCGACTCTAAGTGGTCTAAATTCACTCAAAGGCAGGGTTTTAACTGCAAAAACGAGTTCTGCGTGATTTGATCATGAAGTAGTTTGGGTGTTTTGACATGCTTGAGTTAGGTGCTCGATTTGGGTGATTCAATTGGAGATGAACCCTTAGCACCTTAGATTTAAAATTGCGAACCAGTGTCAAATGTGGAGACAAGAGCGCTTTCAAGGGACGAAATGAATATTGCAAACCCTTGTCCTACCGAGGAATTAAAATGTGGCAGACTAGTTGGCATGAAGTACATGGCTTACAGGTATGGATGATCGGTGGAATAGTTGTTTCTGGAAATTTGAGAATATAAATTCATGGGGGACAAAAAACTTGAATGATGTGTGGATGAGCATCATAATTTAGTATCCAGAGAGTACATACTTTTATTGGGTAGTGGGCATGAAACACAGGTGAGAGATGACTTGAAACTGAGAGCGAAGCGCTGAACATGAACATGAGACATGAAAAACAATATGTCATGATCGCGAATGTGATTAAGAAGGTAATAAATTTATGAAGGCATTATGGCATTATGATACCTAGGACCACAGGAAGAATGTGGAATGGTGCGGAGAAAAGTCCTTTTTATTGTGGCAGTTTGCCAGGAAGCATATATATATATATCTCTCAGTGGTGCCACAGGCGCCTCTCTGCGATCTTCTGACGGCCTTTGTTGCGTGGGCGGAGGCACGTGTATAGTGCTAAAGCACCTGCCATAGTCTGATACTTTATGTCATTTTATTTGGGTGCCCATTTGATTTGCCTTTTGTGTCCTACCACCGTTCTCTTGTGGTTAATTACAGGTAGTGAGTCAGGAGGCGATAAGACATTGAATAAGAGCCAAGAGGTAGGGAGGATGTCTAAAAGTACCTCTTGTATCACGTCTGTAGTACCCACAGGTACTCCTGTCTCCCGATTAAACGTGTCATTACCTCTGGTACTCTGTGTATCCCTTGTGGAAAAGAAGAAATAATAATAATTACCACTAAAGTTACATAAAACTAAGTATAGACCAGTGATCATTACCACGGGCATTTGCCCCATTGTTATAATGAATCATGATGCGTATTTTTGCAGCGAAAGACTAATGTACGCTTTGTATACTTTGCTTGCCTTACTTCTTGCCTTTATCATGCAGTCGATCAGGCCTTTATCGCTGTGCTATGATCGATATGTTCCAGCCTTGCCTTCCCATATTATTTAATTCACCTTGCACGAGGAGCCACAAGATCCATTGAAGCGATGTAGGATTACATGTCTGGTACCTTAAGGTCATTGGGACGAAGTATGCTGTGAGACATTGCAGCCACATTGCAGTATGGAGTGGCCACACACATGTACAGAAGTTACGCAGAACTACGGTATAACTCAGATTAGATAGAGAAGTATATGCTACGCCAAAACATGTATAGATCCCGAAATACAGCAGTAGTATAAGTTGATGACACCCGTATCTTGGATGAAATCGATAGTTCGATGCCACAGTGCCGTTTTTTTTTTTTTTAGGGCGAGGATGCCCTTGCTGGCTAAGTATCTTTGAATAATGCCAGTATAAGTTTAGTGCCTGTACTTGCATGCGCGAATAATGATGCAGTTCCTGTGATACCCACCGATGTTCAATTCCTGTTCTCCTTGCTTATCTGCAAAATTTTCAGGATGCATGTCAGACAAAAAAGAAGGCTGCCTTACTCTTATTATTATTAGATCAGGAGTAAAGGGATAAATCCCAGATTACAAGGAATGAGTTAGTATTTGGTATAGAAGTTAAGTGATGGCAGACAGGGATGCCGTGAGACAGGTATGAATCTGATGACCGATTATAAGTTTTATGGTGATGCATGGGTCATCGGTATAAGAATTTAGAAGGATTCGCAATACCGTTATCACGTTAGTCGCCTGCATGTTGCCACTCACACAATTGCAGGGAGTTTGCTTAGAAACCGCGCCGGTTTAGACGGATATATCGATTGCCGAAGTTTTGGATGCCGCGGTCTGTATGAGGAAGTCATGTCGGTGGATATGTGTCTCAGTAGATTTTATAAATATGTAGTAATTAAAATTATTTAAAATTAAAAGATATGTTTAAGAATTTCTATACTTATAAAAATTATTTTGAGAGTAAGTATAGGAAGAGAGAATGATAATATCAATTAAGATTTTATTTTTTGTTTTCTTTTTACTATGTTATATTTGTTTATAAAAAAATTAAATTATTTTATTAAAATATATTTAATTAAAATAAATTATTTTATATAATTTATAAAATATTTTATTCATTTTTTTAAATTTGGTAATTGTAATAACAACGTATAATATAATACAATATTTTTATATATTTGTACATTTATATTTAGTTATTAAAAATATTCATAAGATTTATTAAAAAATATTCATAAATTAGAAAGGCAATATATTAACATTTGCATATCATATAATAAGGGAATACTTGGCTAGTGGATGGGAGGTTGAAACCCCCCGAGTTTTGGGCGAGTTCGAACCTCCCGAGTAATATTTTGTGGAATTATGAGCAGTACTTAGATATGCATTTGTTCATCACTTGATCATCGACTGTGAAACGATCTGGAAATATATCGGGAAATATCCGAAAAATCGGTAAAATCTGCGATATATCGTGAAATATCGTAGATAAGCGCCCAAAAATTAAATTTCGTCGAGCAGTTATCTTGAGGGTATATCGTAACCAGGTATTACGCAGGCTGCAAATATCGTAGAAATATCGGTCGATATTTCCAATTTTAAGAAAAACCTTCTCACAATTAACCACAGAACAAGTGTAAACTTCAGTAATATAAGTATAAGCTCGATCTGACATACGAGAAATTTGAATAGAAGTATAAGATATCATAGAATAAGTTACTACGCCCAAACTCACAGTCAGGAATGAACATAAATGTTATAAGCATAGTATATATAAGTCCGAGGGATGTAGATGGCCTTGGAATTTCGGTATTTGTTATGGTTATACACTTATTATAATTGTGTATATGCATGTGTATCAGTATAAGTTAAGATATGTTTCCCACTAAGCGTAAAGCTTAGCACGGGTTTTAATCCGTGTAGGTACAGGAGAAGACGTCAGCAAACATCCCTTGCGCCTGGCGGGCGACACACTTGTGGGGTTCACTACATGTGGAGATTAGTGCTCGAGTTGTAAATGTAAAAGTATAGTTTTTGTGTTTATGAAATGGGACTGGAAGTAAGTAATGTATAGATTTGATGGACACCACTCAGGTGGTAGTTCTTATGATATGTTTATAACATTTTAGTATGTTGCAAGATGTAGGCCATACCCACAGTGTCGAGTTCGACACAAAAAAAAATCAGGTAAAGAGTCCTAGTATATGGTCTCACACCCCGAACTCGGTTCGCCAATCGGGTCGGACCGGGAATCGGGGTGTGACATACTGACCAACACCAATTTGTCATGAAGATAAATATGTTTGTCTTATTTCTGTTACCATCAATCAGTCATAGCTATAGGGGATATCGGTTGTAGTTTTGCATGATTGTTTATTTGTGCCATATTCTAGAAAAAATTTAGTTTTAGTTTCTAAATTATGTAATGACATTTATTCAGTTTCTTTTAATGAAACTTTTGTTTCTATTATAAAATAAAATGAAGTTGTTACATGTGGCACATTGATGAATAATCTATATCATATTGATTATGTTGTGATTTAAGTTGATAATGTGGAAAAATCATTGAAAAGAAAAGAGTCTAGTATCAATCAAACTCAGTTATGGTACTTAAGGCTTGGTCTCATAAATTTGAAAATATTACAAAGACTAGTGAGTTGTGGGCCATTAGCTACTTTGAACCTAGAGTAACTACCACTATGTTAGAATTGTATTCAAGGTAAAATGACCAAGAGATCCTTTATTGCAAAAGGAGTTAAAGTTGAGGGATGTTTGGATTTAATACACTTAGATGTGTGTGGGTCATTTAATTATCAGTACAGAGGTGGTTAAGAGTATTTCATCACTTCTACTGATGACTACTCAAGATATGGATATATGTACCTAATGAAGAAGAAATCCGAGGCTTTTTGATAAATTCAAGGGATTTAAGGCTGAGTAAGAGAAACAATTAGGAAGACATATTAAATCACTTCGTTCTGATTGAGGTTGTCAGTACATGTTATTGAATTCGTTTCTTTCCTTAAGGAGCATGGGATTTGATCTCAGCGTAGTGCTCCAGGAACTCCACAATAGAATGGAGTGACGGAAAGAAGAAATCGAACTCTATTAGACATGGTAAGGTCAATGATGAGTTTTTCCACATTACCTTTATCCTTTTGAGGATATCCCCTAGAGATAGTAGCTTACATTCTGAATATGGTGTCATCCAAGTCAGTACCAAAGACACCCATGAAAATATGGACAAGTTGGAAACTTAATTTAAGTCATATCCGCATATGGGGTTGTCTCGCTTATGTGTTAAAGTAGTCATAAGATAAGTTGGATGCAAAGTCAGAATTATGTTGGTTTGTTAGATATCCAAAAGGTACAAGGGGCTACTATTTTTACAGTAAATCTAACATGAAGGTATTTGTGAGTACAAATGCTAAGTTCATGGAAGACAAATACATCATGAATCACATAATTAGGGATATGAATGAATGGACAAAAAAGACTGGATTCCCTAATATCCAGGATAATGTTGGTCCAGATTGATCCACCAAGCCACTAATACTATCTTGTCCACACCATATGCCTGGATCGTAGTGGGAGGGTCATTAGACCACCTGTTAAGCTCACGTTGATGGAAGAATCATCTTTGACAATTCTAGATTCACATGAGGATGATCCCACGGGTTACTACGATGCAATTAATGATAAGATTCCAATTTTTGGAAAAAGGCTATGAAATCAGAATAAGAATCCAATGTATTCTAATAATGTCTGGACTCTTATGGATTTGCCCTAAGGGGTTAAACCCATTGGTTGTAAATGGGTGTACAAGAAAAAGAGATGAGTAGATGGGAAGGTTGAGACATATAAGGCTAAACTAGTGGCAAAAGGTTATAGTAAAAAATCAGGTTTTGATTATGGGGAAACTTTTTGGCCAGTGGCCATGATCAAGTCCATTAGAATTCTTCTATTCATTGCAGCATATTATGATTATGAAATATGGAAAATGGATGTCAAAACAGCCTTCCTTAATGGATATCTTGAAGAGAACATCTATATGATGCAACTAGATGGTTCCATAATCGAAGGTCAAGAACACATGGTATGCAAGTTTCATAAGTCCATATATGGACTTAAGCAAGCATCGAGATCATGGAACAAACGTTTTGATAAGGTAATCAAATCTTTTGGTTTTGATCAAAATGACAAAAAACCTAGTGTATACAGAAATATGCAAGATGATATAGTGGTTTTCCTGATTTTATATGTGGACGACATTTTGTTAATTGGAAACAATTTTGAGCTGTTGTCAAAGGTAAAAATACAATTAGCTACTCAGTTCCAAATGAAGGATTTAGGAGAGACGCAATATGTTCTAGGTATTAATATAGTACGAGATAGAAAGAATAAGAGTATTGCACTTTCTCGAAAAAAAAATTATATAGATGGTATATCGTCTAAGTACAACATGCAAGATTCCAAAAAAAGGATTTACACCTTTTAGATATGGAATCAATCTTTCTCAAGACTAGTGTCCTAAGGCAGCTAAGAAAAATCGTGAAGAATAAACATGCTTGGTGATTACTTTGTCTTATGTATGTGATGTTATATATGAACCCAGATATATACTAATGATTGAATATATCATTTTAATCCAAGTAGGGAACATTAGACCGTTGTGAAGCATATACTCTAGTACTTAAGGAGAATGAGAGATTATATGCTAGTTTATCATGGTGATGAGTTGTTCCCTATAAGATGTACTGATTATGACTTTCAGTCATATGTAGATTTTAGGAAATCCACCTTTGGATATGTTTTTACATTAGGTGGAGCAGTTGTTAGTTGGAGGAGTAATAAACAATCATGTATTGTTGATTCAACTATGGAAGCTGAATAAGTGGGTATCATTAGAGACAGCTAAGGAAGCAATATGGCTTAGGAAATTCCTTATGGAATTAGGAGGCATAGCTAAGGCTTTTGATCCTATGATCTTGTATTGTAATACTTGAGTGGGGCTATTATATTAAAAGAACAAGGAATCATAGAAAGAAAAAACGCATTGAAAGGTATTACCTAGTTAGAAGTTATGCAGGTGGAACATCATGTGAAAAGATTGCATCGAGGATAACCTAGCGGATCTTATACTTTAAACCTTCAAATCAGAGTTTTGAATCTATAATGTATACAAAATGGGGTCCTCGGATGTACTCTCTAGTTTTTTAGTTTCATGGTTTATATTGCGTGATAAGGTGGTGATTCAGTTTACTTCAATTATTAGTTAGTTCAGGCTAGTTCGAAGCACATTGTTTATCTAGGTGATGTAGATACCTGAGACCTGAAATATGAGTTCCTTATGTTTGAGGTTGTTCACGACAATTCATGGATATTGGTAATCCATAAGTAGTTGTAGTATGATATCTGCCTAGTTATTGGGAGTAGTTTGTCACAACTACTAGAGTAGGTCTCTAAGATATCAGACTAATATGTACTTAATACATATTGAACAAGACTTAGGAGTGCAAATCGTCATATACTATCTTTGGACGGTTTTCCCCCTAACTACTATCTCACGTGGGCTCTTAACCCTTAGGGTCGATGGAGAGTTGAGGAGAGTAGGTTGTCATTTTAAGGCACTCCTTGTGACCATCTATTAGTGATAGTCACTCAAAGTGATCTTCGATGGCTTCTTGCTCCATCTCATAGAATCTTGCTTTGATAAGACATAGGAACCATGATGACCCTAATTATAAGGTAGTATACAACCTGAGGTAGCTTAAAAGGTGATTGATCATAGTTGTACCTGGATAGGACAACCCCAGTTGAGTTTGGAGCAGACTTATAGTCATGATCAAGTCAAAGGGTAAGCTTGTAGCCTTAAGATAAAATGGTAATTTCGATATTTTATAGTATACTGTTTGAAATTATTAGTATCGATTCATGGGGAGGTGGTGTGAGTGATTATTAGGGCTTGGTAATCTTCAACAATGATTTGGAATGGGAAGTTTTCAATTTTGGAGTGCAATTGGTCTACTATAGTGGTATGACTAACCAATTGTGGAATTATGTTTGATTAATTCCATGGGAGACAAAATTGGAAAGTACCATGGGTCCCCGGGAAACTCATTTGTAAGTGGTCAGTGTTATGAGTAGTTTATGATCCATATGAGCCTTCAAGTTTGCTTTAGGGCTAGTGGGAGAATGTTATAACTAAGCCCAAATAAGCAAACTAGAGTTTTAATCAAGTTGGACCATTGAACTTATATGAGTTAATTATAGGCCCAAGTATGTAAGTGTATTCAATGACCCATTAAAGCCTATTATAAATATAACATTATATTTATGTTTAGGGTGACAAACTAATTTATGAGGGAAAGAGAATTTCTCTGTGTCCCATATTTGAAAGAAAAAGACATTGGATTGTTTTTTGAGCCCACACTCTATGGTCAAGACCTACAAATCAGTTATTGCTTGGAAGGTTCACGGATTAGTTCCATTGCGGTTAGTATGTATTTTACCAAGTCAATAAAATATATATATTTTATTTCATTGTTCATGGTTTTGCTTTCGTTGCGTATTAAATCATAGATTTCAGGAGGGATGTCCCAGGACTCCAACATTAAGCCCATGTACTATTGGTTAAGAAATTGAGACATTTGATAGATTTCATGGAACAATTTTAAAATTGTTTTTCTAAGTCACAGTTAAGAAACAAAGGTTTGTTTGGTTCGCGTTCTTGAAAACTGTTTTAAAAAACAACTTTTGAAAACACAGATAACATCAAATAGATTAAACACATAGGTTTTAGAAACACTAAGAACACAAAAAAAAAAATGGGAGTCGATTTTCACCAAACAAGTTTTTAGTGTTTTTTTATTTTTTAAAACAAAAAGTTGTTCTTGAAAATAGGCACCAAACAACCCCAAATATATCTTCAATATTATCAAACATTGAAGTCATCCCTTCCAAAATATAACTATAAAATGAAAATCCCATTGAGATTATTTTTCAAGTAGCTCTTTTGTAGAGTATAGAAGAGAATCTTTACAACCCAAATTAGGTGGTTTTTCTAATGGGAAAATCATATTGATAAACCATATCATAATTTTCCCATATGGTTTATCAATATGATTCTATTTAAAAAAAAGTTTATGAGGAATGGGAAACCAAGGGTAAGTTAACTCATATAAAAATAATTCATATTAGGTGTTTTGTTTTGAGAGAGAGAATTATTGTTCCAAAGATGCCCTCTTTGGCATCCGTTAGAAAACCCCCAAAAAAAAAATTGTTTTAAAATAACAGATTTTAAAATATTTTATTAAGGATTATTTTCGTTATCCAACTTTTTTTTTATTACTTTCGTAATATATTAAAAAATAGATTTTGAACTTATACGGTCCTATCTCAAAAAAAAAAAAAAAAGACAGATTTTGAAATATTTTATTAGGATTAGTTTCCTAATCCAACTTTATTTATTTATTTATTTTATTACTTTAGGAATCTTTTCGTAACAAATTAAAAAAAAAAAAAGATTTTGAACTTATTCGATGCTATCTCAATGAAAAAAAAACTTATACGATTTTCATTGTAGTAAATACATTATACAATTTGACAAATATGTATGCTTTGATCTTGTTCCCTTCCTCAAGGTGAAGTGTCATCCGTTTCTTATATATATCTTGCAAATAAAGGTAAAAAAAGGATAAGCACCTGAAACTTCAGAGTTCTTTTTTATAGAGTCATCCCTCTCTCTAAACAACTCTCTCTCTTTCTTTCATGTGAACGGGAAGGCAACATGTTTTTCTATATTCATCAAGGTGATGAACTAGTGAAGGGTATGGATGGTTCAACCCAATACGTTGGCAGTCACACCATATCTATTAAAATTAATCAACATATGTCACGTGATGATTTCATATCAATTGTTCGTGGGGCATTGAAGATGTTACGAGATCAAGTGAAAATTGAGTTAACAATTAAATTTGATCCATCATCGCTTATCTTGTTATATGACGATTCATCATTCACGAGAATGTTAACATACAATGAGATGTATTATCGTGTATATGTTTCTTCATGTGGAGGCATCGGTGGTGAGTTACTCAGACCTACAAAGTAATAAGCTTTGTCCCTAAATATACATTTTTTTTAATTCAAATATCAAGTGATGGTGTGTTCTGTGATAAATAACTAAACGTTTGATAATTTTTTTTTTTTTAGTGGCAATACCCCAATAGTTGCTTTAAATTCCCCACATGTTTCCCTACATATAGATCTGACCCCGACGACTGCAATTGTGACACCCCAAATCCGGGGGTCCCGTTGACAGCTCGTATACCCGCGGAACTCTTGTGGATTTCGGGTGACCCGATACCTAGCTGTGTCATTTATCGGGATACATGTTTAATATGCGGGGTCTCCGCTTTGTTTGGGAAGCTTTACTGACCTCTGACCTGTATAACGATTATAATCATAATAGCTATCAAGGTCTCAATAGAAGTAGTATTGACCACATAGGGTCCATATGTCCATATCCCCAATATACATCCCTTTACTGGGACCCATTCATTCACATTTAAAAAAAAAATGAATAAATCACTTAGTTACAGTCCGTAAGAGTCTGATCACGACCCTCTTACCATAATTACATACCCGACTATTTAGACAATAGTCCCAAAAGAATTTAGTTTCAATTCTTTTATACAAAATACTTTTTACAAAGGAAATATCAAGGCCACACATCGACCTCTTTCATAATCGAGGCTCGTCGGAATTGATGTCTCTCACATGCCTTGTGCTTGAAGGGGATTCCACGGCAATTGACGATGATCCGATAGAAAAATTCTCCTCAGGGTTACTCCCCTAAATGCATACGGTAAACATCTATATATCAAACCACATTCCATTTAGAAAATGCAATCCTATATGGAATATTTCGTAATCATGTGAGACTTCTCATACTTGTGGCAGTCTAGCAGACTCCTCACACATGCAAATGCGAGTGTGAAAGCCGAGTCATTAGTGTTTCACTGATGACTTAACCCATTAGATGACCCTCCCAGTTTTTCATTTTAATTTATCCCGATCCCATGTGTTTATTTGGGTGGCAATTTAGGGTCTCACCTCGGGCTTTGCATGTCTTCAAACACTTTCGCGAACTTTCATCGCTTTGGATATATGTACAGGCAGAATAGGTGGGTTTCGCATGGGGGGATGCGTCTTACACACCCGAACACACGAAATTTATTATTATTATTTTATGCACAGTAGGTCTCAATTTTAGACGTTGTCCACTTTTCAAGCTCTCCTAACGTTGTATTCTGTGTGAATGATGAATAATACCTGAATACACACACCCTTTGACTTGACGCGATGTCCCCGTGCATATGAAATGCAATTATGTCATTTCATACTATAACATGTTACATGCAAATGAGAACTACATGCAACCTTATCAACACATGGATAATTTTTTTATTTTATACATATATATAATTCATATCCATCATAAGAGCATATATCAACATGATTTCTCTTTATTTATTTTACGCATAGCATGATATTTAAATCCAACTGACAATCACCGCAATTGTCACTCTCGGACCCATAAAAACAAAGGCACCTTTCGATTCACTTCACCAGGCAAGCTTTAGTTCAATTATCACCAAATCAGCATGATTCCAGAAACACTTTCGACAAAACGCACGAAAATATATCGGTCCTGGGATCAAAATCAAATCTCAACATAGTCTGGGACTGCCCGAAACTAATCCAAAAATTTCCAATATTTAGTCCCAAATATCTTGGGACTAAAAAACATGACCAGTTTCGGCCCCGAAGAACGTCTATGCCATTAAATGGCCTTTAGGCTAAAAATAATATAAGTAGGAAAATTTCTACTTGTTGGAGGTTGTGGCTTCCGAGGTGCTAGTCTTGCGATGTAGCTCTCGTCGTGGACCAACTTTATCTTTGCTCAGATGAAACCTCGTTCGATTTAGCCGTCTTGAGATAAGCGTACTCTCTTTCTCTCTCTCTCTTTCTCTTCTGCTCATTCTCTCCCCCTTCTTTCTTTTCTTCACTTTCTTCCTTTTCTTCTTATCCACTCGAACTTCTTTTTTTGTTTTTTTTTTGTTTGCTCCTCTCATCATTTCCTTTTCATTTTTCTCTTATTTCTCTCATTTTTTTTCCTTTCTTTCATTTTCTCTTCTATTTCTTTTTCTCTTTTGGCTTTTCTATTTGATCCTCATCAAATGAATTGGTCAAGTGGGGAAACTTCCTCCCCACTTTCCCTCCTTGACACATGTCATTCTCTCCATTTTTCTTAATTTTTCTTTCTTTCTTTATCCTACACTTGACACTTGGCTCAATGTGAGCCATTAATCAAAGTTTGCTACACCACATGGCTATCATGCCATATTGTCGCCTCCCAGGGTTCCATGCTGGCATCCTACGTAATCATGTCATGTGTCACGACACGATTGCCTCAACGTGATATTTTTTACTGTCTTGGAATCCGACGAAATTCGATGGGTAACTAGATTTCATGAGACGAATTTAACGATGAAGTCCTTTTTGTCATCTGAGATCTAGAAAATTTATGGTTTTTAATCGAAATTACCGTTTTAACCTTGTTGAGAAAAATTAAATTTTTCCCGAGTTTTACATTCTTCCCCCCTTAACAGAATTTCGTCCCCAAAATTCACATCCACTAGCACACACAAACACATGCAGTAATTATTCTAGTGCCATATATTCGTCCTCAAATAGGAAAGGATAGGTGGCACTTTGTTGTCTCGCATTTCAGTTACCTCATAAAGCTCCTTGGTGTTGCCCGCAACCTTTAACTAAGCGCGCGGATCTTGTGCGACACAGTCGGCTATCCAAGATGCTGGTCCCTCACTCCAGGAGGAAGGTCGTCGGTATCCTTGATAATCTCGAATCACTTTACATATTTGGAGTGCGGAGTGTACTTTCGAACATGGAGGCGTGGAACACCTGTAGACGCTTGATAAACTTCGATTGGTAGCCTCGTGATATGCAACTATGCCCACCCTCTCGAGTATCTTGAAGGGCTCGATATACCTTGGCGCTAGCTTCCCCCGCTTGCCTAACTTGACCACTCCTCTCTTAGGCATCACCTTCAAGAAGACATGATCACCAACCTCAAACTCTAGAGGTTGACTCCGTTTGTCGACGTAGCTCTTCCATCTGCTCTGAACCGTAAGAAGGCGCTTTTGAATCAAATCCACCTTCTCAGAGGTGCCTCAAATCAAATCCGGACCAGTGATGGAGCTCTCTTCCACCTATGTCCAACAAATCGGGGATCGACATAGCCTCCCATATAAAGCCTCATAAAAATTTGTCATGCGTATCTCCTTTAATAGCGTTGTTGTAGGCGGAATTCCATAGAGCGAAGTGCTCCTCCAAGCTACCCTTAAGATCCATGACACATGTTCGTAGCATGTCCTCTAAAACCTATATGGTCTCCTCCAGGTGACATACATGCATGGATGAAACGTTGTCTTTCATCGTCAGTATCCCCATGGCCTTTTGGAAACTCTTTAAAGGAGTGTCATGCTGCTGGGATCCTGTACGATACTATGGTTCTTGGTACTCCATGTAGTCGAAAAATCTCTCGAATAGACAATCGGCAGAATTCCTCCAATGTGAAGGTCATCCGCACCACTAGAAAATGTGTCAACTTAGTGGCTAGGTCACGATCACCCCTGCCGCATCGTGCCTCACGATTATCACGAGTGGTAAGTGAATCTTAAAGTCATCATGGCGTGCTCCACTTCCCACTCGGCTACCTACAGTGGTGGGGCTGTATGTTGGCCGATGCTGACCTTGACCTGGCGACACGTGAGACAGTCGAAATGAAAATCTCGACATGTCGCTTCATTATGCTCAGTATGCGTGACAAAGATCGTGATACATCTTCGTCTTGCTTCAGATGCAATCGAGAGAGGTGGAGACTCACGAGGATCTCTTCTCTCAGGCTCATCCCGGTGAGGGCTTCATAACCCGATCCTATCTTAGAAGACTACCATACGTAGATGCCTGGCCTTCGTCACTAATACTGGCCTTGGTCTTCTGCTCTACGTCCACCTTTTGGGACTTAATCACCTACTCGGTAAGGATGGGCGTAGCTACCCGACTCCGGTGCTCCACTAAAGCCTAATCACTATCTGCGGCCTAAGCGTCCCACGAGTCCTCGAGCATACGCCACTCGGCCCATACTAGCTAGTACTCCCAGTGACATCGGTGAGCGCATCGTATGTTTGTCTTGGGATGGTAATCTGGTAATCCAGTAGTCCTCGGATCTCCATCCATCTGTGTTGCCTCATGTTGAGGTCCTTTATGTGAAAATATCTTGAACTTTTGTGGTTTAGAAAACACTTATTGCTCACCATATAAATGGTAGGCGAATATTTAAAGCGAGAGCGATGGCGCGACTCGAATCATGTGTGGGGTAATTACGCTCATGATCCAAGACACATCCTAGTTCGTCCCTAGAGGCATCACAGTACACCGTGTACCTCTGTCCTTGTTCCGGGACTATTAGAATAAGAGTTGTAGTAAGCCTCCTTTTCAATTCTTGGAATGCCTTCTCACATAGGTCATCCTACTCAAACTTGACCCCCTTTCGGGTCAATATAGTCATAGGTGTGGCTAATCGGGAGAAATCCTCAATAAACCGCTTGTAATATTCTGCCAATCTCAAGAAACTGCGTATCTCAAAGATTGACTTCAACCTCTCCCAACTCGTAATAACCTCTACCTTATTAGGGTGCTTGACACACACAGGCCAGAGCCACGGCGTGTCCCGAAATTTCACCTCGATGGCCAAACTCTCTTATTGAACTTACCGCCCACAATTGATGTTCTCTGAGTGTCTGGAGAACAATCCTCATGCTCCTCTTCATACTAGGAGTAGATCAAGATGTCGTCAACAAAGACCCTGTGAGCGAGTCAAATAGGGTTGGAATACACCTATGCACATGAGATCGTAGATATCCTTGGAGCATTTGTTAACGAGAGGGCATCATGAACTTCGAAATGCCCATCTGGCGTCCTAAACAACTGTCAGGGATGCTCAGTCTCTAACTCTCAGTTGATGATAGCTGGTGCGAAGGTGCATCTTGGAGTAGACTCGAACCCCTTTAGTGTCAAACAATCGTCGTCGCCATTAATGGATATCGATTACTTGACCACTTAACCATTTGTTCAACTATTTGCTTAATCTATACACGATCGAAGAGATCTTATCATTCTTCTTGACAGCCGGCGGAGCGCCCCATGGTGAAGTGCTCGATCTAATAAAACCCTTGTCTAAAAAATCTTGCAATTGGACCTTGAATTCCTGTAACTCAACCGGTGCCATCCTATGAGGAGTTATAGAAATGGGAGACGTACCAGGGTGTAACTCAATGACAAAGTCCACATCCTTGTGCGGAGGTAATCCCGACAACTCATCCTGAAAGACATCCTTATACTTACTGAGCCACCTAAGGTAGACTGAATCCGTCTCCCTCATCCTCACAGGATAAGGCTTTGTTGCTTGACCGTCAGGCATCCGCTCCACCAGAGTCATGCGGTGCGGGGTAAAGCATCATGCTTCTCCCCTGAAAAATCACCTAAATCGCGTCTTTGTGTGTGGCGGTAATCCTCTTACTATCCTGATCAATGGCCATTTCGGTGTCTTGATCTGACGATCCATGCGAGAATGACATCAAACTTTAACATGTCTATGACCCTTAGGTCCTTGATGATAGAATCCACGAGATCTTTGGCTCACAATCAGACCCATCTTGTAGCCACCTGGTTCTAGGGAGAATTCTATCTGTGGCTTTTCGATGTTTCAACCTCAGTCGAACCTTTCACACATGATGCAATAATAAATATGAATATGATGCCATCCAGAGATTAAATAACACTCTTGTCGAGAAGTGTGAGAGTAAGCATTACCTTATATATCGGGTTGATCTGCAAACTCGACCTTTGTGGTGTCCACCAGGAGACATGCCCACAGATTTTAAAGTCAGGCACGAGTGTGGACCTTTACCGTCTACGGGATGCACGACTAAGCTTTTAAATGAAAAGAAAATGTGGGTTGATTTTCAGGATTTTGAAAAAGTAGATCCCAGGAGGAGCAGTTTGCTTTGGAGTCATCACTTACTATTCATATTTGTTTTTTTTTTTTTTAAATGGGGAAAATGAAGTAAGAACAAAGCCCTCGTTGACTCAGGTAAGGAAAAGCGGTCTGAAAACTAAATTTGCGAGTGGGGATCAGTTTACCCATTTGGAAGGTACCTCATGCGAGGTAGCACCCCTCTAGGCCCGGAACTCGGTCTATACAAGTGAATTGGGTATGTGGGAGCATATGGGTCAACGATCAAACAGCCTCCTAGGCTACATAGATGACTTGAATCACACCAACCTACTCAGTATCTAACATAAACACTCAAACAATCAAAACAATGGGTGCGTGCACTGTGGCGTAGCCGACCTTTGCATAAGAGGTCGATCCCCCGACAAGACTCAGGAATGCACCATAATTGTCAAAGTCGAAAAACCATGTACCTGAATGAATACAAATCTGGCGCCCGAAACACGTGCCAGGGTCCTTAACCATGCGCTACGGGAATAGGTAGGGCCAAATAATACATCATACATCATGCATTTATAACCAAATGTCTCCGAATCCGAAGTACCCAGAGAAGGGAGCGAGGCTAAAAATAAGGTAAAGTGGTTTTGCTTGCTTTAGCACACATTTAAAATCCTGAGCCAAACCATACTTACCAATCCCACATTGCCCACTACCCCACCTTGTTCAAACCGAAATTGAACTTATACCCTAAAGGCGGCCCACAGGTTCCTTGGAGCAAATGGGAGCACGCCATAATAGATTCGGGCTTGAAACATGCAAAAATAGGGGGCTGCCCATGAGCTGTGTCTTGCACAATCGATTAAACCAGTTCTCAACAAGTCCAAACGATTGAGAAAATTTTTGAAACTTTGTCAGAAAATTCCTCATACATTAAGGAATCTAAAAAAACAAACGGTGCTTGATTCCAAGCTTGGATGAGTGAGAACCAACTGAAATACGACAAAGTGTTCTAAAACGGGGCTGCAACCAAGCCACCCCATTTTATTAAAATGAAGACCATGGGATTCACTAATTTACAAGCAATGCATCCACCTAAATCCTTAGAACCAAACTGAAATTCATCTACCTAAATCCTATGAACCTAGCTGCAAATTCAACTACATAAAGCCTCCACATACAGTCACTGTTCCTAGAAAGTCATGTCATTCACAAAACGTCCCAACACAAATTTCTGGGAATTAACCCAAATAACCATTCATAGATGCAATGCCAAAGGCTCAAACCAATCCCAAGGAGACAAGAGACAACCTTGCAATCACACACCTACATTCAGCTAATAATCAGGAACACCTTATCAACTTAATACCTGACTAAGTGATGTTTGAAAACTAAACCGGAACCGGCTGGTAGTTTCGGTTTCTCTTGATTCGGCGGTTGAGGCGAATTCTCAAAATTTTGTTACCTTCCTCACGAGTCGGGGAATCAAAAAACAAACGGGTGCAATTCGACTCAGAATGGTGAAATCGACCTGGGCTCCGTAAAAGTACCCAAGCGCCTATTTCGGAGAAGCCAAGACATAATGAAGCCAGGCTGGTCCAGATTTCACGATGGTTCATGCAGTTCGAAGAAAAACCTCGAAATTTGGTCAAATTCCCTAAAGAATAAGGAAACTAAAAAAACAAAGCGTGCATGATTCTCGGCTTGGATATTCAGAACCAAATTAAAACAAACCGTTGTGTTTTTCCTGGCAGAGTTACTAACATATTATTGAAGCAGAGTTCCACGTATGAGCATGGCAAGTTCAAATGGTTGAGTAAAATCCTCAAATTTGATCAGAAAATTCCTTAAAGAATAAGGAAACCAACAAAATAAATGGTGCATAATTCTCAGCTTGGATGAGTGAGAAGCAACTGAAACAAACCATTGTGTTTCTAAAAAGCAGGAAATTTGCCAATAAAATTGTTGGCTTAGGTTCCCAGTATGAAGTGAAAAGTGCCATTCAATTCAAAGGAATGAAACCCCTGGAAGTCCCAGAGTCATCATCACTGTGCAGACCTTGTAGGTCACATGAGATAATCAAAATGAAATATGCATAGAAGGCCAATGAGCCTTCCTACCAAACTGAAAACTTGGCCCCATGGACCATTGCCTTACCTAACAAACCGTGCTTAGGCCAACCAAGCAAAAAGATATATTTTATTCAAGGATCAGAGCAAAGGGAAGAAGATATGAAATAGAATGGAGCAAGGGTCTAGTTCTTACCTCTTCCACAAAACGAAAAAATCGACTAAGCATCGAAAAATGGAAAATGTGCATCGAGCCTAGAAAAAAAGTACTGAGTCCCTACACTTTGATCTTTCTCCTTTTATAATGATTCCCACCTCAGCCTCTAGGCCCACTTGATGTTTCCACCTTCAAACTCTGGAAAGAGCTCCGGTAGCCTTGAAACCACACCCTCACGATTCCCATGCAGAGTTACGGCTCTCTCACTGAGTTTCGGCTTGCTTCTACCCTGAAATATCCACTTGGATTCATGGTGGGCTGCATGTAACTCAAGACAAAGCCCAAAATGGACCCAAAATATTTCCCAAGACCGATCTAGAGCATATGAGCACGATCTATATGGGATTTGGGCTCCAAAATCACAAAAAAGCGACCACGCTTCTAAAATTTGGTAAACCAGGCAAGTTCAGGCTTGGATGCCAACTAGTCGAACTAGTTGAGGAAAATTATGAAATTTTGACAGAATGTTTCCTGAAGAATAAGGAGAACAAAAAAAAAATGGTGCACAATTCCAAGTTCAGATGAGGGAGATATGATCGAAACAAGGAGGAGTGCTCGCCAAAATCACCCAAAACACAGTGTTGTATAAGTACTGCCCCGACGAACCAATCAAACCAATTGGTCAAACGGTTGAAAAAAATAATGAATTTTTAAGAGAAACCTCCTTGGTGAATAAGGAATCCAACAAAACAAACGGCGCATGATTTCGAGTTCAAACAAGGGAGATACGATCGAAAGAAGATCAAGTGCTCTGAATTTGACATACTCCAATAAACTCCAATTGAGCTAAAACCTCGGGGGGGCCCACTTGCTTCCTATGGCACAATGCCAATAAAAAAAATCACCATGATGACACTCCGAAGTGAACTACATACTCACTCAATGAACCATATACAAGCCCACTTGAGGCTCGAAAACCGACTAAGGTTAAATGGGGCCTTAACGGTGCCATATGAGAACGATAGGTGAGTGTGACACCCATAGGATAAAATGTAAGTGTTGAGGGACAAAATTGAGGGTCTACACTAAAGGCCGTCGCGGCCTCGACCCATGCCTAGATCCATATGGCCGTCACGTGGCTATTAGGTGCTTGTGCAGCACCCTAGGCGACCTTTGTTTCCCTTGGCTCATCTTTGGGGTAGGAGGGAACAAGCTGCGTCTGTGCATGTCCCATTAATTTGGGACTACCCAGCATTAAAACCACAGGATCCTTGCCTACAAGGGCAGGTCCGCCTCATATGTCGGGCTTATGGCGAAATCAGTCATACGCCTGACTAGCCTGCTTGGCCTTAACCCTGATAACCACAGCCCCATCCTTGGAATCCTCGTGGAATAGAAGTCTTCTGCTTCTATCCCGAACTAGAAGAAGGATGATCCTCTTTTCTCTTGCCACTAACCACCTTATCTCGGATGCTCCGTGCATCCTCTATCTCTCTCTCTCTATGGCCATAGCTGTCTTGACCATAGAGTCCATGTCCTGTAGGAGAAATCCTCGATCTTGCCCAATGCGGCAACGGGCCATCCTCAAGCTTCCTCTGCCTTGGCCGTATAGCGTGGTGCTCCCAAAGCGTGCCAATTAGTTGAACTTGGCTCATACACTGTTTCTGATCATGCTTCATACTTCAACTCAAGGAACTCCCAAGCCTTTGCATGTTTAGCTGATGCCAGGAAAAACTTATCCATGAAGAGCTCTCGGAACTCTCCCCATGTCATCGTCTCCCGGATCCCGCGGACTTTATTGATCCACCATATCTGGAATTCACCCTCTAGAAATGTGGCTAGTCTCGTAGCATGGGTAATCTCCGCAGCGCAAAATCTCTTAACTGTTGGACCAATTATCAACTTCTGTGGATCCCTCCCTCGGTTGAATGTCGGAGGATGATATTATATGGATTGGAGGATCATTATGGCCCCTTGACCCCTGGCGCATTAGCATTGTGCAACAATAAGCGACAAGCGCTACGCCCATGGCCTCAAGCTAAAGGCCTGCGATCAAGCTTACAGGTGAGTGCTGCGATGAAATCATGATCCTCTTCCTGGTATCAACTCTTACTGTGGATATGATAGGTTCTCAATTTCATCTCGGTCTAACTATTAGTAGTGCTGCTGCCAACCACTAATAGACTTTCATATTGACCTTGAGCAGGTGTCTAGTTTGACAACCGTCCCAGCTGCGGAATAATCATGGATATTGGGTAACCCGACACCACTCATGAAAATCGGGCGAGTCTCTTTGTCAGGGGCTTTACCTGAACAAACCTGTCCCAACAATCAACATGACCACATCGGGTTCATGTCCTCTGATTAAAATAATTAAAATAACAGACAGTGCATGCATTATCTCACAACAAACATATCCCAACCAAAAATATACTATGGTTCAGAGTTTTTACATTGCTCTTAATTCAGCATATATTAAAATTTACTATTCTAATACATGGCCTACAAAATCAAAGCCACAAGTCGACCTTCTCAAAGCAGCCTTTAATGAGTCTTTGCCTTCCCAGATCGCTCTCTGTATTACCTGAAATGGTGATCCCTCACACAAGGTGAGCAAAGTCAGGTAGTGATAATTTCCTACATGGGTTACTCCGCTAAGTGCACATGTAATAAATAAGCATTCAAACAATTACATGAGGCATTCAGATGTCTACATGGCCGTCTAGTGTCTCAGAATCACTGCAGGCTACTCACTTACTGACAATATACAGTAAAATAATCCAGTTTTAAACAAAAAGATTTTTGTTTTTGAAAACACCCCTACGTAGTTGGTAAAACTATTGGACTACCCTCAAGGCGAATGTGTTTGGGAGACCTTTAAACAATTCATGGGCTCCTCAGTGGTATTAGGCCATCTCTGACACGTCTCAAAATGTCATTGAAATTCCTTTACCGCCGCCATGTTCGTTTTCTTTTCACTGTTTCATGCACTCACTCCTAATACTCTAAGGTGCCGCAGTCCATATGGAATGCATGATGCCAATTCCAACATTCGGCATTATCTCTTCCATGTATATTAACATAATTAAATCTACATAAACATATTATACAATTCACAATCATTTACCTGAGAGTAAGCTCACATGGGGCTAATTAACAAACACGAGCAATTCATTTTGAATTACTCAACTAAACACATTTTCACACCGGAAATTTCGTGAACACTATTCACGTGAACAGTGAAACCCTCGAGTTACTGTTCACGACCACACAAATATGAATTTTCTCCACTCAGTTCAAAGCTTTTGAGATCGAATTTACGGCTAAAACAAGCCTCAAAACATTCATAACCATTTACATGGCTCTTAGCCAAGGTCGCATAGAGTAGGAAAGATCCCTACCTCTTGGAGTTGTCGAACTCCACAAATTGGTGCCACAACGTAGTCCTCGCCGCGTGAGCAACTTTGCCACTTCATCGGCAAGCTGGTCGATGGTGGAATGCTAGAGAGAAGGCATTCTCTCTCTCTACTCTCTCTCTCTCTCTCTCTCTCTCTCTCTCTCTCTCTCTAAAAATCAAATCTCAAGCTGCAAGCTGGACTTTTTCCATTTGTTTTGGCTTTTCAAATGTAGGAATGACCATTATTCCAAATTTTGTCTTATTATCTCTATTAAACTTTCATTTAATACTAAATGTGTCCCTCGAGTCTTGGATTTTTTGACACTTGGCACTATCTAGGCCGTCTACATTCCATTATCTCTCTAATCTTTTAACATGTGTCACAAGAGTATGCATGTAGTAGGTGACTTTTGTCACATCACATGTGTCTGGAGCCCGTTTTAAGGCTGGCACGGTGCCTCGGCTGATGAAATTAGATGGTCTCGGAGTGAAATGAGTCGACGTGGTAACTAGATTTCATGAGAACGATTCAGCGATGAAATCCGTTTCATCATCCGAGATCCTAGAAAAATTTTGAATTTTACCAAAATGGCCGTTTTGCCCTTTTGAAAATTGGAATTTCTGGTCTTACATTAACATCCACGAACTAAGTTCATCCACTTTTCCTTAGTGGTGCGCAATGCAAGAACACCAATACATCGATTCTAAAACTATGTGATGTTTTGTTTTCAAACTAAGGTTATGTTCTCTAACCCTAGTGTTCCATATACAATCCACCATGTATATTATTCACACATATCACACATCATGTTAAACACAAAACACGCAACACACAACGATGCATGATCTAGACCCATGCCCATCAGCCCTCGGTACTCATGTACCTAGACTCTTGATACCTAGTTGGTGGAAGCTGTCTTCGAGGCATGCTAATGGATATCCAGAGCTCCTAGTGTCGTTTACCTAGGCTTTGATACCAAGCTGTAACACCCCAAATCCGGGGGTCCCGTTGACAACCCATCAACCCGCTGAATTCCTGTAGATTTCAGGTGACCCAATACCACACTGTTGTGTCCCATATATCGGGATCATGTTTTCTGTCAGGCGGGTCTCCTTTGTTTGAGGAGAGGCTACACACAACATCTGACACAGTATAATAGTATGTCATGGCTCAAATCGGTCTCAACGAAATGATGACTATTCCTGAAAGGTCCATCTGTCCCTCCCCAATATACATCCTTTAATGGGACATTCATTCACATTTAATTCTAAAATATGAGAATTAAAACGCTTAATTACCGGTCCACCAAGAGTCCGATCACGACCCTCTTCTTAGTATTACATACCCAACTATTTAGACAATAGTCCCAAAAAGGAATTTAGTTTACAATTCTTTTATACAAAATATTTTTAACTGAGAAATATCAGGTACCACATGAACCTCCTTCCATCAATCTGCGACCTCGTGAAAGCGTCCCGATCTCACTGTTTACCACTTTGTGCACGAAGGGGATCCCACGATAGGGTGAACAATACAGCAGAAAATTTCTCTATAAGGGCTACTCCCTTTAAATGCACATGCAATGGCAGCACAGTCAAAACCACATTCCATTAAAATATGAAATCTGTGTATGGAATATTTTCATGTATCATGTAAGATTGAGACTCCTCATCTTAGGCTTAACAAAGTCTGGCCAGAGCTCCCTCGCACATACAAATTCAAGTGTGAAAACCAATCATTGGTGTTTTACAAATATGACTTGCTTGATAGAAAACCAGGAGGGGTCTCACACGGGCTTCACACACACCTTCCGATCTTTCACGAGACTTTCATCGCTAGATACATATGTCGACGAAAATAAAATTTGGGTCTTCCGCTACGAGGGGATCGCCCCATCTTGCTTCACCCAAACACACGAAATTTATTATTATTATTTTATGCACCATGGTCTCTCAATTTTAGACGTTGTCCAATTTTCAAGCTCACTACGCATTCATCAAGAACTGGTGAATAACCAATACCATCACTGCTTTCGACTTGACGCGATGTCCCAGTATATAATTAATTATGTCATTTCATACTATAATATATTATATACAAATAAAGAACTACATGCAACCTTATCAACACATGGATAATTTTTTTATTTTATACATATATATAATTCATATCCATCATAAGAGCATATATCAACATGATTTCTCTTTATTTATTTTTTCTTCACGCATAGCATGATATTTAAATCAAGCAACAATCACACAAAATTATCATCCTGGGACCCCATAAAACAAAGGCACCTTCGGTCCCTTCACTACCCACGAGCGATTCACGGTTCATTCATCACGAATCTAACATGATTCCAAAACACTCAACAAAACTCGAAGATATCGGTCCCGGGATCAAAACCAAATCTCAACATAGTTCGGGACTACGGGACCTATCCCAGGCCTCAATATTCCAGTCCCAAAAATCTTGGGACTAAAACGTAACCAGGTTATTTAGAAGAATGCCTATGCCATTAAAATGCCTTTAGGCTAAAATAATCCAAGTAGAAAATTTTCCTACCTGCGTGATGACAAAACTCCCGAGATTTTAATCTGGTAACCAGCTCTTTCGATGTGTGGACCGACTTTGCCCAGCATACTCCAGACAAAACCTATGATCCGATTTTCGTAAATCTTAGAGATAAGTGGAAACCCTTTTTCCCCTCTCTCTCTCTCTTTTGCTTGTTCTCTCCCCCTTCCTCCTTTCTTTTCTTCCCTTTCTTATTTTATTCTTCTCACTTTGAACTCCTTCTTTTTTTTTGTTTATCTCATCATTTCCTTTTCATTTTCTCTTGTTTCTCTTTTTTTCCTTTCTTTCATTTTCTCTTCTATTTCTTTTCTCTTTTGGCTTTTCTTTGATCATCATCAAATGAATTGGTCAAATGGAAACCTCCTCCCTTTCCAATCGCCATTAATCATTCTCTCCAATTTTTCTTTATTTTCTTTCTTTGTCCTACACTTGACACTTGAAAACTAATGTGAGCCATTAATCCAGTGCTCCTCTATGGCTATCATGCCATGTCACTCCACAAGTGCTTAGTGGCATCACATGATCATGTCGTATCATGACACTCGGTCTTATCAGCTTGTGAAGTCGATTGTCTTTGGAATCAGACGAAATTCGATGGGGTAGTGATTTCGTAAGATAAATTCTTGATGAAGTCCATTTCATCATCTGAATCCTAAAAAATTTACGGTTTCGAGTGCTAGTTTTACTCACGTTGGAAAATTGAATTTTTCTCGAGTTTTACAGCAATAGTTAACCCTACTAACATGCCAAGAATCGAGTCAATATGTTTCTCACATAGATGTGCATAATCATAGTCCATTGAGCTTTAGTTAAGGCATTTGGCAACTGTAGTTATGGGTAGTGGACAAACCTTTCGAAATGCATTAGAGTTTTGTGATGCTGTGTATTTGATGTCATTAATGGCGATTCTATTATAGATTTAAAGAGATACTTGAAGCTTGCACATGTCTGTTGTTTTACCAAATCTCAAACCTTGGAAATCACATATTTGTGCCCTCATTTCAACCAATGTTATTCAAGTACATACATTTCATAATGCACATAATCCTAGTTTGGATGCTTCGATAAGATCAAATCATGCATCTATGGTGATTGATGAAGTCATTCGTTCCACTCCAGATTATCAACCTCGCTAAATATGTAAAGACTTTGTAAGACAACATGGGATGAGATTATCATAGAGTCAAGCATGGCATTTGAAGGAAAAAGTAAAGGTGAGAATCTATGGGATACCTAAAAATTATTATAATTTGTTACCTTGGATGTGTGAGAGAATTGTTAAAACTAATCCCTAAACTATTGTCTAGTTAACACATTCAACTAATGGACACTTTCAACAACTCTTCATTGCACATGCAATAGCTATTGATTCTTCTCATATGAGTGGCCCTTACGAGGGTGCCTTATTCTCTACCACTACATACAATGCTAATGATTCCATGTTTCCACTAGCATTTGGAGTTATGAGTTCAGAGAATTATGAAGATTGGTCATGGTTTTTAGAAAATTTGAAGACAGTTGTTGGAGATAAGGAAGTGGTGATCATATCAGATAGGCATCCTGCTCTTCTGCGTAGTGTTCCTAAGATTTTTGGTGTTGAGAATCATGCTTATTGTTACTGACACCTAAAGGAGAACTTTAGTACATTTCTTAAAAGGCCCAACACAAAAGGGAATAAGGGTAAAGAAGGTGCACTTCAATAGCTTGATAGTATAGCATATGCACAAAGAGATGAAGATTACGTTGCAAACTTGTTTGAGTTACAAAACTATAATGAAGCTTTAGCAAAATGGGTTGAAGAAAATGCCCCTAAGCATTGGGCTATGGCCAAATTTCCCAAACAAAGATGGGACAAGATGACTACTAACCTTGTTGAATAATTCAATGCATGGTTGAAAAATGAACATCATCATTCTATATGTGACTTCTTGATGAAGCACATGATTAAGCTAGGTGGTATGCTAGTTAAGAATAAGGATGAGTCATTGAATTGGAAGGGTGCGATTGGGACAAAAATTGAAGAAAAGGTCAAGGGGAATATTAGTAAGGGTGAGGGTTACCCGGCAAGTCCATTCATGAATAGCATGTTTAGTGTATCAATTGGTAGGGCATATGTTATTGTGGATATGGTGAACAAAACTTGCACTTGCAAGGCATGGAAAATGTCTTGAATCCCTTGTGAGCATGCTTGTGCCCTTATCTTGTCAATTGGATAAAATGTATTCGACTTTTTTGTTGAATGGTTCACATTTCAGGAACAAGAACTGATATATTTTGGCATTTTTTGTGGCATTGAGACACATGATATGACAAATATTGGGGATGATGGTTTGGTCCAAACTATTACGGGTGATGTTGTTGTAAAACCCGGGAAAATTAAAAATTTTCAAAAATGGCAAAATCATAATAAAAATAATAAATTGCCATAATGATACAAGGAAGCCTAGAAAATTCTCTAGATCTCGGATGACGAAACGGACTACGCAGTTAAATTCGTCTCGCGAAATCTAGTGGCCCAAAAAAATTTCGTCGAATTATGAGACAATCAGAAATTTTTCCGATTTTCTGGGTGATAAGTTGGCAGTGACTCCAGGGACGAGATTTTTACGAAAATCTCGGAAGTCAAAAAATAGCTTGGGCTAAGTTCATTTAAAATAAAGTGAACTGAAAATAAATAAATTGTTTCGAAGCATAAACAGACCCGAATGAAGCAATATGAACCATTTATTCAAAATAATAATAATAATTAAAAAAAAATGATAAAATCAAAAAGGAAGGAAAAACGGCAGAGACGAGAGGGAATGAGAATGGAGAGAGAGAGAGAGATTTTTTTATTTTTTCTTTCTTCGCTTCTCTTTAAGATCTACGGAAATCGAACCGTAGGTTTTCATTGGAGCATAAAGCAAAGTCGATCCACGCAACGAGAGCTACGCGTGGGTACCAAAATCTTAGAGTTTCGTCAAACTCCTTAAGGTAGGGAATTTTCCTACTTAAGTTATTTCTAACCTAAAGGCCATTTAATGACTTGAGGTTTTCGAGGCCATGAGAGGCCGTAAATATCAGTCCAAATTTTTGGACTAAGTGTAAGAATTTTTAGGAATTTTCAAGACTGTTTTCGGACAGTCTGGGCTGAATTTCGAGACTGTTTTTAGACAGTTCGGGTTGATTTTTGGGACTATTTACGGACAGTCCGAATAAGATTTTCAGAACTGTTTTCGATAAGTCCTGGACTATGTTGAGGTTTGTTTTTTTATCCCGAGACTGATGTCTTCGGGTTTTGTGGTGTGTTTTGATATCACAATAATTTAATGATTAACCGTGAAGGGACCAAGAGGTACCCTGTTTTATATGGGTCCGAGATTTGGGCCATTTTGTGTGTTATTGCTTGATCGAACAATATGCAGTGTGAAGAATAACATGTTAATGTATGCTATTGATGTATTAACATGAGTTATATATGGATGTTAATTATATGTATCAATTAGAATTATCCATGGTATGTAAATGTTTCATGTAGCACTCCTATATACATGTCACATGTCACATAAAGGAAAATGCATTGGCATCAAGCATTTCATATGCACAGTCACATCGCGTCGAGTCGGGTGTGGGTGCATGGTATTAAGTAGTCACCGGTGTTGGTGAATGGGTCATGAGCTCGGAAAATGGGACAAAGTCCAAGGTTGAGACTCACGGATGTGTAAATTGATCAAAATGATAAATTACATGTTTTGGGTGGAGCAAGTTAGGGTAGATCCCCTCCCAGGGTGAAAGACCCAAATGTTATTCACGGTTATACATTAATCCCGACGATATAAGTTCACGAAAATGTTGGAAAGGCGTCGGCGTCACGGTAACCATTAAGTGGCCCACAAAGAAAAATCATGAAATGATAAATTAAAATTGGAAGGTTTGTCAATGGTTTAAAGTCATTGGGTTAAATACCAATGGTTGGTTTCACGCTTGGCAATTGCAGAAGTGTGGAAATTCGATTGGGACTCGGGTTGTGAGCATGAGGGTGCGCATGTCTCATTCAAACCTTGAACATTTCATATAATGTTGCATAAATTGTATGAAATGTGATTGATGTTTATGTACGTCATTGCATGTGCATTTTAGGTGGAGAGTAACCCTTGTAGGAAAATTTTCTACTAGGCATTGCTCACCCCGTCGTGGGACCCCTTTTTAGGTACAGGTCCGATGCAGGTGTCTGACCCACATATGGGACCGCATGAGGGATGAGAGCTGGATGCGGCAAAACATGTATACCTTTTTGTTATAGAAAAGGACTGTTAAATGGATTGTTGGTTAAATAGTCTATCATATATTTTTGTATATTTATAAATTAAATATGCAGGAATGAGTCTCAATATATGAGACAAATGAGTGTGATATCGGAAACTTCAGTATTCTGAGTTTTCTCAAGTTAATGAGTTGTCAATACAGGACCCCGGAATAGAAGTGTCATAGTTGTTTTCTCTTTGCATCCTCCATATACTAAACGACTTTTAGGAATATCTAGGAAGAAGCGTATAGAGTCTCAATTCCAAGATAAGCGGATTGTCTATTGTTCGATGTAATATGGTGGGTCACAATCTCAAAACTTGCAAGAATCCATTAGCTTAATTTTAATTATTTTGTAATGTTAATTTAGAAGCAATGATTTCAGTATTATTATGTTTACAAATATGACAATCTTATTGACATTTATGATCAGGGTTGCTTCTCATGTCTTCTTTATTGACATTTATTATTCTAGATCAACATTTGTTAAATTGAATGATGTGGTATAAAAATTTGAATCTTATGTACTAAAATTTTATACATAACATTAAATTGCACGAGATGAGGCACTTTTGCTTATATTTGGACATACTAAGGATATGTGTCATCATGAAATTTGATCTAGTAGTATTTTAGGTGTCGAGTTGGTTATTTTATAAATGGGACCATGGAGACAATCTCAATTTCCATTCCAACAATCCATGAGATGAAGATTTCATTTACCTCCCATAACGTTACACACAACCAAGATTTCACACACCTCTTCATGGAGCTATTAGAGCATATCATGCCACAACCAAGGAATATGCGAGTGTGTCCCAATTAATCACACTATTTTTTTTTGTTCTTTTGTGAAGACAAGAAACAAATTTTACTTTTTCTATTTACTACAAAGAAGAATCGTATAAGTTTTTTTTTCCTTGAGATAGCATCGAATAAGTTCAAAATAATTTTTTTAAATCTGTTACGAAAAGATTCCTAAAGTAATAAAAGAAGAAAATAAAGTTGGATTATGAAACTAATCCCTAATAAAATATTTCAAAATCTTTGTTTTTTTTTTTTAGATAGGATCGTATAAGTTCAAAATCTATTTTTTTTTTAATCGGTTACAAAAGTAATAAAAAAAAAAAAACAAAGTTGGATAATGAAAATAAACCTTAATAAAATATTTTAAAATATGTTACTTTAAAACTTTTTTTTTTTTTTTGGGTTTTCTAACAGATGCCAAAGAGGGCATCTTTGGAACAATAATTATCTCCCTCAAAACAAAACGCCTAATATGAATTATTTTTAATTGAGTTAATTTACCCTTGGTTTCTCATTCTTGATAAACTTTTTTTAAATAGAATCATATCGATAAACCATATCGTAATCTTCCCAAATATATATATATATATATATATATATATATATATATATATATATATATATGAGCCATCTATTAATGGTACTATATTATACTAAGTTGATAATTCTATTTTATTAAGTATTATATTAAATTTAAAATATTATATATTTTGAGAGGTTTATCAGTTATAGTCAACTTTAAGGTGTTTGAAAATCGAATTAATTTGGGATACTATTTTTTTTTTAACATTTATTCACCCTGCGTTATATTATTATAATACTTTGTTCTTTTGTGGATTCGAGTCTGAGGCCTTCCATACACCCATCCCCCGTTAACACTTAATCCAGGCCTCAAAGACGAGGTACTATGTCTTAGATTTATTAAAATAAAATTAAAGAAATTACAAATATGAAGTGATATGCATTTATTGGAAAGAAAAATTAAGAAAATAAATGGATGTTCAAACATTCTTTTAAGGGGTGTCCAAACATCATCCTAAAATGTCATATGCACATAGGGTTCAAACATTGCTTAATTCTTTATTTAGTTTCTTGAAATGATTTTTATATTTATAAATAGAATTTTTGTTAAATATAAGTTCCTTGAGTATATATCTAAGGTGTTGATATAAAATCCTAACACTATTCTGTAGGCAATTTCTGCAACTACAACTACCTTCAACAATTTATGGTCCATATACGACCACCTCTTGGTACACGTCAATGGCTGAAGATTGCTACCACCGCCATTAAGAGTGTGGTCCATATACAGCCACACTTTCAATACCTCAAAAATCGTGTATGGAAACATGACTGGGGCTACGTCGACACTGTAATCAACCACAAATTGCTACCGCCTTTGTGATGGACAGAGGCCTATAAATATCATATGACTATATGTTGGTCCCCAAGTTCGGTCTCACCGGAAAACACCATCACAATGGTGAGAAGGAGATCTTGGAAGAGCAACCAATATTTCATTCTCTAATTCGGTTAAAGAAGAAACAATGGCTGGAGGTAAGAATTTCTATCTATTTATTCTACTGCGTTCGTATGCTCTGTTCGGAATAGAAAGACATGAAAATCTCTTTTTTTTACCAACATTTGGTATCAGAGCACTTGGATTTTTGCCTCTGTCTTATGATGTTTTTTTTTGAACCAAAATATTATGAGGAATGATTAGGAAATGGTTTTTCATGAATTTTGATGTAAAAAAAATCGCATTTTTGATGAGAAAAAAATTGTTGGTTTGATTCGGGTTGTAGCCGGGTCGGATCCGGCTCGGATGGAGGTTGAAGAAGACCCCCTTCTTGCTGCATTGATAGGATATATGTAGTGTTTGGCTATAACCTAAAATTTAAGAAACAAAAAAAAAAAAAAATTATATTCAAGGAGTTTTGAACCAAGGACCTAAGGCTTAAGGGATTTTAAACAAAGAACATGCTGCCATAGGGCCAAACGACCAAACGACCATTTGGTCTTAAACTCATCAATAAATTCTTATATCTCATATTGTACAGCTCAAAATTTCATGTAATTGCAATTATTATTTTGAATATGGATTCAATTTATTTGAGGCTATTATTTTCAATTCATTTTTTGAAAAATAGGCTCCTAAAGATTCAATTTGCATACCATTCCTTATGAATATCATTAAAAATTATTGAAATGTCTTGTGATCCGTATGATTTTAATTAATTAGAAATTTGCCACAACATCTTTAATTATGAAAAAGCATACATTAATTTGTTCTTGGATCCCATATATATATTAAGGACATTTATTGTGATCGATTATACCTTATATGATAAATTTTATCCCATAGGAATTTTTGTTATATTTAGTATAATTGATCGGGGCATAATATCATATTATATTTCTTAATTTACCTACGAGGTGAGAAAATAGACATAATTGATAGTTTGCCATATAGTTGATAAATTCAGGTGGTGAACTTTAGCTCTGTAGGAATCTGTTCACCTCGCCCATAATCGTTTGGCGGTTGTTCTGTTTCTCGGTTTAGTGATGTGAGGCTGTTGTTGTGTGTTCTGTGGGTTGGTGTTTCTGTGGTCGATCTGGTGTTGGGTGTGATTGTCCCATAGTTTGATTGAACATTGTTGTACTGGGTCCGCGATGATTGAGTCGACGATCGATCTTGGTGTGTGTCGTTTGTCAGTCGTTTGATCGATTACGTTGTTAAGTGGTTTTTGGTTTGTCAGTTCAACGGGTGGTTTGATTGGCGATGTGATTGATTCGATGTTCATGATATTCGTTTGCGCGCGATGCCTCGCCTCAATCGTCAGTCGAATGATAAAAATGTGTGAGTTGAACTCCTTTTTGTTTCTGAAAACAATGTCATGCTAAAAAAATGGTGAAGATGTATGTGACGAAGCATACTCCGTGAACTTTCTGAATGACTCTGAGCTTCTCAACCTTGGGTCCGCTTTCAATCACTGCCTATCACTCGGTACCTGCGCATTGATAAAACAATACGCTAAGCATTTTCATGCTTAGTGGTTCTATACAATTCCATTCTTCTGTTTCAGTTTAAGTCAAATCATGCAATTTTACTAAACAAAACTTTCAAATCTTTTTTGATGATCAATGTCAATACAATACATATACTTATTTCATATACAATCATTTATGGTTCGTGATCATTTCAAATAGAACACTTTCATATACAATAAATCATTTATAGCAAATCATGTATTTCACAATGCTTTTTCATTTTGATTTATGATAAATATTTTGAATTAAATATATGACGATCTCAAAAATCAGTTGTTCTACCGCCGATATCTGAAGGATATCAATTAGGTTCATGCTTGGTATCACGGATATCGGAATCACCGTGCGATCCGTGGGCGTAGGCGGTATAAAAACATTTGTTTATAACACGGTTGAATCTATTGGCTGCTGGCCGATTAATAAAAATCAATTCCGACCTACCGTGTCATTTGTTTGCAGTAAGGTGACATGTCACGTTTGTTCGTGAATGCGCTAATTTGACTCTTGTTGGTATACCAATCTATCCTTAATGTGAATTAAATGGTTAACATTCTATTAAGGGCGTTCAAATCCTTTATAGAAAAATACAATACAATATATACATTTGTATAAACAGTTCATTTTCAATACTCATGCAATTTTTATATGCAAACATTTCATTGCCTTAAATCAATTAAAACAAATCAATACGCCTTTTTTATACATTTAGAACAAACATTTCAAATCTTGAAACGAGAATAGGAGAAGATAGAGAAAATCAATTTATCTCTTTCTTTTTGCCTTGCCTTCAATCTCAGTCCTAGGTTAGGTGATCCTCACCGGCCCCTAGCAAATCACACACATCACATTTAGAAACTAGCACTATTCACACTTTCGCTTCGCCGGCGGCGAGGTACGGTACATTTTTCATTTAGTTTTATCCTTATTTGAACCCCCATTAATCATTTATTATGGTCCTTAAATTATCGGTGTACGAATACGAGGTGTTCGGAAACAAAAATCCAAATATTTGTTCGATGTGAACAGTAGCTACACCGCGGCGCAACAATGCTATGTTGTGGCGTACTCGAGGGGTGCTATTTTTGGCACCTCGGCCTCACCGCGGCAAGGTATCCCATGCCTTGGCATAGGTCTACGCCGCGGCGTGGGTTCCCTACACTACGGCGTAGGAGCCTAATTTTTGCCCAGATTTTCCAGTTTTCCTCCTTTTTGCGATTTCCTCCAAAAATCCTCAAAACATGGGAATCACTCTCAATAACATCCTAATATCATCCTAAACCAACCATGAGCAAAATCCATGGGTGGATTAGGGTTTTTCTAACCCAAACATCAAATACAGCTTTCTAGGGTTTAGGTTCATACCTTAAATCCCTTTGCACTTGAAGCTTTAGCCTTCTGCTTCTTGCAAGATCTTGAACAAATTGAAGGATTTACACAACAATCCCTCTTCTCCTCCAAAAACCCTAGCTTTTCTCCTCTCCCACTCTCTCAAAAACGTTTTTGGCCAAATGCACAAATGTGCTCTTCTAAGACCACATTTGGTCTTATATCCCTATTTAAGTGTAAGGCCATGTTTGGCTTACACACAAATTCCATTTCTCATTTTTATCCTTTTTGGTCTTCATTTCACTTTCATTTATCATTTAATTGACTTTTACATTGAAGTTGATTCTATTCTTGACCCTTAGGTCCTCATTTTACCAATTTCCATTTTTGCCCTTTTTACACTTGGGTTATTCCGGGTTCAATCAATTTCTCATTTAGCATATAATCATTTAATCAATATTCATTTAACAATTCCCAGAAAATACCCAAGTTTGCTCAATTTATACTCGAAATATATAATAATTTTTATTATAAAAATTCTAGGGTATTTTTAGGGTGTTACAATAACAATTATAAAACATGGAAGGAACGAATCCTTCTTTATTTGGGATGGATGGACATTGACTATGTTATAAGGAAAGATGAACTTGAAATTACTGAAACTAGCACTAAATAAGAAAAGGTACTCCATGAACAGTGGGAGCGATCAAATCACCTCAACTTTATGTTCATTAAGACGAGTATCTCTGCTGGTATTCGTGGTTTAGTCGAAAAGCATACCAATGTTCGAGCATTTCTTAAGGCGATCGAAGAACAATTCGCCACTTCAGATAAAGCACTTGCTAGCACCTTGATCATGAAAATTTCATCATTAAGGCTCACTAATGTGAAAGGCGTGCGTGAGCACATCATGGAGATGAGAGACATTGCAACTCAATTGAAGACACTTGAGGTTGATATGTCTGATACATTCCTGGTACACTACATTTTGAACACCCTACCACAGCAATATGGGCCCTTTAAAATCTCCTACAACACAATATAGTTATATTTCCATTACCACCTAACTATTGACCATGTGTGTTCAAGAGGAAGGAAGGTTGCTTATAGAACAAGGGGAAAGTGCAATGCTGGTCATTGAGGCGAAATAGCATAATCGAGGAAGGAATCAAGGCAAGAACCAAGCTGATAAGAAGGGGAAAAACAAAGTACCACCTTAATGCGGCATCAAGAAAGAATCCAAGTGTTTATTTTGTAAAAAGAAGGGACATATGAAGAAGGATTGCGCCAAATTTAAGAAATGGCTTGAAAATAAAGGTAATTCAATCTCGTGTGTTTGTTATGAATCTAATATGGTTGATGTTAATCATAATACATGGTGGATTGATTCGATCTACAATCCATACTTAATAATCCTGCGTATAATAAACCCGAGGAAGCCATGGGAAGTGAGCAAACATCTGATTCCGGGCAACAAGGTTGGCTCACATGTGAATCCATAGGGACTCTGCGCCTAGTCCCGATAATGGCTATGTTTTGGATTTAGAGAGACCTTTTATATACCAAATTTCTCTAGAAATTTGATTTCAGTTTCAAGACTTATACCCTTAAGGTATTCCTTTAAGTTTTCAGATTGTACCTTCATTTTGTTTTGTAAATCTGAGCTTATTGGAAAAGGTATTTTGTCTAATGGTATTTTCTCTATTAATCTACAATACAATGCGGTTTTGCATACATTGGCAATAAGCGGTGTATTATGAATGAAGATTCCTCTATTTTGTGTCATCGGAGACTTGGACATATCTCCATTGATAGAATTAAGAGATTGGTAAAAGACAAAGTATTGAATACTTTGGATTTTGTTGACTTTGACACTTGTATAGACTGCATAAAGGGAAAGCAAACTAACAAGTTCAAGAAAGGTGCTAAGAAAAGTACTAACGTGTTAGAAATCATACATTTAGATATATGTTGATCTGACATGGACACTCATGGTCCAAAATACTTCATCTCCTTTATAGATGATTGTTCTTGATATATGTATCTTTATATGCTTCATAATAAAGATAAAGCCTTAAACGCATTTAAGGTCTTTAAGGCTGAAGTAGAGAAGCAGTGCGATAAGCAAATAAAGAGAGTCAAAACAGATAGAGGTGGAGAATATTATGGAAGATACACTGAAGATGGACAAGCACCTGGTCCATTTGCTAAGTTCTTTCAAGACCATGGGATAGTTGCCTAATACACTATGCCTAGTTCTCCATACCAGTATGGTGTAGCAAAGAGGAGGAACATGACCTTATTAGACATGGTGCATAGCATGTTAAGTAGCTCTAAGATACCTAAAATATTATGGTCTGAAACTCTTAAAACGGTTTTGTATATATTAAACCGAGTTCCAACTAAGGTAGTCTCAAAGACACCATTTGAGTTATTTAAAGGTTGGAAACCAAGTTTGAGACATATGCGCATTTGGGGATGCCTATCTAAAATAATAATTTATAATCCACAAGAAAAGAAACTAGACCCAAGGACTATTAGTGAATACTTCGTTGGATATGCTGAGAAGTCTAAGGGTTACAAATTCTATTGTCCACTTCATAGTCTTAGGTTTGTGGAATCAAGGAATGCTAAGTTCCTTGAGAATGACTTAGCTGGTGGAAGTGATCTCTTTCCAAAGAAAGAGCAACCTTCCACGCCAAATGAAAGATCGGGATTGCTATTCAAAACATCCCTCGTTCATGGGTGTTGCACAACCAATCAATGAGGATCCACAAAACTACCGCCGGTAATAAACAGATCAAGTTGTCTACCAAGTACTGCATATGCTGAACAACCAGCTAGATAACATGACCCACATGGAAATGTTGAGCTAACATTAAGAAGATCTACAAGGGTGAGAAGATCAGCGATTCCGAATGACTATATTGTGTATCTACAAGAATTAGACAATGATCTTGTAGCTGAAAATGATTCGATAACGTTTTCACATGCCATAAATTGCAAAGAATCGGATTTATGGTTCAATACGATAGAGATGAGCTTTATGGCAAGCAATGCAGTTTGGGACCTTGTTAAGTTGCCTAATGGAGCAAAGACCATTGGGTGTAAATGGGTCTATAAAATAAAGAAAACTCATTGGGCAACATTGAGAGATATAAAGCAAGACTCGTAGCCAAGGGATTCACTCAAAAGGAAGGAATCGATTACAAGGAGACTTTTTCTCCTGTATCTAAGAAAGATTCCCTTCATATCATTTTGGAATTAGTTACACATTTTGACTTTGAGTTGCAAAAAATGGATGTGAAAACAGCTTTCCTCAATTAGGAACTAGAGGAAGAGGTATGCATGAAACAACCTAAAGGATTCTCCTCTAGTCGAGGTGAGCATTTGGTATACAAGCTTAAGAAATTCATCTACATATTGAAAAAAGCTTCCCGTCAATGGTATTTGAAATTCCATGATGTGATATCTTCCTTTGGATTTGAAGAGAATATCATGGACCAGTGCATATACCAAAAGGTTAGTGGGAGCAAGATTTGTTTTTAAATCCTATATGTAGATGACATTTTACTTGCAACCAATGATAGGGTTTTACGACAGGTGAAACAATTTCTCTCAACCATTTGGACATGAAAGATAAGGGGTGATGCCTCTGGCATAAAGATTTTAGAGAGACGCATATAATGCAGATTTGAAGTTCCGCTGCCAAGAAAACCTATATCAATTGAGCTCTGGAGAGATTTAGGATGAAAGATTGTTCACCAAATGTTGCTCCCATCGTGAAAGGGGATAGGTTTAATTTGAACCAATGTGATATTGAGAAGGAGCAAATGAAGAACATCCCATATGGTTCAGTTGTTGGAAGTATAATGTATTTTTAAGTCTGCACCAGACCTGACATAGCATTTGCTCTTAGTTTGTTGGGAAGATATCAGAGTAACCCGGGTATGGACCACTGAAGAGCTGCAAAGAAAGTCTTAAGATACCTTCAAGGAAAGAAGGAGTACATGCTTATGTATAGGAGAACAAACAGCCTAGAGATAATTGGTTATTCAGATTCAGACTTTGCTGACTATGTTGATTCACGTAAATCAACATCAAGATACATTTTCATATTTGCCGATGGAGTTGTATCATGGAGAAGTGTGAAGCAGACTTTGATAGCTACTTCCACTGTGGAGGCTGAGTTCGTCTATTGTTTTGAGGCTACATCGCATGGTGTATGGATGAAGAGTTTCATTCTGGGCTTAGAATCGTTGATTCTATATCCAGGCCACTAAAAGTATTTTGTGACAATTCAATATGCCTTTCGCTAAAAAACAATAAAAGCGGAAGTCAAAGCAAACACATCGACATCAAGTATTTAGCCATAAGAGAGCGTGTTAAGGATAAAACAGTAATCATTGAACACGTTAACACTGAATTGATGATTGTTGATCCTTTAACTAAGGGCATGCCATTGTCAAAATTTAAGGATCATACAGATCATATGGGCCTTGGTCTATTAGTGTGATTTTATAAGACAATGTTTGAAACTCTATTTCAGCTATGATATTTCTCATTATATTTTGTGCGCATATTCAGTTATTTATTTGAGAAATATCATTAAAGGATGAACCAAGAATAAACATAGGGTTTATTCATTAAGATATATGGGTGATTATTATAAAACATGATACATTGTAATACATGGTAGATAATACTCCTTTTAGAGAACCTATCGCTATGATTCATGTATCTCATTTTAGTTGTGGGGTATATTAGAGTATATGGACCAAATGGGAGAATGTAGGCAATTTCTGCAACTACAACCGCCTTCAACAATTTATGGTCCATATACGACCACCTCTTGGTACACGTTGATGGCTGAAGATTACTGCCACCGCCATTAAGAGTGGTCCATATACAACCACACTTTCAATACGTCGACAACCGTGTATGGAAACATGATCGGGCTACGTCAACACTGTAATCAACCACAAATTGCTACCGCCTCTGTGATGGACAAAGGCCTATAAATATCATATGACTATAGTCTGGGTCCCCAAGTTCAGTCTCATCGGAAAACACCATCACAGTGGTGAGAAGGAGATCTTGGAAGAGCAACCAATATTTCATTCTCTGATTCGGTTACAGAAGAAGCAATGGTTGGAGGTAAGAATTTTGTTCTATTTATTCAGATGCGTTCGTATGCTCTATTCAGAATTGAAAGACATTAAAATCTTTGTTTTTCACCAACATATTCACTATAATTATCCACATTAATCGACAATTATTACTTTGCCTTGCCCTCTTCATTTAGTTTCTTGATATGATTTTTATATTTATAAATAGAATTTTCGTTTCCTTGAATATATATCTTAGGTTTTGATCTAAAATCCTGATACTTGTCACTATAACTATCCACATGAATTGACAATTATTAGTTTGCCCTGCCCTCAAATTTTTAAGATATTTTAAGAACATTCATTAGAAGTCCTTCAGGAAGAAAAAATAATGTATTGGCTCGTTTCCTATGATATAGGCAGTGTTAAAAATATCGGTTTCGACGGATATATTGGTACTTGGATTTTACGGATATATCGGAGATATATTGGTGGATATTTTTACATGAATATCGATATATTAGAAATTAACAAAAATGCTTTTAAATTCATGGAAATACTTTGTAAAAGTGTAAGAATGACATTAATAATGAAATATAGTCATTAATATTACATTGCTATTGTCTTTCACTACCAAATGAAGATCGACGTGGCTCCATTGCAACATTTGACTAAGGGGATCCCATTCGGTGAAGACAATACTCAAACCAAGACATAGCGTTCGATAATATTGATTATAAGATCGAACATGCCACGATAAACGTTTCGACTTGTACCCACAACCTTCCATGGATAGAAATTCGTGGTTCACCCATCGCTTGTTTGAAATCCTTGTTGCATTTGATATGGAGTTTGGAATGGATTTGTGCATCATGAGTGATAGTTAATCATTCCATATTCACCAATGGAATCTGAATACGTGAAGAAGCTGACCATAACTCATTATGTAAGGAGGAAAACGTTGGCATCATTGGATGAATCACGTGATTGAGTGCCAATGCTCATTAACTCAAACCAAATCTAAAACGAATCTTCATCGGTGGTTGTGTCATCCTTCTTCGTCGACCTCTATATGGCTTCTTCCAACTGCCCAATACCTGAACCAGCTCTCCTAGACCCATGGTCTTCATCTTGTGTAGCATGTGTGAAATCATCTTCACCAATGAATGGACTCAATGGATATTCACTTTGTTGTCGATCTGCATTATCCCCACTTCCACTTCCACTCCTCCAGTATTACTTCCACTTCCACTCTCCATCCTATAAATTTCAATAATTGTAATCAATACATGTTCATAATCTTAATCTAAATATAAAGTTGCATTAATTATCATAATTTAAAGAAAATGTATCACAAAATTTTTAATTAATAATTAACAAATATTTATATTTTATATCCATAATCTTAATCTAAATATAAAGTTGCATTAATTATCATAATTTAAAGAAAATGTATATTTCACAAAATTTGTCATTTCACAAAATTTTTAATTAATAATTAACAAATATTTATATTTTATATCCATAATTTTAATCTAATTATAAAGTTGCATTAATTATCATAGTTTAAAGAAAATGTATATTTCACAAATTGTGTCATTTCACAAATTTTTTAATTAAAAATTAACAAATATTAATATTTTATATCCATAATCTTAATCTAAATATAAAGTTGCATTAATTATCATAATTTAAAGAAAATGTATATTTCACAAATTTTGTCATTTCACAAAATTTTTAATTAATAATTAACAAATATTTATATTTTATATCCATAATTTTAATCTAAATATAAAGTTGCATTAATTATCATAGTTTAAAGAAAATGTATATTTCACAAATTTTGTCATTTCACAAATTTTTTAATTAAAAATTAACAAATATTAATATTTTATATCCATAATCTTAATCTAATTATAAAGTTGCATTAATTATCATAATTTAGTGAAAATGTAGATTTCACAAATTTTGTCATTTCACAAATTTTTTAATTAATAATTAACAAATATTAATATTTTATATCCATAATCTTAATCTAAATATAAAGTTGCATTAATTATCATAATTTAAAGAAAATGTATATTTCACAAATTTTGACATTTCACAAAAGTTTTAATTAATAATTAAGAAATATTTATATTTTATATCCATAATCTTAATCTAAATATAAAGTTGCATTAATTATCATAATTTAAAGAAAATGTATTTCACAAATTTTTGACATTTCACAAAATTCTTTTAATTAATAATTAAGAAATATTTATATTTTATATCCATAATCTTAATCTAAATATAAAGTTGCATTAATTATCATAATTTAAAGAAATGTAGATTTCACAAATTCTTGTCATTTCACAAATTTTTTAATTAATAATTAACAAATATTAATATTTTATATCCATAATCTTAATCTAAATATAAAGTTGCATTAATTATCATAATTTAAAGAAAATGTATATTTCACAAATTTTGACATTTCACAAAATTTTAATTACAATTAAGAAATATTTATATTTTTATATCCATAACTCAATCTAAATATAGACTAAAAATTAAAACCTAATCTAAATATAAACTAAAATAAAAATCTTAATATAAATATAAACAATCTTAATCTAAATATAAACTAAAAATTAAATCGTGTTAATTCAAATATAAACACCTAATCTAAATATAAAAAATAATTTTTAATTACTAAATTGTACAAATGTAAAAAAATAATTAACATGGAAACATACCTGTTGCAAAAATTATGTATTGAATGGAAGATTCAACACCAAAATTGACAAAATATTATTCTCCAATACTTTGCAAAAAATAAAGAATTGTTTGAGGAAAATTTGAGAGAGAATGGATGAGCTTTGATATGAAAACAAGTAATTTTATAGTTTTCATTTATAGATTTTCCGAGTCAAACTAGCCGCTTTTTTGGTCAAAACCCTTAAAACGAATTATGGCCGTTTGGATTTACTTGATCAAATCGACCGCTAGATCTGGATCTAGCCGCTATAAATCAATTTTGGTCGTTGATCAAGTCAAAGATTCAAAATCCACCGCTAGATCAAAAAAATATACGTTGGAATCAAAGGGATTGAAATCACGCTTGTTCAACACTGATCGACTTACCGCCGATCAACTACTAGCCGCGAAAATTTCAATTTCTGGCACAAAATCTCACCTCTTCCACGTGTCATAATAATTACTGCCGGATCAAAAATTAAAACAAAAAAATACAATGGTTGATATCGGCCGATATATCACCGATATATCGGCCAATATCGGTTTTTTTAATTTTTTTTGGAATTTTTTTTTGGAATTTTTTTTCACATTTACATTTTTGTGTCGGATATATCGGAAAAAACCGATATATCGCCGATATTGACCGATTTTTTCCCGATTTTTCGAATAAACGATTTTTACTAGAATATCGTGGCTCATGATAGTTCTGACTGACATGAAATACTCGATCGATATATCAAGCCGATATTTCCGATTTTTTAAAACCCTAAATATTATTCGTATTTAATATATATATATATATATATATATATATATATATATATATAAGATAAGGTGCATAAATGCCTTTGATTTATGATTGTATGTCCAATTTAAATTCAGTTTTTTTGTTGGTTTACCGGCATTCTCGACTTTTAGTGTCGTAATTCATTCATACTTATCAGCATGGTACTTCGGCACGCATTTTGACAAACATGTTTCATCACAAGACACTCCATGTCAACGGCAAGTAACATCCGTCATTTCATTCATACAAGTTAATGACGATTTTTATGACATAAATAAGCTACGATACTAAACATCGGAGGCATCAATGGACCGAAAAAAACTCAGGGACTGAATTGGACATTCAACTATAAGTTGGGGTATTTATGCACATTTTTCTAATATATATACACACGTATGTATGTATGTATGTATGTATATATACACACGTATATATATATTTATGCACATTTTTCTAATATATATACACACGTATGTATGTATGTACGTGTATATATATATATATATATATATATATATATATATATATATATATATATGCACGCTTACGAAAACATATTTTGAACATAGTAAGGGCATTTAGCATCCTATATCTATGGATAATGATGAATGATCTAAGCGTGAAAGCATACCTACGAAAGAATAAGAAAACTTTGACAAAGAAGACAATAAAGTCAGTGCTAAGGTATATATTCCTGATGAATTTAAAAGGCGAAGCAATATATAAATACACCAAAAAGCTTAGAAAATCTTAGTTGTATCTCATGAAGGTACATTTTTATCGGGAAATTATTTAAATTATGAAAGTTGACTACCTCCTTTGAATACATTAGAATGAATGAAGGTGAGACATTTTCTTCATTCTATATTGAATTGAGAAACATTGTGAATTCTTGTTCTAACTAAGATGATTTTTTTTTTCATGATTGTTAGGAAGATATTAAGATTTCTCCCACGGAGATCTAGGCTTGAAATAACTGTGATTGAAAAAAAAATTAAATGAGATTTATATACTTTAAGATTGAATGAGTAAGCAAGTTAAATTTTCTATAAACTATATATGGAATGTCTTTTCCCTTGTTAAAAAGGTCTAGAGAGTCAACCCTTATGAGGAAAAGAGTCTAAAGCGTGAAAAAGTTAAGTTTTAAAAGGAGAATGAACTAGCTCTCACTTAATTTGAAATCTTTATGTTTGTAGAAAAACAAAACTTGAGAAAATGAAAAAGAAAAAAGAAACTCAAAGAAAAGGAAAAGAATATCCCAAAAATGAAAATAAATAAAGAAGTTTATCTAAGTCAATTAAATAGAATACTTTAATTATAGTGGGAAAGAACACATTACTATTGATTACCCGAAACCCAAGAAGACTTAAATTTATTTTGACCCTTGTAGAAATGAGTTAAATGATTCTTATAAAAGTGGTGATAACTTTAACTTTGTTATATTTATTGTCTAACGATATGGAACAAACTTAGAAGAAAAGTCAATTTCAATAATGAAGAACAAGAGAAATTTGATGTTCTGCATGATGCATATGAAATAAAATGTGAAAATGTTAAAGTTCACAAAATAATTTACAACAAAAATTTTATCTTGAGTCATCATAAAAAGTAATATGAATGATAAATTGAATTCGACTGAATCTCAAAATTTAGATTTGGCAAATAAGGTCAAATAACTAAATAACAAAAATAATAGCATACTTCTTTGAATACGATAAATAAATCCCTCTATCCGAAACTGGATCATATAATAAGAAAAAGACGAAGAAGAATATAACATATTAAGTTATTCATGTTCAAAATGAGCTCTAGATTAGGGATTAGTGAGATTATTTTGAAGAGTTAGGTGGCCTCATTGTAATTTATGTTTTATCTTATTATTGATGTACTAGATTAGTTAAGCAATTTTATTTCATTAACACACTAAATTCTATAAATCATATTGTCTAAGGGTCTCATCATTCGAAGTAATATGTATCGGATGTATTAATCAATATAAGAAGTTTCAAATGTTACCGAATCTTAATCAAACTATGTACCTTCTTTTCATGTTTAGTAAATTTGTTTTGCAAATGTTTAATTGATTTATAATTTCTTTTACATTGATACGATTTCTAGGAGATTATAAATGTTCACTATGTCCATATATATGAGAGACGATGTTACGATACGTATAAATGAGTATGGATATAAAGAAAAACTAAATATCACTATATTTGCATTTACATCACTCTTATTAGTTTTCGATACAGAGTCATACACTTAAAAACGATAGTATATGAGCCTTAAGCCGATTAAACACTTTATAATTAAAAGTATTTGATTTATAACATATTGATAAAATGGATGCTACATGATTATTATTTAGTAAAGCTATCAGTTACTCAACACTCTAAATTGCAATACAGAAGTTGTAAGCTCAACTACACTTATGATTGAATCAGACCATACTACTACATTTGTTCTATAGAACAAATAGATTATTATAAACTAAATTCTAGTTTGTAGGAAACTATTAACAATCTTGAGTTTGTACGTATTTAACATTATACACTATAATTATCATGAGTGGTGCAGCCCGTAAGTGTCTGGAGGGCACATGGATCCTAAAATTCTGGAAAAAAAAAATGTCTTCATTAAGAATCGAATATGGGACCAAAAGTTCACAAGGAAGTCACACTACCACCACACCAAACTATGATGCCCCACCCCCAAACTGGCACTGCCACTGATTATTATAGTACAAATTTTGGACATGTTAATTTACTACTTGGGGGCTTAAAATGAATACAATTATCTTAGATAAGCAATAATATTCACGATAAGTTTTTTAATTAATTAGATGAAAATATTAATAGACTGAGTTGGGTTATAATGCCAACAAACATGTAATGAATTCTCACGGTATACATCTTCAAACTATTTCTTCCATCTTGATTTTTTTTATAGCAAAACTAAGAATGATACATTGAGGATAACATAGTTGATGATGGAACAAGAGGGGTAAATATACAAATCAATTAGATTATGTGACTTCTAAACCGTAATGATTCCCTATAAGATCAAATTGAAGAGATTATGGAAATGTAACTTTTAAATTTTGTCTTTTTATTTTAATATTGAATATAAAAAAACCTAAAAATCCATATTAGATTAGAATCCTATCTATTTGTAACAAATAAAAATTAAAAATCACAAGGGTAAACTAATTATCTAACAAGGATCAATTAGTTGCTTATTGTCATAAAAGAATTATTGCTCTTCAAGATCAATCAATTACCTTCTTTTCAAAATAATCTTATCTTATGGGACTTATAGATTACTTTAATAGACATCAAAAGCATTCTAAAAAGTTGTTATTTTCAACCATGAAATATGATATTCATATTAAATATAAATCCTATAAGCTCGGTACTTTTTGTAAGAAATTTCTACTATTTAACACGATATCGCACTTAAAGAAGCAGATCCCTGCTCAACCACTCTACAATTTGAATATTTAATCCTCATTTATATATTTGAAAGTTCATAATAGGCTCTGTTTTAGTTTGACTCTCCACATGCCGGTATGGAGCTTGACTAAATCAAAATTGTCAAATCCGAGAAAAATTCAATTTTTCTGAAAATGGCAAAACGGTAATTGTCGCAATAGTTGAAAACCTGAAATTTTTTTAGATCTCGGATGACGAAACGGACTTCACCGTTGGAATCGTCTCGCGAAATCTAGTTACCAATCGAATTCGAGACAATGAATTCGCTATTTTTCAAGTATCAGTGTCGTGAACAAGGAGCGGTGTCATAAAGATGACTTACACCGCCACAATTTTTCATGAAATATAAGTGCAATACATGAGAGCCAGCGGTGTAATGCCACTTAATGCATGCGCCCATGTGACACATGACACATGAATAGTAAAAAGCGAAAAGATTCATGCTCACATTAGCATACGAGCATGTGGTAGATAAAGTCAAAAACAAAAAGTGAGTTTCGCAAGGGTGACCCATGAGGCTATGCGCCATACCCTGCAGAGTGAAATCCAAGTCTTGGATAAGATCAAGAGTTAAGATAAAGAGTTAAAAAACGGTGACACGCTACAGCGAGAAAGGTGCTGATAAACTCCATCAATCAAGTCGATGACATTCGGGGAGAGAAGGAAAAAATGAGGAAAAGAAAAGAAAGAAAAGAAAAGAAAGAATAGGGGTTGAAGTTTAAATGGTAGTTCTACCTTCTCTACATCTACTGAGATCGGGCCGTCTGCCATTTGAGCAAGAGGAAAGTTCATCTACGCGATTTGAGAGCTTTTTGCAGACAAGACTTAAGGCTACAAACTCCAAGAGATAAGGGCTTCTCTCCTACTTTGCTTATTTTTCGGCTTAAGAGCCATTTAATTACTGGGTTTTGGGTCGGAGTGGCGGGGCCAGCAGCAGCTCAGTCCCAAAATTTTGGGACTGAATGTTGGAATATTTGGGACTGTTTTCGGGTAGTCCGGGATTAAATTTCGAACTGTTATTGGACTGTGTGTGTTGTTTTTATGTGTTATTGCTAAAAAAATTAATAACATGTTGGTTGTGTGAAAAAATTCATGTTAATATATGCTTATATGATGTATTGACATGAGATACTTAATGGATGTGAATTTTGTGTAGAAAATATAATTATCCATGATTTATTAGTGTTCCATGTAGTACTCATTATACATGTAACATGAATTGACATGAAATGGCATTCCGCATTTCATATGCACGAGGACATCGCGTGAAACGGGTGTGAGTGCATGACATGGTTTTTGAACAAATCTTATCGGAGGATGTCCAATAAATTATATCGGAAGGTTCGTCCAATGGATTTTGATATCAAAGATTGTCCAATGAGTTTTCAAAAGCAAAAATATTTTGTTTTGAAAACAGTTTTTTTCATACATGGCAAATGCATGTGTGAGGGAGTCGGCGAGGACTCAAGACATGGGGCATGGCATGTAGACATTCGAGTAGGAATGTGTATATTTTTACTTGAATGTGTGTGTGTTTGTCATTGCATGTGCACTTAGGTAGGGAGTATCCCTTGTAGGAGAATTCCTCTATTGGGCATTGTTCATCCTATTGTGGGAAAACATTTTCAAGTGCTAGAGGTACATCAGGAGGTAGACACATTTGAGGTCTTAGTCGAAGAAGACCGCATTTTTATTGTTGAATGCGTAAAATTCTAGACAGTTTATCCAGTTTTGTATATGTAAATGAGAAGTTTTGTAATAAAAACTTATTTAGACTTGTTCAATAATGTGTTGGAAAGTTTTTTCAAATTTTATACTGCATATATAACATGTATAGAGGTAGTAGTATTGAATTAAATACATTGGGAGAGAGTTGGAGATGCAAGAAAGGCCTAAAAATATGCTACTGCATGTTTGGGTCGTGATAGGGGATTCCTAGTCGCGACAGAGTTTTTTCTAGTTCTATGTCGCGACAGGAATTCCTATGTCGTGACATGGTTCTCAGATTTTTAGTAATAAAAGTTCTCGCAACATGGCCTTCCTTGTTGCAACAGGGGTTCTAATTCTCTTTCGTGATGATGTCGCAACAGAGGTTTTCTTGTCGCCACCGAGACGACCAAGACAAAAGGTTAGGTGTTTCGACAGAGGTTGGCCTTGGGCAAGGAATTTCATGTCGCGACAGAGTATTTTAGGTCGCGGCCAAGTTTGGTCAAGACCAAGGGTTGTTCTTGTCACGATAGAATATTTTTATGTCACGACAGAGTTCTGGCCAAGGACATAAGGTTTCTTATCGCGACAGTATATTTTTAGGTCGCGACAGAGTTTGGCCAAAACAAAAGGGTTTCATGTCGTGACAAAGTATTTTGTGTCGCGACGGGGTGTAGCCAAGACCAAGGGGCTCAGGCTATGACACAAAGCACGGTGTCATACGTAGCCTGCGAGGCCAAGGACTTATGTCACGACAGAAATATTTTATGTCGAGATAGGATTTCATAGAGTGGTGTTGCGACAGAGTGTTTTAGGTCGCAACCCAGTAGGCTAGGGAAAGGAGACTTCTTGTCACGACGAGAGGGTTTTATGTCGCGACAAAGTTGGCCAGGCCAGAGTTTTCTATCGCGACAAAGTTGGCAATGGTGGAGAGGCCTTATGTTGCGACATAATATTTTATGTCTTGACAGGGTGTGGCCAAATGGAGAGGTTTTGTGTTGCGACAAGGAATTTCATGTTGCGACAGAGCTTGGTCATGGGAGGAGGTTCCCATGTCGCACCTAATTCTAGGCCACCAGTTTGCAGCACATGGAGGTCACAAGTTAATGACATGCAGATACCAGTCGTGACAGAGTCAAGTAACGACAGTGGCCGGGCACGAGGCAACAGCCGCTTCCGGGCGCCGCGCACACGACAAGGCTTGGGCATGCGGTGACAACGCTTTGGGCGCATGCAGGACAAAGCCTGGGCACGTACATGACAAGGACGTGTGCGTGACAGAGGAATTCTGTCACAACAAAAGCATTTCTTCGCGTAATGCACTCGCGCTGACCGAAAAAAAGACCCCCAAGATTTGGGGCGACACAAAAATCATACGAGGTTAAACTTTTTGAAGAGTTGGTTATTTAACATCAACAAAGTTCATCGTCTTTTAAAGTATTTCTTATTCAAACAAAAACAGTTAACTGTCACGTAATGCCTTAATGTTCCTAATCTCATACTCCTTAACAAGTAAACCCAAAAGTTTAGTCTAAACCATAATGTTGCTTTGTGTCTATGAAGGTTGTGAGACATTACTTCAAAATTGGAATAAAATTGATAGATATCCATTAATTACGATGTTTGTACCTTAGGTCTAATAAAAAGAATATATCATTTTGGTTTTAAAAAACCAAAAAAAAATTGACTTGTAATGTGGTGATTTTTAGATTTTCACACGAACATACAAAATAAAAACATACAGTTACGGGCGTGCCAGGAAATTAAAGTGTTTCCAAACTGATACTATGCCAAAATCAAACTTCTTACTTAGACAAAATGAGTCATGTTAACAATTCCCAGAATCTAAGAAGATGATGTTGTAAAAATGTAAAGATTATAGGAACGAGAGCTGGAAAAAATGCGAAATTGCACTAAGATTTAATGAAATGAATAATGCCGAGAAATTGAAATAAACTTGGCTAGAACTTGAAAATATATTAAAGAATTGAAAGAACTTGACTAGGACCTGAAAATAGAGTATTGAAATTGTTGAAAGCTAATTGAAAATCTAAGAAAAGTTGAAGTAGATTGCCATTGCTAAATTGATTGATCGATTGATTGTTGTTAATTTGTTCATTCTTTGGTTCCTTGATTGGTCCCTCCTTTTATAGACATTCTTATATAACTACTCAAGTCTCCATTTTCTCCACTCTTCCACTTTCTCAAATAATTGTCCATGTCTGCATTAGAGAAGCTTGTTCCTCAAGTAATTATCCACATCTCCATTAAGGAGACTTGTTCCTCAAGGAAATTATCACGTTTGCATTATGGAGGCTTGTTCCTTAAGGAAACTCCACATCTACAAATAATTGTCCGCATTCTTTGTCACTTCTGATATTTGAGAAAAAGTCTTATTTAACTTCATAAAATTTTAAAAACTTTTAGAAATAGCCCTGGACTTTTATATGAGTTTACTCAAATGGATATGGGCTCATTTTATCTAGACTTTTACTCATGGGTTTAGGCTTAAGCCTAACCCAATACTAGGTCAGGCCAAATTTTAATTTGGGTGCAAACAATTTCCCCAGCATACATTGTGGCTTGAGAGCCATATTGTATGTATGAAAGCCCCGAAAAAATATTTTTCTTGGGCCTATATCTAACATGAAACCTAAAGTCCAACTCTCGCCCATGACGTGAGTTCAAAGCAAGAATCAATGTCGATCTGAACATATATGGTAACTGCTATCTAGAAGTTCTCTGACATCCAACAACTCATCTTTATTATCATCAAAGAATATTTACACAATAAAAGAGTAATCATTTGTTTTTTCCAAGAAACCTCCGTCGTCTATTTTCTTCCAAGAATTTTATTTATTTTCAAAACAACTCATCATTTGAAAAAGAACTTTACTGAAAATGGAACTCGCAATTCCTTCCTTCTTCATCTTCTTCCATCCGGCCAAGCAGCATCGGAAGTCGCAATAAATAATGCAGGTCTACCATCGTGAATCCATCCACGCTGATCATCACACCGCATCTATCATTAGTTTGGTCGCCACTTTTGCAATGATCATCACAGATATACCGCCTCCAATTGCTGATTCTACCAAAGATTGTCATCAACTCTCATACTCTAATGTCCATTATTAATTAATGCGCAGATCCAACATGAAGATCAGGGTTTGCATCTGACTATCCCCACCGCTTCTATCTGATAAACAACTTAATCGTACACTCTGCTGATCTTGTTACGCTCAATATTCTCTGTTTATATCATTAACTGGTTCTTATTTTTATTCTCTGTAGGTACCTCCATTGATGAAAAAGATAATAATTTTTATGATTTGGTCTTGTTACATATAATTTCTGAAGAGAATATTTAGTGAAATTTCCCTAATTTCCTTAAGTATAAAGAAACTTCTTTATTGTATCTTAAACCTTCTTCCAGAACTGTGTGATTTAAAATCATACGAATGTCCCCTTCCAAAAAATATTTTTATGTCGTTTGATTGTTTCGAAATTTTTCTTAAGTGTAGAACTCGAAATTTTTATGTCGTTTGACGCCCAAAAACCTGGGGTCCGTTTGACTCACCGTCAACTCCGCTTAATACAAGTGGAGGTCTGCCCGACGCCACTTACAAAAATCGCGTAGTCTCCTCAGACGAGCCACCACTACAAACCCGCATTTACCGTCCCAAATGGGCCCAATATATGCAATATATATCCAATACGGCCACTTGGGCCCATAAATGCATCAATGTACATGCTAACTATGAAACCAACTATATACCCATTAGAAGTTACAAGATAATATTTTACTCTTAAACAATACATATATTGGGAACGTAAAGAGTTCTAATACATGTACAACCACCAAAGCCACATCCCTAGCTTTCTTCACACAAATCTCTAGGACGAGCCGTCCCCTCGCACGCTTCCTGCACCTGTAAAATAAAGGGGGGATCCCATCGACCGGTGAGCTAAAGCTCGCAGGAGAATCGCCCTAAGCCGCCACTCACCACCTAAGCGTGAAGGCAATGTTCCAGTAAACACACATTCAAATGCATGATCCTACTTGAATGTCTATACGACTCAACCCGTATCCCAGCTCTCACCGACTCTCTCTCACACTCGCCTAAGCCTCGTATGGTAATTCATTGTTTTATTGCTAAGTAACCCTCCAATGAATATATATCAATTGGGCCATCCACGATTGATATATTTGTTTGTGGACTAATCACGAATATATATCAACTAGCCGCCCGACGGGGTTGATATATTATTTGTTTGTGGACTACCGATATTTAATGTTTTAATTACCGAACCATTTTCTAGACTTATCTCACGCACTAACTCCTATATTCCTAGGATGTTCCAAAGGCATATAATGCATGTATGTCGGCCTCCAATACGCCTAATCACACAAAAATATATCAACATGAAGACCTCGCATAAAAATTAAATCACACAAACATGTTATGTAATTATCATTTCAACATCAAAATTAGCTCACTTGGGCTAATGTTCAAACACGAGCAATTCGATTCGAATTACTTAACCAACATATAATTTCAAGAAAATACATTTTCGTGTCACTATTCCTAGGAACAGGAAACCCTAGGGTTTACGGTCCCAACATTCCACACTCACCTGGGCTTCACTTTAGAACCTCACAAGTAATCCACTGCCATTCCCTACCCAATGCATACTCAAACAAGCATCTAATACACAATTTAGACAAAATGCACTCAAACAACCCCTTTGAGCAGCCGGGAGCTTCACGGCTGCTCCATTTTTCTTCAAAAATTTATCAATTCTGGCCCCAAGTTTTACAACATCAAACTACTCACCCGCCCCATTCAACCGAAACATTAGTAAAAACATTTAAACGAAAGAAAAACTCAAGAGTGGTTTAAAATCCTACCCTCAAGGAGCTCAAGAACCCCTAAAATCCGGCACCCACGAAGCCTTCCGCGTAGCGCTTCTCCTTCGTCTCTGCTCGACCTGGCCTGATCTCCTGCAGATTTGCAGGCGACCCTCCTAAAAGCTCCCGCATCGCGCCACTGATCCCCAAATTGTTTCCCACGTTTTTGCTCGGCCAGCGAGACGGAAGACTATTTCAATTGCCTTATTCTCATTTAAAACAATTCCACACGCCATCTACGCCCTTCTTACCGTAATTGATATTCCAGACTACCTCTGGGCCGTCCATTTTCATCATTTCTTACTCATACCACTTGGCATGAAACATTGTTATATGTGACTTTCGTCACATCAAAATCGCTTTACTCAAGACCAAACACGATGCTTCTCAAAAACTGCCGATTCCAACCGCCTCGAAAATTACTAAATTTTACGTATAGCTAGATTTCACGACGATCTCCAACGGTGCAATCCGCTTCATCATCCGGTATATCTAGAGAATTAATTCGATTTTTAACCTAAATTACAATTTTCAGAATCGAAAATTACGATTTGCCCTTGCCTTAAATTGGAATTTCTCGGGTCTTACAGTTTACAAATTTCTTCTTTAAGGAGAATATTTTAGGTGAAATTTCCTGACTTTCCTCGATGCGAAAAATAGAAACTTTCTTTGATGCCATTCGAAACTTTCCGAACTGCAGATTTTCGAAAAACGATGTTGAATGCCCTCTCCAAAAAAAATATTTTTATGTCGTTTGATTGTTTCGAAATTTTTCTTAAGTGTAGAACTCGAAAATAATCTTGAATGCACTCTCAAAAAATTGTTCTGATTTCATTTTGCTATTTCGAAAGCTTTCCTAGGTGCAGACCTTGAACATAATCTTGAATACACTCTTGAAAAAATTCTTCTGATGCCATTTGGATTTTTTGAAAAAACATTTAAGTGCATATACCGAAAATTATCTTGAATGCACTTTCGAAAAAATTCTTCTAAAGTCGTTTGGCTATTTCTAAAACTTTATGAGTGTAGGTTTTGAAAATAATCTTGAATGTACTCTTGAAAAAAAATTTTCTTGATGTCGTTCGACTATTTCAAAAATTTTCTTTAGTGTAGAATTCGAAAATCATCTTGAATGTACTCTCAAAAAAATTTCTTTGAAGCCGCTCATTCATTTCAAAATTTTCAAAATGTGACTAAACACTTTTAGCATCCTCTTTGAAATGCTTTCGCCTAGGTTGGAATGACCTTTCACTCGAACTTTTTCTTCGCATTGTATGTCAGGTAATTGCCAAGTACTCACCATTCATCGGTGGAAAACAATGAAAAGGTAACTCTTGCTATCACAAATGTGACTTCTTGCCTATTCTAGTCTTGGAATGTTTTGGCTTATAAATAGATCTTATACATTTGTCATGATTATAAAGTTCCTTGGATTTGTTTCCTTAAGAATTTCTCATGTTGGTTCAATAGCTTCCAACCCGGTCCCATCTTCATCAAGGTAATCAAATCCTTTGCTTGTGCTCATTTTTCCTTGACTTGTGCTGACTCTAATATAATTTTTTGCTTTATAGTATTGTTTCTCTTCCTCCTTTGCTTAGGCCAGAACTTGCACATTCCCTTAGAGAAATGTCTTATTCTCCACCTAATTTCCCTTTTCCATTGAGATCACTAATCGAACTACTTCTTAGGAAGAAATTAAGATCTATGGTGAACCCAACCAAATCATGGCTAAGGGCTTCAGATGGATGGGTTGCATGGGTTGCTAGATTATCCATGTATTTTATGACATCGCATCTTGTGGATTGGTAGGCTATTAATTTTAAATAATTTTAAACACTCTGATGTGGATTGATGAGTGTGGTATTGAAACTTTGGTCCAAGAGTATTAACTCTTTCTTGCTCCCTTTTGACCATATTTCCATAACATTAAGGGATGTTACCATTCTTATAGGATTGCCCATTCAAGGTGTTAATGTGTTATGTCTGCTTGATATTCAAGATTCATCCTCAGCTCATCGAGGTTTCTCACCATCGCATTCTGCATCTCACACTATCCAAAAATGGCATGATGTCACCAGATTCCATCTACCAAGCCGAAAGACATGTCGAGTCTTCTGGAAGTGGGTTCTTATGTAGATATATATTTTCCCCGCATCCGAAAACCAACATGGAATACTTACCTGCAAAACACTTCGTCTAGTTAGCCGTACGCCTTGTGGCACTTACTATCGACCTAGTTTATCGAGCCACGAGTAAGTACATATCCGTTGTTTCACTATCAAGTTACGGGTGCCTTATGGTTTGTACAGATGTGGTTATTTGCATACTTTCCAAAGCTTTCGGATAGAGATCCTACCTCTTCTAAGACCTTGGGGCTCCATGTAGTGCATTCTCTATGCACCATGCCTTCTGATGATCTTATGTCCTTTTTCTTGAGTTTTGTGGATCGAGCACTGGTCCATTTGTTTTTGAAGTCTTATTTTTTACATATTCTAGCTTGGAATCAAAAATTTGGTTTCTTCTCAACCATATCTACATGATTTTGAGAGTCCTACATCCTCTGCTAGTACCACTTGTAGATAACTCATTTTAGAGGGTTGCTTTGCCTTTTCTTCTTCATTGTCTGCATCTCCCGCTAATCTACAACCATATCTCCCTTGTCTTTGGGCTCAACAATTTGGTTTTCAGCAGTTTATCCTAGTTTTACCTCCCTTGCCTTCTATCCAGCCAGATTTGGAGTTTGTGCATAAGTTAGTTACGCATCAAGCCCTTCTGCTCCCCATTAGATTTATCTCCTCGTCTAATAACACAATCCTTCCTCTCTTCGTGGAATTCCAGGGACTAATAAGTCTTCAATTTTGTCACACCAGTGTTAAAATATTTTACTGCATTTGTATTCATAAATTTACCTCATACTTATCCGATTTCCACTTTTCTCTATAGGATTGACTTCTCCTCCTAAAAGGCCTACCAAGCAGCTCAAGATGGCTGAGGCGAAAAACATAGCTTCCAATAGTTGACCTAAAAAATCCAAGTTCCTTGAAAATGTGACAACTCCTTCCAACCTACGGCGTTCTTCGAGCCGACAAATCCATCAATTTGAGTTCTCCAATACTGTCGATGATCCCATTGAGGTTGAAGAAATGGAAGATCCCTCTGATAGTATTAATGAGCAAGAGTCAGCCTTTGGAGAAGAGGCCTCAAGCGAGGAAGATTCCAAAGCTATTAGTAGTGCATCTGGTTCAAAGACAGAGACAGCATAAGAGTCTTTAGATGAAAGGGTCACCATCGTTGTAGAAGGCCAGTAGAGCATACTTCTAAGCCTACTCCCTCTCTTCCTTTGGTTTGTTCTTCATTTTTCTCTTTCTTTTGCATTTTACATTTTTCATTTTTCTAATCTCTTCTTTCCGCCTATATTTTTCATTTTCGTGTTTCACTCAAAGTCAACTTTTCAATTGGGGAAGGAGATAAACATGCCTTGGATTATTTTCTAGAACACTCACTCCTGCCCCTTAGTCCTCAATACGTCCTCCTAGTGACTCAAATGTGGTTGTTGCCACTCTATTGTAAGCCATTCTCTTGGCTTGGATCTACTTTCCTTATCCACCAAAGAATGCTTTCTATGTAGCTCTGGTGGCGTTAATACCAGCTTCCAAAGTGCCTCTCAATCAAAGGTATTCATCTCAAAAGCCTTAGTTCAAACTTTTTCTATTTTCCTACTTTAGATCATGCTCTAAAGTCCAACATGGAGATTTCCTCCAAATTGATGCTTTAAAAGGACAGAAGATAGAATTTGAGCAGGCCCATCTTGCCAAGAAATAAGCCACCCAACCATTGAGTGAGCTAAGCACTCGGTATGATGCTCACAAAGAACGTATCAAGGTATTGACTAAAGAACTAGAGATGGAAAAACTAAGCTAACCTTTTTGGTAGAGCAAGGTGAAGTCATAAAGGCTTAGAGGCTTGAGCATCAACAAAGAGTCAGTCCCTAGGGCCACCCTTAGCCTGCACGCAAAGAGGCGAGAGGATTCACTTCTTTAATTACGTAGAATCGACCATCTCAACACTCGCCTACTTACTAGGATTCTCTACCCTCTTTTGATTTCTCCATGATATGACTATTCATTAACTCTTATGAACAATCACAACCTGTAGTACTTTGACTCGAGAACTTTGTAGCCATTTGTTTGGCATTTTTCAATTGTAAAGCTTCATTTCTGCACATTCTTCTTTGTACTATCTTCTCTTGTGCTTTTGTACTCTATAGCCTATGATGACAAACTCACACTTTTGAGGCATATGATCTTTCCAACCCTGCCATGTGGCCACCGGCTTACCATTTTTTCTCGTAAGGAGGAGATTCGGGATGTATTCGAGATGTTGTCAAACTCATTAAGCACTTTATAGGAAATTCTATAGCCACATGACATTGCATTAGTAGGCCAAGGTGGCATTAGACCTACCTTTGGATGTTTGTTGATTCTTGTGGAATGATTGATTGTGGAAACTCATTGAACCCCCACACACGTACACTTGTAGCCATGACATTGCATTAATGGATCAAGGTGGCACTAGGCCTACCTTTGAATGTGTGTTGATGCTTATGGAATAATGATGAGATTCTCTGTTATTGAATTAAAAGTGGTCCTTGGACCTACTTTCTTTACTTGGGAAGATATATTGCATATATCTAGTACAACATAGGAGTAACTTGAATGCTTAAAAAACAGTGGCTACAAAAGCCTACCTTTTGATTATATTGAATAGGTACCTTGTTAGAAAACTTTGTATATTTGAGAAATAGTGGCTTTAAATGCCTACTTTTAATTTCCGAATTTGTTGGCGAAATTTGTATATTTGAAAAAAAAAAAAAGCCTACACATCTTGACTCGGAACATAGTATGAAACCATTTCCCCAACATTAAATGTAGTAGAGTCTGCCTAATTCTTTTGGAAAGTTCTACACTTTCCCACATGGTAGGGAAAGACTTCTTAAGGTATTTATCAATGATGAACCTCTTGTAGGCTTGCTAACCAATAGGCATTTCCAAGTAGTACTTGATGCACTTTGAAAGGTCCCTCCCAATTGGGAGACCATTTGCCCAATTCTTTGTCTTTGGAACCAATTGGTAGTATGATCTTCCAAACTAAGATCTCCTACTTCAAAGCTCTTTCTCTTGACTCTTGTTGTAGATTTGTGCTACTTTATTTTTTTGAATTAACATATAGTTGAAAGCTTGCATTCTTCTATTGTTTGCATATTCCAATTCCATCAACATGGCCTCACTATACTCTTGAGGAGTAAAACCATTTTTCTTGGAAACTCTTAGAGAAGGCATCACTACTTCCATTGAGAGTACTGCATCTTGTCCATAAGTCAGAGGGGAGTACTGCATCTTATCCATAAGTCAGAGAAAAATGACTTACCCCTATAGAACTCCTTTTAGAAGTCTTATAGGCCCACAATGTCTCTGATAAAATCTTGTGCATGTCTCTAAGATTCTCCTCCAACATTTTCTCCAAGATCCTTATCAACACTTTATTGGATGTCTCTACTTGTCCATTGGCTTGAGCATAGAAAGCAATTGATTGGATGAGTTGTATCCAATAATCTGCAGCAAAGTAATTCATCTCTTCCCTAATGAACATTGTTCCTTGATCAGTAATGATAGACTGGGGAATCCTAAACCTATAAATAATCTCGCTACGAACTAATCAGACTTTGTTCTGCTTTTTCAATGGTACCTTCTCCACCCACTTAGTGAAATAGTCTGTAGCAACTAGGATGAAGTTATGCCCTTTTAATGATGTTGGATGAATCTTCTCAATCAAGTCCATGGCCCATCCTCTGAACGGCCATGGCTTTACTATTGAATGCAATTCAACAACAGGGATCCTCTGTATGCTTCCATACTCTTGGCATTGTTGACAACCTTTAGAGTAGGTGATGTAGTCTTTTAGAATGGTCAACCAAAAATAGTTGTCTTATAATTAACCAACTCATCTTTACTCCAGATTGATAGGCTCCACAAACTCCTTCATGAAATTGCTTCATAACTTCCATGTTGTTTAGGAAAGACAAGCACTTGAGTAATATCTCGTCAAGTCCTTTTCTGCATATTTCTCCTTCTAGTAGAACATAATTTTGAGCTTGAGCCTTTGTTCTGTGGGGAACCTTCATGTTTAGATTATCTAAATATTTTTTAAACTCTATTCTTCAATCCCCAGCAATGTTTATGTCATTATTGAAGATGTCTAGGTTGATCCCCTTTTCAAAAATTAAAGGGTGATTCTTCTTCTCCATCATGATGAGTTTGTGGCTCAATTCTTCACCATTTTTACACCATAAGCTATTTGAGCAAGTTCATCAACCTCCCAGTTTGATTCCCTAAGCACATGTTCAAATTCCATATTATCAAAAGAGTCTAACAATTGAATGACAATAGTAAAAGAAGGTGCTAAAAGCAAATTGTTACATTTATTCTCCCCTATTAATTGCCAAAGTACCAATTGAGAATCTCCAATGACTCGAACATCTTTTACCTCAAGCTCAATCGCCAAAGCTTCATACTCGGCCTGATTGTTGGTGCATTCAAAGGCTAGTTTGAAAGACAAGTAGTCTTTACTCTCCTTGGGGAAATGATCACTATTCCTACACCTGTTGAATTCTCTGTGCTTGAACCATCAAATTAGAGGATCCAAGGTTCCTTTTCTACTCCATAAATTCCTAGCTCCACACTTTTCTCTGTCCCAATCTCTAAGGAAGGATGATCAGCTTGGAAATCTGCTAATGCTTGTCCCTTAACTAATTTTTGTGGAAAATAAATCAAGGTGAATTTTGACAAAGCAATGGACCATTGATCAATCATCCCTGTAATTACTGGACGATTAAGTATGTACTTCATAAGGCCAGTTTGAGAAACCACATAGACTCGAGACTTGATCAAATAATGTCTCAGTTTAGTATATGCAAAGTACAAGAGAAAAAATTATTTTTCAATTGGGGTATATCTTGTTTCTGTCTGATTTAAGACCCTACTTAAATAATATATAGCCTACTCATGGCCTTTAGAATTGTTTGATGCCAAAAGACAACCTATTGACTCATTTGCGACTGATAAATATAATTTAAGTGGGTGGCCTTGTATAGGAGGCATTAAAATATGAGGTTTAGAGAAGTACTCTTTGATCATGTCAGAGAATTCCTTGGTTTTACTTGCTAGGTTGGAGATAAATCTTCTTAAATAATTTACCTGAACCAAGAACTTTTGGAGTTCTTTCTTGTTTTATGGAGCTTTGGTTGAATTAATAGTTTTTGCTTTGTTCTTATTCACTTCTATCCCTCTTTGGTGAACTAGGAATCCAAGAAAATTCCCAACATGAACTCCAAATGCACATTTGAGTGGGTTAAGCTTCAATTGATGATGTCTCATCCTTTCAAAGATTTTCTTTAGATGATCCACATGTTCACTGGCTCTTCTAGATTTAACCACAATATCATCAATTTATACTTTCCATGTGGTGGCCTAGCATGTCATGGAAAATAACATTCATTGCCCTTTGGTAAGTTGCACTTGCATTTTTTAAACCAAAAGGCATGACCAACCATTCAAATGTCTCTATGGAGCCAGGCCATCTAAAGACGGTCTTAGGTATATCTTCTACTACTATTAAATCTAATTATAACCAAAGAAACCATCCATAAAGGACAACAATTCATCATTAGCAGTAAAGTCAACTAACATGTTTGCAATAGGCATCACATACATGTCCTTGAGAGTAGCGACATTTAAATCTCTGAAATCCACACATACTAGAAGTTTTCCATTTTTCTTCATTGGAGAACAATATTTGCTAACCACTGCACATACCTTGTAGGCCTAATGAATTTGGCCTTCATGAGTTTCTTAATTTCTTCCTTTATCTTCAGTTCTACTTCCTTTGACATCTTTCTAGGTGGTTGTTGGAAATGATGGAACTCGGGCCTGATGGGAAGGCAATGTTCCATGAGGCTCCTATCCAATCTTGGAATCTTGTCATAATTCCAAGCGAAGCAATCTTTGAATTCATGCAATAGTGAAATGATCTGTTCCTTCAAGTTAGAGGGTAGTAGAGAACTTATGTAAGTAATCTTTGGCTCTTCCACAATACTGAGGTTGACTTCTTCCATAAGATCATGCATTTGAGGCTTGTTGTCTTCCATTTTGGGAGGAGCTTGCTTCAAGTCTTTAATCTGAATTTCTTCATCCTCTTCATCTGATTCTCTTTCATAAATTATTTCAGCTCTATAAATGTCTTGGAAATGCTCTTTTACAATTTTTCAATAATTTGATGCATTTGCATTTTGAATGTCGAGGCTGCAGTGACCGCATTCTCTTCATGAGAATACTTAGTCATCGATCTCCTCGTTGATTGGCCCCTTTATCAACCTGAAAGGCACAATAGTAGTTGTCTTTAGAAGTTTAGTAGCTTGGTCTTTAATTTTATCAATATATCTTGACTCCATATACATTTCCCTTGGAGCCCCATCCTTTTTCTTACCTATGAATTTTATTGGACCAAACTCTTGGTCATAGTAACTGGCCTCAACAGAATCTAAAATTGCAATGAATGTTGTTTGTCTGCCCATACTACTTCTACTTCATCACCTTTCCAAAACAACAAAATTTGGTGAAGGGAGGATGGCACACACCAATTGGTATGAATCCAGACTCCTCCTAGCAAAGCATTGTAATTAATTGTAGAATTAATCACAAAAAAACAAAAAAAGTTGATAAGGAAGTCTTACTACCCACTAGGGATGACAACGGGGCGGGTTTGGGATAAGGCATCCCTATCCCATTCCCGTCCCAAATATTTGAAACGTTTCCCATACCCGTCCCAAACTCAGCGTAGATGTGATCAGATTCCCATTCCCCGTCTGGCAAATGTGACGCCTAAAACCGGTCTCGTCGACCAAATCAATAATCGCGAAATTGGCCAATTAGGTCATAAGACCTAGGTCTTGGTACCAAACGAAAGTACCACCATTCAGGCACTGCCACTGACACCACCTCGAAACGCCCCGCTTCGTCATTTCATGTGTCAAATTATTCCTAAACGTAGGAACCAATGCTCAAGCATTATACTACCGTCAGTCCATGCTCATTTCCATTGTGGAGAGGGTTTCCCTTGGTAACTTAGATTGCTATCCAATGAATGTGCGACCAGCAAAACTGGGGTTGTGATCGATTGATCGAGCAACCGGGACAATTTAACTATTTTAAAACAAGAAGGGCAAATTATGATCCTTAGGTTTCGCTCACCACGACTAGGTAACACCCAATTCTTTAGTTATACAATCTCATCTAGAGCCATCGATGAATGGTCTTCACTAAAGATATAACATTAAAAGCTTTATAAGACAAAGAACGATTGAGCGATAGCAAACACTTGTTCAGACGATTTGCTTGGACTTTAGTTTGCATTTCAGGACAAGCACAACGTGGTACCGAGAGTCTCTGCTCACGACGTTGTCAAGAAGATGTCAAATTAAGGTTTTATAAGAGTTTTCGCAAGTGTTTAGCATCGCATAAATCCCATTGGAAGCACAAAAGAGGGATTGAGGGTTGTTTTCACTAAGGAGGTGAGGTTCCACCGTTAAAACCCTATCATAGAGGTTTAGAACTCCATTAAAATCAGAGTCATTCATGATTACTAGAACACTAATCGTGAATGTGACTCGGGAAATAACACTTCAATTGCAAAGTTGGGATATCAAAAACACATAATCTCTTAAAGAATACCAAGTTATAGAAACCAACTCAAAGATTACAAGTGATTAAAACCTTAATCGAAGAAAACTGGGCACTTCTACTCTATGAACCCTAGAAAATTATGAGAAAACACCCCAAAAGTTCAAGACCAAATCCTAGAATCCGATCCCCCTAAACTCTGCCCTCAAGTGGGCTTAAATACAATCCTCATTAGTGATCTCAAAGTGGTGGTCGAAAGACGAGCGTGCCCTTGCACCAAGATTGAAATTATGCTCAAGTCCCGCAGAGATCGCATGTTGGTACTCTGGCATTTCAAGTAGGCGTGGTACCCACCAAAGTGCACCGGTACTACTAAACTCGGGGGGGTACCTAAGATTCACCATATTCGGGTACCGCATCACGCTCCGCAACTACTCCTCTTTATCGTAGAAAGACTACCTCGGGGCCTCGACAAATAATTATAATCGACAACGATGATCACATTTGTTCTCCTGAACCAAACCATACGAAATGTGCACCTGACTCGAAACCTACACACGCATAAAAATGCTAAAACAGTCAAAAGCAGCTATTCTACACAAAATGAGAGCAAAACATGAGCTGAGGGGGCTTAAAACCCTATATAAATGTCGCACTTTTATGTATCCAACACGTCCCTTTCAACCAGGACCATTCATCCATATTTACGTTGCAAATATGAGAATAATACACTAAAAAAATTCGTAAGAGCTCGGTCACAACCCTCTTACCATTATTACAATTCGACTATATTATCAATCCAAAAGAATTTTAATTATTAAATTTTTTATACAAAACACATAAGCAAAACTAGTTTCATCTAAGCACTTTTTTTACAAAATGATTTATCAAGGCCACATGTCGGCCCTCTTTGCAATCACAGCCTTGTTTAAGTGTCGTCCACTAGTGTATACCCTGCACCTGAAAGGGTTGTCCCATAAAGGGTGAGCCACGCCCAGTAGAGAATACCTCATACAAGGGCTATTCCCCACCTAAATGCACATGCAATGTTCACTCAACATTTCACATTCACATTCCAACAAGAACATGCCATTTCTATATGGAATCCTACATGTCATGCCATGAAATGAGATACAACCCATCATGTACCATGTGCCCGAGTCCTCATCGACTCCCTCACACAACGCCTAAGCCCATGTATGATAAATTGTCATTATGGATGACATCCAATGATCATTTTCAAAACAAATTCCCTTTGTTTATAAACCAAAAGCTTTTTGGATGATACATCACAATGATCATTTTATATTCAAAATCATGTGCCTCAGAGGTAGCGATTTTTGGTGTCCCACTAATGTGCTCGCAAACTCGTACACTTTTGCAGACATTTCACCACTGGAACTATGTCTCTGACCATAATCGACGCTTTTCACCGACGGGGGATCTATCCCTTCTTGTTGACACCGGCACATATTTTTACCATTTTATTCAATTTCAGGTAACTTTGTTGGACGTTGTCCCATTTAACAACCCACCTAAATCAAACACCAAAATGCAAAGTAGTGATTTACCAACCACGCACTCACACCCATTTAATGCTATGTCCCCGTGCATATGCAATGCAATATGTCATTGCATGTTATCTCATGTCACATGCATAATGAATGCTACATGGACAACACAATCCACACCACTTACCGATGTCATGGACAATCACATCACCTGCATATGACTTCCATACATCATTTCATTCATGTCAATATATCATATAAGCATATATCAACATTCACATTCAACATGTCATTCTATGATCAAGCAATGACACACACACAAGCAAGCCATGTAATGGCCATTTCACATAACAATTCATCATACATCAAAATGTTGGAGTACACATATTGACATCCAAACATGTCACTACATTGTCAAGTAGTGGCACACTCACAATCGAGCCATGTCATGGCCATTTACACATATAAACTCATCACATGTCAACATATTAAAGCACACACATTGACATCCAAACATGTCACTCTTAGTCAAGCAATGACACACTCAAACAAGTCACACAATGGCCCCCGAAGCAAGCCACAACAATCACAAACCGGGCCACCAGACCTACCTCAAACAGTCGCAAAACATAGCCCTTACGCTTAGGTGTAGCCTACCTCTCCTAGCTAAGTGGTTCACATCAAGTTCCCAGTTCACCTAGGAGTAATGCCCACGCCTAGGCGAACCCCTTCACCTAGGCGAGCCTTCCCTTTGCCTAGGCGAAGAACCAACCTTCCATAGGAAGATCTACACCTTCGCCAGTGATGAAACATTGGTTAACTCAAACCCCATTTTTCTTTCACCAAACAGTTCAAACAAACCTTATTTTCCTACTAAAGATGGAAAGTAAGTCAAGGTAGGAAGAATCTCCTTACCTTGGGAGCATGATACACGTAGAAACCTTCTTAAGCCTCGATATCTTGATTTCCCAAATCTCTCATCTTGGATCTTCAAATAAATCACACTTCCATGTACTCCATGCGCACTTCGTCAGATGCGATGAACTCTGCTCGCCCGACGAAAACCTATCAACTCCGTACCAGGAATCTAGAGAAAGCCTTGGCTCTCCTTTCTCCTCTCCTCTCTCTCAATCTAACCAGAAAATGGGCCCCTAAATTTAATTCTTCTTTGTCCCAACTTAAGTTTAAGTCGACGATGCCCACGCCGTACATGTCCACTGCTCGTCCGACTCGCCCGGCGTTTATTTAGCCTGCCTCCGTTCAAAGTTCAATTTATATCCCATGAACTTCACTCAATTCATTCCCAACTTCCGAGATTTTCGTAAGCAATCTCGTCCCTGGGAGTAACTAGACACCCATCACCCCGAAAAACGTGAAAATCCGACTGTCTTGGAATTTGACAATATTCATTTGGATATCTAGATTTCACAAGACGAATCCAATGGTGAGTTTCATTTTGTCACTCGATACCTAGAAAATTTCTAGATTTTCAACTTGTACTATTCTAGAAATTTATCGTTTTGCCATTTTTTAGAAAAATTCGATTTTTCTCGGGTTTTACAGCAAATCCTAGCTAAAATCCCATCCCCGATCCTTCCCGGACCCAATAAATTCAAACAAATGTGATAAAAATTGCATGATCAAGGAAACATATGGAATTCAAATCTTTGTTTAAACTATAAAGATTCCAAGATTATAGGGAAAAGAAAATTGTAGCCCTTTGATTCTAATCCAATTTCCAACATCAAAGATTTGCGAGGTTTATGAGAGACAATCCAAAACAATGAAATTTAAAAAAAAAAGTGCATTTGGAAGATTTGAATAATCTTTTTGTCCCAAATTTACTATAATGGAGTAAGAGAAAGAACCTTGTCCAATAATTTTAAGCTCCAAATATAGAGGCATCAGGGCATCAAGAATTTGAACTAGGGTCTTGCTCAAATTCAAAATATGTGGAAAATTCATCGTTTTCTGTGTTAACATTTTCTCTCTCCACGCCTAGTTTCCCTTACTCTATGGTCAACATAAACAACTCATCTTCCATTGCCTCAACGCAGTTGTCGCTCTCGTCGTAGACCTCTCCCATCATCAATAATGGTGGTAGAGTTTGAGTTCCTTAAAGACAAAAAAATCAAAACAAAGCATCATCAAAGTGAAAATGCATAACTCAAACAAACACCATAAAGAAAACAAAAGAAAACAAGAGAAAACACTAGATCTGTCCTAAAACAACAAATCCCAAACCTCATATTCTAATTACACACAAAGAGTGAAAAAAGGAACACCTCTTGTAGAAATCAAATGAACCATAGAGATGTCAAACAATCTGTCTAGGGCTTTGCTCTCTCTAGGCTGCTGGTAAAAATGAGGAGGAGAGATGGCGGTAGCTATAACCTTAGATAAGATCAGCGGAGGCACGTGTGATATGGAACCTAAAGAATAGAAAGAAAGGAATGGAAATGTATATTTATATATGAAGGTTATTTGTGTAATTTTAATGTCGGGGCGGGGTAGGGCGGGGCAAAATATTGAAAACCCCGATACCAACCTGAACTCGATCCAGGTTTTAGAATTTAATCTTAAGCATATCCCATACCCAATTAGCATTAACCCAAACCTGTATCAATAGGGGCGGGACAGGGCGGGTTACATGATAGACCCACGAAATTGTCATCCCTACTACCCACAATGATGTAAATAGGGAGTACACTTAGAGTCTTTGAGATTTCCCCAATGAAAGTTGACACAGACACTTCTGTTTCAATTAGATCACCAATGCCTCTCCCTAGTGCTTTCAACATTCTTAATGGCATCACATTGACTGTTGATCCATTATCAACCAACACCTTAGACATTGGTTGGCCATTAAAGTGTGCTCTCAAGTAGAGAGGTCTTATGTGCCTTGTAATTTCCTATAGCAGTTTTTCTAAACATCACCTTTCCGAGCCTGTTTCCTCTCAAGAGGAGTCAATGGAAGCTAATTCCTTCCAACCAAGTTTTTCATCCGTTGGAGAATGCTTTTCACCCTACTAGGCACTCTCCATCTCCTTTGATTTGAAGAAATCTGGCAAAGTTAAAGAAATGGTAGAACATTTCAAAAAAATAGGGATCGTACCTATCAGAATAGTTCTCAAATCTATTTCTTCGGTGGATCCGTAGTTATATTCATCATCTTTTGTAGCCTTCCTCCCGAATTTGGTTTTCTTTGGAGTAGCCATCACATCTTCTCTCATATTCTCTGTTTCTTTTGGCTTTCCTTGTGGCATTTCTTCAGGTAGTTGCCTTTTCTCCATAGCTTTTTGTCTCTACATCCTTTTCTTTTAAGTCCTGGTGAGCTTTTGAGAAAATTTCTTATGTTGCAGCACATGTCATTTTTGTCCAAATGATACAAGATGAGGGACTAAAACCTTGGAGGCATTTTCCCCATTGATAGATTGTTCATGCCTTTTTCCTCTTGAAAAGTATGTCTCTCTTTTAAAGAAACACAATTTCCCTTAAAGGATTTCTCCTTCTTGATTTCCTATCTTGAATGGTATGGATACCTTCCATTCTTTTCTTTTTCTCTAGCTGCAAACACTCTCCTTATTGCTGCCAAATCATCCATATAAACCAAACATTGCTTAGGAATCTATACTTTTCTTATCCTATAATTTGGAGAAAATCAGAATATTCGAAATATACCCTAGCGCTTTCTACTTGTTTAGGTATATTAAAAGCTAAAATGGAATTTTTCTAAATAAACGAGACCAATTAATAATAGCAAAGGGAAAATATGTAATTTACCAATTTGAGGATATGAGAGAGGCATAACCAATCAGATTATATGTAATTATGGGATTTGAGGAAAGATGAGGGTTAAATTAGAATATGACATAAATTGCTTTGCAAAAGAAAGGAGTTTAAGGACTAAAAGTAACAAGGAAACTTAAAACAAAATGGGTTTTTCTTGTCTCAAGCAAACACAGGCCTTAACAAAACATGGGATTTAAGACAATTTGGTCTCATTTAAGGACCAAACCGTATTGCAGAGGAGAGAAGAGAGAGAGAAGTACATAGAAAAGATGAAGAGGAAGATAAGAGAAGCAGTTAAGAGAAGCCAAGCTCAAAAAGGTATGGAACTAACCTTGCACACTCTAGTATGGATCTATATGGATTGTATGGAATTCTTAGAAAAGTTTATGAGTTCCAACCTAGGGTTTGTTAGATTTCATCCTAACCAAAGATGTAATGAAATTAAGTTTGGTAAAACTCTAAATGACACAAGAAAAGTATGGAATCCCCCTTTGAGGATGGATTCATGGGTTAATTGAGATAATTGAGTTAGGGTTTAGAATCAACCCTAACTAATCATCATATTTGGTTTGCATGGGTTATAACTCATTAGAATGGTTTGGGGCAATTCATGGAAGTATTTTTGGAAGTAAAGATAAGTATTGAAAGAGGAATTGAATAGAAAAGAGGTTACAAGAGGAATAGGAAATGGTTTTGATGTGTGTAGGAAGTATGGAGTTGATTGGGTAGCAAAAATATGGAAAATGGGAGAAAAACACACATTGGGGCATTTTCGTGATATGTACCGACACACTGAACATGTACCTACATGTCGGTCGTAACCGAACATGTACTCAAGACATAAAAACAACATGTACCAGAGCATGTCAAACATAAATGCACACTTCGCTTCTATTTTTGACCAGTTTTTGTATTTTGGCCATAACTTGCTCATTTCTTATCCGATTTGAGCGATTCAAGTGGATAATTAAAATAGACTTCAAGGAAAACCATACATACAGAAATAGGCATCGTCAAATTCTGACTCTAAGTGGCCCAAAAATTCACTCAAAGTGGGGTCATGTTCAAGCCAAATTCTGGTTTCAGTTTTGAACATAGAGTAGTCCCGGGTGTCTAGGTCATAACTCGAGTTTCGGTGCTCCGATTTGGGTGATTCCAGTTGGAATAGAACCCTTAGCACCTTAGCTTTAAGAAGGGCCATAGATAAAGTCAAATATGAAGTTAAGACCTCGGAAAAATGAGTAATACAAACTGTCCCTAGTGTAATTGTTAAATTGACTAGTTTTGCATGAAAATGCTTACAACTTTAGTTCGATGATCCGATTGGATTGATCTCCAATTCCTAAGAGTAGATTCATAGATAATAATATATGAATGAGGTGTGATTTCCCCATAGACATCATACCTTATATATATGAAGTGCTATATGTAATAGCTATGAAACAAGGAAATATAGAAAATGCAATATGCATAGATGTGTCCAAATACAATAATACACATAAACATTAAAAGAACCTAAAATATGAACATGAACATGAACATGAACATGAACATAAAAGTAAATGAAAGTATATGAAAAAGGACATGTATATGCAACGTAAATAATATGAATCTATGATAGACATACCGAAAGGAATAAGATGGAACATGCTAGGAACACATGATAGAAAGGCATAAATGATAAGAACGATAGAGAGAAGTAAAAGATGACAAAGAACAAGAATAAGTACATGTACATGAATGATAGGCATAGTAAAGACATGACAAAGTAAGTAATATGGAACAGTATATGAAATACAATATAAAGGCATCCGATTAAAGAGAAGCAATGTATAGGCGGTATATGAATATACGTATATGATATGAATATATGAATAAGTAAAAGCATACAGATAGAAATATACAAAGTACAAGAATAGCTAACCCCGATGTAAACGCATAAAGGATATGATGTATAAATAATATAAAGAGATATGAATATGTAAAGCTATATACGAATATAATGAATACAAGAAACAAGATACGCATTCACGATAGTACATAGATTTATATATAAAGATACGAAGACAAAACTAAAATGATATAAAAAGATATGAATATATGTCTTATAGAGAAATATGAGAACGTGAATATGAATCTACAGATATGAGAGCGAATACTGATTAAAGTAATGATAGTATATATTGGCGCAATTATAATAACAATATATTCCATGCTTATGAGATATGTACGTAAATGTAATAAAGCTTGATCATTCGCTGAGAACCTGTAGAGGGATAGATGTGCATGCCATGTGGAAGATACAGCCATTGGAAGATATACATGACAGATATCGAGGCCCCGTTTGGGTCGATGACATAGATCCCGTTTGATCAGTGGTCTCCGCAAGGGTCACCACACAGATGCAGATCATTGTCTCGGCATAAAGGATAGTACCTTCTGGGTACAGACATAGCATATGACATAGGTCACCGTCTCGCATACATGATATATTCGTATTATCAGATAGAGATCATCAGTTCGCATAAAGGATAGTGTCTTCTGGTACACCCGCTATTTCCCGAACTGGGCTTCTAAGGTATTTGCAGCATGAATATAAAAGAAAAAGAAAAGTATGATAAAGGTTGTATATAGCGCGGTACGATATGATATGATATGAGAAGCAATGGCCTTCGCTTATACATGAAAGTACGCATGGGCTGAAGAAGTATAGTATAAATTGATATGAAAATAAGTATATAAACACAAGAAAAGTACAAGATGAAAAATATATGTGGAAGTAAATTATGACAAGAGATGATGAAATGAAAGTATATGATAAAATATGGTACATGAAATCACATTGCTATCAATGACAACATGGACGAGATCCTCCGAACTGTCAGAATGTTAATTTATACGAGTGAAAACGCAAATGCAGTATCATGACAATACAAGATTGTATTAGAAAATATATGATAAAACAATATATAAGAAATGAATAGTATAACATAGGCGTATAGCCACTACATGAAAGGAGACATGATATAGGTACAGGATAAGAAATGGTATATGTAATAGTACATAGAATGCAATAAATCATAGAACTCAGAAAGATGAAAAAACATAGACTAGAGATATGATATAACTCGAAAAGAATAGGAACATTGAAAAGACATATGACAAGCGTGAAAGATGAACACATGATAAGTATAGGAATATGTAAAGTATAGAAATAGGAATACAGAAAAATTATAGATAAAGGATATGCTAAAGACATAGAACATGTAACAGAAAAAGATTGACATGCAATAGGAATATAAGATGGTAAGGAATTAAAGTTATAGAAATATGTATAGATAGATGATATGCATATGTATAAGTCATGATAACGCCATCGGTTGTCATTCATGCTTATGTTCCCACTAAGCTTTAATGTAATTCCCAAATTATACCCTAAATCTGGCTTATTAACATGTTTAGGGTATAATAAAAGTAATAGTATATTTGTCCTAATAAAATAAAGATAAAATAAAATAAGCAAGAACGCGAATTAATAAGGCAATAATTAAGGGTAAATTACTAAGTTAATAATTCAGACCTAAGGGTCATAATTTAATAAGTTCATATGCCAAAGTAGAAATATGGCTAAGTTAAATCAAGAGTACAGAGAGTTGAGGACCAAAGAGTAATAAAAGAAAGATATTAGAATGAAATAAGGATGAAAAATCAGGGAAGATGACAAGTGGCTTAAAGGAAAGAGGGAGGAAGTTTCCTCCTTTCGACTGGAAAGTGAAATAAAGGGATAAGAAAATAAACACTTCATTTTGGTCTCAGAGAAAGAGAAGAGAACAGAAAGGAAGAAGAAGAAGAAGATCATGTGTATGGATACATGTCTTCGGGTTGTATGGAATTTGAGATAGTTTCAGATGGAAACTACTGAGTACTGGAAGTTCAGCTTTGGTCTAGAAAGTTTAGATACATGGTTTAGAACCCTCTATCTTGTGTATACTTGGTTTGGCAACTCCTAAACCTATTTCAGGTAGTGGTTGGAGTTGAGAAGAGTTCTAAGACTCCTATAGTGTTTGGAAGGGTCTAGCTGGTGTTGGAACCCGTAAAATTCCTCTATTTTTGATCATACGCAGATCCGACCTTAGAACGCTGTTTCTCGGTCTGAAATAAAGGGAATTTGGTAGTAAGTCCTTCTAGTAAATTGTAGCCACATCAATGAAATTGATTTAGGCTTTTAATTCTCGATTGGACCTCAGAGACCAAGTTATGGTCTTTTTAATGTAGGTCACCAATAGATCCCATTGCTCATTCTTCCAAGAGTCAACTAGCCGGACCTTAGAATGGGTTTTTGAGTCAGAAATAAAGATAATTTGGTAGTGAGTTCTTCTGGTAAATTGTAGCCACATCACGAACTCGACAAGTTAGCTAATTTCAATTCGACCCCACCAAGTTATGGTCTTTTATCGAACAAATAAATGGGTGAGAGGTCGCCCATGTAGGTCGTCCAGAGTCAGCAGACCTCATGCAAACAGAGGTCACAGGGAGGTCAAGATACCTCACGCAGCAGGCGCCAAGATACCTCATGCAGCCCATGCAACAGAGATCACAGACCTCATGTACAGACGTCGCACCCTCATGCAACCGAGGCTCGCCAGACCTCATCCTCGTAGGAGGTAAGGCATCTCGCCCTCAGAGCTCACCGTCCCGCAGGAGCTCACTGGGCCCTCGTAGAGCTCGGGCCACCAGAGCTCAAACATCCAGCCAGTCACCGTCTAGTCGACTACGTATGACCTCCAATCCTAAGGTCATAACTTCTGGCCGAACTCCGATTCAGTGTTTCGACCATATGGAAATACCCATTGAGCCACAACCATCTGATACGCCCGGCGAAGACACACGTCGACCGGCGATGGGGACAGCCTGTCCAGTCAGGTCACCGGAAGGTCAGATTTGACTACATGACCTCCAACTCTAAGGTCATAACTCCTTCGGGTCCGAACCCGATCTGAAAGTGTTCTGGACCTCTATGGAAAGCCCATTGAGTCAAAAATCCATTGATATGCCTGAGGAGGATATTAGGTGTCAAACCAAGGTGTTAGACCGAGCTCACCAAGGTCAGGTCAGCTCGTCCAGTTCAGGATATGACTACGTATGACCTCCAATTTCGGAAGGTCATAACTTCTTCGTCCGAACTCGCTTAGGTGTTCTTGACCCTAAGAAAGCCCATTGAGTCAAGAATCTATTCATATGCCTGAGGAGGATAGTAGGTGTCAGACCAAGGTGTCAGACCTAGTTTACCAAGGTCAGGTCAGCTCGTCTGGGTATCCCTACGTATGACCTCCAACTTCGGAAGGTCATAACTCCTTCGTCCGAACTCCGATTCGGGTGTTCTTGGACTCTATGGAAAGCCCATTGAGTCAAGAATTCATCCATATACATCTTGATAAAATTGGAACTCATGCATATTATGAACGCCTATTATAAATTCATAAATAGCTCATAAGCATACATGGTAAGCATAGTTATTTATGCATATAATGAGATATAAAAAATGTAAAGATATGAATAACTGATTATATATATATATATATATATATATATCACGTATGATTACCGAAGGACAATAATTATTCAAAATATGAGATATGAATTTAACATAAAATACATATTGATTGTCTCGTTTAGAACTAGTGTAGGATAGATGGGCATGCCTATTAGGAAAACCAAGTCTCGCAGCGCATAAGTCTGATATCGAGGCCCCGTTGGTCGATGAGATAGATCCCGCTTGATCATGATGGCCCCGAAAGGGTCACAGCGCCTTCGGCCCTCATAGACCAACGTTCGCACAATGAGTACAAGGCCTTCGCCCTTATAGACCACCTGCTTCACACGTTGAGCATGTACTCTTCGAGTTCTTTATATCAGATTCACTTTTGGCTGGGCTTATGCATACGAAACATAAAAGAAATTGATGTATATGCAAACGAAATGTAGAGAATACATGACATGATATGAGAAGCATAGCAATCGCTTATGCGATGATACAGTATACGCTATAAGAACAATAAGTAAAGTACAAGATGACATGAAAAGTATATGAAGATGATAAGAAATGAAACTGTTATGAAAAAGTATATATATATGAGAAATGATAAGAATCTGTAAATGTTATATGTTATATGCATTTGTATAGAAGTATGGTGACCTCTACTGTAGGTCATCCATGTATTAATTCCCACTAAGCGCAGTTTAGCACTGGTGTTCAATCCGTAGGTACGTAAAAGGAAACCAGAGGACCTGCAAGTAATCCACATCACAAATAAAGGCCACACATCATCAGCGCCACCCAAGACCTTAAGCCTATTTTATATGAATTTTTGTAAACCAATGGGAATATCAGAAATGTCGAACACTTCCATATATGGAGCTCAGATATATATATTTTGTAATCCACGCATGTAATATAACATGTGTTAATTGTTTAACATTATATGAATGAACTAGCTAAAGTTTATACGTGAAGGAAAAATGAAAATGATCTCACTTGACACCCTATGCCGAGTCAGCGCCACACATAAAGCTTAGCACGGTGTTCAATCCGTAGGTACCGAAGAGGAGGTTAGAGGACGTGACATTCCACATCAAAGATACCCACAGCTCAGAGATAGTGCTCACCACGCCTGCAAGAATCTTTGATCTTTTGTAATAGAAAATGTACATGTATAAGTAAATGGGACTCTGGAAATGTGTATAGATTTTTATGGATACCACTCCGATGGTAGTTCTTTTGTATATATATATATAAATGATTTTAGGTTTTATAATGTAAATTGCTTGTATACCATGTACAAGTACAATTGAAGAACAAAGTCAATAAGAGTCCCAGATATAGTATAGGATAGTGATCGCGCCGACGAATCGGATCCGCCTAACCTGTCGACCGGATCCACAGCGCGGATACAAAATCTCATCCTTCTTTGCATTTAGCACTGCCCTCAAATCAGTAGAAGCTATGTTGACTAACACTACAAGAAAATCACTTTCCCCGACTGATATTTATTGTTGGGATAAACATTTAGCAATAGATATTTCTGATGCAAAGTACTTGGGAAAAGGTGTGTCGCCAAAAGTCTCCTAATGGAAATTTAGCGACTAACTATCCAACGAATTTGGATCGCCACTATTTCCAACGGATTTAATTAGTCGGAAATACAAATAATAAAATTCAATAAAAAAAAAATTTGAACCATTTTAGGATCTCGATTTTCTTATATTATTGGTGTTGTGATTTGCTTGACTTGGATTATACTTTATAACCTTAAGCATTTTCCCGTATTTTTCATACTTTTTATAATTATTAAATCTATGTTGTTCCTAGGAATCAAACTCATAACCTCAATGGTATAAGGAAGCAATTATGCCATTAGGCCAACTTTGTAATATTAATAAAAATATACAAATTTATTAAAGTAGTATTAAAGATGTTATATAATTTATTATATATATATATATATATATATATATATATATATATATATATATATATATATATATATATATATATATATATAATAAAATTTATTAATTTTAATTATTATAATATTTATGTAATTATTAAATATAAATAAATATAATTTTATGAATAAAATTATAAATATTTAAAATAAAATATATTTATACACTTATCATAACTTTTATATTTGATTAAAGTTTATTGAATTTCTATAATATTTACTTTTAAATACTCAAGTATTAAGATCTCAAAAAAAAAAAATAGATACTAGAAATTATGATTGGATGTCAAAAATTATATCATACATATTTCAAATTATAAAACAAAAAATCTCTGGAAAATATTAAGTATATTTTTTATATAAATTATCTATAATTTTATCAATAATTTGATGAGTATTAATTAATTTTCATTTATACCATTATGTTTTTAAATGAACAAGAAAAATAATAATAATAATAATAATAATAATAATAAGTTTTGCATAAATACATATGAAACAAAAAATAATAATTATGCTTTATCACTAGTTAAGATCATATTTATCAAAAAACTGAGATGAATATATTTTATATTTATATAACAAGAATAACTTTTACAACGATTTAAATACGTCGCAAAAATATTTTTGTCAACGGATATTTACTATTGTAATTATTGTCGACAAATGGTTATATATAAGCGATGAAAATTTTAATTTGCAAAGGAATAAGTGGGTCAGTAATTTGCGATGGTTAAAGTTCATCGCCAAAGTAAATGTAGGAGGTCAGTTTTATTCAATTTTAATGTAGTGTGAAGCCACTGGTGGAAATGGATCTTCATCAATCACCATGACCCCCTTTTTCTCAATGAACTTCAATATTTCCTTGTTGATCCTATCTTGGATAATATTTCTGAAATCAAACAAGATTTAGTGCTATGATTCCAAGAGTTATGACACTTTTCCCCTGAGTTCCTTTTTGTTAAGGAGTTGATGATTTTGGGGAAATGTGATGAATTTCTCCTTCTATAGGAAATAAAAAATTTCCTCAGTCTTTGCCACATCAAAAGAATATGTACTTATGTATTAGAGGTCTGCAACTTCTTCCATAAGCTAGGTGCTTTCTTCACCAGAATAGGACTAATGAATGAACCTCTACTTAGGAGATCTGCTATTGCTATTTCTTAAGAATTCACCTCCTAATAATAAGTTCCCATGGAGGTCTTTTTCTGTTGACTTTCCTCCTTGAGTAATTCTTCATACTCTGTTACCTTAACAGAAAACTCATAGAAGTCTATGAACTCCATCCCTTGAAATTTCTTCCTCAACTCTATACCAAGTCCCCTTTGGGCCATCTTCACATACTTTGTTTCTGGGAGATGAATTTTGCATCTATTCCTCATTATTTGGAAACGAGTAATGAATGACTTTACTGGTTCTCCACTCCTTAGGGTTACCCTTGATAATTCTGCTATGTAAATCTTAAGTTCAGCTCTGAAGAATTGTGTGTGGAATTGTCTCGCCATTTCCCGCCAACTCATAATATAATTCCTTGGCAATGTTGCATACCAAGTAAAAGCAGCTCATGTTAATGAGTTAGGAAATACCATGAGTTTGAAGTAGAGAATTCTTCATAAGCCACAATTCCTGACCGCACTATGAATCTAACCATATGCTCCAAGGTGGATCATTCATCTTCTTCGTAGAATAAAGAGAATGTGAATTCTATACCCTCAGTAAGGATTCTCATGCCTATTACCTCCTGCATGGCTTCAGAGGACCAAGCCACTAATCTGCCCAAGGCCTCGTCCAGGGCTCCCTTGCACTACCTCCTTACTGCCTCCAAGTCCGGTGGTGGAGTGGTTGTATTAAAAAGGGTAGGGAATTTGCTACCCTATTAGTACTCACCCCAAGGGTGGCTGGATAGTGCCCCATGCCCCAAAGAAAAAGTGGTTCATCAGAGGCTTCGTGTCAGAATCTGCTGGTGTTAGCAACAACCTTGAGGAGCCATTGTTCTAACTAGATTAGAACGTTCACCATTGACATTCGTCGAAGTTCCAGCTTCTCTTATATGGGGAGGAAGATAGCGCTTTTCAACCTGAATAGGTGAGCGGTGAGATTCACCTGCTTCCTTAGGGTGTTTCCCCTCTAGCCCATTTGATAGTTGCCTTGTAGGTCGAGAAGCAACTTCTTGTCTCTATTGTCCAACAATCTTTGAGATTACCTCTAAGATCTTCCCTTGCGACTGAGATTGTTATTCTCGCTCTTCCGCAACTGCCTTTGCCTACTCAATTGTTGTTTTGGCATGTTCGTATATCACTTAGCTCATCATAGCCTAGACTCGTGAACTAGAGCCTTCCGGCTCAGGCGCCATTCTTTTCCTCAAGACGCTGTAGTCACCAAGTTTTCGATCTTCGCCCTTCAATCAACGCCGAAATTTCTCAATAGCATTAGAGAATGAATAGGTACATCCACACACTTTATAGTCTACTCGATAACCGCCAAGTCCCATTTCTCCACTCTTCCACTTCCTTAAATAAATGCTCACGTCTGCATTAGAGAAGCTTGTTCCTCAAGTAATTATTCACGTCTCTATTAAGGAGGCTTGTTCCTCAAGGAAATTATCATGTTTGCATTATGTAGGCTTATTCCTCAAGGAAATTCCACATCTGCAAATAATTGTCCACGTTCTTTGTCACTTCTGATATTTGAGAAAAAGTGTCATTTGAATTCAGAAAAATTTTAAAAAATTTCATAAATGCCTTTTGAACTTTTATATGGGCTTAATCAAATGGATCTAGGCTCATTTTATATATACTTTTACTCATGGCCTTGGACTTAGGCCTAACCCAATACTGGGTCAGGCCAAATTTTAATTTGGGTGCAAACAATATGATTTCTCGATATTTTCTTTCCAACTAGGGATATACGTATAATGAGCAAAACTTAAGTTGCTTTCCAATTAGGGATATACGTATAATGAGCAAATCTTGAGTTGACATGAAGTAAAGAGCTTGGAAATGGTGTTAAGTAAAGCATGATAAATAAATAAATCAATCAATAAAATATAATCTCACATAAAAGAGAGAGAAATCAACAATTACATCGGTTTAGAAAGGAACTTTTAATTCTAATAAGAACTTGCTCTTGAGCATGCACCCAAAGTCTCATATTGCTTAAAAATATGTAGGATCATTAGTTAATAAGAATGGACAATATCCAATTGGCATGAGGCTTTTTGAGAGGAGCCCAAAAAACAAAATCATAAGGAGCCCAAAGTGGACAATATCATACTAATGTGGAAAGTGATAGGTCCAAAAGTTTCATAACAAGTGGTATCAGAGCCAAGGTTCATGCTAATTAATTGTGTGGGTATATGTCGAACAAAATGATGGTGAGCCCTTAGCATGTGGTAGTTCACATAAGACAATTGTTTGAACACATTGTTGAGCATAGGGAAGGCTCAACGATATTTTGGTTGAAGGAAGAATTGCTAGGTATGTAGTCAAAGTCCCACATTGGTGAAAAATAAGGAGGGATGGCAATATCCAATTAGTATGGGATATTATGAAAAATACTCTAATATTATTGAAAGGGTTGTGGTATATATATATACCAATACAAGGACAAAAATGTAATAGCATAAAGCCTAAATGTACTCTAATACGCCCCCTCAAGATGGTGTGCCAGAAATATCACTAATCTTGGTACACAAATCAAAAAATCGAGACCAAGATAAGGAGGTGAGGGCGTCAATAAGCTGGTGACCAACGGAGACATGAACAACACGCAACTCAGACGACTGAACCAAGTCATGAACAAAATGGTAATCAATTGCAAGATGCTTCATTCAAGAATGAAATACAGGGTTGCAAAAAGATAAGTGGCACTAAGGTTATCCGAGAACAAGGTGGGAGGTGACTGGACCAATGCAAGAAGTTCTGACAATAGTGATTTGACCCATTGTAGTTCGGCAAGGACAACCGTAATTACGCGATACTCAGCCTCAGTAGAAGAATGAGCAATAGTGCGTTGCTTTGTAGAACTCCAAGAAATTTGATTAGCACCTAGGAAAATGAGAAAAGCACCTATAGAGGTACGATTACCGGGGTTAACAGCCCAATCCACATCAGAGAAACCATGTAATGCTAGGGGAGTGTCTACAAGAAGCCAGTTACCAAAAGATTTCGTGCCATTGAGATAACGAAGCAGATGTTTAACCGCTCCCCAATGTTGTTTGGATGGCGTGTGCAGAAACTAGGAAAGTTTATTCACGACAAAGGAAATATCTAGTCTAGTCATCCGGAGATGTTGAAGAACACCAACCACTTGACGGTACATGGTTGCATTTACCGGTGCAGTATCATCGTGAGTAGTTAGAGAGGTACCTACAACAAGCGGTGTAGAGATAGGTTTGGAGTCTAGCATGTTATGTTTACTGAGAATATCAGTTACTTACTTTTGTTGAGACAGTAGAATACTCGTCCAAGTGGCTAAAACCTTAACTCCGTAGAAGAAATATAGCACCCCAAGATCCTTTATGGAGAATTTAGAGTCAAGTTGTCGAATAATAGTGTCTACAAGTGTGTGGTCATTATCTGTAATAATCAAATCATCAACATAAATCAGGAAATAAAAGAGCGCATTACCCTGTGAGTAGACAAAGAGAGACGAATCTGCCCGGGATGTGACAAATTTGAGAGAGACCAAGAAGGCACGGAGCTTCTGATACCAAGCTTAGGGAGCTTGTTTAAGCCCATAAATAGCCTTGGTTAAATGACAAACATGGTGACGATAATGAGCGTTTTGCATGCCTTGAGGCTATGCCATATAAACCTCCTCCTTAAGATGCATGTTCATAAAGGCGTTATTTACATCAAGTTGGTGAATTTCCCACTTACGATTGAGTGCAAGACTAAGCACAATACGAATGGTGATAGGATTTATCACGGGACTAAAGGTCTCATGAAAGTCAATACCCAGTTGTTGGTAAATGCCTTTAGCTACAAGGAGAGCTTTGTATCATGCAATAGAGCCATCCAAATTTCATTTGATGCGAAACACCCACTTGTTGCCCACTAGATTATGCCCCTATCTCGATGGAACGAGAGCTCAAGTGTCATTCCAAATAAGAGCATCATATTCTTCCTGCATTACCTAGACCCACTTAGGATCTTAGAGGGCTTGGCCTACAGTGAATGGTTCAATATCAACAGGAACTATGGTGGTGAGGCCATACTTCAGGTTGGGTTTGATGATGATATTTTTAGAGCGGGCTTGCGTGAGATGTAACACCCCGAAATATACCCTAACAGTTTCGGACTTGTTTAGGGTATATTAAAATCTAAATGGAATTGTTCGGAAATAAATAAGCAAGAACTTGGAATTAATACATTGATTAAGGAGTAAATTAATAATTTACCAATTAATAACTTGAGGTCGTAATTTAATAAGTTTATATCTTAAAAGTAGGATTTTGATAAATTAAATTGAGAATAAAAAAATGAAAGTAGGAGATAAAAGAGTAATAAAAGAAAGATATTAGAATAAAATAAGGAAAGAAAATTGTGGAAGAGACAAGTGGGCGAAGGAAAGGGAGAAGTTTCCTCCTTGGAAATTGAAATAAAAGGGATAAGATCGAATAAGGATAAGGCCAAAAATAAAGATACATTTTGGTGCTTGGGAGGGAGGAAAAAGCGAGAGCAAAAGCGAATTTAGAAGAAGAGAAAGAAAGAAGAAGAAAGAAAAGAAAGAAGATCCATGAGAAGTATGGAACTATGAATAGTGTATGGATACATGTCTTGGGTTGTATGGAACTACTAAATTTGAGTATGGAATTTGAGTATGAGTGTAAGGAACTAGGAATATTTATATGAAAACTATGGGTGTATGGAAAAGTATCGATGTTTGTACAATAGTATGGGTTTGTATAGTTTTGGGTATAGAAAGTATAGATACATGGTTTGGAAACCTCTATCTCGTGTATGGTTTGGGTTTGGAAACTCCCAACCTCATTTCTTGTTAGGGTTGAGTTGAGAAGAGCTCTAAGGCTCCTATAGGTGTATTTGGGAAGAGATACAGTTGCAATTAGAACCAAAGTAAATTTAAAGTATTTTTGATCCTATGTATTAGCCGGACCTTAGAACTTCTTTTTGGGTAAGAAATAAAGGGAATTTAGAAGTGAGTCCTCCTAGTAAATTGTAGCCACATCAATGAAATTGATGTTAGGCTTTTGAATTTCTCAATTTGGACCTCTGTAGACCAAGTTATGGTCCCTTTTAAGGTTAGCTGAGGTAGATACGGTCGGTCGATTACGTCGGTCGGGTCAACTAGACGGACCTTAGAATGGGTTTTTGGGTCATAAATAAAGAGAATTTGGTAGTAAGACCTTCTGGTAAATTGTATCCACATCAATGAACTTGATGTTAGGATTTTGAATTTTTCAATTCGGACCCCTGTAGACCAAGTTATGGTCTTTTTACTCTGAACAGTCAAATGGGTGAGAGGTCAGCCATAAGGAGTCGTTCGGCGAGGTCGGCCGGACCTCATGCGTGAGTCAGCGAGACCTCATGCGGCGAGAGGTCAGCGGCGAGACCTCATGCGATGGAGTCCAGCAGACCTCATGCAACGAAGGTCATCAGACTCATGCAATAGGAATCGGCGGACCTCGATCCTATGGGGTCGCGGGACCTCTCGTCTGTAGAGGTCAGCTCGTCCAGTTCAGGTCAGCCCGTCTGGGTTTGACTACGTATGACCTCCAACTTCGGAAGGTCATAACTCTTTCGTTCGAACTCCGATTTTGGTGTTCTTAGACTCTATGGAAAGCCCATTGAGTCAAGAATACATTCATATGTCTGAGGAGGATATTAGGTGTCAGACCAAGGTGTTAGACCGAGCTCACCGAGGTCAGGTCAGCTCGTCCAGTTCAGGATTTGGCTACGTATGACCTCCAACTTCGGAAGGTCATAACTCCTTCGTCCGAACTCCGTTTCGGGTGTTCTTGGACTCTATGGAAATCCCATTGAGTCAAGAATCCATTCATATTCCTGAGGGGATATTAGGTGTCAGACCGAGGTGTCAAACCGAGCGCACCGAGGTCAGGTCAGCTCGTCCAGTTCAGGTCAGCCCGTCTGGGTTTGACTACGTATGACCTCCAACTTCGGAAGGTCATAACTCTTTCGTTTGAACTTCGATTTGGGTGTTCTTGGACTCTATGGAATGCCCATTGAGTCAAGAATAAATTCATATGCCTGAGGAGGATATTAGGTGTCAGACCGAGGTGTTAGACCGAGCTCACCGAGAGTCGAGGTCGAAGCTCGTCGGTCGAGTTTGACTACATATGACCTCAACCGAGGTCATAACTCGCCGTCGAACCTACGTTTCGGGTGTTCTTGGACTCTATGGAAAGCCCATTGAGTCAAGAATACATTTATATGCCTGAGGATGATATTAGGTGTCAGACCGAGGTGTTAGACCGAGCTCACCGAGGTCAGGTCAGCTCGTCCAGTTCAGGATTTGACTACGTATGACCTCCAACTTCGGAAGGTCATAACTCCTTTGTCCGAACTCCGATTTGGGTGTTCTTGGACTCTATGGAAAGCCCATTGAGTCAAGAATACAGCCATACATAGTATGATAAAAGTGGAACTCATATTAGGTCCAGAAATATGGAAAAACAGTAAGCAGATATGATAATCATAGTATATCATGCATAATATAAGATAGGTACAAGTATAGATAGATAAAAGTACAAGTATGTGTATAAGTACCTCCGTATAGGTATAAGTTCTGTAACTCCTACGGGAGATGAGACCAGTCGATAAAGTACAAACAAAGCATTACAAAATTATAGAGTATATTGGTATATGTCATAAGATACTTGAGTAGAAATCTAATAAAGTACGTGAAGATATAAGTTAACAAGATAAAAGATGTTACTAGGAATGAGTACATGTACACGAATGATAGGCATAGAAGAATATAAGAATCAGTAAATGCATGCACGATAAAAATATAGGAATATATATGAGAATCGTAATATGAAGCTACAAATATGAGAATGAATACAGATTAAAGTAATGATAGTATATATTGCATAAGCCATCATGATAACAATAGTTATTCATGCTTATAAGATATGTACAGAAAATATAAATGACCTTAAATGAACCATGATATGATAATAAGTATAAGATTGCATATGTCTGTGTAAATTATATGTATGGAACATATATAAGCATGGGTATATGACAAGTATAGAATATGATAATAAGTATATGATACGTTATATGTATATGTACATGTGTAAAGTGAGATATGAGATATGAAAAATGCAAAGGTAAGAATAAATGATTGTACATATTGCATATGATACCGGATAACCATAATTATTTGGGAATATGAGATATGTACTGAACATAAAATACACATGGATTGTCTACTTAGAACCTGGTTGAGGGATAGATGGGCATGCCTATTAGGAAAAACAAATTACGCGACATACAAGTTCGATATCGAGGCCGTTTGGGTCGATGAGATGGGCCGTTTAGATCACAATGGCCCGGTCCTGCAGCGCCGCCGAGGACGCATAGATAGTCATTGTCTGCGTGTCGCAGCGCAACCGGGCCCTTATAGACCCTTTGTTTCGCACGGTGAGTACGGCGCGCCGGGCCTTATAGTTTCCTTTATCCCACTTCTAAGGTTTATGCAGGCATGAAGCATAAAACAAATGAAATTTAGTATGACATGTGAAAGATATGATATGATATGAAGCGTAGCCTGCTATGTGATGACAGTTACGAACATGAGATTATACGATCCGACATGATATATGAAAATGTATAAGAATGTAAAATGATCTGAAAAGTTAATATGAAAGAGAAAGTAATATGAAAAGTAAAACATGAAAACAATATATGAAAATAATACATTAAACAATACATGAATACAGTATATGAAATAAGTATATGAACACAGTACATGAACAGTACATGAACATAGAACATAACAAATGGTATAGTATATAACCATGAAAGTCATATATGATATGAATATATGATAGACATACCTAAATGAATAGATGGAACATGCTATGAACACATGATAGAAATGCATAAGTGCTAAGAACGATAGAGATAAGTAAAAGATGACAAAGCACAGGAATATAGTAAAAGTATAGATAGGAGATATGTCAAAGACAGAGAACATGTGATATCTGATAGGAGCGTAAAGATATTAAGTAATAAAAGTTATATGAATATGTATAGATATATGAAATGCATATGTATAAGCTTGTGACAGTCACCATTGGTGGTTGTCCATGCTTATATTCCCACTAAAGCGTAAAGCAACACGGGTGTTCAATCGGTGTGAGTGCAAGCGAGACGAGGATAGAAGACGGACATCGGCGTCGTGAGAAGCGAGCCCACGGCTCGAGAGATAGGTGCTCCTTCGCCTTTGCTTAGCGATCGATGTTTTTGTATTAGAAAAAAATTGTACACATGTAAGTAAATGGGACTCGGTATATGTGTATAGATTTTGATGGGCCAGCATTTCTGGTGGTAGTTAACTTTTGTAAATGAAAATGATTTTGTTTATTACGAAATTGTTTTGTATAACCAGATAAGTTCGACTACGAGAAGAGCAGGTCAATGAGTCGGTTATAGTCTCGCCGGACTAGGTTGGTCGACCGGTAGGGTCGGATCGGGAATGGGGGCGTGACATGAGATGTTTGTTTTGTGGGGGAAAGGATGGGCATGAGGGGGAAATGGTGGGAATGGGTAAGGGGTCGGGAGGATGATCAGGCAAGGTTTGGAAGGGTTTCGGACCTAACAATCCAGGATATGTAGAAGCATGCTTAAATGTTGTTTGCTGGGTCGATGATGCAGTTTGGGGGGAGTGTGATCGGGTTGCTAGTGATGAAGCAGCTCAAGTTAGGTAGGCGGTATGGACAGGTTGATAAGTGTATGATGGAGTATTGTTGGCGGGGTGGGGGTTGCAATTCGGGGGGAGTATGGGTGGGGTACTAGTGATGAACCCAGCAACTCGGATGAGGTCGGTCGTATAGGTAGGTGGATAGTTGGAGACGGCGCCGGAGAGTCGCACAAAGTGAACGATGAAGTGGGGAATATAAAGTTTTTGTCTATTACTGGTGTGTCGGAGGTAAAGGGAGACGCGAACGGGAAAACATTCTCCACAAACTCAACATGACGAGATATAAAGATTTTTTTGAGGTAGGGGTAACACGAAGAAAGGCACTTTGAGCGATGGAGTGCCCAAGAAAGACACATGGACTAGATTTTGAATCAAATTTGTGCGAAGAATAGGGACACAACCAAGGAAAACATAAACAACTGAAGACACGAAGTTTAGATAGGTCAGGAGCTTTGTTGAATAATTTTTCAAAAGATGAACCAAGGGAAAGACCAACTTTGGGCATTCTATTTATTAAATAGACAATTGTAGCAAATGCATACGGCCAGAAGGTGAGAGGGATGGACTCTTGATGCAGGATAGTGAGATCGATTTTGATAATATGTCGATGTCGGCATTCATAATACCCATTATGTTCAGGAGAGTGGGGAGGTGTAGTGAGATGGCTTATACCATGGGTCGCGAGAAAAGATCGAATGGCTAAAAATTCAACCCCATTATCTATGTAAAATGTTTTACTGGTGTTGTTGAAATAATTTTCAACAAGTTGCTTGAACGTGACAAAGGTGGAATGTGTTGGGTTTTTTAGGGAGGCATCTCATGCTAAAGCAGCGGAAACAACAAACAAATTCTTCAAAACTCACCCCAAAAGGATCCCTTGAGGCATCAAGCCAGCTCAAAACAAAGAAGGTGCGAGATTTCTACCTCACATCGGTGTAAAACCGATCTCAAAGGGTAATGCAGTAACGATCGAAGCAAATCACGTCCTTAGTTTTCGTCTAACAGTATCCACACGAATAGTGGAGTCGATAACCTCCAAGGCAATGGTCTCGGATGAAGCCTTGGTGCTAGCCAAGTCTAGATCCAAATAGGGAAGCCAAAAACCCGAGGATTTGACACTTAAATCTCATGAAGAGTGGGTTGTTCTTGAGAAATATGGGCTAAAAAGACTTCTAGGGTTAGAGTTTCTCCATAAGATTCTATTTATAAGAAAACTCTTGCCCTTGAAATGTCTAAAGTGCTCCTTTCTTTAAGAGATGATAAGCTTCAAGCATCTCTATGCTTTATGGCGTGTTCCCTCATGACCCTTAAGCCCATGAACAAGCCTAAGCCTACTTTATCTCTTAGTAAGGGATTTTGATCCCGAGATTCCACTAATCCCGTGACATTCCATTCCACATATTAACTTCCTTCATATTTGGATCACGTTCAAATCCATTTTATATCAGCTCCACATACTATAAGTGTGTGACCCATTAGGTTCCCGTTTATATTGGCCACTTGATTCAACTATTGAATCCAAACAAGTCATGAGTGGTATCTAGCAACACATAGTGACCCCCAATTGACCAGAGAGTCATTGATTTGACTGCTAAACCTTCCATAGACAATTACTGCACAATTCATCCTTTCACCAATCTATACCCCACTCAATTCAAAGCATGAACAAGGTGTAGCTCCCACTAGACTAGCTACACCACATCTAACCCGACTGATATTAGATCTTGTCCCCGGATTCATTACTCATCAGTTATGCTCCTAAAGACACTCTTCATGGCATTTCCACTCTAGCTAAAGATTCCCGAGTAATGATCCCGATAAGAGGCCATAGGTATACTCTTCCTTTATTGGGAGTGGTGAATCCCTTGTTGGCTACTCAATTACCTTCGACCACCTCAAGTTGTACCCCATCATCACCCTATGAGCGACATCTGAAAGGCAACAAGGAATGAAGTTAGAGAGTATAGAATCAACATCTAAGATATCCTTGAGTACTTCAAATCTAAGGATACTTGCACCATTGTTATGATGAGACAATCATCTACATATAATAGATAATTCATATGATTGTCTCATAGCAAGTCTTACGATGTGCCATTCTTCTTATGAAACATCAAGTATAATGACTCAATCAACTCATGATCACAGTTTATAAGATCCACCGCTTGATCCAATCAAGGAGTATGACATGTGCTAGTATGTCCAGACAAACAATGTATAGTCTCATCGATCCTATGACTAGGGATAATCTATACACTAACATAATTGCACATGATAAGAATCTTATCATCCATCATGATCTCATCATGATTTTCTTCATGTTATGTTATGTGTCATGGACTTCATTAATTAATATAAGAACATTATCAATTCATTTAATAAATGAACATCAATATAATGAAGATGTCTAAAATAGGAACATAAGACGTGCAATAAGTGCTAAAGGTGAGGTTGCCTTTAGAGCACACTTCTCTAACATAATGAACATCGGATTTCCGACGTAAGGGGTAAAGCCTAATATACTTTGTGTAATAGTCAACAAAAACACCATAATAGTTAAAACCATTTAAACATGAAACGGGTGAGGTCTAAACATCAAAAAAGATGATATCAAGGGGAGAGGAAGAAGTAATGCTTGATTTATCAAAAGGTAATTTGTCGCTTTTATTAATATTGCAGGAGGTACATGAAAATGAGCATAAATGTTCTTCGGGAAAAAATATGTAAAATACTAAGAAATTTGCAAAAAATACTTAAAGACGAATGACCAAGATGACTATGCCACATGAGATAGCGAAAAACGAAGATTAAACTAAAGAAGACAAAACGAAGGCGGAAGACTGAAGGGAAACTAACTTCGGCTAGTAATAGACACCATCTCTACACTCCATGCGAACTAAAGTGACCCTATGTGACGATCCTACATTTGAAAGAAAGAGTAAAAAAAAAAAAGACACTAATAGGGTTATCGGCACAAAGGATAGAGACTAAAATAAGGTTTTAAGACATTACTGGCACATGTAACCAAGGAAGTAAATATCGGTTTTATCAGCCAATATATCGTCGAAATATCGAATATCGACCAGTATTAATACAATTTTTCCAAACGAAAGTCGGTTGGCCAAAAAATTGAAAAAATCGTCGATATTTCGGAGGAATATCGGAAAATGTTGATATTTCGCCAAAATATCAAAAGTGTACCTCACATGCGCATGGGCTAGAATTTCTGGCAAAATATCGTCAAAATATCGGAGATATATCGATAAAATATCGGAAATATCAAAGATATATCGTCAAGATTTTCAAAATATCAATCCTGCCTTTGACTTCTTAACCATCAATCTGACTGCCCAAATCCGTTCATGTAACGTCCCAAAAATAGCCTTTTCGTTTTATTATTTCACTTTATAACATTTTCTACTATTATAAAAAAAATTTTATTCGATATTTTATTGGTTTTAAATGATAAAAATAGATGTTTTTAAAGTGAGAATTCGCATAGTGGATTAGTGCACCCCAAATTAAGCCCTAATAGTTTAATGATATGTTTAAGGTATAACACAAGTTAAAATAAAATCGGAATTAATACAAAAGTCAAGGTTAAATTGGTAAAATGTCAAAATGAGGACCCAAAGGTCATAAATGATGAAGAGTATATGCCAAAGTATAAATGTGATAATTTGTTATGCAAATGAAATAGAAATGAAGGGATTTAATGCAAAAATAAAAAAATAAAGTCAAAAATGGGAAGGCCAAACAAGGCCTTATACAAGATGAGAATAAGACCAAATTTGGTCTAGTGAAATGAGATAATTTCTCATTTTGGCAAAAGGGGAGCTAGGGCACGTTCTTAAGAGAGGGAGAGAAGCCATCTTTGGAGTCTACTTGTTCTTGAAGAGGAAGGAATAAAGAAAGCTAGAGGAGTGTTCAAAAAGATTAGGTATGGATACTTGTCTAAGTTTGGGTATGGATTCACCCATTTGCTTGTTAGGAACCCTCCTAACTCCCTCTTTGATTGTGTTTGGATTGGTAAAACCATAATTTAGTATATATATGTTTGAGTTAGAGTTCAAGTAGCCTTTTTGCTTTGATTAGGATTGGTTTTAAGGAATTTTTGTATAAAGGAAATGTTAGGGTTTTAGGGGAGATGCTATCAAAATTTTCTCAAACCCATTTTTTGTTTTGGTCATTACTCATCCAAATTGAGTTATTCAAATTTCTAGGTAAACTAAACTTCTAGGATAACAAATTTTCTTGAAATAAGTGTATTCAAATTTGGACCCCATTGGACCGAAATTCGTCGAGTGAAATACATTTCGAGGCAAATCTGGTTACATTTTGTTAGTTTTGGTGTTTAGGCCATAAGTTGAGTTTCACTCATCCAAATTTAGTGATTCAAATTTCCGGGTAAACTAGACTTCTAGAAGAACAAATTTTCTTGAAATAAGTGTATTCAAATTTAGACCCTATTGTACTCAGAAATTCGTCTAAAGGGAGCTCTGTTTGTAGGAAATTTCTTATTCTGTTTTGAAAATAGAGTAGTCCCGGTTTTTTAGGACATATCTTGAGTTTCGTTGCTCCGAATTGGATAATTCCAATTTCTACTGAAAAATAGACTCATAGAACTATCATTTTCTTGAAGGAAGTTTGGGAAAAATATAGCTCATTTGTTCCGAGAAAATTTTACGAATTAAGGTGTATTTTGAAATTGAAATCCAACCTAACCAAAAGCCCTTCTTAGCATGCATGACTGATTTTTCTTTGTTTGTTTTTCTGATTGTGGCGTATTTGTTATGGATTAGGGGCTGGTGATGATAAAACCTGAGCTAAGATTGGGATACAAGGAATATGAGTCAAGAATCGACAATATTTTTGGTTTGTTCTTCATACTTCTCTTCTTGTTTCAAGTTTTGTGTTTGTTTGTCAAACAAATATGGAATGTTTGTTATGAAATCTGCGTTTTTGGTTTGAACCATTTAAATCTGAAATGTTTGACAAACATCTGCATATATTAACTACAATTTTGAATATAAATGAATTTGTTTGAGTGTTGGTTAATTGATTTATAAATGAACTATGTAGTGACAAACATGAATGGGATTCAACGTAATGGCCTGCGCGAATCGGAACAGGAATGTGTATTATGGAAATGTAGAGAAAATGGTTTTGTAAATGACCAGAAAATTATTAATGTCCTTAAGAGAATCATTGCTTGAGTCATGTTCAAGTTAGGAATGGAGTGGTATACTTGATAAAGATTCGATGTAGCGATCTTGCCAAGTGATTTATAGTGGCATCTGGAGTCCGCTAGTCAGACGATTATCGGTAGTGTACACAAAATGCAAATGTAAAATAATCGGTTCGTAGCCAGTGGGACAATACTGAGTTATTGAAATGTTTTCTTAGGCTGCTGACCCAGTGGAACCATCTTGGGTGATTCCGTTATCCTACGCACCGAAAGTTTCGGTTAGATTCATTTAAGGGACAAATGATTAATAATTATGTGGATTGTGTGAATTGAGTTGTAACAAGAATAATAACACATGGGAGCATGAAAGATGAGAATTATTGTATTTCTATATTTAAGACAAAATGAAAGTATGTTAAACTACTATAAAATGGTATATTTATAAATATTGCATGGATCACATGAGTAGTATGTTGAAAGGTTGTTTGGAAAATATGTTGAATGTTTTTTAGATGATTGAGTGATGCATATAGCAAAAGTTAATCATTATGCATATAGATATGGTATAATTGTTTGAAATGAGAATAAAAATGCAAAGAACCACTAAACATAAAAATGTTTAGCGCATTGGCTTTCCACGCGCAGGTACTGAGTAGATAGTGGTAGGATCGAAGATCGCAGAGGCTAGAGTCATTGTCAAATCGTGCGGACTATAAGTATACGCTTCATCTCATGCATACACTTCATTCCATGATATCATGTGACTACTTTATATTGAAATCAAAAGATGTAAAGATCTTCATAAGAAGATTATATTTTTAATTATTTTTTATCATGAAATGTACTTTACATTGTAGTTTTCAAAAAAGATAAAGGTGAAATAAGACAAATATTTTTGTAAATAATTTGAAAATGGCATGGAAATGTCGTTTTGTATAAAAATATTAATAACTTAAGTATAATTATGAATTTCCCAGAAAAGATATAATGTATACTTCTTATATTAATGAATCATAGAATAAGTAGTGATATCATATTCACATATATAAATATAGATTAAATGGATGTTAATATCCTATCAATGAGTATGAAATATGTTTTGAGATAAATGGATTTAGTAGTCAGCATCTCAGTGCAGTCCAATGGTCGGTCGGTCGGTCGGTCGAGGGAAGCGGCGAGTTCCTACTTTGATCGAATGTCGATTTCATGTAAACTTTTACAAGCATTAAAAATTTATATTTTGAATTCAACGGTTGATTGTAAATTTGAAGTTTGATCTAACGGATTAGATTTATTTCCAACGAATATATGATGATCCAACGATCAAATTTGAACAAAAATCAAATCCAACAGTTAGAATTAAATCACAATGGTTTTTTGACAATCCAATTGCTATTTTGACTCCAAAAAATTCTATAAATACCCCTAAAATCATAGAATTTCTTTACAAACTCATTCATCTACATCCAAGCTCCATTTGACTTTCAAATTATTTTTTCTTTGTGATTTATCTCAATATTTTGAAGATCTTGGTTTTAAATTTTGTCTTCAACAAGATAGGATCTCTTCATCAAATAATGTAATGGAGCCACATCGATCTTCATTTTGGTTTTAAAAGACTATTGTAATGTAATTTATCGATAAATTATAATGAATATCGTCTTCAACCAATGTATATTTGATTATTTATGTCTTTTTATAGTTTAACAAAGTATTTCCATGAATTTCAAAGTATTTTTGTTAATTTTAAAATTTTCTAGATATTTTATCGATATATCTATAAAATCCAATCTGAATAATAAAGTTGATTATCGATATTTTGATCCTTGCATGTAACACATCGGGAAATAATAATGGTGTAGGTAGAGAGGTAAGGGTGAAAGAACCAATGTTAGAAATAGATAAACATATACCATCACCAATAATAACATTGTTAGAGGCGGTGTACGGCTCATGAAAGGCCAAGGTAGCAATATCCGTGGTCACATGGTGAGAGGCGCCTGAATCAACCACTCAATCCTTACCAGTATTAGAGTAATGTACGATAGTGTGGGTATATGGTGCAGTAGAGGTCAGGTGCGGAGCACGAGGAGGGGCGGGTGGAAAAGATGCAAGCACCGAGGTAGATAGATAACTGCACTGGCAAGTAGAGTGCTCGGTTATACCACAAATTTAACAACGGCCAAGGTAGCAACTATTGCCGAACTGGGTGAGTGAAGTTGGAGGCTGCGGGGACCATGGAGGAGTAGTTGGTCGATATTGTGAGGGGTTGGCGGGCGATGTCCACAACTGTTGAGACCAGTTATGGTTCCATCTGCCACAGTTGTTCGACTAGCGATTTGACAAAGGGCCAGTCGACACAACCAAGGCAGTGACCGAAATGGATGCGGGTAGTGGAGAAGGAACCAAAATCTTCATTTGGGCCTCGTAACTAAGTAGTTGCTCAAACAATTCCTTAAAAGTAATTGGAGTTTCCCACTCCTGTAGGGCATGGGATATGTTTGAGTAGGTCGGACCTAGTTCGTTCAAGACACGAATGAGCTCATTGAAGTCAATAAAGACACTCATAAGAGTAAGAGAGTCAATATTACATTTGACATCTTGCATATAGTCGGTAATAGTCTGGTTACCTTACTAGGGACTAGTGAGGTTCTAACGATGGGTCATGATCCATCCGCGCGAAAGAAAGGCATACGTCTTTTCAATAGTAGTCCATGCAGCATAAGACATAGTGGAGGTAGAGATAAATTGCACAAGGGTGGCAAATATGGACCCAACAATTGCATTGAGAAGCAATTGGTCTTGTCGGAGTCAAAGAATACTGTCCGGATTTGGGGAAGATGAGGAAGCACCGAGTAGGGTTATCATTATTGGAGGACACGGCTTTGAGCCATCAACAAAACCAAGTAAATCATACCCCAGTAAGAAAGACGTGAATTAGAGCCACCACATGGAATAGTTCGTAATAGTGAGTTTCAATGGTGCTTGAGCACTGATATTAACAACAATTAAATTCTAAGAAGTACTGATCCCGTTCAAGACGATTGAACGACAAGGAGGCATGACGACGACGATGAGAGAAGAATCTTCGGCCATGTAGAAGAATGACGACCGTGTGAGAAGAAGATAAGCGGTGATTGTCTTTGGTCATAATTCAATGGTGAGGGCGATGGATCACAACTATGTGTGATGGGTGGCGGCTAAGGTTAGATTATTCTTTGTTGTTAAGTTAGGAGCTTTGTTATCATATTTGAAAGAGGCTCTAATATAATTGAAAGGATTGTGATATATATATATACTATAATATGGGGGCCCTAGGACAGTCCAAAAACAAAATCTCAGGCACAAATATGGATAGCAACGGCGGGCGTTCGGGACGGATTATTCCTATCCCGTTCCCGTTCCGGATTTTTCTACCATATCCCATACTTGGTATGAACCCGTGACAGGTTAGCGTCTTTTTCCCATACCCGCTAAGCAGGAGAAATCCAATACCCGTTCCCTCCCCGCCCTGTCCCATTAATCAACCTTATCAAACATCCAGAAATACAAAATAATACGTGGAACACAAAAAACCCAACATCTACATAACCAAATTATTTTAGAAAAACGAATACAATGTTTTCTCATTTACCAAACACTACCAGTCAGAGGTTTAGAAACACTTTGCGGTCAATGTGGGACTTGAGACACTGACCGGCAGTCACAAGACTTCAGAAAAATTTGCCAAACACTGCTAACTCGTAGATCTGCAGAAATGAATACAATATTTTCTCGTTTACCAAACATTGCTGACTCATAGCTCTGCAAAAAAATTTGCCTCTTCTTCGATCTATCCTGCATTTAACTCGCCTCAAAAATGTTCTCAATCTCCTATTTTCTTTTATACCAGTCTCAGAAAAAGAATTGAAGAAGAAGAAGAGAATTTGTGCCTTAAGCTCCGCCTCAATCAACATTACCAGTAGAAGCAGAAGAAGATGATGTTGAACCCTAAGATGACCCCATCCCCATCAGGGAGAATAAGATGAAGAGGAGTTAAGCTGCGATTGAACCCGTTAGAAGAAGGAGAATAGGAGGAGGCGGCAGCTATTGTTTTTAGGGTTTGCTAAAATGGGGGTTTAAAAAACATGTCTTGTTTTTTGGGTATTATATGAACATTGAGGGCAATTTCTTATCGAGGCGGAGCGGGGCGAGTTGGGGGGAAAACCCGTCTAAGCCCCGAACCCGATTCGGGTTTTTAACGAAAACTCCAAACCCGATTACGAAGTTCTTAAATCTATCCTAATAGGGGCGGAGCGGGTGGATTAATTGGGTTCGATGCAATTCCATCCCTAGTCACAAAGTTGATAATATAACATAAGTAGGTCCAAGTTTCCCAACATTGACTTCGTATTAAATTGAAAAAAATATTAAACACGTACAATATTTAATATATATATATATATATATATATATATATATATATATATATATATATAATAAAAAACCTTTGACACTTTCAATTGAATAGTAAATGAGCGAAAAGATGAGCCTTAGTCACGTCCCAGGCGGTAATATGGGTTAAGTTCGATAGATCAGCCTATTTTAGTTTGAATTTTTGAAATGTTGGGTTGTAAAATTTAAGGCATGAAATAAAGCAGATTCGATTTGGTTTAACTTGGATTTTGGGACCGAAATAAACTGTGTGGGTTTGCAGGGTTACCTCGATTAGTCCAAAATTTTTATTTTTTATTTTTTAAGCAACTAGCTTAGTAATTAGATTTTTAAGGATTTACTTATAAATTTTGATATTTTTGCTTTCTCTTTTGTAACATAGAGGTTTTAAAAATAATAATTATTATTATAATATATGATTAATATATTAAACTGTGTTATTTTAACTATTTTATTTTGTTTAAAATATATCTTTTAATATAATTTATATAATAATTTAATATTTAAAATCTTTCATGAAAATTCTGGAATGTATTTGAATTAAGTAAATTACACAATTTTAATATTGAATTTTTATCTAATTAATCTATATTAAATATTTATAATTTCATTTTTTATTTATCATTAAATTCGAATTTAATAATAAATTACAATTATATTTTAAATAATTTTATTACTTAAACTAGTGTTAATAACAAAATAATTTTATTTTTAAAATTATTCACAAATTTCTTTCCTAATATCTTATAACAAAATGAATTTTCAAATAAATAGGATATTTCATTATTATACGGTTGAGATGCATTTTTGGAAAAAATATTTTTTTATTCCAAATATAAATAAAATTAATATTGTTAACATTCCAAATTAATTAATAGATGATGATAACTCAACCATCAGGATGTATATATTTCTAATGTGTAATCACATGTTATTGTTGTATAAATTAAGGATGAGGATGAAGATTAGAGGCTTATGATGTTTCATTTGATACTTTAGAGTTGTTTGTTTAGATATATTATTAAGTTCTTATTTTATTGTTTTTATATTATTTAACTAATTAGTTTGATATTTTGATTATAATAGTGTTATAACATTATTTATTTATTTAAGTTTGTTTATTATTATTATATTGTTTAGGCTACCGATGGCTTTATATATTGGTATTATTGTATATATTTATATATTATTTATTTTCGTTTTGAAGAATGATACGTTTGTAAAATTAATTTTTAACGTTTTTAAGGTTTTGGCGCATTTTGACGTAACCTTTATGGGTTAGGATGACCTACGAAAACTGAGTCCCGAATAAAAATCGACAAGATTACTCAACCCTTTTTCGTTTCTCGGTCTAAATGGGATCTCAACCTCAAAATATTGTACTGATCCATTTATCGACTCTTATTTCTAATTGAATCCTTGTAATTAATAGATGTAAAAAAAAAAAAAATTGTTATAATAAAAATAAAACAAAGTAAAAATAATTAGATGAATGTTTGCAGATCATAGTATGATATATCATGATGAGTAGGGGACATGACATGGGGGTATGAGTGAGTCATGAGTTGGCATCAACAACAGCCAGAATCTCAGATCGGGGAGGTGGGAGTGTGGTCCCCACCAGACCACCGCTGTGACGAGAAAACTTCAAAAATATCGTATCGTCCGAAACGAAACATTCGTCGCCATTCCCGAAACATCCTTAGGAGGCGGAGGCTCTGATATCCATCCTGCGACCCATGTGTCGTTTTCAAAAAAAGCTGCATTTCTTTCTGGTTCCTGGAATCTCTTTTGGGTCCCACCTTCCTTCCAATCATTTTTTGACACGTGTCTCTCCCTCTCTCTGTACTCTACATGCCGAGGTCAAAATTTTTGCACACCCTTTATTATTTTTTTTAATTGACCTGACCAATCAACTCTAACCTCCCTGCTTCCTCCTTGGGGATGTAAATAAATTTGGCAATTTGCAGTTTCTTGAATAATTGGGGTGGGTTGTGAAAAAAAATTCAAAAAAGGGTCAATATTCCATGCCTTTTCCATCTTCAAGCTTGTTTTCTAGTGTCTAACAACCTTTTACTCTTCTTGTTGACACTTAAAACAATTTTTTGATCCAAATGTGAGCAAGAGAGTGCAAATATATATCAAGCTTGAAACTATGCAAAATCAACTAATCCGACAGTTCTAAATCCATTTAAATCAACATAAGATCGCGACATTTAAAATTTTTAAATTTTAAAAAATCACAAGTAATATCGAGATTGTTTTTAAATGTGAGATAACATGTACAGACATAATGTAAAACGCGAACAAAGATTTGAAGGGCAGTACCATTTCGGGTAAGAAGATTTCAAGAGTTACATAGATAATCAAGAAGAAAGGATAAGGCATACCATAAATATTCATAAAAAGGAATCAAAGCATCGAATAATCGCTTCTAACTTTTTAAACTGGGGTTAATTTGCACTTTAAAACTCAAATCGAGTAAGAGCATTTTAGCATTTCTACAAATTCAACAGATTCATTTTCTAGATTTTTAACTTAGTTCTATATGTTTTTCTTTCCAAGCATTTTGTTACTTCAAAGCTTTCTTACTTTAATATTTGATTTTTAGTCTAATTCTATTATAAAATCTGCTATCTTTTAAACTAATTTGTTAAGTTTACTCTTAGCTTTCAATTCAGTCTATATAGTCTAATTTTCAATGATTTTTTCGCTTAGAATCGAGGGAACTAGAGGATTCATTTTTCATTTGAGTAAAAGTTAGATTTGAAATACAATAATTTCTTGAAACACTCATACATTCGTCAATTTCCGTGTTGTTATAAGTTCTTATGAATTCCATTAGAAAAGCCATCAAACACTATTGTAAAATAAAATCAACCCTAATAGTAAAAGGAGTGTTAATGCATTTTTCATTTTTTTTTTAATATTAACAACAATTTTTTAAAAAATTCTTAGAGACTAATTCAAAAGTTGCTCCATTTTTAGTAGCGCAACCAACAATATAGAGTGAAGAGAAAGTCACGTTATAATATCCAACTATGCCCTAATATAAAATCATGTTGGTCGATTAAGACATAAACACAAAGGGCATGAAAGTCTAAAAGTGTATAAAAAGTAAGAAATCACTTGTCAAGTCCATTAGCCCAAAAATGGATAAGTACTTTAAGATAGTTTAGAATAATTATCTATTAAGAATGCTTATGTAAAGGGGCAAACAGCTTATTTCATAAAGAATTTATGAAATCATCACCATAAAGAATTTATGAAATCATCACAATTAAGTTTAAAGACATTTATTTTGATGTGACAAAAAAGTCTATCTCCTTACCCTACACCCCACCCAAATAACCCTCAACCCTAGCTTATAAAAATAAGTTATGATTCATATAAATTCATTTTAGTTTTTTTTAATAAGTTTAATGAAGAAGTTTATCAAAAAAATCTTATAATAGCTTATACAAAAGCCTAAAAATTGGTTATCTTAATGAAAAAACTATATTTATGACAAATTATGTAAAAATAAAATAAAAAACAATTTTGAAAAATTAAAAAAAGAAATTCTAAAAAAATTATGTGAAAAAATAGATAAAAATTTGTAAACTTATAAAAACAGGGAAAATAAGGAAAATAGAAAATAAATTTTTAAAATTGGTAAAATAGGAAAAAAATTATGAAAGTAGAAAACAAATTCCAAAAATTATGTAAAATAGAAAATATTATATTGATATGGGAAGAATAATATTGATTATGATTTTCCTTGAATTAGAATTTGATACATGTCTATGAATGTTTATTTTATTTTGGAACTTCGAATTTTTGTGATGATGAGAAGCATTAATCATTTTTGTTATTTTGTTTTGAAATTTTAAATTTGAGATGATGGGAAGTATTAGTGATATTTGATGTTCTTTACTTTATTGTATTTCATTATTAGATAAAAATTATAGATAATATTTTAGTAAAATATATCATTTTTATTTATATTACGAGGGTGCGCATAACCTTGAAAAGCCCACGCCTCGAAAGTGTCTCAAGTGCCCAAGAGGCTTTTGGTATCTTAAATGGCGCTTACGCCAAAGCTCCCAAGACGCTATGTCCCTTGCGCCTTTGGGCCAACTAAGTAAGCCTGCAGCCAGATATCACGCCCAACTATGTAAAAGTCCCAAATATTTTAATAAAGAAAAAAAACTTATAATATTTTAGTTTTTATAATCTATTTTATTCATATAAAACAACGCTAAGACACAGCTTATTAAATATTTTTTATACTATAAATTATACTGAATTTATAAATGCTGTAGATATAAGCAATAAAATTTTACTTTTTTTTTTTTATCATGATACATATATATATCTAAAGAATATATATATACACATATATTCTTTAGTTTTAAAAAATTATGACAAGTGCTTATTTAGTTAAACAGATTAATTTTATAAGTTCTTATGATGGTCATTTTAGTAATTTCAACTGTTATAAGTATTTGTGTAGTAATGCAACAAAACACCTTAAAATAATGCATAAACGCTTTTTAAAATATGCATCCAAAACACAAATAACTTATTAAATAAAGTACTTATGGTATAAGCTCTCATCTAATAAATTCTTATAAAATAAGTCCTTAATTAAGCTATTTACCCAAACAAGACCTAAAACTTTTAATATATAAATACATCTCATTTAGTACAAGTAAAGCTAATAAATATAAAAATAAGTACTAAAATATTGAACTTTTATATATATATATATATATATATATATATATATATATATATATATAAGTATATATATATATATATATATATATATATATATATATAGAGTTATTACTTTAATATTCAAAATGATAATTGTGTAATAAAAATAAGTATTCAAATTATAATTTATTATTTTTATTAAATAAAATCGAAGAGTAGTTAATATTTCTTAAATATTAATTTTCTTTTATTTATAAATAGTTTAAAAAAACCCATGAATAACATCTTCTGTATTAATATTTTTAAAATAAATTTAGATTTATAAAAACTTAAAAATATCAAAAATAAAATTGTAAATATTATATATAAAAAGATATTATGAATATGAAATAGCATGAAATCAAATAATATTTATAAGGAATGTCCTTCATAGGAAATAATCATTTAAGTTTTCAAAAATCAATTATAATCTTTGAAGAAGTCTAGGCTTGTACGCTCTTCGTTATTATCATTCATAAAAAAAGATGACCAAAATCTATTTTTTTTATAAATTATTATTAAAGTAGTTTATAAATATAAGTATGTATGGCGATAAAAATTGCATAAGACAAGTGTAAGATCAAATAATATTTATAAAAAATATTCAGCATCTTTGGATTAATTAAATAATCATTTGTGTTTATAAAACTCAATTGAAATCCTTGTACACTTAATTTATATACCTTGTACAATTAGTATAAATACCTTATATATTATAACAAATCTCATAAGTCTAGATACTAAATGTGAATATAAACATGTTTTTATTTTTATAGTTAAAAAAATGAAAAATTAATCGAAATCTATTTTTTCATAAGTTATAATTAAAGTAGTTTATAAAATAAATATATATGAGAATAAAAAAAAAGCGTATGAAGAGTGTGAGATCAAACAATATTTATATCAAATGTCTTCCATAATTCAATTAGAGAAAAAATCATTTGAATTTTTAAAAATTAATTGAAATCTTCAAAAAATAGTAGACTTGTACACCCCATGTACACTTAGTTCATATGTTTTGTACAGTTAGTAGAAATATCTTGTACAATGTAACAAATCCCCTAGATCTCATACTAAATTCGAGCATATGCATGTGTTTCATTATTATGATTTAGAAAAAAATGAAATAGTGAACACAAATATATTTTATATCCCTTATATGTGTGTTTCTATTATTATTGACTTTATTATATATTTATATTTTTTGTTTATTCTAATTTTATGTCTGTAATTTGCTTAATTTTTTATCTTTAATATTAGAAACTTAATTGATTATTACTATTAATTTGTAATATTGTTACTTTTGATTTTTTTTTCCCATTTTTAATCAATGTTTTAAAAATTAAATAGTTTAATATTTAATATCAATTTTTTTTAAAAATAAAATTAAAGATAAATTAATATTTTTTATAATAATTTTATGTGAGTAATATATATATATATATATATATATATATATATATATATATAATTTATTTTTATAAACTTGAGCGTAAAAATATAAAAAATAGATCATAATATGAACATTATAAATAAAATTATTATAAAATAAAAATATATAATATATTCTATATAATTAAGATATTTTATATTTAAAATATTAGTATTTATTTATATATTTGTTAAATTATTAATTGTTACAAGTGAATAAATTTATATTTTGAAATCCAGTTTATTTTAATGCCTTAGTCACACAAAATAAAACTATAAATATTATAAATGAAAATTTAAAAAATAAAGGCATTTTAATATTTTATCAAGTAGATTTTCAAATTTATAAATTACTTAATAAAAATAAAACTAAATATTAAAAATATGGTCATTTTTTAAATTATTTATATATAAAAAGTTGATGAAAATTGAATTCTATGCAAAAGCACAAAAGGAAAGAAAGAATGAAGTCTAGGTGTGCGGTTAGCGGTGGGCAAAAAAGCTTAAGAGAAATCGAACCAATCACAAAACCAAATTGAAATCGAATCAAAAAATAGGTTAACCAAATCGAGCGATTCAGTTTTAGTTTTAGTTTTACACAAATCTCGCTTTCGGTTTAGGTTTCGATTTTCAAAATAAAAAAACAGTGTTTCGGTTAACCAACCGAAAAATAAAAAAAATATACATAAAATAGGTTTTCCTACTTGTGTGAATTGTGACTGACTTTCCTATTTCTATTCGTCACTTTTATTTTTTTCCTCCAAATCAAAAATTTACCATTTTATTTCAAACTAAAGCATATACGTTGTGATTTCTTTATTTTAGTTTCTTTTTTTACTAAAGTTGTAAAAACATGTGGTTGATTAAAAAAACAGTGATTAAATTATTTAATTGCATATATTATTTGTGGATATATTAATATGATAATGTGATGTATTATAAATGAAAAGTTGTCACATGAGAACAAGAAACTTCGTATCAGATTCATTTTTTCTCAGATTTTTATTGTATTTTTAACTTTAATATATGATTATAAAATTATAAAATTATTTTTTAATTATGGTTAACAAAAAGATCGATATATGGTTAATTGAATAAATGATTAATTGAAACAAAAAACCGACGATAAATTTTTATTTTATGCCATGGTTCGATTAACTAAACTTACGCTATTCCTATATGGCTGGGTGCTTATTGGAAAAAGGCTGAGGTGCGAGCCGAAGGAATAAAGGGTATTGTTGATATTTTGAATTTTTTATATCCTTAAAAATAATTTTACTTGATGTCATTGATCTGGGCTAATTCTTTCGTGGCTGTTCCTATGAGGTTAAATATAAAAAATATTATAAACGATTTTCTATTATTATAAGTCAGTTTCTTAAATTTTATCAAATAAACAGTTTTTATTCATAATTATTATTATTATTTTTTGAATAAAAACATTGTAAACGAATGAGAGAAATAACTAATGAGAAGGCTAAACTCCGCAATTTGGATAAGTTCCAATTTAGAAAATGCACGCCAAAAAGACATCCCACTTTGCCAAGTAATTAATAGATTTGACGTTTTATTTATTTATTTCCACTTCTATCTTTCTCTACATTTATTTTTATTTATTATTGTTTTTATTTTTGCAATTATTATTATCTTTTTCAGTTTATGGAATTCCAAGATATTCGGCAAAATTTAATGGCCCTTCTAAGTTTGGGCATGCCTGGCAACATTGCCAGCTAATTTTGTTTAAAAGAAATAAATTTATTGATTCTAATACAATCGATATAAATATATAATTAAAAGTATTAAAATTTTTAGATAATAACATATCATTCGAAAGCATTAAAAAACATCGCTTAAAATTCATATATTCGATAATAAAAATACTTAAAATATCTTGCATTTCTAATCCTGTAGATATCGACAAATATAATTGACACATGACTCCTTTAATCAAACTATAATGTAAAAAACTCGCTTGTTCATTATCGATGATACAATTATTTACTGTAACAAATTAATAACAAAAAAAAAAGAGAATTTTAATTAAAATGCATAATGAATTTTCTAAATTATATTCATCCAAGCACTTTGGAAAAATAGGTAAAAACGTTAGTCCTCCCATTCCATACCTGCATTTTTTAATCCAATATTTAAATTAAATCATAAAATAAATGAATGATCTGAAGGGTGATTTGATTAAAATAACTTTTGAAAGACCAATATGGAAAATTTGACTAAAATACTTTTTTTTTTTTGTTTTTTTAGGAGATAATGTCAAATTTTGCCACAAATTTTTTTTGTTTTTGTTTTTGTTGTAAAAAGTGAATAATTTCAATCAATTCTATTTAATTATATAATTAATTTTTTGTACGTTTTTAATCCAACAATTATCTAAAATGTTAAGGCACGTGATGTACTAATTGAATTGATGATGGGTTGTATAATGAATCTGAAAATTAATGAGACTCATAACGAAAGATACGATAGAGGCAGGCTTAACCTCTTTCTCTTTCTCTTTCTATATTAAAACATTTTCTAAAAATGTTTTCTAAGGACTGAGGAAGTACTGAAAATGCTTCCAGTGAGTATATTAATCATTTGACATGCCCACCCATCAAATCAGGCTTAGTTGAAATGACACAATTACCAATAGCAGACTACTCCCCTCCATTAAAAGCCTAAGGGCAATTAAGTCTTTTCAAACCGTTATTTTAAGGCCCAATTTTGTTAAAGGAAGGCCTATAAGAATATCATTAGCATTTAAAGCCCAAATTATTAACAGATTCTCTATAGATTTTTCATGGTAATATCTGCGATATGTTTCCAATTTTGACCATAATACCCCGGACAATCCTTCTTATTTTCCTCGCCTTTATTATGTTAGTAAATTTGAAGAGGCTAGTGTAGGACTCACATGCATCATCTCGTCAATGAACCTCGGATGACTTTCTGAAAGCGTTTCTCTGCCGTTGGATTTGTGGGTTTTGTCAGAATAGTATGGGGAATGGAGGGTGGGGATGAGTTGAGTGTTTGGCGGTGGTGGGGGGAGGAGCAAGGATCTTTGTCTGAAGTTCTTCCGTTTCCATATATGAGGTCTGGAAGATGGAGAGATTACAAAAAAGAAATCAAGGGATTATTATTCAAACAATTTCCTATATTGAAAAAGAAAAGGTTGAGTCTGTTGTGGGAGTAGAAAAAGATAAAGACAAAAACACAGAGGAGAGAGAAAGAAAGAGAGAGAGTGTGTGTGAATAATGAATATAATAATACTGTTTCATTTCTGTGTTGTTTGGGTTGAAACTTGAAGCCCCTTTCTCTCTCTTTCTCTCTCTTTTCTGGCCAATCACCATCATTGTCCATCTGCCCAGCTTTACTTACTACTTCCAGACTTCCAGTTCATGTCTGTCTCTTTACCCACTTTCTCTTCTTGATCCCTCTCATTTCTCCTTTGTTCATGTCTTTTGCTTTCAGGGTCTGGTCCAAAATTGTCAACAAAGTGGTTTTCGATATCAAAAATCGAAGCTTTTGCTCTGTGATCTCTGTTTGTCTCCTTTCTTCTCATCTGGGTCTTTGAGACTGCTGCTCGAAAATGACGGTGGAGGAAAGAAAAGGTGGTCTGGCTGTCGAAGATGGAGCTAACGACCCATTTCCGGTGGGTATGCGTGTGCTCGCCGTCGACGACGATCCGACCTGTCTTAGGCTTTTGGAAGGACTGCTACGTCGGTGCCAGTATCAGGGTTTGGTTCTTCTCTGTTTTGCTTGTCTTTTGCTTTACATTGATTTTGGTTTGATTCCGGAAACATGGGGTTTTTATTTTTCTTTACGTAACTTGTTTTACTCAATTTTGTGCTTCTTTGAAGTTGAATTGAAATTCCTGTAACTATTTTCCGTTTGATGCTCTGCTCATCGATTTTTAATGGTTTCTTCAGAATTGGTGTTGGTTCAATTCAGTTTTGTGTCTCAAGTTGGGTTTTTTTTTGAAAACTTGAGAGGTTGTGAAAATGGGTGTTCAAGTATTTTCCGCATTATGACATATGAATTAGTGTCTGCCGTTTCTGTTCATTGGATTTTATCTTTGATTTTGTTTGATTTATTTTTGTGGGTTTGTTTCATTAACATTTTCTAAAATCGTTGCTTCTTTCCCAACATGATTTCGGAATTTTTTATTGCAGTTACAACAACCAACCAGGCGATCACGGCACTGAAGATGTTGAGGGAAAACAAGAACAACTTTGACCTGGTTATTAGTGATGTTAGTATGCCGGACATGGATGGTTTTAAACTCCTCGAGCTTGTGGGGCTTGAAATGGACCTACCTGTCATTAGTAAGCAATGAACCCTTCCTTGTTCTTCAATATACTGATCTATTGTTTCTTTTTTCCTTTTTTCCTTTTTTTTTTTTTGTAGAAGTATACTCTTCTTTGCTTATTAAAGGTTTTATTTTTATTTTTTATTTTTTTAAACAGATAGATTTGCTTTATCATCTAACCATAAAATGTTCAATGTGAGTGATAGATAGTAGATCTGTCAAGATTTAGGGGATGGATTGATTTTTAACTTCACTTTGATATCTTATATGATTCCCAGTGTTGTCTTCACATAGTGACCCCAAACTAGTAATGCGGGGGATTACTCATGGTGCTTGTGACTATTTGTTGAAACCGGTTCGAATTGAGGAGCTCAAGAACATATGGCAGCATGTAATTAGGAGAAAGAAGTTCGACCCCAAGGACCAAAACAAGGCTGCCAATCAGGACAACATTCAACATGAAGATGGAGAAGGTGGACAAGGCCCCCCATTGTCCGGCAATGAAGAACAGAATGGGAAACTAAACAGGAAGCGGAAGGACCAAAATGCGGATGAGGAGGAAGAGGGTGATGAGAATGAGGAAGAGAATGAGGATCCATCATCCCAAAAGAAACCTCGGGTTGTTTGGTCTGTAGAACTGCACAGGAAGTTTGTTGCAGCTGTTCATCAATTGGGCATTGAAAGTGAGTCATCCACCACTAGCATCTGATATATACATATGCACACATATGCATACATTTAGTTGGAATCTCTTGTTACTAATGCTTCTCCCTCTCTCCTATTTTTTCTAATGCAGAGGCTGTTCCTAAGAGAATTCTTGACATGATGAATGTTGAAGGACTTACAAGGGAAAATGTGGCTAGCCATCTGCAGGTAAAAAGATTTCCTTAACTTACTCTGTATCCACTTTCTCAGCAACAAATTCTTGAAGAATTGTTTGGTTAAGATTTGGAAATTGGGAATTAATATGATTCATATAATGGAAAATTATGTGGTAATTTCTTTGTGGAAAGTTTGGCAAGAATTTCTAGAATTGGTGGAAAAATGTTTGGAGATGAATATGTGGAGGGAAAAGCCATGCCTCTTTAGAACAATTGTATAAGCTATTCTTTCTTGGATTATTCCATTAATGAGCTGATTTTGACCACTGATGCATGTTTTATAAAGAAAGCACCCTCTTTTTAAATACAATACCGTGGAGTCAATTTATGTGTCATTACAATGTAGAAATCATAGCTTTGCTGAGGTATAACTATGACCTTGTAATTCCTATTTTAAGAGGATTCATCACTTTATCAAAAAGGATGAGTGGTCCAATTTTACATCAGTGACCATTTGAATAATTTGGGAATTGCAGTTGAAGTTTCTGTATCTAACCATAGATATATTGTGTGAAATAATCAAAAGAGAAAAAGTTTTGCCTTATCCAGGATTTATATGAAAATTTGGAGAATTTTTTAGTGTGGTTAGTTTGACATCGACTGTTGTTTATTCTGTTGCAGAAATATAGGCTTTATCTGAAAAGGATCAGTTGTGTGGCAACCCAGCAAGCTAACATGGTTGCTGCATATGGAGCTAAAGATTCCTCTTATATGCGTATAGGTTCGCTGGACGGGTATGGTGATTTTCGTGGCTTGGCTGGATCAGGAAGGCTTAACAGTGCTGCTATGTCATCATATCCTCCAAGTGGGATGCTTGGTAGGTTGAATTCCCCAACTGGTTTGAGCCTACATGGGCTTGCGTCTTCTGGACTCATCCAAACAGGCCATACCCAAAGCTCAAACAATGTTAATACTCGTGGGAAGCTTCAGTCGGTTGTTTTACAAACAAACCAAAGTGCAAATTTATTTCAAGGGATTCCAACGTCATTGGAGCTCGACCAGTTGCAACAGAGAAAATGCATTAGTACCCAGATAGGAAATTTCAGTTCTGTTGATAATCCAACAGTTCTTACAGCTGCCAATGTCTTCCCTGATGGCAGAATGACTGTTCATAGCTCAAACAACTCTTTATCCAATGCTCCAAGAAACCCTTTGATGTTACAATCTAATCCACAACAAACACTATGTAGGGGAGGGTTAGCCACTCAATCTTCCTTGAAAACAGCTACCTTGAGTCCAGAACCTTATACAATGGGTGTGAGTGGTTCATCTAATTTTCTGGATCATGGTAGATGCAATGAAAACTGGCAGAGTGCGCTTCAGATGTCGAAGTTTCCTTCAACTTCTTTGCCAATGAGTGAAACTCTCAATCGCGATACTTTAACTACTAGTAATCTTTCTTCAACCGCCGCTCATATTCAAGGATCCCTAGAGGACTCAAGAGAAGAAATGCAATGCCAATCAGGCTTGATTGGTAATGTTGTTCAGAATATTAATTATGGAACAAAACAAAGGTGGGAAGAACAGAAACAAGATTACATGCAGAGCTCAAATAATAGTTTTGGCACATTAAACTCCATCATTCCTGCCAACAATGTTGTGGGCCCCTTAAACCGCACTTTGGACCAAAATAATGCAGCATGCGGTAGAAATATTGATATGCCTTTGATGGGTCAATCATGTGCTAGCTCTTCATCTCTTGTGCAGCACACTGCGGTTGAGAAATCGGCTATGGACATGAAGATGGTGTCAAATGATGGCCTCATTCATAATAATTACGGGTCCTTGGACGATCTAATGAGTGCAATGATAAAACGGGTATGATCAAATTCTTCCTTTCATCTTCTTTCATTACATTTCTTGTTCCATTTTTCCCGATATTATAATGTTTATAAATGAAGACGTAAGTTTGTCAATCTAGATGTAGCATATCACACAACCGCTTCTGCTTCATAGAAACTTCTCTGATGTGCATAGCTGCTAACTGCTACTGTACCAGAGTCAAGGCTTTTCCAGAAAAATGAAATCCCTGTATTCCCAATTTAAGAAACTACCAATCTAAGGACAATAGCAGATCACAAATGTATAATGAATGGGTCTGGCAGGGCAGATCATGTTAATTTTTTCCGTATATGGTTTCTATTTATTTTGAATACAAGTCATTTGGCTGTTCTCAATAATCAGACACAGAAGTAAATAAGAGGCACATAACACCATTAAATTTTCAAACATCTTGTCAATCATGGTTATTTTATTCTGTCAGAATTAACTGCTCACTCTGTTCCTTCATAGTCATCCTATTTCATCATACCATAGGAAGATGAATTCTTTAATATGAACTGAAGACGACATGTGTAAATTTATGTTTTGACTTTCCCCTTCACATGATAAATGAACCCTTCTTTATAGTCTCTATCTTGCATTATACAAATTAATGGTTGTAATTCCTTTGATGTTGTCTTCATGAAAATTGGTTTGCTTAATCCCACCAAATGAACTTTTTTGATTGTTTTAACTCAGCTCTGTTCTTTTCTGGTGCTCAAATGATCCTGCCCAATGCTGTCTAGTTAGATGAATAAAATTGAATGTCCTCCTCATCTAGCCCTCTCCCCTGGGTAAGTTGGAGTTATTTGTTTGTCAAAACTGGAAATGAATTTTGTCTCCCTTCATGCAAATTCAAATTAGTAACTATGACTCTTGAATCACTTCATGCTAAATCAGAGGGAAAACTTTATCTCCTTCCAATGATCAAATTTCTCTGTATCTTCACATGTATTAGCTTGATTTTTTTTCCATGTTATGACCTTTTGGCTTGGTGTTCTTGTGTTTCTAAGATCAGAACTTCCAAATCCATTTATGTGAAGAATCTATAGCCCCAGCCAAAAGGGCCAAGCAGAAGAATAATGAATAATACCAAAATAAGAAATAAATAACATCCTCTAACATCTTAACTTTGGTGGATTGTAACATTGACCTTAGTACATAACTACATATGACCATAAGCTTGTTGATCTGTTTAAGAGAAGTCTAATGCTTTGACCAAAAGCTTCTGGGTATCATCTGTATAAGAGAATTCTGATGTCTTCTTCACTCTCTTTGAGAAATCTTATTTCATGGACGTGGATCTCCGCTGATGTTGTCTCAATCATTATTATTATGAGGTGGAGAAATCAATGTTAAGAAAATTTATGAAAAAAATAATTCAATGTTAAGAAAGAAAATGACAAGTAACTAGAACCTCCAGGACAACTGTGGCTGCCTACATGTGTGTGATCACTGTGATGAACTAATCCAAGCCATGAGATGGTGAATTTGCATCATTTTATATCTTCCCATGGAGTAACTTCCATTTTGAGGAGATCTTTTAATACTTCTATAAAGTTTGCATCAAATTTAACATCCAGATACTATTCTTTTAGAACTGACCAGGGTGGCAGAACTAGAACATGTGTAGAACCTTTGAGGATATAGTTAATTTATCACTAGTTTTGCCCATTTATTGCTTTTACTTTTTAGGATGTCTACTCGTCTTGATTGCATGTTTGTTTTTGTACTTTTTTTTTTTTATCAATAAAAGGCAATATATCGATCAAAAGTTTGTTTATGTACTTTTATGTACTGTTTTGCATATCATGATGTAATTTCTCTTATCTTGATAACTGAAAAACACGAAAGTGCAATCATTATCATTGTTCCATACCTCAAATGCATGGATATAAAATAGAATGCTGCACATTTGGTCATGTATTTTGATGACAAAAGTTGACCACTGTTCCTACATGTTAATTTTAACCATTTTAACATTTGAACATTGGATTGGATAACACTAAAAGTAGAAACTGATGAACATAATAACTACTAAAAGAATCAGTAATATTCCTTCGTGCACTACCATAAGCTTTACCAAAATTATATAATCATCATCAAATATTTTAGGAGGATTTTTTATGCCATAATCACTACCTTTGATGCATTTACCCTTTTCCCATCCTCACCAACGTACTCTAGATTTCAAACCAAAACATAGAGAAATTGGATATCCCTATCCTATTCTTCTGTGAGGTATACTAAAAATTACCATTAAGAGTAATGGAGATGCATACAATAGAAGGTTCCCAGTCAATTAAAAGTTCCTGAATGCCTTGCTTGTTGTTTAATGAATACGATTTCAATCAGCTATAGTCCTCTTCATTGCATGTCTTTTGGGAATGAGAGCCCTTTGAAGGTCTCATTTGATTGACTAAAAAGCTAGAAATGATTTTATAAGAAACATTTCACAAACTAATGGACCTATGATGGAGGCATCAAATCATTAGCTTAATCCCCCCTTTGTATTGTCAGACCTTTTGGTTATCTTTACTTCACACTCTGGAATTAACCTAGATCTTAAGCTGGAAAACTTTAATTGTCTGAAGTAAGGACTCTTTTTTTGTGGTGTGTTGATGTGGAGGGTTTATTATGTGTATGATCAGAATAACAGTAGTCAAGGAAGTCTGATAAAAAAAAACTGTAGTGGGAGGAAGCTGTTAGTAATCAGGTCAGCAGTGGCTGGCTTGCCAATTTTTTGTTATTGAAATCATTAGGGTGGAAGTAATTTTGCATTGAACTGACAATTGTTGTACTAATATACCGTCTTAGCAACTGCTTGACAATGTATGAAGTTGGATATGTATTATCTGAAATAGACTTCTAAAAAAATATTATCTAAAAAATGAAAAAGGATGGGTAATATTTTCAGCGTTAGAGTCTGGAAAAAGATATGTTCCTCATGCATATTCATATAAGACTTCACTGATTTTCCCTCTCCATTTGCACTGGTTCAACTGCTAGGTGCTCAAATATCTGTTTTCAACATGTTAGATGGCTCCTGCCACTGTTTCGTTCCTTTGACTAACCAATATTTTTTATTGTAGAGGTTTCCACAATTTGTTTGAGTTAGCTTTTGATAGTATTTTATAACAAGATCTGGTTTGTGATGCAGGAACAAGATGATACCATGTTAATGAATGGAGAGTTTGGATTTGATGCATACTCTCTTGGACCATGCATATGAGGTTTTATGAATTTACCTATCATCCCTAGAGAAGAAAAGAGCCTAAGAATAGATTACTCTCTATGGAGTTGTTTTTAATTTCTCTCCTTTTATTTTCTCTTTTAATTTCATTAGTGTATTCTCCTTTCATTATCTATTGTTATTCTCTGTTACTGAATTTTTTTTTTATTTAATCTTTGTAGTTGCTAATGACACCGGTTATTTTCATTTTTTTTTTCAATTCCTCTTCTTTCCAAATGAAGGAGCAATGCCATAAAAATTTCTCAATTTCTTTAGCATTTTCTTTTTGTTTAATTTTTAGAGTCACTGGGAAGCTAGGAATATTAAAACTGGACCTGGGTGTCCATGACTATTGACTGGCATTGTGTGAGCAACTGGCACACAGCCTGGAGGGATTCTATGGATATGCTGAAAGGGTTTTGTGACTTTCTTTTTGCATAAAAGAAAAAACTTAGTTATGGAGATACAACACATAATAACTAGGATAAAAACCTAAAAACAATGTGACATGTTGTGCAATCCATTTAATAAACAAATTTAGCTTGACATATTTGAGTCAATAGGATTAATTTTTAAATTAACATTTTTATAATTTAATGGGCTATGCAAGTTAATATAAATTTGAGTTAAAACACGTTAACACATATAATATCAAACTTTACTAAGTGTATGTCAATATAAATTTGAGTCAAACATGTTAACACCATAGATTTGGACTGATTATAATCAATTCTCTCTAATCTTAATGCTTCGTTTTGTATTACTCAGTAAATCATCATGCTTGCAGCACTTGGGGCTTGGTTCTTTGCAATGTTTTAAAAACTGGATTGGTCATTGAATCGGAAAAATTGCTAGTTCACGGTTCACTTCTCGAATCAATGGTTGAACCGTTAACGTTATAAATATATAAATTATATATTTAAAATTTTTTTTAAAAATAAGTTTAAAACCTTAAAATATAAAATTTAACGCTTATAATATTATTTATTCACGTTTATGTAGTATTAATATTTGAATTTTTATGAAATATATTATGTGTGATATTTAAATATAAAAATGTATGAAAATGAAAAAATTATATTTATATTTGTAATATTATTTATATTTTACGAACTAGGATATGTAGATTTTTTTTGTCATATATTTTTGCAAAAACACCATGTAGCCAAGTGATATAATATTATAATTTATAAGGTTGAGAGCCCATTGCCATAGGCCTACTTGTTCATGCATCGGCACGGTCCATGTGGTGGTCTCACATCGACAATTTCATGACACTCAGCTTGCCACACCACATTTCATGCCTCTATGCTGATTGGTTTCACCCTGTCTCGAGCTCATCAAGAGAGGGGCTCCAACTCCCAATCGGGCCACAAGCAGAAATAACATCTTCTATGAACAAATCTGAAACCAATGGACGGCAGGTCCCAATCCCAATTGGGTGAGCATCTCGATCTCTTGAAGCAGCTCAACCTGCAACCCATTCACAGACACTCAGAGCAATCCCACTCACCCATCCCCCAAACCATACTTCTTTGATCTTATATCTCACATCGCACACAGGTGCGTCGATGATCCGTCCACATTCTCACTCGAGTGAGGCACTTAACGATTCGCATCGCGGACTGCTACGCGCGTTCGCGCCGCGGCACCCGCCCCCGCTCGCCGGCGCGAGATCCCACGCCGTTCGACATGCATTGCGCAGCGGCGAGGTCACCGCACATCGATCCAAAGCAACACCCGTTTGATTTATCGCAGATGACCGTCTTGCACACTTAGATTTACAAATGACGCCTCGCACATCCAGTAATCATCCCATACATAATCATCATTGCGTACTTCAACCACCACAACTTCATCAATTACTATACATCTTTTGTAAAGAAATGGACTTTCAGCCGCCAAGATCGACATAAGGCAACACCATACTATTCGAAACTCTCGTCCCGCTCTCGATAAATTACTCTGTTGTCACGGCCCACTGCTCATCGTGAATAAGACGGTCCGCTGCGGCAGATCCCATACAGACACTTCTCATGAGACCCAGTCACTATGCCACATTTTATGCCTCTATGCTAACTGATTTCGTCTGTTATGAAAGAGACTTACATATGATTGAAAGAGTTGAGGTATATATATATATATATATATATATATATATATATATATATATATATATATATATATATATATATATATATATATATACTAATATAAGGACAAAATAAAGAATAAAGATAAAGCCAATAAAAGGAAACCCTAAATATACTATAATACACCCCCTCAAGATGGTGTGCTAGAAATAACATCAATTTTGTTACATTGTGCAAAGGAGGCGAAATCGAGATAGTGGATTTCCAGGCATCAAGAAGTCGGTCACTAGCGAAGACATGAACAACACACGTACCAAAACGATCGAACTACGTCAAATGTCGATAATCAATCACAAGGTGTTTGATGCGAGAATGAAATACAGGATTAGCAGATAGATAAGTGACACCAAGGTTGTTTGAGAACAAGGAGGGCGACAAGTGCATTGGGGCAAGAAGTTCCAACAACAACGATTTCACCTATTGCAATTCGGTAGCAGTAGCCGCAATTGCACGATACTCAACCTCAATGGAAGAATGAGCAACAATGCATTGCTTTGTAAAACTCCAGGAAATTGGATTAGCACCAATGAAAATAAGAAAAACACCCATGGAGGTATGGTCATATGGGTTACCAAAGACACCCAGACAAACAACCATGCAAATGTCGAGAGGTCCACAAGAAGTTTCCGGATATCAAGGGATCTCGTGCCATTAAAATAAAGGTAAGTTTGATCGCCCAATGGTGTTCGGATGGCAGCCATAAACCGAGAGTTTATTTTCACAACAGGTACAAAGATGAATAAGTCATCCGAGACGCTGAGGCTACTAACCACAAGGACGGGTACATGCGGCATCGACGGCGCAATACCATCCGTGTGAGCAAATGGGTGAGAAGTACCTACGATAAACAGTAGAGATGCAGTGTTTGGAGTCTAGCATGTTATGTTTGCCTAGAAGATTAATAACATACTTTTGTTGAGATAGTAGAAGACCTATTGAAGTGGTCAAAACCTCAACTCCATAGAAGAAAGATAGCACCCCAAGATTCTGTGGAAAATTTAGAGTCAAGTTGCCGAATAATATTGTCGACAAGTGAAGGGTCACTACTTATAATAATCAAATCATCAACATAAACCAAGAATTGGAGGAGCACATTACTGCATGAGTAAACAAAGAGGGACGAGTCCGCACAGGATGTGACAAATCCAAGAGAAAGCAAGAAGGTGCAGAGTTTCTGCACCAAGTCATTGAAATAATGAGCCCATAACAGCCTTTGTGTAAACAACAAATACACGCGATAATCAACATGTCGCATGCCTTACGGGTGTGCCATATAGACCTACTCTGTAAGATGCCCATTGAGAAAGGCATTATTTACATCAAGTTGATAAATTCACGGCATTGAGTGGTCACTGCTGGCTAATAAAGATGATGGTATTTAGATTTATCACAGGATTGAAAGTCTCAGAAAAGCTAATGCCATATGTTGGTGAGTCGAAACAAGGCGAGCTTTATGCCGTAAGTACTGTAGAGTTGCTGTTGGATTTTGTTCGATGTGGAAACACCCATTTGTTGCCCAGCCATATATTCTACCATGCATCTGTAGGGAACTAGAGCCCAAGTATTGTTCTCGGAGTGAGAGCATCATATTCTCTGGTGACGCTTGAACCCACTTTGATCTGAGAGCTCAAAGGACAAAGACAGGGTTTGAAGTGGATAGTCGGGAATTATGGTAAAGGAGGGGCGTATTAATGGGTTTGAAGATGGTACTTTAGAGCTAGTTCAGATGGATAATGGTTTAAAAGGGGGAGAGGGAGAACCCGGACCGGTGGGGAGTCATGAACGGGTAAGGACCGGGACCATGACTAGGTGAGGGTGGTAGTGCAGCCGACCCAATGTACCAGAGTCTGGGCAGGACGGGTAGGTGATGGTGTGATGAACGTAGTTCGGGTGAGGTCGGCGGTATGGGTAGGGGAGATATAGGTCGGCGGCATGGGTGGGGGAGATATAGGTCGACGGGAGGATGGTGATGAGTGCACAGCCTGGCGAGGTCAGGGCGGTAATGGGTAGGAGATGAAGTTCAGGGGAGGATGGTGGATGCATGAGCAAATGAAGTGGAGGTCGAGCAGATGGTGTGCGGGAAGAGAGGCAAAGATAGCCACACAAGGTGAACGTAGAAGAGGAGAGTGCAGAGTCTGTGTCTATTATCGGTGTGGTGGAGGTAGAGAGAGACACAAACAAGAATACATTGACATGATGGGACACAAAGATTTTTTTCGAGGGTAGGGTCACAATAGAGAAAGACACTTTGAGTGAGGGAGTAATCGAGAAAGACACAAGGATTAGATTTGGGATCGAGTTTGTGGGAAGAAAAGGGATGCAACCAAGGAAAACACAAACAACCAAAGATACGGAGTTGGATTGCCAAGAGCTTTGTCGACAACTTTTCAAAAGAGAATCCAAGGGAATGCTACTAGGCATTCTATTTATTAAATAGACAGCCGTAGGAAATGCATATGGCCACAAGGTGAGGGGGATGGATACTTGATGCGGGAGAGTGAGACCCATTTCGACAATATGCCAATGCCAACGTTCAGAATACCCATTATGTTTAGGAGTGTGGGGAGGTGTAGTGAGATGAGTTATACTATGGGTCGCGAGAAAGAATTGAAGGGCTAAAAATTTGCTCTCATTATCTATGTAAAGTGTTTTAATGGTGGTGGTGAAATAGTTTTCAACAAGTTGCTTGAAGGTGACAAATGTGGAATAAACATTTAATTTTCGACATAACGGGTAAAGCTAGATATACTTTGCGTAATGGTCAACAAAAATAACACAGTAGTGAAAACCATCAAAAGATGAAACGGGTGAGGTCCAAACATAAAAAAAAATGATATCAAGAGGAGAGGAACAGGTAATGCTTAATTTAGAAAAAAGGTAACTTGTGGCTTTTATTAATATTATAAGAGTTATAAGAAAAGAAACATTAATGTTCTTCGAGAAAGGAAATATTTTGAACACTTAGAAATTTGTAAAAAATATGTAAAGATGGATGACCTAGACAACTATGCCACATGAAGATAGCGAAAAACGAGGATCGAACTTAAGAAGACACGTAACTAAGGCGTAAGACCTATGTACTTATCTTCGCCTAGTAATAGACACCGCTTGTTTCCTACTTTGCCCTAGTAAGCCCCAGAGTGACCCCGTGTGTGATCACGCACTGAAAGAAAGAGTAAAAAAATAGGACATTAATAGGGTTATCAACATAAAAGGCAGAGACCGAAATAAGGTTTTTAGACATTGCAGGCACATGTAACACATTGGTAAATAATAATGGTGTAGGGAGAGAGGAAAAGGTGAAAGAGCCAATATTAGCAATAGATAAACCTGTACCATCACCAATAAGAACATTGTCAAAGGTAGTGTATGGCTTATGAAAGGCCAAGGCAGCAAGATTTGTGGTCACATGGTGAGAGGCGCCCGAATTAACGACCCGATCCGGAGCTATTAGGATTAGAGTATGGATTGCAGTGTGGGCATAAGGTGCAATGAAGGTCGGACGTTAAGCTCGAGCAGAGGCGGGTGAAAGAGATGCAAGTCTTAGGGGTGGATAGATAAGCTGCACTCTAGAGTGAGGTGATTATACCCTGGGGTGAGCAATGCTCGAGGTAGCGACTATGCCCGAGTTGGGTCAGTGGAGCTGGATGTCGTGGAGACAATGGAGGAGTAGTTGGTCGGTATTGCGTGGGGTGTCAGGTAGGGGCTATGACTGTTGAGATTGGCTATGGTTCCGTCCTCCACAATTGTGCAGCCAACGATGTGATAAAGGGCTAATCAAAGTGTGAAACCTCGAAAAATTCTAATTTTATGAAAATGGGTAAAACGGTAATTTTTGTCAAAATCCGAAATTTTTCTAGATCTCGGATGATGAAACGGACTTCACCGTTGGAATTGTCTCGTAAAATCTAGCTACTACGTCGAATTTCATCGAATTCCGAAACAGTCGGAATTTCACGTTTTAAAGGCACCGAGAGTAGTACGGAACACTTAGCATGTGTTGAGTGGCCCATGAGGCGTCACGTGTCAAGTGTGAGGTGAGTCAAACAATGAGCTCAAGTGTGGGCCATAGGAGACATGTGGCATCATGTCATTGGGTGGAAATCCATGGTAGATGGATAAGAGGATAAGGGAAATCCACAAGGACCGCTAAACGACATGTGGCAAGTGAGATGACATCTCACTTGACCTCTATCTTCTCCCAACTAGTTAGGAGAGAGGGGGAGGAGGAAAGAGAAAGGCAAATCGAATGTGAGAGAGAGTTTTTAGAGTGAGCTCTCTGGCTTCTCTCGTTTCCGATTGATCGGTCAGTTGGATCCATGAGACCGAGAACGAGATTGATCGTGCAGAGCTACGTGGGTGCGGTGTAGAGTTTCGACAAACTCCGGGAGGTAAGGGTCTTTCTCCTACTTGGTTTAGTTCTTGTCTAAGGACCATATAAATGGTTGATGTGTTTGGGTAGGCGGGTGTTGGTCCGGAGTGGGACGAAGGTTAGAGAATTTTAGACCCCATTTCGGACGATTCGGGTTGGGTTTAGGCGCCTTGAGGTGGTCGATTGTGTGTTTGTGATGATTTGGATAGTACTAAGTTGACGCCAGGATTTTTCTATTAGCTATGAGGCGATTTTGTGTTGGCGTAACTACGATGAATAATATGTTGTTGTGTGTTAATTTTGTTAATATATGCATCTTGATATGTGTGAATTGGTAATGGTGTATGTGCATTTCATATGCAGAACCTTAGATTAGTAGGTGTGAGTACATGACATGAAATACTTTGGATTGTCCAATAATTTTATCGGAAAGTTGTCCGAAGAATTGTGTTGGGAAATTGTCCAACAATTCACATCGAGAGCCCGTAGATTGTTTCAGAGAGTTATCCAACAAATTCATCTCGGAGGATTGTCCAACGTATTTATATCGTAGGGTTGCCCACAAATAAAACAAATATTTTTGTTTGGAAACAATTTTCATACATGACATAAGCATGTGTGAGGGAGTCGGTGATGACTCGAGGCATGGGATTGGGCATGTAGACATTCGAGTAGGAATCATGAATTCACTTAAATGTGTGTGTTTGTCATTGCATGAGTACTTAGGTTGGAAACAACCCTCGTAGGAGATTATCGCTGCGGGGCTTTCTTCCGTGTCGTAGGATGCCTTTCGGTGCCAGGGAGTATTCAAGAAGACGGCGCTTACTAGAGGTCGCTTTTAAGAAGAAAGCCGACATGTGACTTTGATTATGTATTTTTGTAAAACATGTATGAAACTTTCTAACTGGTGCATGTTTGTATAGTAATGTAATTAACTCCTGAAACTATTGTAATATAGTTGGTTATATTTTGGTGAGTATAGATGTATGGGCCCGAAGTGACCATTTTTACTCATGTTTGAGTCTCGAGTAGAGAGACACTCATTTTGTGGCATTGAGACACTCAACTGACTACATGTCCATGAGTTAATGAGTTGTCAACGGACCCCCCAAAGTCGAGGCGTCTGCAAGTAACTAAGGTAGTGGCTAGAGTCGAGGCGGGCGGTGCTAAAGGAACCGAAATTCTCAGTTGGGCCTCGTAACTAAGGAGTCGCTCAAACAATTCCTCAAAAGTAACTGGAGTGTCCTGAGCTTGTAGGGCATGAGATATGTATGAGTAGGCCGGGCTAAGTCCGTTCAAAACACGGATGGAGAGGTCATCAAAGTCAACGGAAACATTCATAAGAGCAAGAGAGTCAATATTGCGTTTGACATCTTGCATATAGTCGGTAATAATCTGATTACCTTGTTGAGAGTAGCAAGATTCTGGCGATGGGTCATGATCTGTCTGCGCAAAGGAGAGGCATTATATTTGTTCGAGAGTAGTCCATGTAGCACGAGAAGTGGTAGAGGTAAACTGCACTAGGGTGGTAGAAACGGACCAAACAATTGCATTGAGAAGTAATTGGTCTTGTTTGAGCCAAATAATATGGTCTGGATTTGGGGAGGGGGATGCAACATCGAACAAAGTTATCATTTTCGGAGGACACATGTCATGCCCCGAAACCCACCTTAGGGCATGAATGTCAATTCACACCCTCAAGCCTTCAACATGAAGGTTTGAAGTGTGAAACGACACTAACCTTCCTTGTAACTGGATTTTTGTCCAATTTCCAACACCTGTTCAAAGTAAATGCGCAACTTTCTAAATCCTCAAATATAAACTTTAAGAAACCAATACATGACCGTATACTTATCAGAAATAACTTCAAACTCAAATATTCCAAACATAGCACTTTAACATCTAAACAATGTCCCAGTTTAAACAAATATTCTAATAAACCAATTTCCCGTCCTAGCCGTCACTCCTCGACGAACTAGAAATTGCACGAGAATTTTAAAAAAAAAGAATAAAGAGTGAGCTCAAGCCAAATAAAATGCTAATACATTTTCATGGATCAAAAGTTTTCAATCATATATGAAATAGGAATGTTTTTCATCAAAACTTTTGATTCAAAAATAGGATGGAACATTAGCAAAATATGCTTTAAAACATTCTCACATCCATTTCCAGTAGTTTCATATCAAATGCTTGATCGAGCAATTTCATATCAAATTTCGATTCAAACACTTTCATATCAAATCTAAAATCAAATATATTTCAAATATATTTTTCTCCAGTCATCAAATATCAAATGGTGCCCAGCCATGTCGGACTTTCAAATGGGTGGCTAGCCACAAACTGTTCCTTTTAAGGTGGACGAAACCAAACACTACTAGTACTAGTAACCTCTGCTTAAGAACCCCACAAATTTGGGTTAGATCAATTACATTCCCCACCAAGAAAATGTAAAAGTCAACTATAATATCCAGTTGACAAGGGCCAAATAGTGTCAACTATTATTCCCGTTGACAGGGCCGAACTAACCAGAGTCAAATATTTCATTCAAAAGTTCAAATTACAAAACATCATATCTCCACACATTTTAGTTTATGAAAACCAAAAGCCAAAATCCTCAAAAAGTACAATCCATACAAAACTACTTTTTTGATCCATGGATAATCAAATAAATAAAACAAGTAAAACTTTTCATAAACCAAGATTATATATTATTCAGTTAAAACAATTTTCACCCTCAAATGAAGTAAAAACAAACAATTTCTTTTTTTTTTTTTTTTAAATCTGCATTAATATCCCTTACACGTACATCTATATAAAAATAATATTTTTTCGAAAAGCTGTATTAGAATCCCTTACCTCAAAGGAGTACTCAAAGAAAACTTTGAAGAGCTAATCCGAAGAATTTCACCTCAATGATATTTCTCCTAAAATAATAAGGAAGAAACTACCATCATTACTTATTTATTCTTAAAACTTTCCTAATTTGATATTCTTAATAATTATATTATTTTTGTTCACCTCAAACATATTGACAACTGTTCAAATGATAACTATTTGAATTTGGTAGTTTTACAAATTTTATAACACTCATATTCCTTTCGGAACTTATTTTAATAATTTATTTATTTTTGTGCTCTTAATCCGAACTAAATCTTTTACTAGAAAGAAATAGTATTAATACTATTTTACAAATTATATTATTACACAATACACATATAACCTTTTTACCTAACAATTATCATACTTGACAACAAGTATTATTAACGGATCTTATTTCCTATAATTGTTAAATAATTATTCTAATCATATTCCTTATCAAATAAATTCTCAATCCTTAATAAAATATTTACTTGCCAAAATACATATATATTTAAATACTTATCAAATACATATATTTATACAAAATTCAGCCTTTTCAAATTTATCCTATTTGTTTATCATTATTTTCTTTCAAAATTATCCTTAAATACTTTTCATTCTCGTACTCAAAGTAATTCGATATGAAAGCAGCGATCCTTATTTTATTTTATTTATTTTAAGGGCAGGGAGTGAAATCATCGACTTCTTCGAGGTTCATCTAAGGCGAAAGAAAATTAAAGAATCTACGTAAAAGAAATGCAGAAAAATAAAATAAGGAAGATCTTACTAGAAATTTATTCTTGAGCCACAGATCAAGTAGTCGTCTTTAGATTCTGCATGTCGGAAAGAAATTAGATGAATGAAAGGATTTTCTTATCTTACTCAAATTTATACCTGGGGTATCTATTAGGAAAATTACCTTTTTACCCCTCTTTCATTAAATTAATTAATTAATTACTAATTGAATTACCATTATTATTTTCATAACGTCCTTTCATTAAAGTAATTAATTAATTACTAATTGAATTACCATTATTATTCTCATAACGTCTAATTGAATTATCATTATTATTTTCATAACGTCTAATTGAATTATCATTATTATTTTCATAACATATGCCTATAAAAATTCATGTCATTATTATTTTCCCTAATTTATACCTATACAAATTCACGGAATATTATTTATTCTCCTCCTTTATAAAAGTTTAGTCCTCTAAACTTGACTTACCAGAGTCTTGAATAATTGAGGATTCTTTTCTCTCATCTCTTCTTCTAACTCCCAAGTGGCCTCTTAGATACTATGATTGTTCCATTAGACTTTTACCAACTTGACAACAGCATGTTGTAGAACCTTATTCATCAATCCTGAATTTGGACAAGCCTTTCGTAGGTCGAGTGCAGGAAATGCGAATAGGCTCCGACTCCACAACATGAAGCATCGAAAACATATTTCCTCGAGGTCGAAACATAAACGCGTATGAATCTTAGACGGTATGGGGCAAGACACTTTATATGCTAAGGTCTGCCTTTCTGCAATATTTGCCCCAGACCACAAATCGAAAATTTGAGTTTTCATTTTCTCAACAGATTTTCAAACTTCCATATCTCAGATTCAACTCAATAAACGAACTTTAGATAACATAATAACCAAATTCAAATACCGAATATTGCTTGGGATTATCAACATAACACTTGTGTATACCTTGATTTTCTTCCAAATTCTCTTCAATCGGGATTATCCTTTCAGTAGTCAATTACACAAGTTCATATGTTAATTATTTTTTTCTCGATATAGTCATAACACATAAAGGATTTAAACTACCATAAACCTTTCTGAAGATATAATCTCATTGCTAGTTTAAAACTATTCTACAAGAAAATTTAACTAAAGGTAAGAACTCATTCTGATTACTTTTCAAGTCTAAAACAATTTATCTCAACAAATATTTCCATCTTGCAATTACTTTCCTCAATTAGTCATTAGTCTAAATATGAAAGCTACAATCAAAACTAACTTAGTACTTCAATAATTTTTTTTTTTTGACGAAGTCAAAATCTAAAAGTAAAATAAGAATTCTTATTACATACCATAGAATTAAATATTTCATACATTATCAAAATCTCCTTAATATCGAGAAGCTAGTCTAATAGAAAAATCATTAGACTTTATCCATACACAAACCATCATAATGAAACATTGTCATTGACTAAGGTTCTTGGTAACCTTATCACAAAATCCATGATAATAAGTTTTCACACTCATTTAGAACCATAAAGTAGTTGCAAAGTACTATTAGGTCTTTGATGTAAACCTCCATATACAATCAAACTAAACCCAAAGTCACAAATAATGTAATACCTTACTTCATATATGACCATCAAAATTATGTCTTAAATATTTAAATTTTTGCATCCTTTTAGGGTAGATCATAGAAACCCAAAGTAATAAACCTCCTTCAAAAGTTTAATCTTTTTATGTCTCCATTATTTAAGACATTAAGTCTAATCCTAAATTTGAATCTTATTATCTTATTAAGCTTCTTAAACAATTGTTCCAAAGTTTAACTAGTTTTCAAATAATTCCTTATAAGATCTTAATTCTCAAACAAATTTAGTTGCACTATAATGCTCAACATAAGAACTCCTAAAATCCAAAGGTATAACATAGACTTGTAAGCATCTCAAATCATATACTATTGATTGCGACAACATAAAATAATTTCCAAGGAGTCAATTGTTTTTTCTATTTAAGGCATAAATCACAAGATTCTCATTGTTTTATTGAAGTGCTTTGAATAATGTCATCCTCAATCCTTAAATAATTGTATCAATATCTTCTATTTCTTGCTTAAAAATCATTTTAAGAAGACAAAGACTTCAAACTCTCATAAACTATGAGTAGATCATAATGAAAAAAATGTCTTCATATCTTGTGCAAAAATCATTTTACCTAACTTCAAATCATAATAAGGTAGGTTCCTTTATCTTAAAATTTCAAATGTCTATAAGTATATATCAATTTTTCCATATTGCATAAGAACACAACATAAATCCTAATGAAAGACATCATTATGCAAAACAAATCTTTGCAAACCCAATGAAATAATCAAAATAAGAGTTGCTACCAATTTGCTCTTCAACTCTATGAAGCTATCATCATAGTTATAAGATCAATCAAACTTAACTTCTTTCTATGTCAGCCTGAAAATATAAGATAATCTTAGAGATCTCTTAATAATTTATTTGTAATATCAATAAATCCCAAGAAAATTCAAACTTTAATAACAATATTAGATCCTTTCAAATTTCAAATTGTTTTCATCGCTCATCACATTGACTTAAAAGACTTAACAACATTTCTAAGCAAATAACTATCTTGCAAGGCTTAGCTTATGCGTAACAATTTATCCACACGTTTCCCTTCAACTAAACTCAAGATAACTAAGAATAAGGAAACCTGATATTTTCCCAAGCAATCAACAAATAAGGTAAATACGCTCCTTAATTCATCCTCGAAAATCAAACAAAAACCTTAATGTTTAAGAGTATTAAGTCAAAGATTCAATATTCTTCTGCCTGTCGTCATAAAATAACACAAACCACCATATTGTCCATAATGACATATCCCATAGAAGTGACAAATTCAAGTCATACTTCATATTGATAAAAGTATATTCACTAAACCAACAAACAGAACAAAGGCAAAAGAGTGTAGTTAACTTTAACTAGTCACCAAGAAATCAACTATCTAACGTACATTTGTAAAGAATGCTGATGAATACACAATTGAGCAATAATTATAGTAGAATTTGCTTTTATACAAATCTGGTACCACGTTCGACATGAGGATAGGTACTTTTAATCTCTTTTGTGTTTTAGGCAGTGCGGAGTCTTTGAGGTCTTAAACATAAACGTACAAAGATTTATGTCCGGGAAGCCAATATGAAGCACTGAGAATGTGGGCAAACGATTGATGAAGTCTCGGGAACTCCAGCAATGCTAGAAAAGCACCAGAGGAAAAAGTGTACCGGTACATCATTTATGTGTACCGGTACACCTTGCTAAAGCGCGATGGAGCAAAGATGTACCGGGTACACCCAAAATGTGTCTGGTACACGTCAGAGAAATTAGCCATTAACAAAGTGTCGGTACACCATTAATGTGTCTGCGTGCCATCTTGAAATGCGAAATTGGCGGAGATGTGATCCTAAAGCGTAAAGGGGCATACTTGTCAATCATCCTTGAGCATGAGATGACATTGGAAAGGAGTATAAAAGGCAGAGGATAGATGGAAAGTAGTTTTTGGACTTCTAGGGTTAGGTTTTCATAGGAGAGGAGTTCCCTCCATTGTTTTGAGTTGATTTCTTAGAGATCAGTTGAAGACTCTTTTCTTTAGGCGTTTTTTACAATTCAAGCATTTGTAATCTTTCGTTAGAAATAATTATTTCGTTTTCGATCTTAGTATTTCCTTATTTTTCATTCTCGGGTTTGCAAGTGAGTTACGATTTCCTCAAAGTATTGTTTTTATGATTGAACTCTCTTCAATTATAATTGTTCTTATAAGTTTTATGGAGTTCTAAGCATGCTGGCACGGGGTCTACGGAAACTCACACTGATCGGTATAGTCCTCGATTCTCTTTTGAACTTGATAGGATTGTGATGTTAATCACTTGTGCAAACATTTGTAAATCCTTAGTTGGGCATATTCTTGACAACGTGTGAGGCAGAGATATCCTCGGTACCGTTGTGCTTGACAGTCTGAATGCAAGCTAAGGGTTCGATGTAATTAGGAACAAAGTGCTTAGTATTATTGATCATCCTTATTTTCAAAGAAACATTTAAAGATAAATTCTCATCAAAGACCATTTAATAAATGGTTCCTAGATGAGTTTGTAAAATAAAAATTAGGACACATGATGAAGTGAGTGGAACCTAAAATCAGGCAATTGCTACGTTTTAAAACATTCAAACGATCAACCATTGATCAAAGCGACACAACCACACAATTCTCTTTTAAATCACACTTTTGGGGAGAGTAGCTCCTCTGCAGTCAAGCCATCGGACCACTCCTGTGGAGATGACACAGTGGATTCCACGAGTATTACAATCTTCAGACATTTGTAATTCCAAGCGCTTAGGAATAAATTGACATACGAATAGGACGAAGCATTTTGGCGCGTTCTTAGAAAGTGAGTGCGACTAATCCGGTTGATCTGAAGAGAGCTAAGGGTAATTTGCAATTGCATTGCAAATCAGTCTCCATTTCTTTTGGTTGTTTTGAAAAATCTGGGTGGGTGTTTCCTTAGGCCAATTAGGACTAGTGCATGTATCGGTTTGGGCTTTAATGGCTGCTTGTAGACTAGTAAATTGCATCTCCTAGAAACTCACGAGCAATCGTAATAAGTCAAGTGTTTCAAGATAACATTTCTATGAATGGATCTTCACGGAATCAACAACATGTATTTAATGAACATACTCAAGGGATTCCTGTTAACCCACAAGGATTCCATGAACCTCCACAACATGGAGGTGGTGTTACACTCCCAGTAACCCCAGTGATAGGGGGAGGAAATGGTAATCTTGATGAAATCAACAAGAGCTCCCCACAACTCCCTTTGCCTAATGTAGAAAGAACACTTCGAAATTCTACAACCTCAAAGGACCCACTGACCAATTCTTGTATTCGCCTTCTTGAGGCCCGATCAATTCTAATGAAGTCGGAAATGATCAGTCTTCTACGTATATCAAGGGTTTGAATCTGAGGGCACTATTCATTCATGAGACTTTGAGGATGTACACGGTGCATTTCTCTCTTAGCTCCTCTCCACATAATCTGTTTGGTCTTATTTCCTTTTGCTTTAAAGGAGAAGGCCAGAATTTAGTTCATTCCCTTACCTAATTCAATCTTTGTGGGAAAACATGCGGAATGAGATTCCTTAACAAATTTTCCCTCACCTTGCATTATAATGCTCTCATGCGAATAATTCGAATTTCTTGTGAAGCGGGTGAGCCTTTCTTTGCAGTATGGGAGAACCACAGGACCTTCTCCATGCCATCCTCATCATGGTTTGGATGTTGGAATGAATTTGTGCATACTTTTCATCAAGGATTGTCTTTGAGTAATAAACAATACATCGAATGATGTGTGTGGGGGAATTTTATGAAAGAGTGCTAGAGCTTGATTCAACCTTTTTGACACTATAAGCGGAGAATGCTCGAACTTGGGAGACTAACACCATAGACCTTTGCTAAAGTCATGCACGTATTGGGTGGCGGAATCCATCACTTAGAATGATGAGTTGCAGAAACCCAAAATTGCCAGATTTAACAAAGGAAGTTGGAGGCCATAGAGATGAAAGGTGAGCGAGGTAACTAGTGTGCCTCGATTACCCTCGGTACCAAGCCCCGGACTTAGAGTGGAGGAGCCATGTATTATATCTGATGACCACACACTCAACCATTAAGCGCCAGTCTTTCTCAAGTCAAGGGAGCCATTCGGAAATAGAGCAAGCCAATGCCATAACTGCAAAAACCTTTTCCGAATTTATACTGCGGAAACCTATAATCACAGGTGGAACAAGCATCTAATTTTAGTTGGAGGAAATGAGGGAGGCCCGCGTAACACCCGATGACGAGGCCCCGTTCTCAAACCAAAGTTTTCCTAATTCGAGTTCCTCCATTTGAATCAAGGCCCCAAGGGTTCCTGTGAACCTCAATCAAGGTTTCGACCACCAAATCAAGGAATTTCGTCACCCGACCTTATCAACCTCCACATAAAGAGAGTGGAGGATATAGTTACAGAGTTTATGCCAAGGCCCAACAATCCACAAAACACGAAATTCGGCTGCTGAGATGATGTGAGATCCCGAATAACAAAGTTAACCATAAAGTCTATGGAGTAGCAGCCCAGCCAAAGAGAAGAAGGAAACTTCCTCTCAACCCATCAAAATCACAAGGTCAAAGCAGTGTAGGAAGTTTAGTTTCAAGTGAGGAGATTTTTTTTTGAACATTGTAGAAATTTGTCAGCTGCTCTTCGACGAGTGGGTGGTCGTGAGGCAATTACAACGAAGAACCATCACCAAGAATCTCAAAGTGAATTGGTCGGAGAGGATGGGGGTGTCGGACGAGCCTCATGTCCTAATACAAATGATGTGAGGTGAATCGAGGAGAAAGGGAGATGGAGTACTTATATCTGACTCCATACCCTCATAGGTAAGGCAAAGAAGTGAATAATCATTCGGAGATCATGAGTTGTTGAACCAAGTAAAATCGAACATCCTTTGTTAGATGCCATTAAGCAAATTCCATCATATGCTAAATTTCTAAAGGACTTGTGCGATGCAGAAGGAAATTAGGTGTCAACAAGGAAAAATTTCCTTATTAAGACAATCCTACCTCACTAATTGAAACAATTTGCCCCAAAATACAAAGACCAAGGGAAGTCCTACTATTTCTATAGTATTAGGAAATTCAAAAGTTAGGACATGCTTTAGTGGACTTAGGGGCAAGTGTTAATTGTTGCCTATTGAGTATATGGACACGGGGTTAGGAGAATTAGAGGCGACCCGATATCACCCTCCCGACTAGGCGACCGTAGTGTAAAAATTCCTAGGGGGATAGTGAAGGATGTGACCAGTACCAGTGGACAAATTTTACTTCCCCGTGGATTTTATTTGCGCTTGACACTCAGCCGTTGAACCGAACTCAGTTCCCAGTAATTCTTAGTAGACCATTCTTGGCAACTGCTAATGCCATTATACATTTGTAGAGGAGGCTGATGACCTTATCGTTTAGTAATATATTTGTTAATCTGAATATTTTCAATGTTATCAAGGAATGGGGATGAAGAAGATATGTGTGAAGTCAACATGGTTGATTATGTGGTACAAAAATACTTGGATACTGTCTCACATGATGATCCACTTAAGTGCATGTTTAGTCGATGATTGGGATGAGGAAGTGACCACACTGGAGTCAGAGTTTCTACACTCTATAATTGAGCATAACGAAGTATTAGAAGTTAATGGGTGGGCACCTAAATTTGAACCATTTCCACCAAATGAGGACAAGGCATTGCCTTCTGAGGAGAGGCCACCTAAGCTTGAGCTTAAACCTTTACCAACACACCTCAAATACGCCTTTTTAGGGGAAGAGGAAACTTTTCCGGTGATCATATCTTCCTCCTTAGAATTGAATCAAGAGAAGCAACTTTTAGAGATGTGAGAACCAGGCGCCTTAGGCTGGACAATTCATAGGATATTAAGGGAATTAGTCCTTGATGCACATAGAATCACTTAGAAGAGGATGTTAAAACCTTCTACAGGCAACCACGAGATGGCCGAATTGATAATGAAGAGTGGTAAGGAAGTTTTGAAACTCTTGGATGTTGGGGTTGTTACCACTATTACGGATAGCAAATGGGTTAGCCCAACACGGAGTAGTTAGAAGAAATGCAGATAACGGTGGTCACCAATGAAACAATGAGCTCATTCCCCTTTCGTGTCACTTAGGATGGAGGGTGTGTAGATTATAGGAAACTTAATGCAGTGCTAGGAAGGACCATTTTCCTCTTGTTTGTTGATCAAATGTTAGAGAGGATTCTTGAGGCATGAATTCTATTGTTTTCTTGATAGATTGCTCGAGTGCAAATCAAATTGAGATAGCTTTGGAAGATCGAAAAACTACATTCACTTGTCCTTTTGGTACACTTTGCCTTTGAGGAAAATGCCTTTTGGATTATCTGTGCACGGAACCTTCCAACGATGCATGATGGGAATCTTCGGTGACATGATAGAAATCATGTGGAGATTTTCATGGATGATTTCTCGATTTGGTGACTCATTCAGCCCATTTAGAGAAATTTACGTAAGAGTTTTGGAGAGGTGTCGAGAGAAAATCTTGTGTTAAATTGGGAAAAATGTCCATTTCATGGTAACCTGAGAGTTGTCTTCAGGCCATATAGTATCAAAAGATGGAATTGAAGTTGACCAGGCCAAAGTTGAGCTGATTTCCAACCTACCTACTCCTAAGTGTGTTAGAGACATAAGGTCATTCTTGGGTCATGCTGGTTTCTATAGAAGGTTTATAAAAGATTTTAGTGCTATAGCTCGCCCCTTATGTACTTTGCTTGCCAAAGATGTCCCTTTCACACAGTCACAAGCTTGACATTGCTTTACTAAACTGAACATGTTAGTGTCACCACCCATCATGCGGTCCCCTAATTGAGACCTTCCATTTGAGATCATGTGTGACGCTAGTGATTATGCCATAGGGGCTGCGTTAGGGCAGAGGGAAGACAAAAAGGCTTTTGTAATTTATTATGCCAGCAAGACACTAGACTCCGCTTAAACAAACTACTGACCACAGGAAAAAGAGTTTCTAGGCATGCGTCTTTGCAACAGAAAGTTCGGTCGTACATTGTAGGCTCTTACGTGACCATTTTCACGAGATCATGCAGCCACAGAGTATTTGCTCTCTAAGCGGGATGTTAAAACCATTTGTGGTTAACTAGGTGGATTTCATATGCGAAATTCGACTTGACCATCAAAGATAAAAAGGGGGTTGAGAATGTGGTGGCTGACCATTTATCTCGATTAGTTCTAGAATCCAAACTCTCATGGCATACCCATAGGCGATAGTTTTCCTGATGAGCAACTCTTTGCTCTTGTTCGTACCCGTGGTATCGCGACATTTGTGAACTACCTAGTCGGCGATTCCAACCCAATGGACTTCTCAACGAGAAAAATTCCCGACGGATATTAGAAATACTACTTTGATGATCAGGTACCTATTTAATATTGTCGGATCAAATAATGAGAAGATGTGTTACTTGATGATGAAGCCAGTTAAGTTTTAATCTTTTGCCATTACGAAACTGTGGAGGACATTTCTTTGCGGAAAAACGGCATCTGAAGATTTTCTGTTGGGTTTTACTAGCCCACCTTATTTAAGATTGTTTTGATTCTGCCAAACTTGTGCTCAATGCCAAAAACTGGGAGGGTCACAAAGCGAGAAACATGATGCCTCTTACCCCAATTCTAATTATTGAAATTTTTGACTGTTGGGGTATAGACTTCATGGGGCCTTTTCCCCCTTCTTGTGGGTATCTTTACATATTATTATCTATTGATTATGTTTCTAAGTGGGTTGAGCGATTAGAAGAGAACCAATGATCCTGAGTTGTTTTGAAATTTATAAAGACACATTTTTTTCTCATTTTGGAACACCTCGTGCAATTATTAGTGATGGCGGACTCCACTTTATGTCGATCTTTTGAAAATCTGGTAAAATGTAAAGTCACCAGCCAAAATATCAACGACTTACCACCTGAGACCAATGGTCAAAGAGTGACTAGCTAATAGGAGATAAAACATATTTTGGAAAAAACGGTTTCCCGAATCGCAAAGATTGGTCCTCGAGTCTTACCGATGCTCTTTGGGCCTGCAGTACGCCTTTAAAACTATTGTAGTATGTCTCCCTATAGGCATTTAGTTTATGGAAAGGCTTGCCATTTGCCAGTTGAAATGGAACACCAGGCTTACTGGGCTATTAGAACATTTAATTCTGATTCTTCCAGCAGTGTAGCGCTTATTTGCGACTGAATGAGCTTGAAGCTACTTGGAGAGAGTCGTATGAAAGCTCCAGAATCTACAAAGAGCTGGCTCAAGTTATTCCATGATAAATCTATTCTTGACGAATGTTGAACTGACGAAAATCTTATTTGTACAAGCTCCCAGATAACACATTTATTTCGAGACGAAACTCGGCTCGTTGGAATTTGGCATTCATCGTTAAAGGTAGTTTATCCATACGGGCCGTGGAGATTGAGAAATCGGACAGAAAATCCTTCAAAGTGAATGGCCAGCGCCTCGAAACCATTCCTCAGCATTTCAATCCTCAAAGAGCATAGTGAGGATTTGGTAGACCAGCTCTACCCGGGACTCCTTCAGTAACCTCGTTCTCAACTTGTTGTGTATATAGTTTTGATTTGGTTTTATTTTCGTTTTTGCTTTCTAAAAAAAAAAAAAAACTTGGGGCCCTTGTTTCTATGCTACCTCAGTGTTGTGTGGGGTACCCTTAGTCATGCATTGAGACGTGCTTGTTTCTGTTAATGAGGGTAGGCGTGCGGATTTGGAATGTAACTATCTCTGGCTTGTTATATGTTCAGTGTATGGTCAAATTTTTCAAAATATGGCTCTTCTGAGTATAATGCTTGACCTACGATGTACATACCTACATGATTTCATACACACTCCACATCATCTTATTGCATGTACATCTTAACGAGCATACACAAAACGCTTTGTGTTTTTCTGTGGATTGTTCCCCTTTTGCTCACACAAACCACAGACCTAGCATCATATTTATGTTCGATCTTGCCTGCTTTTGCTCCCATTTGTGCATAAATTTGGCATGCCATGTTAACTTCATGCATCATAGTCTTTATGGAATATCTTGCATAACTGGAAAATGATTAGAGGCCATTATTTCTTTGCACACCTGAGGATTTGTATTGTCTCATCCCTTGCACCCATTTTGAGCTTAAAGTTGCCAAGTAAATTCGAGACCTAAATCTGATCAGTGGAACAGTGAGTCCTATGGAAAGATTGAGTATCCAAGAAGAATTCTGTTGACCAATTCTACAGTCTGATCGGTTTGTGGAATGCGAACAAAGAAAAAGTGAAGCCAATGACAAAACCCAGGGATGGAAGGCGGTTTAAAAGGCCAAATTACATAAACCTGCTTGTTCCAAATTAAAATATATATATATATATATATATATATATATATATATATATATATATATATATACAAAAAAAAAAAAAGAAAAAAATCGGATTGGGGCAGTGTGGTACACCTAGAAATTATGCAGAGTCTGACTTGCTATTGCTTGATGTGAGGCGCGGTACACCTGAAGTATTGTCACCGTACAATATTCAAAATTGAATGTTAGCAAATGTGTATCGGTGCACCACTAATGTACCGGTACACTGTTGACTCCGATTTGTGGGCCGTGAGGTTTTAAACCCCGATTTTGTGGCCTTTTGACATTCAGACACTTCTTCACTCTCCACATGACCAAGCCTTAACGTTTGCTCCTCTCACACAAGCATTTCCAAGCTGGTTGCTCTTGCTAGGGTTTCCATCGATCAGGACAGTTTCTTTTCTCTGATCATTGTACGGACGTGGTAAGCCCCCTACAAATCTTTACTAGCATTTTTGGTCCCCTCCTTGTTATACATGGATCTGTTTTGCTGGATTTGGGTGGTGTTATGTTTTACTTGGTGGTTCGGGGTCTCGGGTGACAGTATGGGCAGGAAAGTGTTATCTGATGCGCACGGGGTCAGCCCGGTACTGTTCGAAACAGGTTTCTGGGACTTTATGATATATATCTGGGCCATCTGGGCCGTTATTGCCATCCTTGCCATCTCTATGGCACGATCTAAGAATGTCGGGAAAGGAAAGGCATCTAGTTCCTCTATGGGACAGGCTGTGAAGAAAAGGAAATCTGATGCCTCCCAGCCAGTAAAAAAGGGGAAGGGAAAACGAATTGAGTCATCTTCGGAAAGTGAGGAAATGTCTGATAGTGATGATGATGAGGAAATAGAGGCGATGTTTGCCGAGGACTCTGAGTCAGAGCACGAAAAATGGACCAGTCGATCGCAAAAAGGGGCTTTCACTGCGAGAGGGGCGTAAAAGTGGAGACATTTTTGTACTCTCACCCCATCAGGGGGATTATTCAAGAGCAGAATATGGATTTCGTGTGCGCTGAGGTTCACGGATACATGCCTACAGTGGTTCGGGAGTTTTATACCAATCTGAAGGAAAATCAGCGGGTCGAGACCGTATTAGAGACTTCAGTTATGGGTAGGCAGCTTCGGATCACCCCTGATTCGATAGCGCATTCCTTACAATATGTCCGCCCTGATGCCTCAGACCGACCCTACCCACTTCGGGCTCTCACTGATTTTGATGCCCAGCTGTTCACTGAGGCTATGTGCACTCACCCAGCGATCATGAGTGGATTTATAAAGAAAGAATTTGTACCTGGGAAGCTCAAACCAGAATTTGCCTTGATGAACAAGATTATTCACGATCGAATTAGGCGAAGGAAGTAATGAAAAATCCCCAATGACAGATCAATTTTTATGAAGTCATGGCCAAAAACTCATTGATTACGCCTTAGTCATATGGTGTGTGATGAGAGACTTCCCTCTGATTTTTCACATGAAAGTAGACACATCCCTTTCCCATCAGACAAATCTTGTGGAAGAAGCGGGAATGAGAGGCTTGATTAAAGAAAGAGAGGGTGTTGCCTAGGTTGGGACGATCACAAATAAAGCGAGGCCAGGCGACGGCATCCACTAAACCACGACTTTCGACCTTGATTACTCCTCAGGGATCACTTCATCCATAGCACAGCCACCGTTAGGCACATCCCGTTGAAGAGGATGGAAGCGGCCCGAATAAAGGAGTGGTTCAAGTATATACGGGAAACGACGACGATCGACGTCTCTCGAGGCTTGAGAGTCACATTTTTCAAGGAGAGCCGGCAATGGCGGATCTTTACTTCTCGGTCTGGAGGGGAGATTCGAAGAGTGGAATGGCTTGTGTAGACGGGGCGCGTTCTCTTGCGGAGGAGGATAAGGATAGCCATTGCATAGTTGTTTTAAACTGAACTAAGGATGGTGTTGGCGGTGGGTGATGGTAGACCTCGGCCATGTTATGCCAACACCCGTTTTGATCATTGACCCTTTTCATTGACCTATGGTCATTACAAACTTTTAAGACCTTTTTGATTTCAGTTATGTTTGTTGTTTCTTCTGACATTATGCATAGTGGTTATGTGTTCCATGTTAAATGATTGCTTCCCTTATATCGATCGCTACAGTTCAATGTTTGCATAGGCGCTACGTTTCTTCAACCATAGTCCTTATTTGAATAAGCCCGATTTTGTGTTATTTGTTATAATGTTCATTGTGTAAGGCCCCTTGGTTAGTTTAAATGAGTCACTCTTGGGTGCATGTACTAAAAATTAGATTGAAAGTATTATATTCTATAATTTGCTTTATTTTGAGGATCTTGCAGAAGCAAGCATCTGGCGCCTTGTTGAGATTCATTACCTAGTTGGTAGTTAAGTGCAAATCTTGCTAGGGACTAGCAGAGATGCGAGGTGGGGGAATAATGATGAATACCACGATTGAAATGATAATTATAGTAAATTTAGCACACTCTGAATCTGAATTTACCCACATTGACATGAGGATAGGTACTTTTAATCTCTTTGTGTTGTTTTAGGTAGTCTGCCAGTCTTTCAGGTCTTAAACATAAGCGTATAAAGATTTATGTCCGGGAAACGATATAACAAGCCAGCGGAGTGTAGACAAGCGATTGATGAAGTCTCGAGACTCAGCAATGCTAGAAAAGCACCAAAGGAAAAAGTGTGCAGGGTACATCATTTATGTGTGCCGTTACGCTATAAAGCGGCGTGGGCAAAGTGTGCGTGCACCCAGAAATGTGTATGCCCGGTACACCACAATCCGAGAGTGGCGGTATGAAGTGTACGGTACACCATTAGTGTGTAAGTGCATGTATGAAGTCTTGAGAATTGAGCAGAGATGTGATCCTAGCGTAGGGGCATACTTGTCAATCATCCTTGAGCACGAGATGACATTGGAAAGGAGTATAAAAGGCAGAGGATAGATGGAGAAAGTATTTTTTTGGACTTCTAGGGTTAGGTTTTCATAGGAGAGGTGTTCCCTCCATTGTTTTGAGTTGATTTCTTAGAGATCCAGTTAAGAGACTCTTTTTCTTTAGTTTTTACAATTCAAGCATTTGTAATCTTTCGAGTAGAAATAATTATTAGTTTTCAATCTTAATTATTTCATATTTTCATTCTCGGGTTTTGCAAGTGAGTTAAGTTTCCTCGAAGTATTGTTTTTATGATTGAACTCTCTTGATTATAATTGTTCTTATAAGTTTTATGGGTTCTAAGCCCTTCTTCTTGAGTCTGAAACTCACCACGGATCAAGTATAGTTCCTCAATTCCTCTTTTGAACTTCAATGGATTGTGTGATGTTAATCCTTGTGCAAACATTTTGTAAAATCCTTAGTTGGGCGTATTCTTGTGACGTGTGAGCGAGATATCCTCGGTACACGTTGTGCTTGATTCTGAATGCAAGCTAAGGGTTCGTATTAATTAGAGACAAGTGCTTAGTATTATTCAATCATCCTTATTTTCCAAAAGAGCGTTTAAAGATAAATTCTCCATCAAAGACCATTTATCAATGGTTCCTAGATGAGTTTATGCAAAATAAGAGGTGGGACTATAATCGGAAGTAGGTGGAACCCTAAAAATCCCGGCAATTGTCTTCTGTTTTAAAACATTCAGGAAACCCCGATCAACCATTGATCAAACAACACAACCACAATTCTCTTTTAAATCACACTTTTTGGGAGAGTAGCTCCTACTGATCAACTAAATCAGACCACTCCCTGTGGAGATGACATGTGGATTCCCACAGTATTACAATGCTAGACAACTGTAATTCCTACTCTTGGGAATAGAATTCGGCATACGAATAAGGACGAAGCAAATGCTAAAAATACATAAACGGATATGAACTATCAACTAACACGTCACTCAACTATCCCCATAGACAAACCTAAACAAGTTCCCATTAAGATCATAAACCTATAGCTCTGATATCATTCTGTCACGCCCCAAAACCCACCTTAGGGCATGACTGTCAATTCACACCCTCAAGCCTTCAGCCTAAAGGTTTGAAGTGTGAAACTTGACACTAGTAACTCACTTATGGCTGGATTTTTGGCCAATTTCAACACATGTTCAAAGTAAATCATATTTCATCCTCAAATATCGACTTTAGAAACGATACATCAGCCCAGTATACTTATCCAAATCTTTAAACTCAAATATTCCAAACATAACTAAACTTTAACATCTAAACAATGTCCCTAGAAGTTAAACAAATATTCTAATAAACTAATTTCCCCGTCTAACCGTCGCACTCCTGCATGAACTAAAATTTTGAAAATTTTAAAGAATAAAGAGTGAGCTCGAAATGATAAAAATACTAATACATTTTCATGGATCAAAAAGTTTTCAATCATATAACAAATAGGAGATGTTTTTCATAAAAACTTTTGATTCAAAATAAGTTGGAACATTAACAAAATATACTTTAAAACATTCTCACATCCATTTCAAATCATTTTCATATCAAATGTGATCGAACAATTACATGTAATTTCAGTTAACGCTTTCATATCGAATCCAATCGAATATATACCGAATATATTTTTCTAAATGCGTGAATATCAAATGGTGCGGCCATGTGGAACTTTCAAATGGGTGGCTATTTATGAACTATTCCTTTTAAGGTGGACGGAACCCGAACGCTACTAGTACTAGTAACATCCAACCACCACAAAACCCACAGGGTGAGGTTGAATCAATTACATTCCCGCAAAGAGAAAATGTAAAGGAGTCGACTATTATATCTTGTTGACAAAGAGACCAGAAAATAGTATCAACTATTATTTCCGTTGACGAGGCCAAACTAACGGTCAGATATTTCATTCAAAAGTTCAAATTACAAAACACATAATATCTCCCCACATTTTTCGTTTAAGTAAACAAAACAAATCCTCAATTACGATCATACAAAACTATTTTTTTGATCCATGGATAATCAAATAAATAAAACAAGTAAAACTTTTCATAAACCAAGATTATATATAATTCAGTTAAAACAATTTTCACTCTTAAATGAAGTAAAAACAAATAATTTTCTTTTTCTTTTTTTAAAATCTGCATTAATATCCCTTACACGTACATATATATAAAAATAATAAATTTTCGAAAAGCTGTATTAGAATCCCTTACCTCAAAGGAGTACTCAAAGCTTTGAAAGAGCTAATCAAAAATTTCACCTCAATGAAATATTTCTCCTAAAATAATAAGGAAGAAACTACCATCATTACTTACTTATTCTTAAAACTTTCTAATTTGATATTCTTAACAATTATATTATTTTTGTTCACCTCAAACATATTGACAAGAATTTGTTCAAATGATAACTATTTGAATTAGGTAGTTTTATAAATTCTATAAAACTCATATTCCTTCAGGATCTTATTTTAATAATTTATTTATTTTTGTGCTCTTAATCGAACTAAATCTTTTACTAGAAAGAAATATCATTAATACTATTTTACAAATTATATTATTACACAATACACATACTAACCTTTTCAACAATTATCATACTTGACAACAAGTATTATTAACGGATCTTATTTCCTATAATTGTTAAATAATTATTTTAATCATATTCCTTATCAAATATATTCTCAATCCTTAATAAAATATTTACTTGCCAAAATACATATATATTTAAATACTTATCAAATACATATATTTATACAAAATTCAGCATTTTCAAATTTATCCTATATGTTTATCATTATTTTCTTTCAAAAATTATCCTTAAATACTTTTTCATTCTCAAACTCAAAGTAATTCAATATGACACCACCAATCCTTATTTTATTTTATTTATTTTTTAAGGAACGAGAGTGAAATCTAAATTTGACTTCTTCAGGGTTCATCTAAACTAAAAGAAAATTAAAGAATCTACATCAAAGAAATCTAGAAAAATAAAATAAGGAAGATCTTTTAAATTTGATGCTTGAGCCACAGATCCGAAAGCGTTCGTCCTGCGGAGATTTTACGTCAGGAGAAATTCATCTTTTCTTATCTTACTCTAATTTATACCTGGGGTATCTATTAGGAAAATTACCTTTTTACCCATCTTTCATTAAATTAATTAATTAATTACTAATTGAATTACCATTATTATTTTCATAACGTCCTTTCATTAAAGCAATTAATTAATTACTAATTGAATTACCATTATTTTCATAACGTCCTTTCATTAAAGTAATTAATTAATTACTAATTGAATTATCATTATTATTTTCATAACGTCTAACTGAATTATCATTATTATTTTCATAACATATGCCTATAAAAATTCATGTCATTATTATTTTCCCTAATTTATACCTATACAAATTCCTGGGTGTTACAACATAGCTTTAAGCCGTCGACGAAGCCAAGTAAATCATACCCAAATAGGAGAGACGTGAGTTGGAGCTGTCATGCGGAATAATTTGTGGCTATGAGTTTTAGCGGTGCTTGAGCATTGACATTGAGAACAATTAAATTCGAGGAGGGCGTGTTAGTCCGTTCAAGGCTTGTTGGAATGAGGAGGAGGAGAGCCTGGCGGTAGTGATGGGAAGAAGAGATTCTTACGCCGTTGAGAATAATGACAATCGTGCAAGAATAAGGCCTAACAAAGAAGCCGTGTGAAGAGGAACATCTGCTATCTCGTGAAGGAGTTCGGGAATGACACAAGCAGAATGCCCAAAAGGATGTGATCATCGGATCATGATGGGCGGTGGTGGCGGCTAGGGTTAGGGTTTAATTTTTTTGCTTTTAAGCTTGTTGCTCTAATACCATATTATGAAAGAGAGTTACATATTATTGAAAGAGTTGAGGTATGTATGTACCAATATAAGGACAAAATAGTAATAGCATTGATGAGTATACTTTATACTCATTTTATCCTTATGTTTTACTTATAGTTTTAGTATTTTTATCATATAAATAAGTGATCTAATGCTCTAAAATTTCAATTTGTGATTAGGTCAACCACAAGCCAAGATTGAGCAAAAACAAAGAGACAAAGCCTAAAAATCAACAAATTATACATGCAGCAGCAACTACTGTGATTTGATATTTTCAGTTGCAAGATGATCTCAAATGGCTACAATATTTATATGGATGGATAGGAGACTTCTCAGGCTTTCCAAAGATACCTTATTCACTCCATTTGGACTTCAAATGATCAAGTTATGACTCTTGGTAGTTGAAGAGGGAAGAAGAAGAAGAGAGCTCAAAAAGTGACAAGTTGGAGAATTTTGTACATTCAGTCTTTATAATAATTTCTAAAAGTGTTTTCCTGTCCATATCCATATTCTACACTTGAGCTTTCCAGCGGTACGAGAACACTAAGATCGAGTTAAGATGACAAGTTATGACGCTACGAAGTTAGTGAAGCGGGAAGGCGCAGCAACGTCCGCGACGTTTGAGAGGAATTTGCAAAAGCGCACGCAACATCCCGACGTCGGCGTTGCCCAAACAACGTCCACGGCGTTTAGGGTTGATTTTGGGTGGATTTTTGAGCCCATTTTAAGCCCATAATTGTAGGTTTTAAAGCTCAAACCTGAAGGAGACAAAAGGGAGGCAACTAGGGCTCGGAGAAGGGGACTTTGTCCACACTTTGGGACCAAGGAAGAGGGTTGTGGGCTGTTTTTTAAGATTTGGGAGAAGATCATGAGATTTGTGGAAGAAAATCCAAGAATCACCATCATTTTGATCATTAGAGTTTCTTCTTTCTCTTTTCTCATGTTTTATCCTAAGTTTATGATGTATCAAACCTCTATTATGTTCTAACTTTGTAGTCTAGGGTTTTGGTTGATTTTGGACATGAATCTTATATTTATTCGTTAATTTTCCTTTTCTATTGTTTCTTTGTGATTGTCTATCTATTGATTCATACTTGGTTCTATTTACATATTGATTTCTAGCTAATCTCAATATGGTGAGTGGTTCTTTGTGTGATCTGAGAAGGGAGTAAAGAACTAAACATAAATGAATCAACCTAATTAGCTTGGTAGTGTAGAAATTACCGGTGGTGGGAGGCGTGTGAGATTCTTGGATCTTAAAGCATCTCTAATGCTTGGGGTTGAGCTAAGAAGCAAAAGACCTAGTGTTAGTTGGTAGGTTATCCGACCTCGAGAGAGGGTTATAATTAAATTAGGTTAGAGTCGCCTTGGAAGCCTTTACAAGAGACAATAGAATGAAATTTTGACCTAAACAAAGGAGGATTGTTCACATGCACCAAATACCCTAGAACTTTATTATCTCTTGACATCCCTTAGTTGCAAAGTTTAATTAGTTAGATTTAAATTTTAGTAACTTAGTTTAACCATTGTTTAAACCATCTTTGATCGTTTGAATATTAGAGAGGTATTATAATTTTAATACTTAGCATCCCATTTTCCCTGTGGATAGAACTTTATACATCTCGTACAACTGTGTGCCCGGCAAGCGTATACTTGTGTAGAATAAGCGACTCTTTTATATTTTTCTACATGAATTTTATAGACACACACATCCACAAAATCGCCTATCAAATAAAGAAGCCCCGATAAAGGAAGCCCTAAATATACTCTAATATACCATGCTTACTTTTCCGAGTTCATCAGGAGTGCGACTCCACCTCCTGACTAGTTTGTGCAGGGTAAGTCAACACCTTTCTTCATAGTAAAGTCCCTGGAGCTAACGCTGACAGAGCTACCCCAGGCATAGCAAGATTACGGGTATGCTGAACTGCGAAAAGCTTCACCCATGATCCACTTGCATGCACCTTTGGAACATTCTCACACCATTCTGCTCAAATCCGTCAGTATGCTTAATCTTCATTAAGCTCTTCTACTATGATCATAGACGCACACACAATAAGTCCCTAACACCATGCCCCTAGGTTCAAAACATCTTATTTGCCAATTAAAATTTTAAGTTGGGAGAAGCTCTCATATTCAGGTTTGACACATGTCAAAGCATAGATGGGAAAGTGGGCTTGCCAGATAATTGCACGTTAACATGAGGTGGAGCCCGTTGCATTAAATGTCCATTGCATTAATAGAAAATCTACGGTGGTGTTTGTTTTTTTTACTTAATGGTGTTTGTTTTTTTTACTTAATGCTGAATAGAGCTTTTTTTGAGCTTAATACTGAATAGTACTTAATAGCATTAAGTATTAAGTTATTTATTTTTTAACATTAGGTAGTGAGTAGGGATGACAACGGGACGGATTATTTCGAGTTCCTGCCCCGCCCCGCTCTTAATGGCACATGTTTGATTTAATTTTAATCGGGTTTTTAATGAGTTTGGGTTTATTTTCTCAAATTTGAAACGGGTTCAGGTATTGTTACTCTCTGTAAAACCCGGGAAAATTAGAAAATTTCAAAAATGACAAAATGTTAATAAAAATAATAAATTGTCATAAGGGTTCATGGAAGTCTAGAAAATTCTCTAGATCTCGGATGAATAACGGACTGCGCCGTTAAATTCGTCTCTCGAAATCTAATGTGAAAAGTTTAGTTGAATTAAGAATGACTGGGAAATTTTTTGATTTTCTAGGTGATAGAAGTTGTCGGTGACTCAAGGGGCGGGATTTCACGAAAATCTCGGAAGTTACGAGAAATGGCCTAAGGCTAAAATTCATTTTAAAATAAAGTAGTGAAAATAAATAAATTGTTTAATGAAACGGACCCGAATAAGAACAATATGAATCATGTATCCAAAATAATAATAATAAGCTCCACTTAGATTATATTATAAAAATAATTTTTTATTATTTTATTTTTATATTTTAATATAAATAATAATAATTAGAATGTTTTTAATAAATAATTTATAAAAATTCATAATATTTTATTTTATGAAAAATATTAATTTTAATATAATAAAAATAAAAAAGCAAATATAAAAAAATTAAAATTAAAAATAAAAGCAAAAAATAATTTAAGCAGGCGAGTTTGAGAGGAATTTTCTCATCGTCATCCCTTTCTGTTAATTTGTTTTTTTTTTTTAAAATGAGACAAGTTTAGAATTGAAAAAAAATAAACTAATGAAGTCGGGATAGGGCCCATATAAATCCCAAACCCCTCCCTTTGTCATCCTTAGTAGTGTGTATTGCTAGCCCTTCTTCTTGTTGGGCAATGATTGAGTTTTTCTTATTTTTATGGAAAATGATTTTTTCTGAATAGAAAAAACCAAATATTTTCACTTTTTCTATTTAGAACTTTTTTAAAAAATTTTAGAAATAAGTCGAGAAAATTTAAAAAAAACAAGCAGAACAATCTTTGAAAGTTATTTAAAACTGACATTAAGGCCTGTTTATTTTTGAGTAAATCTTTAGTAATTTGTTTTGACGTTCGGCCATTTATTTTTATTTTCACTCACTTATCAGCTGAATTTTTTGAAAAAATGGTACGAAGCAATAAAAAATTTATGGCTTTTTGGTCGTAAAGCTCGCTCCCGCATGATTTTCATCTTTCCATGCAAAATAGCTTACTCACTTATTTCCATCTTTCTATTTCTTGCCAAGTATGCAAAGAGAAATATAATTCTTTAAAATTTTGCATTTTATAATATTATTCACAACTAGAGATGGCAAATGTGTCATTGTCCAGTAGTTTCGACCCGATCGATCAGGTCAAACGTTAGAAAAAATCCGTTATTTGGATAATGGATATGGATATAGATAAAATCCGATTTTTTGAATGGATATGGATTGGATATGGATTTAGGCATATCCAGATCAGGCTCAAATATCATGTCAGACCCCTGACACGTGTATAATATTTGAATTAATATTTGAATATTTATAATACTCCAGATACAATATTTGAATTAATTGTAATTTGTAATAACACTATATAATATGATATGATCTCATTACTAATTCAAATATTTAATTGCCTATTTTTTAAAATCTAATTAGTAAAGTTAGGAAATGAATACTAAAAATATAATAATGTAAACCCCCAAGCCTAACAATAACATTTATAAATTATAAATCTAGTCTAATTGTAATTTGCAAATCCTAATAACGTGCTAACATTGTAAACCCTAACTTCTTAACCTGCAGTAAATTCTAAACTTATAACACTACAAACCACTAATTTGTTGATAAGCCTCATACTGATCATCTTGATCCACGTCTTCATTATGCTTCGGCCATGGGCCAGGACATATCTCTTCCAAAGATGTTTGAGCTTTGTACATTCTTGGAATCATTGATGGGCTTAGTAGTGCGCTTGATATGAGGAAAAGCCCTCCCATTGTATAAAATTAAAACTTATGTGACTCTTTAAACTCTTTAATGGCCGGGCTCCTATGCACCGCCTGCGGTGGCATTTGGTAAATTAATCTCCTCTTGAAGCGAGAGAAGAATCGTGTGGCGATCTTCTGAACTCTTGGATTTTAGTCCACAAATCCTAATGCCAATATAGCAACAGAATTTTAATTCACAATATTGTAATTTTAATTTTAACACTTAAAGTCTAATCAAAACATCCACTAACCCCTAACTCTAATCTTTGTCAGTATAAATCTTAATCTAATATAAAGGAAATGAGGAAGAAAGAAGGAAGAGACGGAGAGTGGTTTATAGAAAGATAGCCTGCGTTTTGATGAAAAATGAGTCTATACTTTGAAGTTGTCGAGCATAAGTATAAGGCACCAAATTTGCACATACGAAAAAAAAAAAAAAACCGAGTTTGGATTTATAAAGCGCTCATTACGATCTGTATTGGTGATCTCGAAACAAGCTTGTAGTTCGCATCACGTCAAGCATTAAAGCAACTCACCAGATCTATTCCTTCATAACATTCGACGGAGGTTAGTGATTTGGTATTACCAGTTTTTTAACTTTTATTTTTAGATCAGGTAACAATTCTGAGACCCATTGTAATATAATATTGTATTGCATTATCGAACGTACCAATCTAAAATACATATATCATGTTCTAATATTGAGATCGATTCATCATGCTTGTGCTTAAATGTTGAGATTCATCATCTTGTGCTTTAAATGTTGAGATTCATCATGCTTGTGTGTCGAAATATTAAGTCTAGTCTTTGGTTCCATAGTGGAATTAAAAATAATAATAATAATAACTAATTATCTGAAATCTGTAATGGAGTGGAGAATGTTGTAGCTTGGTTGTTTGTAGAATAAAATATTAGTGATTGGTGTTTGAAATATTTACAACCATGATAATAATTTTATTTTGTAAAATGGTGTAATGATAGTTACGAATTAAACCAAATAAAAAAAATAAAGAAAAGGGAAAGAGAAATTGGTTTTATACAAATAAATTGTAGTTGTAGTCTGACCATCCCGAGCCGTATAAAACAAATGATTTTGAATTCTTTTATTTTTCAACTTGTCCATTTCTTGTATTTCTACACTAAAATTTGGTTGACACATTTGTAATATTTTTTAATTTCAATAATTTTATATTTTTTTTTTTTTTTTTTTTTTTTTTTTTACCATTCTAGATTTTTTTAATTATTATTAGTTTTGTAAAGTAAATTGTAGATGTGAAAAACAAATCAAAGTTTTGGAGATATCTGTTTTTACCCGATGCAGCTGCTTGTATATGTTTTGTTAGTAAATTATTAAGCGACTTCCAAGATATCTCATTGATTTTCCGTGATTCTAGACATCATGAAATTAACTTTTGACACATAAAATGTTGAGATATAATGCTTTAGCATGAGGTATGATTTTACGAGGAAGTTAATTGCGATGGACGGATCGGGTCACGGATACATGGCACGATTTAACTTACGTTATTTCTTTTATTTTGTTTTATTTTATTTTATTTTATTTTCTCTCATTCTTTTTAAAGTTTTCGATTTTAAAATTCAATTGCCTCATTTTTTCAATTTTTACCTATATTTTGTATGAACCACTATACTAGTTCTAGAAATTCTCATTTCTTTAAGATCACGACAAAAGTAGTTGATTTGTGATGTTTTATTAACTTTAGACTTTGAATTTATATTCCCTAAATTTATGAATCATGAAGTTATAACTAAGTGTCATAGGTTAAGCGAAATATGTCTTAGTGTCGCGTGGATAAATCAGATATCAGAGTGGAGAATATTCGAAATCCGATGGATAGGATATGGATTTGAATTTTTTTATCCGTAGTATGGATATATGGATATGGATATATTATTTTTATTTAGGATCGGATATAATAGTTTTGAAAAATCCGATCGAATCGATCCGTCTTAATACTATTCCGCAATGAGTTAAGTAAAATTATTTTAAGAAAGTTACATGTTTTTGATAGTTTAAGATAAATAAAATAAGTTTAGAATAAAAAATTATATATATATATATATAATCCCTTCAATTTTCAGGAAACCAAAAATAACTTTAGTGTAGAGAGTAGATTTTTACTCATCCCACACCTCTTCTCAAATCATTATTAAAGATAAATGGATTAAGGATGGATTTTATATAAATTTTCAAAATCCAAGTATTTATAGGATTCATTTGTATTATTTAAATTTATTTCTTTACTTTTTCATCGTATTTGCATAATAAAAATGATAATAATAATAAATTATTGTGTAGTAACTTTGAATAAAATAAATTATAAAAATAATTATTAGGATCAAAATGAAACTAACAACAATCCTTAATAGAAATAAAATATTAAAAAACAAGCGACTTATCTTGTCTTTATTAAGTCTTATTATTAAGATTTGAAAAAGTTATATTGACGTTCGTCAAAAACGTAATGTATGCAAATTGAAACAAATGTACTTTAACTCTCTACCACATTTCAAAATTTAACCCTCCCATTACCTATCCCACATTGGACAGAGAGGGAGTTTTAGAGCTCTTTATGTACAGCTTCTATCAAGCGAAGCAAATGATGGGAACTCGCATGCATGTCACTCATCAATAACTAAGTTTGTCAATTGGGCCCATTTGATTTTAGTGAAAAATGCGAATATGCATGTGAACCGCTAGGTTCACCACGAGCCTCTCGTCAAGCCATTCACACGGTTTAAGGTTGGGACGGGAAATCGTCAATCTGATTTTTAAAACGTTATTTATTATTATTTTTTTGATATCAAAATGTCAAAATCAGTTAAAACATTATTTATTAATTTTTTTTTTTGATATCCAAATGTCAAAATCAGCTTATGCTCACATCGATTAATCCCACAGGGTCTTGAAATTAATAATCGGAGACATCTTTAGTAACCTTAAAGGGGACTTGAATCAATGATCATTGGGTAACCCTACCCCAATGTGTTACACCATCTGACCTACCCCTCTAGGTTAAAATAAAATTCCAATGTTGTAATTCATTAGTACAAAATTCCGGTTTGTTCAATACAGATCATATGAACATCGATAATGCTGCCTAGTTTCCAATTTTGAGGTTATTTTACGGTAACACTAATGTAAACAACATTCCAGTATTTCATACTGTCACCAAGAACAATGCCACGAGAAAAAAAAAGAAGAAAATTTGGAATCTTACAGCAACCATTTCGATCCCTCAGCAACCACATCGAGCTAGCTGTATGAAATATATCTTACAATAAATAGGGGCTTGATGTGAATTTGAGGAAAAATATATGTTTCACCCCTGATGTTCTTAGGTTTTCCTGGAGGCCACACAACCATTATGCACAATATTGTAGAGCTTATATAGTTAGGATCTCATAATCAATTCACAGAACGTGATCAACAAGAATTGAGGTTTGTAAAATTACAAAGAGTCTTGGAGTGCTTTCTGTATGAAACAATATATATAGATATATCCTTTCCTAGCAGTGAATAAGTTAAGACTTATTGATTTAAAGCACAAACATGAAGAAAAACATAACAGCAACAGAGTATTTCTCCGAAGAAAATATATCCAAGAAACATGAACCAAAAGAAGACATGGAAAAGGAAAGGATTAGGTGAAAGCCTCATCTATTATAAACATGGAACAGGCATATTTCTCTGTACTTTCTTTCTGTAACTTAGCTTTGATTGCCAAAAAAACTAGTTGCTAGGATGGAGGCGAAGAAGTCGAAATCATATACCAAGTTGGGGTTTGGAAGGTTGGCTGCTAGATCCCCAGCATTTAATTTAGTCTAGTTCAACAAGCCGAGCTCTCCTCTCTGCTGCTTTCTTCCTTATGAATATTCCCCACCTCAAAGCCGCTCTTAACTTAAGCCATCCCACAACAGCCTTTCCTGTTCCCCGGCCCTGCTCCATCGGACGCTCATATGGAAGACTGTAGGAATAACAAGCATCATCAGAATGACCAAAGGCAGGTCCCATCCCAGCATCAACACTCATATTGAACGTTTTTAGCAGTCTCTGCATATCATCACTTTCTAACATCTCTGAACTCCTCAGTCGGATTTCCTCAGAGAAATAGTCTTCTAATCCCTGTCCATTCCTTGACCGAGACCATTCTCCTGAAAGATAAGGATTCCCCATTGCAGAAGTTCCAGCTGACATGTAATCCAAACTGCTAGACAATGCTGTTTGTGGAGTTGCCAATGCCATCTCAATCGTCGGATCAGACCTCACAACTGGATATTCAATCAATTGCCTGGCTGATAAGTGGTTATTTTCACGTTGGCATTCTGAGCTCGGGTCAAAAGGGATATGGTTCTGGCTGTGTGGTGCAGTTCTAACATAGTGATCCCCAACATGGCCATTATCAACCATAGGTGCAGATGAGGAAGATCTAGTTACCTTCTTATTGCCAGTTAGGGAGTTAAGGACTTTGCCATCATATTCAACAACTTGACTCCAATCCTCATAAGCTCTCTTCACCAGGGAATCCGTGAAGATCTGAATAGAATTTCCACAAGTGAGCTATAATTATGGACATGAATGAAATCATAATCAAAAGTTACTTTGTAAAGTATTAACAAAATAGCTAGTTCTACTATTATTTAAAACATCATTCAAACCCTGAGAGAAAGGTTTAGGTGTTCTTTAACAAATGATAGTTGTGACATGCCAAGAAAATCTGCAGGGCAGACTTCAAAAACATCCACCTGTATCTCATCCAGGCTATTCCATATGCCAAAGGAGAAGAGCTTATAACTTTACTGTCAGGAAAGCATTTTCAACAAAATAACCAGGGGTCAAGTTACCAATTTACCCAAAAGTATAAGCTGTTAGGTAATAGGCCAAAACTATCTGTCAAGCTAACAATGGGAAATGAAGGAAATCAATCATTATTATTCAGGATTTGAATATATTCCACATGTCTTGATTATGAGTGACCATCAGGTTGATATGGAAATGCCAAGCACTTCATATTCACTGTGTCATACTGGTTTCATTGTCTTGACTGGTTTCATTGTCTTGACCAGTTTCCATTTATGCTTATTTGATGGTTCAAAGTCTATCTTTTCCGTGCAATTTGATCCTATTCTTATTAGCAATCTAAACTCAGCTACAAAATCGGGAATTCAATATTTCCCATGTTACATGAAATATAACATTTAATGAAATTTGGTAACTCCCTCCTGGAAAACTGTGGTGTGTGTATATATATATATATATATATATATATATATATATATATAGATGGTGCTTTTTACCAGAATTTCTAGAAATATATAAATTCCTACCTTCTGACTCTGGGTAAGCGACTCCAGAGGGAGGAACTGCTCATCAGCAATGAGACCCCAAAGCTCATAAATATGGTTGAAGACAGCACCACTGCTATGAGTTTCATCAGTGAAGTAAATATAGATCTTCCCTCCCAACACACATGTCTTGGCATGCTCCACTGTATTCTCCCACATCCTGTTGGACATTCCGCTCCCAAGGATCTATATTGTGAATTTAAATAAAAACAGAAAACGAAGAGTAGTCAGTACTTGAAAAACGATATACAATTACAGCAAAGGAAGAATCTATACATATACACACACACAAATATTATTCAACAGATCATATGTATTAAGAAAGAAAGCTTACATCTCTTAATTTACGTGGATCTTTGACAAGAAGACGGAGGAAATCTTCAACTGTCACAATTGCAGATTTCAACAATTTTTTGTGCAGTGCTCCATCCTTGGCTATTCTATCCAATCTCCAAACTTCGTCATGCAATGCAGGTGGGTAATGTTTCTTGTATACTGCAAGAAAACAGAAACAATTTTGGTTATAATAATGGTTACAGACAAGATCTTCTTATTCAATGGAACAATTAGAAAGAAAGAGAAAATTAGACCTTGTTTGCATCAAAATTACAGTGTTCTAGATTTCCAGGACACAGTCAAACTGTATCAATTAATATAATCTGGGGGTTTTTGTCCAAGAAGCCAAAAAACTACTCGAAATCATCAGTCCACAGTTTGAACTTTTATTGAGTGGTTCACGTTGGCAGCAATATGTGGAATTGAAAACTTTAAGAACCAAAGAAAACACAAGTACGTAACTATCACATCATTCTGTTTTGGCAATTGATAGTTAAAAAGGACCCAGAGGCTAATTCATAGAAGATCACCACATATTTCATTGAATGATAATGATTATTATAGAGTAAATGGAATATTTTATCAAGTATTCTATTGCTGTTTAAGGTCAATTTCAGCCTATCTCACAGCCTTAATGGTCCCTTAACCTATCAAACCAGCAGCCAATTGCTAATTTTCATTTGCATTCTTGAGTTTCATTTCACAGACTAACTGTTCCAAGAAAGGCCCTTACTTCAAATGTGTTTGTACTGTCCAGATCATAATATAGCACCAGTAAGGGCATTGGCTTTGTGATTCAGCCTCTAAGGGTTGATGTTAAAAAACTCTTACACAACCAATTCTACTAAAAACTTAAACCTCATAGGATTTGGTCCTTATATCACGCTCCTTAACAGCCTTCTTTACTAGCAGTCCTATACTCACATGTGAAGAGACACACAAGCCCACAAGCAAAAGGGTGGAACTAGTCTCTTTTAGGCTTATACACAGGGTTAATAGATTATGGCAATAAATAATAATAGTGATAAGGAAGAACATGGTGATGTTATTGGGACATAACTCATTTTTTTGTGATTTAGACATTCTTGTTACCTCTTGTAATGAGGAAGAACTAGATTATGAAGAAGATTGTATTTATGATGACGATGAAGAAGATGATGAAAAATATCAGATAAGGTAACTTTTGCGTAATTAGTATCTAATAAAAAGATCAATACAAATGATATGCTACAACTGAGTATACAATACAAAATCATCTGTTTTGAAACTTTTTCTTATGTGCTCAGCAAGTGAAAGTTGATTAATCAATTTTTTTTTTCCATACTACTTCGTAGTTTAGAGCTGTGGCAAAGGCTCCTAAGAAGCACTGGAATTGTTTGGACACAACCCCCTAAATGCGTGGTGGATGTACAAATCATATGTTTTAGAGGTCTCAACTTTGGGAGCCAGGATGTATTGACACATGAGCAAGCATTACTTTTGATATGAATGATCTGCTAGGAGAGGAAGCCCAGGATTGTACTGTCTCCAAATGCACTCAAACAAGCATAGGATAATATTCTGCACGTAGACATAAGCTTCAGTGTGATTTAGTGACTATAGACATGCGTCATCTTCGATCTGTTAAGCCGTGGCAATACAATAGTAGGACATATGACCATTGGACCCATATCTACATTTTTAACAAGAACAATAAGAATAAGAAGATCTCTGTGCCATCTAAAGAGGTAATTAAACTTAAATCTGTAAAAAAAGGGAGGGTATTAATCTATTATAGGGGAAACTTTGGGAATAATGGAAAAACTGAGAATATGGATAATGGTATCAATCATATTTATGAGGAAAGTGGGAAGGGCATTTAGGGTAGCAACATAAAGAATGTTGCTTGAGATAATAAGGAAATGAATTTCTGTGTTTGTATTCTAATCAAATCAAGTACATATATACAGAGAATTTGAGTATCAAATCCCTAATTTCTTGGAGCTAAGTTAGACTGTTTTAGGGAAGTAGTCACAACAGTATATACAAGGATGCATATCTATAAATGACAGATTATAAAATCCATTATTATAAAAAGCAAATTATCTCAATCTATGGCTAGTTTGTATTCCTACACTCCCCCCTGAAACTAGGCGGCATATATACTCATAAGGCCTAGCTTAGAGCTTCGTTCGATGAAGTTGGGCCGAAACAACACCTTTGTGAGAATGTCTGCAGTTTGAGACTGAGATGGAACATGATTGAGGGAGATGATATTGTCTTCTATCTTCTCACTAATGAAATTAAAGAAAATAGAACTGAGCTGGAAATTTTATTAAGTTTTTAATGAATCTGTACAGCCTATATAACAACACTATATATACACATATTTTGTACACTGAAAAAGGAAGTTCCTATAATCAATTCCCTAAATTTTGGGATTTGATTATTCACTTCCCATAGCTGATTCTAGAATCAGATTATCGACTTTGATTCTTTCCTAAAATATATTATTTACTTAATTTCCTACACTCCCCCTCGAGCTATTGAATATAGATCTTCCATTCCCAGCTTGCTAATATTTTTATGAAACACATTACTACACAGCCCTTTTGTTAGCACATCTACTAATTGATGTCCTGTAGGAACATATGGAGTGCAAATTAACCCACTATCCAACTTTTCTTTGATGAAGTGGCTGTCTATCTCTATGTGTTTTGTTCGGTCATGCTGCACCGGATTATGAGCAATGCTGATTGCTGATTTATTATCACAATAGAGTTTCATAGGCTTACTCCATTGAACCTTCAAATCTTCCAGAATGATCTTGACCCACAACAATTCACATACTCCTGCTGCCATAGCTCTAAACTCTGCCTCTGCACTTGATCGTGTTATCACATTTTGCTTCTTACTCCTCCAAGATACTAGATTTCCCCCAAGAAAGGTACAATAGCCTATAGTTGACCACTTGTCCAAAAGACCCTGTAAAATCTGCATCGGTGTATATTTCCAAAGAAATATTTGAGATTCCCTTTCCTAGATGTGCCTTTAAGTAATGGAGGACTCAGTAGGCTGCTTGAAGATGAATTTCTCTCGGATCATGCATTAATTGACTGATTACACTCACTGAATAGGCTATGGTTGGCCTAGTATGTGCAAGATAAATGAGTCTCCCAACAAGCCGTTGATACATTTTTTGGTCCACTTTCTTCTCTCCAAGTGCTTCACTCAATTTGTGATTTTGTTTAATGGAAGTCGCAACTGGATTACTAGCCATCATACCTTTTTTCCCTGAGAAGATCAATAACATATTTATGTTGAGAAATGAAAATGCCTTGTTTGGATCGAGCCACCTCAATTCCAAGGAAATACTTCAATTTTCCAAAATCTTTTATTTCAAACACCTTGGCTAGGCACTGCTTCAAGGTATTTTTCTCTTTCTCATCATTCCTTTTCACAATAATGTCACCCACATACACAATTAATGTTGTGACTCCCCTTAAAATTGAATGTTTTATAAAAAGTGTATGATCTCCATGGCTTTGTTTGTAACCATTAGCTATCATAACCTTGGCAAACCTTCCAAAACCAAGCACGTGGGGACTACTTTAACCCATATAATGCCTTCTTTAACGAACAAACCTTGTTTCCATCACTCCCATTGAACCCTGGTGGAATACTCATGTAAATCTTTCTTCTAACTCACCATGAAGGAAAGCATTTTTTACATCATATTGTTGCAATTCCCAATCAAAACTAATAGCCAAGGATAGTAAAATTCTTACTATATTCATTTTTGCTACCTGAGCAAATGTTTCGACAATCATCCATATGTCCGAAAATCTTGCAACCAAATTTTGCCTTGTATCGCTCTAGGGACATCACTTTAAATTTTAATGCAAACACCCATTTGCAAACACTGCTTTTACCACTAGTAGATCAGCCTAATTCAAGTTTCATTCTTTTGTAATGCATCCATTTCAACCTCCATAGCAAGTCTCCATTCTCTCTTTGATAAGTTGCTTCATGAAGAGTCACAATGAATATTGCTTAAAGTTGACAGGAAGCTTTTATGATTCAAGGAAAATCTTTGGAAAGACACAAAGTGAGACAATGGATATAGTGGCCTTTTTGTGCATTCACGGGTTCCTTTTCTCAAAGCTATAGGTAGATCATGATCAAGAATAGGAGTTGAGTTATGTCTGAAGAATCGTTACCTATTTCAGGACTCGCCCAGAGACCTGCCTGCCTCATTGCTGCCATGGGGTCCCTTTCTCCTCGTGATACACCGATCAAACCTAAATTGATATCGGGAATTGGTTCCAAAGAGATCAACATCGAAGTGGTTTCTTTGATTTGAATGACCTACGAAGGGATTAATGGTTGACCTCATCTTCAAGTATAGATATTCCCCCGAAGATAAGGAGCCGAGAAGTATGGCTTATTTTCAACAAAGGTAACATCACCAAACATAAAGCTTCCTGGTGATGATAACATTTATATCCCCGTCAGTAGATGAAGATCTACAAAAACGCACTTAAGAGCTCTCTAGATCTAATTTTCCATTAGATTGTGAATATGGACAGTTGATGCACCCAAAGCCTGAGGGAGCAAGGTTGAAGGAAGATTGAATGTCCGATATACTGAGACAAGTTCTAGTGGAATTTTATAACCTCAAAATCCCAGAAGGAATCTTATGACATATGCCGACGTGAGTACACCTCTCCAATGTGGGATTACATTTTATTAAACAATATGCTCGAGTACACTCAAGAAGATGACAGCTTTTCCTCTTTGCCACCCCATGTTGTTAGGGAGTGGTGATACAAGATGATCTTATGTATGATTTTCCTTTTGAGTTCGTCTGATATAAAGTTTGATTGAAATAATCATGAGCATTGTCTAAGCGGATTTTATTGATTTTTGTACCATATTGATTTTGAACCATTGTACAAAAAAAAGGGAAAATATGACTCACATCGGATTTAATTTTGAGCAAATAGATCCAAGAAACTCTTGTACAATCATCAATAAATGTTACAACCACCCCAGATCCCGAGATATTTCGGAATGGTGGATGGTCCCAAATGCTCACCGGAATTAGAAAGAAAAGGAGAGTTAAGATCTTTTATTACCATTGTGGAAGGGATACACGAGTATGTTTTGTATACTCACAAATGTCGGAATGAAGTCAGCATTCAGTCCCTTAAACAAGGTAGGAAACATTAATTTTAATGTGGAAAAAGGCATGTGACCTAGACGCCTATTATGTAACCAAACGACGTCTTTATTTGATGAAGAGGAAAAGGAAGTAGACAAAGTAAACTTAACCATTTTTGGCTGACTAGATGTACTCAAGAAGTAGAGTCCATTGTGCTCCTTGGCAAGTCCAATCTTCCTCCCCAAACCCTGGTCCTAAACTTCACAAAAGGAGGCATTAAATATAACACAACAACTTAGATCTGGGTGAGTTTTTTATTGAAACAAGATTAGTGGATAGTTGAGGGACATGTAAGAAATATTTTTAAGAACCGGATTGCGGTAACCCGACATCTCCTATAACACCACCGGGTGGTAGTTCCACGCTGAACAATTTTCCTATTAAAAGCTGGACAAGGTAAATAGGGTTTTAAATTATCGATTATGAGTCATATGGTCAATAGCACCAAAACGAAGGATCTAAGCACTCCTAAACTCATCACATTAATCCAATAGAAATTAGAGTCTTGACCAAAGAGTCACTAACAGAGATACCCCAGTTGATGCTGAGAACCAGAAGATGGCCGGTTTCAAGTAAAGTTACTTTTGCACAACTTGTTCTCCTCTGCAGCTGAAGAGGATGGAGTCTGACATGATTTTCTGATGTTGATGAAAAACAAAGCAGTAACCATCAAGAAATAAAGGTAGTAGGGGCCACGTAAAATCCAGTACTAAAGGCTAAGGATTACACCTGTTAGCGCCAGCAATAAAGCTTAAAAGCTGACACGAAGTAGCCTGAAAAATGACTGAAAAAATCTGGTACAGCAATGAAGGCTGCCCAGCCAGAAAATTTCCTAGAAAATTCCCTCAAAAAACTAGTACAGCAATGGAAGATGCAGAGAGGAATCCCTAGAAATCTTAGGGCTTGAAACTAGGAATGCAGGTTGAAGGATGGTTGAAAATTCTGGTACAACAATGAAAAAACTGGAGAAGAAGTGGGAAAAAAAATTGACACAAAGAAGCCTGAAGAATGGCTGAAAAAAAGTTAGGTGCAGTAATGAAGGCTGCACAGAAATTTTCAAAAATGAAGGCTGTGTAGGAAAGGTCCCAACAATGAAGGCTGGACAGAAAAGGCTCTCATAAAAACTAAGGCTCTGATACCATGAAGAAAACAAAACTGAGCTTTTTAATGGCATAATCTTCTGAATGAATTTATAGTCAAGTGTAACACACTATATATATTACTTTGGTAATCGAAAGGGTTCATAATCCAATTATTCGTTTCATGAAGGATTCTAGAATCAGATTATTGACCTTGATTCTTTCCTAAAATATATTATTTACATAATTTCCCACATAAATGTTTATCAATCTCAACATGCTTTGTTCTGTCATGGTGGATAGGATTCTTGACAAGGGCTATGGTTGATTGATTGTCACACATCATTCTAATAGGACCCAAGATGGTAACCTAAAGTTCACTCAGTGGCTTCTTCAACCAGATTCCCTCACAAATGCCTTGAGCTAGAGTTCGAATTCAAATTTTCAAGACTACCCGTACTAACACTTTGTTTACAGGCATGTTACATAAGTTTCCATAATATATGGCTACTACCTGAAGCTAATCTGATCAAATAAGAGACCTAAACCCCCTGGCTCCCCGCGATCCTAATGGACTTCTTAGAGACTGCTGATTTAGTGAATAGTACTCTTTCCTGGATCTTTCTTGAGATACCTCGGGAGCACGATATTAATCGTCTCAGAAGTATTTAAAGGATTGCTTAGGAACTGACTCAATGCCCACCCAGCAGTTTCCAGAACCGACGAGAGTTGGCAGACAAGCTTTCCTACTTTCAGGCACTGGGTATCGCCTTTGCCACAACCATTTCATCCATTCTGGGTTTCAACCTAATGTTAGGATCCACGGGTGTGTCAACCAGCTTACATCTGCTCATTCTAGTTTCCTTGAGGAGGCCAAGGCATATTTTCGTTGAGAGACCAAGATGCCCAACCTGGATCTAGCAGCCTCCATTCCCAGAAAATACCTTAGATGACCAAGGTCCTTGATTTCAAATTCTTTGGATAGAAGTAGCTTAAGTATTCTCATTTCTTCTTCATGATTTCCAGTGAGAACAATGTCATCAACAGACACTACGAACACAGTGATCTTGCCATTGGTGAAGTGTTTGATAAAGAGAGTATGGTCTGCTTGAGACTGCAAATATCCATCAAGATTCAATACCTTTGTGAATCGGCCAAACCATGCACATGGGGATTGCTTGAGCCCGTATAGAGACTTTTGTAGCTTGCAAACTTTGCCTCTAGTATGTTCGATTTCAAAACCAAGAGAAATATCTATATAAACTTCTTCCACTAAACCTCCATTCAAGAATGCATTCTTCACATCTAGTTGAAATAAGGGCCAATATTGATTAGCAACAATAGATAGTAGAACACGTACCGTATTAAGTTTGGCTACAAGGGCAAAGGTTCCTTAATAGTCAATTATATATGATTGTGTGTAGCCTTTAGGTACTAAGCGAGCTTTGAATCGCTCGATGCTCCCATCTCGCCTTTGTTTTTATCAGAAAGATTCATTTTACACCTGGTATAATTGTGTATTTTTCAGTGAAAGAGTAGACAAAACATACCTATTTCTTTCCAATGCATGGTATTCTTCCATTGTGGCTGCTCTCCATTTTGGATCCTTTAATGCTTCAAACAGCGTTCTAGGAATCTGGATTTTATCTAGGGCAGTCACACAAGCTCTGAATTTCTGAGACAGTCTAGAATAAGTCACATAGTTGCTGATGGGGGTGTTGTGTAGTCCCCGGGACCCTATCTTTCTTTAGTAGGTTTCTTAGTCTTTGCCCTCAAGAACTAGTACGCCTTGTTCTTGAAAGCCAAAGAGCAGCTAAACTAAGCAACTTGTTGGGAGATTAGGCGACAAAAGATCTGTTTTACAGTATTTTTCTAACTAATAAAGGAAAGAAAGAAGGCCAGTCGTTATGACCAATTAAGCAAACCATGAGTAGACAACAATTATTCTACTTTGACTTACCGCACAACACCACTTTATTCTTTCATATAAAAAGAGAAAGAAAGGATCTGCATCCGTCAATTCAAAGAAAGATAGAGAAGAGAAGAGATAGGCTCAGCCGCATCCCATCCATCCACACGAGCTCAAGGAAATTGGTAGGTCTAAGTCTAGAGCAGATTCAGCAACCTTGTCACCACCAGATTCTAAGTTAGATTCAACCTCACCTTGTGTGTGATTTCTGTGAGTTCAGTTGGGCTCGGATTCTGCTTCATAACCCAGCAGCTCCCTATACAGGCTATTGAAAGAGGTACCCACCACCAGATTCTAAGGATTCAACCTCACCTTAGTGATTTCAAGACCAGTTGGGCTCTGATCTAGCTCATAGTCAGTTGCCTCAGCAGGAAGTTAAAGAGGTGCCTTTTCCTAGTGTAAACTTTCACAATATTAGCTGGAAGATTGAGGTGTTGACGATACATGTTGGAATAAATGGAGAGTGGAGTTTTTAGTGATATGTTTGGAGACTTGGAGTGGTCCCTGGTTGCAGTTTGTTGGCTGGAATATGGTTGAAGATTTGGGCTTTGAGGACTAGAGAGAGGACTCAAGAGAGTTGGGTTATTGATGAGTGGATTGGTAGGTGAGGTGATTGGTTGACTTAGGACCAAGTTAGTCAACAAGAGAGTTCCAATCCTAGTTCGGCAATTCAAATTCAAATTCAAGAGTACTTATCTCCCTTTGAATTGCAGAATTGGGAAAAAAAAGGTTGATTCTTAAAGAAAGTGATGTCCATGGTGTGGTAAATTTTCTTGGTAAGAGGGAAAAAACACTTTAGGCTGTTCTTTCATGTGTGCTTTAATGAAGTTACCCTTTTTGCACTTTCTTATATTGATTAAATATCCAAATGAAGATTGCATTTTAGGACCCTTTCATCTAGTTTACCTTGGTTATGGGGGTAAATATGAATAAATGTTGTACATCCAAACAATTTTATCGGTATTTGGGAGACTAGGTGTGAGTTTGGATAGAGGTCAAGTAGGGTTTGCATTGGAGGTTTGAAGTTGAGCACACGTGAGAGCATTCTATTTACGAGATAGGTTGTAGTTAGAACTTCTTCCCCCCAAAATCTTTTAGGTACATTTGATTGGAAAAGCAAGACTGAAAACTCATAAGAATGTGACACTTTAAAATCCTAATCAACTATTTGCAGAGGTAGTTATACATGAGCTTTGATGAACAATACCATAAGAGTTGAGGTAGGGACCAAGAGTAGTGTTGAAGAAATCTCGAGCATAATTAGTTTTGAGGACTTGAATATTTGCTTGGAATTGTGTTTGGATCATAGAATGAAAGTTTTTGAAAATTTAGCTAGCTTCTGATTTATCTTTCATGAGAAATGTCCAGCTTATCCAAGTATGGTCATCTATGAATAGAAGGAACCACCTTGCTCCTGAGATATTTGACACTCCAGTTGGGCCCCATATGTCACCATGGAATGGTTGGTTTGTATGGTTGTGGGGAATATGTACTACAAGTGTGTTTTGCTAATTGACAAATATCACATTGGAATAATTTGGTATCTTTATTGATAAAAAAGGGATGGAAATAATCTTTTCCAATATAAAAAATTTGGATGACGTAGATGATAGTGCCACAACATAATTGCACTATCCTTATTGGATCGATTTATTGACTCAAGGCTTTTGACTGACCAACATTGATGACTAACACTAGACTTATTTGAAAGACAGAGTGAGAAGGCAGATGGGTTGGGTAAGGTGAGGATGTATAAGCTTCCAAAAAAGCTTAGCATTGCCAATCATCTTCCCCGAGTCCAAGTCCTGAAAGCCACAAGATTTAGCAAATAACTTAGTTTCACAATGAAGGAAGATCAAGATTCAATTTGCTCACAGAAATTAGATTGCTATCAAGATCAGGTACGAAAAGAACAGAGTAGAGAATGAGAGTCTTTCAGAGACAAATAGTTCATGTTCCTGCCACTCGTTATCCATTTTCTATCCGTACGGATTGGTTACCTTGACAAGGAGCATATGTGGAGAATAGAGATTTGTCACCTGAATCCACTATCCATGATGTTGTTGGTGAATTGGCTACATGAAGAACATGATTGGCATGACTGTGTGAGGGTTGCTCCACTGTCCCAGTTGGAGACATATTGGCTTTGCTGATCATATATTGAAGAAGATCCAATTGGTCCTTGGTGAATGGCCCCAGATTTTGTGTTTTATTTGTTGTTGTAGTGGCAGCAAATGCTCTGTTCTCATGATCTCCGGATGCACGATTCAGCTTCTAGTCCGGTGGTGTGCCATGGAGTTTCCAGCAGGTGTCTTTAAAGTGGCATGGCTTCTTGCAATGGTCACACCAAGGATGTCCTCTCTGCGGACGAGGTCATTTGGATTTTAGGATGTCATGCGAGCAGCAAATGCAGTAGAATCATATGTGACATGGAGTTTCCAGCAGGTGTCTTTAAAGTGGCATGGCTTCTTGCAATGGTCACACCAAGGATGTCCTCTCTGCGGACGAGGTCATTTGGATTTTAGGATGTCATGCGAGCAGCAAATGCAGTAGAATCATATGTGACAGAAGAGTCCTTGGTAGCAACAAAAACAGAGTTATCCACAGAGGAATGAGAATCAAATTTTCCCATCATGACGTGCTTATGGCTTGTTTCTCAACGGACCTCAGAGAAGACCTCAGAGAAGACTTCACCGAGGTTTGGCAAGGGCTTGGTCCTAAGTATTCATCCTCGAACTTCATCAAGGGACTTATCAAGGCCCATCAGAAATTTGAAGATCCTCTTGGTTTCCCCAATCTTTTTGAAGTAGGCATTGTCTTCTAGGCATTTCCACTTATGAGATTCAAAAAGATCCAACTGCTGCCAGTATCGAGTTAGAGTAGTGAAATAGACAGTAACAGAGTTTTCTCCTTGCCTCAAGTCATGGAGTATGCTCTCAACATGAAAGAGTTTAGCGGTGTTGTCTCGGCCGGAGAAGATTTCACGAACAGCATTCCATATCTCCTTTGCAGTGGTGTGGAGGAGGAAATTTTCACTAATCTTAGTGGTCATTGAACTAATCAACCAGGACATGATTTGGTTGTTTTCAGCCCTCCACGTTCGGAATCAAGGATCATTGGATAAAGGAGGTGTTGAGTCATCAGTAAGATAGTCATCACGGCTTCTCTCACTGATGAACATCATCATGGACTGTGACCATGGGAGATAATTATGGCCATTGAGTTTGTGACTGAAGAGAGCGACAACATCATTGTTGACACTGATTTGAGGGATGGATTGAGGAGTGGATTTTTATGGGATACGAGCTGTCAATGGGGAGGAGTCCTTAGAGGTCTGATCTGGTTCAGCCATGAAGGAGACGTTTTTCTGGAGGAAAGGTTATGGAGGATTGTCACCTGCAGTGACCTAACATAGTTGAAGGGGACTTTAGGGGCTGGCACTCAGAATCTGAGGAGAACCAGTGGCTCAGGTCCCGTATTCTTGATACCTCTATGTTGCTTTTGGAGATAATAAGGGAAATTGTGAATTTCTAGAGAATTTATATAAAACTCCCACTTGGAGCAACCCACACTGTTTTAGGGAAGTAGTCACAACAGTATATACAAGGATACATATCTATAAATAACATATTATAAAATCCATTATTATAGGAAACAAATTATCTCTATCTATGGCTAGTTTGTATTCCTACACAAAGATATCAGAAATTAAGTGCAGGTCTAATGCAGCATTTACATTCAAATTCCAAGCCTTTAAATTCTTACATTTTCAATGTCACATCTTTACATTTTCAATTTCACATCTTTTTAGATTTTCATTTTGAGTTATATTTTTTCTTTTTTGTAACCATTCAATCATCGTTAGAACAGTTTAGAAACGATAATTTCTTTAGTTTCAATATATTTAATAACAGCTTTTAGTTTGTAAATACCTTCTTGTTGCTAATTAATTTCCTTAATTTTAATAAAGTTGTTAGTAAAGATTGACTCATCCGTCCTTGATTAGACAGCATCTAAACCACAGGCAGATAGGGTCAGTCCCAACGTATGAGATTTTCTAGGCCAAAACATTATTATGATTAGATATTAACTTTCCTAATCGTTTAAACTATTAAGATATGGTCCGACAATGTATACTAGGCTAATACCCTCCACCATAGGTAGTAGTAGCACATGGAAACTTGAACTTGAGATTTCTAGTTAATCATTGCTCTGATTCCACTTTGTATAGTATTGTAGAATTAGAAACTAGTTGGAAACAGAAAACTTGCCTTCAAGTAGAGTTAGGAAATTTCATATTCTTCTATTCGTCATTTGTCTTGTATATAAAGATTAGGGTGGATTTGGTGGATCAATGAAACATACAATTTTTCCCTTCAAGTAATTCTCGACACATGGCATCAAAGCCTAGGGCTCGATTTTGCCCCCCAAAAAAAAAAAGACAAATTTTTTAGTTTTTCTTTCTGAAGAACCTCTTAGGAGGACCATAGGGATGTTTTTGAAACACCACTTTAGTGGTGCTCCTGGTCGACTAATGTGCCTACCTCACTTTACTTAGGTGCCGCCCAAAGATCGTCCGTCCCTGGGGAATCCGGCAATCGCAAAAGTCAAGCATGGTCACGCGCCACCAGCCAACAAATATCCTCCCCGAGCCGGCTGGGGCGCATGACGATCCTCCCGGATCGGATCTCCAGTAGGGTCAGCCGACCGAAGAGCATCCCAATCAATTGCATCCTCATTCAACCGCCGAACAAAGGACTTTTATCCCCTTGTGCCCACGTTTTGAGACTCTATGCTTTGCGGATCCTGATTTTTTTCAAAGATCTAGCAACATCCAAAGGTGATTTGTGGTTTCTAGGGCTAAAATTCATTCAGGTGTGGTGTTTTTCGTCGAAAGGTGGTTCTTTGCTTGCAAGATCCTATTTTTCTGGAATTTTTCGGATTTTCAGAGGTTTGTTCAGGTTAGATCTGCTTCTATGAGTAACAAGAAACCCTTAGGAGGAGTTGTGTATTATTATTGTCAAAATTCAGACATGTCTGAATCGTAGGAAGCATGTATCAACGATCACATTTCGCCTCTTCATTATCAAAATCAATCAAGTCCGTGATCTTACTCTATCACACACTCAAGCCAATCAAAGAAACCAACACATGCTCTTCCATTACTCAAGCATCACCTGAGCCACCCCGATCACATGACAGGTAATTCCACCTTATTTCCTATGTTTCAATCACACTCTTCTACCTTTATTGTTACCCTTGTAGATGGGTCAACATTTTGTGTCCTTGGGTCAAAAGACAATTCATCCGACTTCTCTAATCACTTTGACCATTGTTAAGAGTTTATCACAATTCTTTTTAATTTACTTCAGAGTAACCCACCAGACACTTTAATTTGTAGTATTTCATTCTTTCCTGATTATTGTTTGATTCAGGATATTTTGATGAAGCGGATATTGTTAGAGGACGTGAATCTAGGGGTCTCTACATCCTTGAAACATAGGTGCCAAAGTCTATCACTTTTTCTAGAGTTGTTACCACATTCGAATTACATTGTCGCTTAGGTCATCCCTCTCTCTCTCTCTGTTGAAAAAGTTATATCCTCAGTTTCCTAGCCTATCCTCATTGAACTATGAGTCGTGTCAATATGCTAGGCTTCATCGTGTGTATTTGAGTCCTCGAGTCAATAAATGAGTTTATGCTCCTTTTGAGATAGTTCATTCTGATGTTTGGGGTCCTTGTCCAGTTATGTCTCTCACCGAGTTTAAATATTTCGTCACCTTTGTGGATGATTTCTTCTCGTGTCACTTCGCTTTATTTAATGAAAATTCGCTCTGAGCTTTTTTCTCATTTTAGCACCTTTTATGCTGAAATTCAAACACAATTTCATCTCACTGTTCGAACATTGAGAAGTGATAATGTTAAGGAATATTTTTCCGAACCTTTTCAGTCCTTCCCATGTTACAATATGAGATTATCCATCAGACCTCATGTGTTGATACACCCTTTCAGAATAGGGTAGCTGAGAGAAAGAACAACCATCTTCTTGAGACTACCCGGGCCCTTTTGTTCCACATGAATGTCCCTAAACATTTTCAAATGGATTTAGTTCCACAAAGATTTTTTATTAACAGATGCCCTCCAGTTCTTAATTTGGGCTACTGCTACTTGTTGTTTCCAAATAATCCGTTGTTCTCTATTGATCCCAAGGTATTTGGATGCACGTGCTTTGTTAGGGATGTCCGTCCTCAAGTCTCTAAACTTGACTGTCCTGAGGTACTTTTGTGGGAGGCTTGTCAAAGGTTATAGCAAGTATCATTCCACTCTTCTATTGAGCCATGGGCTTCACTGACGTTACACTTTCGGCACTACCCCGTTTTTCTCCCTTCTTCTCTTGTTCCTAGTCGGGGGGAGGATGATTTTTTTTTTTGATAAGTAGTCAGGGGGAAAATGATGATTTATTAGTGTGGCCACCTGCCACCTCAATCGCCCTACTCTAGCTCCCCTTTTCTGTTAAACCCACACTCGTATATTCCCTGCTAAACCTCCAGTCTCCATAGCTTTTTTTTTATTAACAGGATGCCCTCATCAGTTCTTAATTGGGCTACTCCTTACCACTGGTTGTTTCCAAATAATCCATTGTTCCCCATTGATCCTGCTGTACTGGGTGCACATGCTTGTTCAGATGTCGTCCTCAAGTCTCTAAACTTGATCCAAAGTCCTAAAGTGTCTTGTCGATATCTCCTCGTGTTAAAAAGGGCATGTGATTTTGTCCCACTTTTCGAATGCTACTTGCGCTCACTCGACGCTACATTCAGACACCCCGTCCCTTTCTCTCTTTCTCCTATTCCTAGTCATGGGGAAGATGATTTTTTTTTTTTTGATAGGTAGTAGGGGGAGAATGATGATTTATTAGTGTACACTATTGCCTCACCAGCTCCTACTCTAGCTCCTATTCCTGTTAAACCTCCCATTACTCAGGTATATTCTCGGCGCTAGAACCCTCCAGTCTCTAGTCTAACATCAGCTGCTTCGTCATCAGATTCAATCCAGAATGATGATCTTCCAATTGCTCTTCGCAAAGGTGAACGTCAATGTGCTCACCCAATCTCTCCGTTTCTTTCCTATAACCATTTGTCGTCTTCCTCTTGTTCCTTTATTACATCTCTTGATTCTATCTCTCTTCCTAACATTGTCCATGAGGCTTTATCTCACCCTAGTTGGGCGTAGTCATAAGGATGGATGAAATGCAAGCTTTGGGATGACACGCATGGATTTGGTGCCTTTACCTACTAGAAAGAAGGTCATTGGTTATCGTTGGATGTTTGCAGTAAAGTTTAATCCTGATGGATCTATTGCTAGATTGAAGGTCCGTCTTATTGTTAAGGGCTATACTCAGACTTATGACGTTGATTATTTTAATACTTTCTCTCCTGTATCTAAGCTGACATTTGTTCGTTTGTTTATTTCACGCTTTCATCGGGACTTGTATCACTTTGATATCAAGAATGGTTCTTTCTAAGCATGGAAATCTTCTGTAGTTAGGGCGCTATTTGAATAATTCCAAGATTTGTTGCTCAGGGGGGATAAGGAATGTGTGTCTTCTTCGGAAATCTCTGTATGGTTTGAAACAAAGACCCTGTGCTTGGTTTGACAAATTCAAATAAAAAGAAATAGACATCTGCACGCAGAAAAGTGGTGTTTGACCACCTGCCTTCTATAAAATTCCAGCTATCGATTATTCTATTAGTAGTGTTTGCGGGATGATATTGTCATCATCGAAGTGACTCCAAGGCATATTATCTCTTAAATCCTTTCTTCACAATCAGTTTCACACAAACGATTTAGGAATGTTGAAGTATTTCTTGGGTGTTGAAGTCATGAGAAGTAAGCAAGGAATTTTGTTATCTCAACGGAAATATGTGCTCGATTTGTTATATGAGACAAGAAAATTGGGTGCCAAACCATGTAGAACTCCTATGACTCTTAATGTACAGATCACTAAGAAAGGAGAACTATTTGAAGATCCTAAGAGATAAAGAAGACTGGTTGGGAAATTAAATTATTTTACAGTAACTCGCCTGGATATTGCTTATTTAGTAAGTGTTTTGAGCCAATATATGTCATCTCCCACGCTTAGTCAGGCTGTATACATATCCCATGCTACTTGAGCAGTTCCTGACATAATAATAAAGAAGTAAGGAGTATACCTAATTGGAGTGTTTTTCAAATGCAGACTAAGCAGGATCTAAGGAAGACAAGAGATCCACCTCAAGATATTGTGTCTTTTTTGGAGGAAATCATATTTCATGAAAAAGTAAGAAGCAAAGTGTTTGGCTCCCATGGGCCTTTAGTGCAGAAGCCAGAGTATCGAGCCATGGCAATAACTGTGATATGTAGATCAACATGTGGATACGTCATTATCATGGAAGTGAGCATCGAAACTTCTCAGCATCAACAAAGCTTTTTGCAGGTGATAAACTAAGTCATACATGGCAGGCTTTTAAGCGAGTATTTCAAGAACGAACCAAACACATGGAGATAGATTGTCATTTTGTCCATGAGAAGATCTAGTTAGGGTTGATCTCTACAAGATACTTAAAGACTAGAGAACAGTTATGAGATATTTTCACAAAACCTTTTAGTGAGGATCGGGTTAATTATCTTTGTAACAAGTTGGGCATGATCAACATCTATGCTCCAATTCTGAATGAAAGCATGATATCATAGAATTAAACTGCTGGAAAAGAACTTGGCAGATTCATGTAGAATTTAAGAAATTTCATATTCTTTCATATTTGGTTTGGGATTGTCTTGTATATAAATAGGTGGTTTGTGATCAATGAAATATACAATTTTTCCTTCAAGTAATTCTGATTACACACTTTAAGCTGCCAAATTCCTAAAAATTTGAACTATAGGATATGAACTCGTAACGTATACTAGGCTACCAATAGCAGTATTTGTTTGGGCCATTCTGACCTTAAACCTGATAAGCTTAAAAGGGATTTTGGATCTATAATCCTTATATTTTCTAGACAGCCGTTAACTATTATCTGCACATCATGCTTTTGAAGGGCCTCATGTTCCTTATAGTGAAGAAACGAAGACACTTTAATCAAACTGTACTGCTTTTGTCAATGAAACAACAGCAGTATACTTCCTCAGTGTGTTGGCTGAGCTAGCAGCAGTTGGCATTTCTACTTACTGCAGAAAGGTATATGTTACTGTGCCTAACTAACTAATACAGGCTCTGTCCTCTCAGGTATCTGATTAACTATGTTATCCACCCACTTTAAGTAGAATTTGGCAGAGCAAAATTTTCTTGAAAAATCAATTTGACAAGCAAAAACAAGAAGAGAACAACAAGCAGAAAACTTACATTCTCCCCTATGATCTTTAACAGCAAAAGCCTCGGTTTTAGCCTCGCGAATATGAACATCCTCACAGTATCCAGGAGCAAATTTCACCCCAAGGCGGAACTTTCTGCTCCTTATCCAACTTGAATTGTCTGTAAAAGTAAGATCACCCAGAGTTCCTATCCCTTCCTTGAGGGTCACCTGTAGATCCCCAGTCAGAAGTGGTCTTTTCCCCTCACGCTCCTTCACTTCATGACTTTCAAAATGCTCTTTTGTCCAATCATCCTCAGATTCTTCATTGAAGTCACCTTCCAGCACCACAACAATCAGTTTGGCTGCTGATTCTGGTCCAGTTTGAACAACACTGCCAGTGTTTGCATCCAGCAAAACAACAAGGATAGGAGCTCCTTGCTCCCCCTCAACCTTGCCACCAGTAAATAAGTGAGGTGGCATCCTTGTTTTGAAATGAAGTTGCGGATTCTTTCCTCCTGGGGCTTGTATTCTTGGTGGCGAAGACCTGTTGCTGGTGAAAAATGCAATTCATTAGCACATAGACATGTTAAGAAGGTACAAAACAAACCTAGGCATGCTATTAAACTTCTACTACACAGAACCATTAGAATCCTGTCTGAAATCAGGCTTTCTGAAACACAAATACATGAAACTTACTTCCATTTAAACTATTGACCCTATTTATCCACCCAAGAAGATTATGGAAGGAATTTTTACAGAAGGGGCAGTCAGTTGGTCTCTCATTGGTATGTGATACATTGAGTACGTACTTTGTTATCTGAAAAAAGTGCAGTATCTCTTATGCACTTATTGGATCCTGAAAGGTAGAAACAATGAATTATTAAGGATTTGAATCTATGGAGATCTAATTAAAACTCAAACAAGGAGTGTTCGTAGCTCATAAGTTGCAGTGTAGTGTAAGGATTTGGAAGATCGAGTATTGTGGACCAAGAATTGGAGAGAGTGGATGCTCATTCATTCATTTAAGCAAACATTGATTTCTAATGGAAGTGCTTTAAATAAGTTTCCAAGGGCAGTACATCAGGTAAGTTTGCTTGATTGTGATGTGAGGAGTCAGGTGCATCATTAAAGGCATGTGAGAAAAAGACAATGTATAGTGGACACATGCATCATAGAAGAGATGGAGCCAAAATGGAAATTGTAGGAAAATATGTCATATTTCTTTTTGGTATGTTTTCCTTCTTCATAAAAAATATTGTTATAAAAGATTTCATGTGAGAAGAAGCTAGAATTTTCTCTACTAATATTCTAGGCTACAAAAGGGAAAAGTTGCAAGATTCAGATGAGCTTTTAAAGAGTATACAAATAAGTAGAGATGTGATAAGAGTGGGAGACACCCAATTGGGTAGGGCTGGAGGATCAGAGTATAGCCATTAAAGGTGAGAAACATGGTATTATTTAGGATTATATTTATTTTCTCTATGTAAGTTCTCTATGGCTTTGCGTATTAGTTCTCTCTCATTAGTGGATGTAAGCATGATCAGTCGAACTACTTGAAAAATCATGTTTCTTTGTGCATAAATCACTGCTTCTTATTTTTTTTATTTTATGTTGTTAAGCTAGTACAAGACATTTAATTCTATTCGCTTAAGTTGTTTTCTATTTTTGTTTTCAAAGAAAATAAAAAGTAGGTCAAAAAACATATTTGGGTAGTATTTTTCTATTTGGGTTTTTCTAGAAAATTTGAGCTCAAAAATGAAAAAGTGCAAACAACAATTTGGTGTTTTCCAAATTTTGTTTTGTTAAACAACCAACAATCCAAAATGCTCAAGCACATAGGATTTGGGTTTAATATGAATATCATGCTTTTTAACACCCTCCCTCACGTGCATGCGGCCCCATACCCACACATGTGGAGAGTTAAACAAACCATAAAGTCCACTATGAACTTTCAAATATTCAAATTACAAAGAGATGGCTCGAACCAAGGACCTCTTGTCAAACCTAGGATTTGGGTTTAATATGAATATCATGCTTCTTAACATGTTTAAAGCAAAAAAGGTGAATTTCTTTCGAAAATATTGAAAACAAATAGCTAAGCAAGATCATGTAGAAGGCTTTATGAAATCTCTAATGCTAGTATATTTCATATATAAAAGAAATATTAATATGAATACAACATCAATGAAAACTTAAAGCCAAACAAAATTTTACTAATTTCATTTTCTAAGAGTAATTTTCACCTTTTCTCAACCAAAAGCATTTTCAAGAAAAGAAAAATTAGAAAACAAAATCTGCTTCTATAAAATGAAATTAGAAAAAGTTTTACGAACCAAAATGCAACCAAAAAACCTTCGCTAGCACAACCTATTTGATAAAAGTCAATTACCAGTACCAGGGAAGCCTACAAAAGAATTAATAAAACTGCACCCGTCGTACATTTCATCTAGTTTTGCGGGTACTAATTTTCCATCCATGATTCCACTAGCATTATGCAGAGGGCATGTTCCCCCAACCATGTAAACATCTTAAATGGGTGGAGGACCAACTTGTTAACTTTGAATTGATTTTCAAATGTGAACTTGACAACTTATTTTTTGGTGGACAAGGATACTTCCTAGTTTCTGAAGAAGGCAGCAGCAAGTTAGTCGTCCGGGAAATTCTAACCTACATCCTGTTTATAATTTTCTCAGCTTTCATCTTTTATTTTTACCCTACTTTGCCTTTGTTTCCACCTTGTCTTCTGTCTCTACCCCTAAAAGCACTAAAGGAGACCTCTCATTCATTGGAAACAAAGTAATGACTAAGGAAATGGATGCCTTTACTCCAATGGCACACAGAGCCTTGTCGCCTTCCTCCCCAAAGCCTCCCTGTTAGCTAGTCATTGGTTTATACAAAGGAATGTGGGACTTGATGGCTAGGTTGATCGGCTTAAGGCTCGTTTGGTTGCCAAGGGGTACACTCAACTGTCAGTTAGATATGTGCTGCCATATATATCAAGCCAGAAATTGGTGCATGATTCTTGTATTCTAGCTATGTATATATTGTAATTAATAGTACAGTTGTGTTGTAGCAGCTGTATTACAGCTTCCTTATTTAGCTAGAATAGTTGTATATATCATCTGTGTTGTAGCTTCCTTATTTAGCTAGACTTAATTGTTGTAATTGCTGGAATTCAGCCTTGTTATACTCTATCATCTTCTATATGATGAGAGGAACTCTCACAATGAGAGGTATTCAATCCAAGTGACATGGTTTCAGGGCCATTTCAGAATTCTATAGTGTTTTTTTTAGTTTCAGTTATTTTTCTGCTGCTGCTGGGTATATTGCTGCTGCCTCTGGGTTTACTGTTGCTGCTGCTGTCGAGTTTTGGTCATCTAGTCTACTGGTTACAGGTATTTCGCTGAAATCTTCTTTTATTTCCAGTTCTTTTGGAACCTTGGGTCACTGTTTTTTGTGGTTGCATTTGGTGGGGTTATATTTCTGGTTTTCTGGTCATTACAGGCATTATGCCAGTAATTAGCAACATACTTGGTGCATTTCACAGAAAAAATCATTCCACTTGGGAATTCTCAACCATATTTTTGTCATGGAAAGAACTATAAAGATCAATGGTAGAGATCCAGCCCCTACTGAGCCTACTAAACTGGCTCAATGGCAAGTCAAAGATGCTAGAGTCATGACATGGATTTTAGCATCTATTGACCAGCTGATTGTTTTCAATCTAAGGCCGTACAAGATAGCTAAAGATATGTGGGAGTATTTAAAGAAGGTCTATAATCAAGACAACATAGCCAGACGTCTTCAATTAGAGTATGATATCGCTAATTACTCTCAGGGCAATCTCTCAATTCAAGATTATTTCTCTGGATTTCAGAACTTAAGGGCTGAATTCGTCGACATAGTTTATACAAAGGTACCAGCTGAATCTCCTTCTGTTGTTCAAGAGGTTCATGAACAAAGCAAGAGAGATAAATTTTTGATGAAACTACGTCCGGAATTTGAGGCAATTCGCTCCAATTTGATGAATCATGATCCTTCTCCTTCTTTGGATGCGTGCTTTGGTGAATTACTTTGTGAAGAGCAACGCCTTGCAACACAAACTACTCTCCAACAAAACAACATGCCCAATAATGCAGTTGCTTATGCAACTCGTGGGAGAGGTAAGGTCAGAAATATGCAACTAGTTCAATGCTATTCCTGCAAGGAATACGGACATATTGCTTCTAATTGTGCAAAGAAATCTTGCAACTATTGCAAGAAGCCTGGTCACATTATCAAAGACCCGCCTCTACTGGTCCCGCATCGCCAAGCTAATGTTAACTGCCGTTGCTTGCACTCGCACTGCTTGCTGGGTCCTATAGCTATTCGACAAATCAGCATCTTACTCCTAAATTATTCAACAAACATTATTTCACCTTTTCACCAGTTTCAAGGTAGCAGATTGTCATCTTCTATTTTGGCTTTGTTGATTCCGGTGCATCTTAATCTTCATGGCGGATTCGGGCCCCTCTCGACACTCTTAGTAATGTTCGCACATATCGCTAATGGTACCCGCCACCTATTCATGCTATCGGGGACATCAATTCTTCGTTAAAAATGTCTTTGTATCTGAGCTACTAGTCTCATCGTAGGGACAATTGGTTGATAATAACTATGATGTTTGATTTTCGTGATGGTTGTATTGTGCAAGATCAAAAAGCCGGGGAAAATACTCGCGAAGGGGCCTAAAGTTGGACGATTGTTTAATTTGCACTTTTTCATTTCTAATTTTGTTGCTCTGGCTTGCACTATTGTAAACAAACAGAGTGAAGTATGGCACAATCGTTTAGGTCATCCTAACTTTTTTGTTTTATCTCATTTAGTCAACTCCTGGCTTGCACAAAGATCAATTTTCCTCTCATCTTTCTGTTGATTGTTCAACATGCAAACTAGGTAAGAGTAAGTCTCTTTCTTTTCCTTCTCATGGTCGTTGTGCTGAAAGTTGTTCTGATTTGATCCATAGTGAAGTGTGGGGCATTACTCCTGTTATATCTCATGCCAAATATAAATACTTTGTGACATTCATTGACGATTACAGCAAATATACCTTGATTTATTTTTGTTAGATATTGTACAGTCTTTTCCTTTATTGTCTTACTGTATTGTGGGTCCCATGAGTGTGTATATATATAAGTCCAATATGTAATGTAGAGGCAAGTCTTTTTCAATGAAATAATAAAATTAGGGATTCTCTCTTTTCTCTCTTCACATGGTATCAGAGCCAGGGAGAATCCCTAATTTACTTTTTCAGTGATCGTGTTTCATTCCGGTCACTTTATTCTCCTCCCGGAACCCTCGCCGCCACTGTCGGCGTGACTTTCTAGCCGCCCTCCGGCCTGAACCCGACTCGCTGCATGGACCGATCTACACGCCGTGGCAACCTCCGGGCCAAAACAGCCACGCACGGCCGTCACGCCACCGGCAGCCACGTCACACACACCGACGTGCGGGTGCCCGTGGTGGGAGCGCGGCCATTTTCCGGTGCCTAACTCCACATCCAGCTCGTCCAGCCTTTGTCGCTTCTATTCCTCCGACGGCCCACCCCGAGCCCTCCTTATCCACCTTTGCCCATTTTCCTTCGCAAAGATTCGTCGCCATCTTCCACGCTGGGGTCTTCTTTCTTCATCTCCAGCCCACAAACCCGTGATTTCAAGTTCCATGTTCTGATCGCCCTCTTATTAGGCTCTCTTCAATCCAAACGTGATTCAATTCCTGCTAAGTGGATATGGGCAATCCAAAATCATATTTTTACTATATTCTGATCTCCTAATATCACATCGTAAAATTGATCGGGTAGTGAGAATTATCTTTCCGGCCGCCGCGGGAACTCGGTTCATAGACAAGGTTACGAGGATCATCTTATTACACCGAGGATGCTATATGCTGACAAGAAAAAGCTTGAAGAAAATAGATGCACAACTATGTAACGTATTATGGCGCCATGATCCAAAATTTTGCTTCATCTTCGTTTTTACAAAACATGTTCTAAAGTTTGGGAATCAGCAACACGACGATAATTCCAACGCTTTATAAGGTGGCTTCTCGCTTGTTGTCAATATCCGACAATGTGATATGGATTTACTTCTCTAATTATATTGCTATACGCTTTTAAGGAGTGGGTCTCAACACTCGATGCCTCTTCAATTGATGTCAGCTCAACAAACGCAGATTGACAAGTTCTCCATGGTCCTTACTCTCATTGGCCTCTGTTCGACCGTCCGAGATCAAATTCTTAGTAGTCCATCAATCCCATCCTTGGATGATGTGTTTACTCGCCTCCTCCGTATCTCCTCTACACAGACTTTGCCATCTAATAGCCCTTCAGATTCTTCTGTGTTAGTTTTTCACACTAACCTTCGGGGAGGACGCAGTAGTAACCGAAGTAGAGGACAACGTCCTCACAAGACTCATTGCACAAGCTTGGCCACACTGCATCGTTGTTATCAAGCAGGCATGGATTCGCCCCAGACCGCCCACGTGGCCCAAATTTCCACTCACTCGATTCTCACCATTCCAACTGACGCCCTAAACTTCGTGGCATCTCCCCCGACGTTAGAGTATGGTGATCTATCTTCACTATCACATCTAAGGCAAACTTCGCTGTGACCGTTGCTCAGACCGATAATGCCTCGTTATTCGCCTTTACTCATACATCTTCTCTCGACCCTGATTCTCAACTCAAGCCCGATTACATATCTGTAATAAAGATCTTTTCTCTTCTCTTACTACTACCCCTACTTTACCTACTGTTACCTTAGCTAATGGTTCTCAAATTGTGGCTAAAGGTATTGGTTTGGCACATCCTCTCTCTTCCCTACCTCTCACTTATGTCCTTTATACTCCCGAGTGTCCCTTTAATCTATTTCTATCAAGAAATTCACTACTCTTAATCGTGCTCCGCATTATTTTTTCTGGCAATCATGACCTACAGGACTGTCAGACGGAAGACGACAGATCGGACGCGGAGTCTCAAGGGCTCTATCACCCACTACAATCACCAGCTGTCACCTGACGCCCACCCTCATCCACGCCGTCTGGTCACCCTCCTAGCTTTCTAAGTTCTAGAAGATGGTCCCTCGCTTTCCACTTTGTCGTCACTCGCGCATGAGTCCCGTCACCGGAACATACCACCCCATTCCCGCAACGCTGAATAATCAAAACCCTTCACCTCGCCCACACCGATGTTCGGGTCCCTGGGTTTTACTATGTCTACTTTAGATTTCGTGATTTTGTCACTTTCGCTGATGACTATTCTACTGTACTTGGTTATTTTTAATGAAAATCTAACAGTTTATATTCTATTTTCCAGAATTTTATGTTTAAATTTCAAACTAGCTCAATATTTCTATCGTGTGTTAGATAAACGCCAGAATATTTTTCGCACCCTTTATTTCATTTATGTCCCAACATGGGATCCTTCATCGCCTTTCTTTACGCCATACTTCAACAAATGGGTAGCCGAACGTAAGAATCGCCATCTTATTGAGACAAATGATTTCCTCCTCCATTATCATGTTCCTTTTCGTTGGGGGGACGTTGCTCTTACCGCTGTTATTTGATTAATCGTATGCCCGCCATCCGTTACATGCTCGCAACCCCATCTCCTCCCGAGACCAACCACTTTATTTCCTTCCTCCTGCACTGGGTCAGACTTCGCTTTGTTCATATTCTCACCCAGACAAGCACAAGTTCGCTGCCACTTAAATGCATCTTCTTAGCTACTCCACTTCGTAAGGGTTATCGTTGTTATTCCCTCGACTCATCGATACTTTCCGCCGATGTCACCTTCTGCATCTTGAGGACTCACCTTCCCTTCCTCCTCCAGGAGTCTCTTTACATGCTTGAAGTCTTACGCCCATCATCTCACTTTATATTTGATGATGTATCTTCGTCCACTTCGGGTTTATCGCCGCCGTCAGGTATTAGTTGTTCGTCTCCTTTTCTTTGAGGCCCTGGCGACTCACTTCCTATCCGCCGCCTCTCTACCCACGGCTACGCCTCTACTTCTTATCTTACCCACATTGCTCTTGAAAAAGGTAATCGCTACCACTACTTGATCCTCATCTATTCTGATTTTGAGTTACCATCGATAATCTTCACCTACTGCGCATTTTGACTCTATTTCCTCTGTTTCTCTTCCCCAGAACACGATAGAGGCACTTTCCCATGGATTTGGCGACGAGCAATGGTAGATGAAATGGCTACTCTGCACTCAACTGGCACTTGGGATCTTGTTGTTTTGCCATTTGGTAAGTTTTCAGTTGGTTGTCGTTGGGTTTACACAGTTAAGGTTGGTACTAATGGTCAGGTTGATCGCCTTAAGGCTCGCTTGGTTGCTAAAGGATATACTCATGTTTATGGTTCTGATTATGGTGACACCTTCTCCCCCGTTGCCAAGATTGCTTTTGTCCATCTGCTTCTCTCCATGGCTGCTATGTGTTCCTGGCCACTTTTTCAGTTGGATATTAAAAATGTCTTCCTTCATGGTGATCTTGCCAAGGAAGTTTATATGGAGCAACCACCTGGGTTTGTTGCTTTCGAAGTCTGGTTTAGTGTGCGGAGTGCAGCCGCTCTATATGGCCAAACAATCTCCTCGAGCATGGTTTAGTCATTTTAGTTCTGTTGTTCAAGAATTTGGCATGCTTCGCAATACATCAGACCATTCAGTTTTTTATCATCATAGCTCTTTGGGGCAGTGTATTTATCTGGTTGTTTATGTGGATGACATCGTCATTACAGGCAGTGATCAGGATGGTATTCAGAAACTAAAGCAACATCTTTTCACCCCCTTTGAATGAGGCTTGGGGAAACTTCCAGTACTTTACGGGAGTGAGATACTTCGATCGATGCCCAGTGGCAGTCTGACGGAAGTATGCTTTAGACATCTTGGAAGAAACCGGTATGTTAGACTATAATAATGTCAAACTTGTACCAGGACAGGGGGAGTCTTTAGGAGATCCTGGGAGATATCGACAACTTGTAGGTAAACTGAACTATCTCACCATTACTCGGTCAAACATTTTTTCTTTAGGTAGAAGTGTTATTGGTCGATTCCTACGGTCACCCATTATGATAGCCATTGGGATGCTGTAATCCACATTCTTCGATATATCAGTACCGAGGCGAGGGTGTGTTTATGCGAGAATAAGTCATACCCAGGTTATTGGTTACACAGATGTAGATTGGGTTGGCTCAACCATAGATAGACGTTGGTCTTTGTGTTTTCGTTGGTGATAGCGCAATATCACAGAAAAGTAAGCTTGACATGTAGTGGCTAGATCTAGCGTTGGCCAGAAGTATCTAGCTATGGCCACAGTGACATGAACTCATATGGTACGAGACACCTTCTCGAGTTGAGATTTGGAAGGATGAGCGGATGAAACTCACATCTTGTGATAACGGTACACTTTGCATATTGCATCAATCCAGTCTTCCATGAAAGGATTAACACATTGAAGTTGACTACCACTTCATTGAAAGATCGCATCGGGATGTATGACTGCAGTTTTGTCGATTCAAATTATCAACTAGCGAGACATCTTTCTTAAATCTCTCGGGACGCAGAATTAAATACATTTTGTATGAGCAGTGCGCATGACATATATGCTCGATTTGAGAGTGTTGATGTGGCACATTCTTTTCGCTATTGTTTCTTGTATTGTGGGTCCCGTGGTGTGTCATATATATGATGATATGTAATGTAGAAATGAGTCTTTTGGTGAAATAATAAAATTAAGGATTCTCTCTTTTCTCTCTTCACAATTTTCTTCGTTCTAAATCTAAGGTATTTTCTATCTTTCAAAAATTTGTAACCTATGTTGAGACTCAATTTTCTTCAAGAATCAAAGTGCTAAGATCTAATTCGGGTGGCGAATATATGTCTCACGAATTTCATGATTTTCTTCAAAACAAGGGAATTGTTTCTCAACACTCTTGTCCTTATACTCCTCAACAAAATGGTGTTGCCTAATGTAAGAATTGCCACCTGTTAGATGTTATTAGAACTTTATTGCTTGAATCTTCTGTTCCATCTACATTTTGGGTTGAAGCCTTAAGTGATCTGTTTAGTGTCGATTGCCTCCCAGTTAATCTGGACTTTGCATCTCCTTATTATCGTATTTATCATCATCATCCCAACTACCTTGACATGCATACTTTTGGTTGTGTTTGTTTTGTCCATTTGCCATCCATGAGCGTCGCAAACTTTGCGCTTTCGATGTGTTAAATGTTTATGGGATATAGCTTTTGGCCTGAGTTATGTTTGTTACGATCCATGCTCACAACAAATTCGTATTTCTCGTCATGTTGTTTTCTTTGAAAATCAATCATTCTTCTCTACTCATGTTGCATCTTTGCCAAAGATACATGTTCTTCCTAATTTTGATGAGTTAAATTCTACTCCTGGAAGATTTAAACCAGGGATTGTGTATGAATGACGACATCTAACTTTGCCGCTTAGCATATAGAGTTGTAACTAGTTAGGAAACTTAACATATAGAGTTGTAACTAGTTAGGAATCCTAACATGTAGAGTTGTAACTAGTTAGGAATCCTAACATGTAGAGTTGTAACAGATTAGGAAATATATACTATCCCTCACAGCTATATACACGTGTTAATTGATAGAAAAACATAAGAATTCTTCAAAAAAATCCCTCGAGCTTCAGACCACCCCAGAACATTACCATGTAGAAACTGACCAAGAGATAATTAGAGGAAAGAATTTCTTGTGTTTTTCATTAGAGTAACATGTGTATATCTGAGAGGCTGTATTTCTGTCTGTCTGACTACACATGTTAGAATTACTGCAAATAAACTATATGTTAAGTTCTATTAGATTGCAACTTTCATATATTAATAACTTTTATATAGAGAAGGCATAAACATGAAATTGAGTATGAGTCGAGCGATAAGTAAACGATTAGTGCAGGCGATAACACTAGGGCACGATTATGGAGGTGTTGTTTGTTATTCTCTTTGCCATAAGCACGGCCATGTGATGCGATTGTAAACGACATAATCGTCATGATTGATCTGCTCCCTTATAGCTTCTACTCTTGAGGCATCGATCGTCGATTCGGTTCACCGTATGAAATAGGCGGGTTCGATTGTATCGGGATCATTGAGATCTCCATCTACTCTGATTATTGCTATTGTTGAGTAAGGTAACCCGAATAAATGCCTTGTATCTTCTTCATCTTTCGAATGGGTCATTGACTCTGGAGCCACAAATCACATAATAGGTAACTCTAGTCTTTTCTCTACCTTTCAGTCACAACCTTCACCTTCCACTATCACTCTGGCAGATGGATCACATTCATGTGTTCTTGGGTCAAGCACAATTATGCCCACTCCATCTATTCCTTTGACATCGATCTTGAGTTTGCCAAATTTCTCTTTTAATTTGATGTATGTTAGCAAGTTAACTCGAGCACTTAAGTGTTATATCTCAATCTTTCCTGATTTTTGTCTCTTTCAGGATCTTATGATGAAGCAAATTATTGATAGAGGTCATGAGTCTGGGGGTTTATACATCCTTGATCCTACAATCCCAAGACACATTGCTTGATGCAGGAAGTCCTTTACACCATTTGAGACACATTGCACATTAGGTCATCTTTAGCTACCATTATTAAGAAAGTTTGTCCTCGGTTCAGAGGTTGCTATCTTTAGATTGTGAGTCTTGTCAATTTGCAAAACATCATTAGTTATAGTCCACAGAGTCGATAAACAAGCTAGTGCTCCTTTCCAGGCTAGTCCGTTCGGATGTGTGGGGTCGGAGTGCCCGGTTGTGTTCCCAACGAGTTTCGATACTTTGTCACTTTTGTTGATGATTATTCAAACCACTTGGTTATATTAAATGGCTTCGCTACGAGTTGTTTTCTCATTTTCGTGCCTTATGTACTTGATTTATTGTAAAGTTGGAAAATTGGGAGCAAGATCGTAGTTCCCACATGAAACAGCGTACCTTACTAGAAGGCGAGTTGTTTGAGATCGAGAGATACTCGAAGACTAGTTGGGAAGTTGAAGCTCCTTCGAGTAAGCTTATCACGATATTCTGCTTTCCGGTCGATGTTGTAAGTCAATACATTATCTTCCCATTGTTGACAATTGGGCGACTTTAGAACTATAGTCTATGTTATTTGAGAAAGGCTCGGGACGGTATTCTATATAGTAATCATGGGCACAATAGGGTTTGAATCTTGCGGATCTTGATTAGGCGAGTCGAAGAGAGATAGGAGATCCACATGCAGTTTACTGTTTTTTGTTAGTAAATCTAGTCTCATGGAAGGTAAGAAGCGAGGGTTGTTTCGGTTTAAGTGCGGAGTCGGAATATAAAGCAATATGCGGTCACGTGTGTGAAATCATGTGGCTTCATCAACTCTTGATGGAAGTTGGCATTAAGACAATGGTCCCAGCAAAACTTTGGTGTGATAACTAGGCTGCCATTCATATTGTCTCGAATCTTGTATTCCATGAACGAACTAAGCATATTGAGATTGATTGCCACTTCGTTCGTGAGAAAATACAACTCGGTTTGATTTCTACAGGATATGTGAAGTGGGGATCGGGTTAGCTATTTATGTAACAAGTTGGGTATGATTAACATCTATACTCCAACTTGAGGGGGAGTGTTAACATATAAAATTGTAACTAGTTAGGAAACTTAACATATAGAGTTGTAACTAGTTAGGACTTAGGAATCCTAACATGTAGAGTTGTAACAGATTAGGAAATATAAACTATCCCTTCTATATATATATACACATGTTGAATTCGTAAGCTTCCACGAGGAATTCTTTCCTCTAATTCTCTTAGTTGTTTCTACAGCGAAAGCGGGCCAGTCATCAGAGCTTTGTTCGGTGATCATTCCCACGATCAATTAGGCTTCAACACCATTCTTCGACGCTCTTCAGTGCATCTAATCCCTCTGATCGGCATGGTTTTTCACATACATCTTTTCATACTACTTTGACCTCTATTCCCATACCTAAATGTTATTCAGAGGTTGTTAAACATGGTTGTTGGCGTGCGGAAATGGCTGAAGAACTTCAGGCTCTTAGGGACAATCATACATGAGATGTTGTTCAATGCCCTCCTAATGTTAAAGTCATCGGTTGTAAATGGATTTATTCGATTAAGCTTCGTTCTGATGGTACTCTCAATCGCTATAAAGCATGGTTGGTTGTCCTTGGTAACAAACAAGAGTATGGGGTCGACTATGAGGAGACTTTTGCTCCGGTCACCAAAATGACTACAGTGCGAATGGTTATTTCTATTGCTACTTCATAGGGCTGGCCACTTCATCAGATGGATGTCAAAAATGCATTTCTTCATGGTGATCTCAAAGAAGGTATTTACATGGTTCTCCCACCTGGCTTGTCATCCACCTCCTCTTCGGATGTATGTAAGCTGAAACAATCTCTATATGGGTTGAAACAAGCTCCTCGGGCATGGTTTGATAAATTCCGATCAACCCTGCTTTGCTTTTCATTTAAGCAAAGCCAATATGACTCATCTTTGTTTCTCTACAAAACAACTACTAGTATTGTTATTCTCCCGGTTTATGTTAATGATATTGTCATTACTGGGACAGATTCTACATTGATTACTCATTTGCAACATCTTCAGGCTTCCTTTCACATGAAGAATCTTGGTTCTCTTACTTATTTCTTAGGGTTGGAAATTCAAACTACTTCTACTGGCATTTTTTTAAATCAACACAAGTACACACAGGATTTGATCACTTTGGCTGGTCTTCAGGATACTTCTTCTTCGGATACTCCATTGGAAGTAAACACAAAGTGAGGAGGGTGATCTACTTCCCGATCCTACTATCTTTCGACAGTTGGTGGGCAGCTTGAACTATATGACCATTACTCGCCTTGATATTTCCCTTGTAGTTCAACAGGTTAGTCAATTTATGCACACTCCTTGTCATCTTCACTTAGTTGTTGTTTGTCGTATTATTAAGTATCTTCATGGGACACTGGCGGGGTGGATTATGCTTCTGGCGGTTCTCTTCGTCTTGTAAACACAAAGGGAGTACAATTGGTTGTCATTACATTCCGTGACCTTGGACTCTTATATTATCTCTCCTCCCTATATTTCTACTACCCTTCAAATAGCTGATGTGTTTACAAAAGCCATGACACGACAACGTCATCAGTTCCTTGTAGGCAAATTGATGTTTCTTGATCGACCAACATCAATTTGAGGGGGGATGTCAGTTAGATATGTGTTGCCATATATATCAAGCCAGAAATTAGTGCATGATTCTTGTATTCTAGCTATGTATATATTGTAATTAATAATACAAGCGTCTTTGGCAATGGCGTATTATAGCTTCCTTATTTAATTAAGATATTTGTATCTTTAATCATACGTGTTGTAGCTTCCTTTAGCTAGACTTAATTGTTTGTAATTCTTGGAATTACATCCCTTGTTATGCTATCACCATACATATAATGGAAGGAACTCTCCTGTTGTGATATTCAAATCCAATTGACATCAACAATATGGCTCGGACTATTATGATACTTTTTCTCCGATGGCCAAGATTGCTTCTATTCTCTTGCTTCTTTCTATGGCTGCTATGCGCTCATGACCCCTTTTTCAATTGGATATCAAGAATGTCTTCCTTCATGGTAATCTCGCCGAGGAGGTTTATATGGAGCAACCGCCTGGTTTTGTTGCTCAAGTGGAGTCTGGTTTGGCATGCAAGTCTGCCGTTGTATATGGTCTGAAGCAGTCTCTTGAGCAGTTTGGTCGGTTTAGCTCAGTGGTTCAAGAGTTTGGCATGATTCGGCATGATAGATAAATTCATTTTTTATCGTCGTACACCTCTCTTGGGCGGTGTATTTGCTTGATTGTTTATGGATAACATTGTTATTACGAGGGCGGTGAGCAGGGATGGTATTTAAATTCAAACACCACCTCTTGATACTTTCAGACAGACTTGGGAAACTTCCCAGGCCTAGAGCATTGAGATAGCTTAATCTAATTCCGGTGTGGTTATTTCTCAAAGGAAATTATCGTTGGATATATTGACAAACCTTTAGTATGTTGGACTATAAACACAATGAACACTCTATGGATCGAGATAATGAACTTATACCGGTCGGGGGCCTCTCACGAGATCTAGGGAGATATCGACGACTTGTAGATAAACTAAACTATCTCACTATCACTCGGCCTAACATTTCTTTTCCTATGAGCATAGTTAGTCGGTTCCTACAATCACCTTGTGCTAGCCATTGGGATGCTACAGTTCGTATTACTGTTATGTCGAGTGCTTGAGTCGAGGTGTTGTATGAGAGCAGGAGGTCATACCCCAGGTGTTGGCTACGAGTGATCTAGGCGGCGGAGTTCACCTGAATAGGCGTTCTACATCAGGGTATTGTGTGTTCATTGAAGGTAACAACCATCGCGGAAAAGTAAGCAGATGTAGTAGTCAGATCTAGTGTTGAAGCCGAGTATCGAGCTATGGCCTTAGCAACATGTGAACTCATATGGTTGATGCATCTCCTCCAAGAGCTAAGATTTGGGAATGATGAACAGATGAAGATTATATGTGATAATCAAGCCGCCTTACATATTTCATCTAACCCAGTTTTCCATGAGATGGCCAAGCACATCGAAGTGGATTGCCACTTTATCAGAGAGAAGATTGTATCAGGATGCATGACTACTAGTTTTAGCAACTCTAATGATCTGACTAGCGGATATCTTGTAAGTGGCAGAGTGCAGGATAGCGTATATGTGATGAACTGGTGTTTTTGACCTATATGCTCTAGCTTGAGGAGGAGTGTTAAGGTTTAGTCTCCTAATCTATTTAGGATTCTTTTCCTTCTCTCTTTAGTTTCCTAATTGGACTCTAACTTTTTTTCCTTATTTGCCCTAACACTAGAGTATAAATATGTATGTTTTCTCCTTTGTAAATTAATGAGAATCTGAAATTCATTTTCTCTCTCAACCCAACCCGATCAAGCCTGATTGATAGGACAGCAGAAACGGTACAAAGCTCGGTTGGTGGATAAAGGGTTTACTCAAACTTTTGGCATTGACTATCTTGAAACTTTTGCTCCAATGGAAAAATTAAACACTGTTAGGGAGCTTCTCTCAATGGCAGTAAACCTTGATTGGCCACTTCAAAAACTTGATGTAAAGAACGTCTTTCTAAATGGTGATCTAGAGGAAGAAGTATACATGGACTCTCCCCTTGGATTTGAAGGAAGGTTTCAATCTAGAGTTTGCAAGCTGAAGAAATCACTATATGGCCTAAAGCAATCTCCTAGGGCCTGGTTTGAAAATTTTACTAGGTCAATCAAAGATCAAGGCTATGCACAAGCTCAAAGTGATCACACCATGTTTGTTATACACTCGGAAAAGGGGAAGATAGCAATACTTATTATGTACGTGGATGATATCATCCTCACAGGAGATGACATGATAGAGATGGAGCGGTTGAGGAAGAGTCTTGCTTCTAGTTTTGAGATCAAAGATTTGGGAACGCTACGATATTTCCTAGGGACGGAGGTAGCTCGATCAGGGAAGGGTTTAGTTGTGTCCCAACGTAAGTATGTCTTAGACCTTCTAAAGGAAACAGGGATGAGAGTATGTCAACCTACAGACACCCATATGGATCCGAATCACAAGCTAGCAGATATTAAAGATGGAACTCTTGTTAATACTGCTTGATATCATAAGCTAGTGGGCAAGCTTATTTACTTGGCTCGTACTCGGCCTGATATAGCCTTCTCAGTGAGTGTCGTGAGCCAGTTTATGCACTCTCCATATGAAGAGCACCTTAATGCAGTATTTCAGATTTTGAGGTACATAAAAAGTACCCCAAGAAAGGGATTGTTCTTTTAAAAGGGAGATCGAAGGACTATTAAAGCCTACACAGATGCTGATTGGGCAGGATCAATCACTGATAGAAGATCAACTTCGGGTTATTGTACATTTGTATGGGGTAACTTAGTCACTCGGAGAAGCAAGAAACAAAGTGTTGTAGCCCGTAGCAGTGCGGAGGCTGAGTATCAAGCTATGGCTCATGGTGTGTGCGGAATGTTATTATTGAAACAAGTTTTAGTTGAGCTAAAGAGACCCATTGAAGTTCCAATGAAACTTTACTCAGATAACAAGGCGGCAATTAGCATAGCACACAATCCAATACAGAATGATAGAACTAAACAAATTGAAATTGACCGCCACTTCATAAAAGAGAAACTTGAAGAAGGTGTTATTTGCATGTTTTTCGTTCCTTCAACTCAACGGATAGCTGACATTCTCACCAAAGGACTCTTCAAATCGAATTTTGAGCTTCTTACAAGCACGTTGGGCATGATGAATATATTCGCACCAACTTGAGGGGGGTGTTGAAGATTTGATTCGTATAATTGAGGAAGACTGATTTGATTCCTATAATTGAGGAAGAGTGATTTGTGTTTAAGTTAATCGAATAACTAAGTGGAGATAGGATGTGTAATTCATATTGATAAATTTCTGATTTATTTTATTATGTTTCCTAATATTGTAGTAGGGCTGTCCTATAAATATCAGCCTTGTACAAGAGTTTTATACAAGGAAAAATCAATAAAGTTCAGCTTTCTCTTTCACAAAAACCTTAAGTTTCTCTTTCCAGGACTGGCCTCATGGACAAGATACCATGAAAAAGACTGTATAACATCTAACAGAAACTAGGTTTTTTAGGAAATCAAATTTAAGTCTCATTGACCTCAGCCTTTAATCACAACATTCTTGTTTCCCCATACTTCTTCCACATTTATTTTATGAAATAGTCTAATGTTTCACTAGTTTCATTTTCCTGATTCCAATTTTTCCTTCACTCTACTCTCTAATCAACTTAATTTACATCACAACAACAAATAGCAAAATGCAAAAATATTTATATATCACCAGAATTGTTTCTATTAGCATGAAAAAAAATCCATCAACAAACAAAACAGAGATGTTGATTGTTAGCTTCTACCCATAAATGTAGTAACGAACCTTCCAACAAGTTTAGCATGGCCTAATCTTGTCAAAGCACACTCCACCTCTTCACTGACCTGTTTTGTCCATGAAAAGTACCATATTAACCTATTTACAAGATTCCCTCGTTTAATACAATGAAGAAACATATTCATGTAAATATACAAGCTGAAGTAATGTAATTAAGACAGATCTAAGATGATAAATCAATTTTAATTATCAGAATCAGCTCATGCAAACAAGTAGGAATTAACAAAAATTTGCAACCATGACTTTAAATTTTATTCAGTAACAAGAAAGGCAGGCTAGGAAGAATGAAATAGATGACGCTGAAAAAAACTATGCATCCATAAGCAGGATTTGCTGACCTCCTGATGGAGCAAATAGAATTCATAGCCTTGAAGATATTCTAACAGTCACCAAGAATTGGCAAGTTTTTAATTGCTGTTAAGTGTGAAAATGATTCTAATAATGAAAGTAAAATGAAGAGCCACCAATTCTATAGAAGTTTCACTGTGTACCAGTGAAGTCTTTTCTCAACCTGCTGGGACTGAAGGGGGCACACTATTCAAGCTCTACTCTTTTAAATGAAATTATGTATTGTAAGCAACTTCACTACAAAATTTTTAAAAGAATAAAGATGAATTATACCCCAGGAGTAATGCATGATGCACATGTTCGTGATCCATGAACAAGGATTGAAAAGAAATCAAAAACTTATTCTAGATGATCAGGTGGCAGTAAGTTTCTCTTGACAAGAAACTCAGATTGATATATAAATCAAAAAATCAAGCTACATGAATTCATGCCATTGACAATTTAAGCAACAAGGGCAGTTACAATACAAGAAAAGACTCAGATATTACAAGGATTCACATCATCCTTGCCTTGCATCAATTCAATGTGAAACTAAAACCTGTCAAAAAGCTATTTCTTTCTTAGCATCTATGTGTCGGTGTGTGATGACGTCTAAAAGGTGACTTCATGCATGAACTGGATAAATGAGAGATGAGTCGGGAATAATCAGATTTCCTCCTTATACTAGATCTATTCTTGGAGATGTAGCTGGAGTTCATTACTGAGAAAGTTTACCAATATTCCATCACCTTTCAGGACATGTCAAAGACCAGTCCATGTGGTGGGGTATTAGTTATCACCAAATGGGATACACTCTTAGAACCTCATGTCATTAGAAGCCTAAGCAAACATGAGATTGACACCCTTACTGCTCTACTCTTCTTCTATCATGTTTTCTGTCAATAACACTCCTGACCATGGATGTTGCAGTTCAGAAAACAAAGATTCTCTCCATTTTAAGTTCAATCCTTTCATTCTTGGACTATACTTATCAAAAAGATAAAGGAAAAATCCTGTCTTTGTTGGACTTCATTGTCTTTTTCTTCAAATGCAATATGATGATTTGAATTGCCAAGATCCCTAATAAAGTAGAAGCGTTCTTTTGGTTGGTGGCTTGTAGGAAGATTCAATAAAAATAACAGGGTTTATGTTCGAGGGCCTAACATAACTCCCTCTCTTGATTGATTCATGTTTATTGTGAGCAGGAGACTATTGATCATTTATTTATTTAGCGTGACTACTAACAACTTGTTACAGGACCTGTTTTCCTTGGTGTGGCTTGGGCAGAGCTTAGGGAATACTATCTTTGATGGAAACTCTCTTTGGAGGTTTTAGAAGACTAAGGGAAATTCCATGGTCAGGTCTTTGAATTGATGCAGGTAATTCGGCCTGAGAGGAACTGCAGGATATTTGAGGAGAAGCTATCATTCATTAAGAGTTTAGGGGATAGAATGTACTTCTTGGCTTTTATCTGAATGTCAATTCTCAACCTCACAGGAGTTCCATTGAACTTTAATCTTTCAAATTGACTAGTGGTGTATTCCTCAAAGGGTGAACCAATCAAATTGCCCAAAAGTAGGGTTCTCCTTGGGGAAAGATGAAAGATAATTTCAATAGATACCCTTAGGTATCTTAGCCACAGTGAAGGTGAAATATAACTTCATGGGTGCTCTAAGGTACCCCTAGGGTCATCTAGGCATTGGTGAGAGATAATAAATGTAAACTTTGTTCCTTTCTGAAAGCATGCTAGTAATGGGTGTGCCATTTGAGGAAGAACTTAAGGACTTGCTATGGGTTTGGTAAGAAGTCAAAGGTGATTAAGAAGCTCATGGTAGATGGAGATACTGCTACACCAATAAGGTGAGAGTCATGAGACAGGGGAAGACTGAAGACACGGAGACTACCGTATGAGGGAACAGGTACATCAGTAAGATGTTTGGCATGAACCTTGGGTGGATATAAAGATGAAAATCAGGATTTGGAATCCCTACTGAGAGGATTGCAGACTCAACAAGAGCTCATATTTTTAATCGCCGTTCCATCCTTAGCTAATTTGTATTTGTGGTGAATCATTATAACTGCTGACATAGTGCTTGGCTCTCTCTCTCTTTCTCTATCTATCTATCTATCTATCTCTCCTCTCTCTCTCTTCATTATTCCGAAATAATTTTAGTCTCTTAAGAAGAAAACAATAGTGGCTATATTGGTGTAATTTAACAATGTGGTTACTGTTCCCCTCTACCAACAACCCACATAAAAATTGACATTAAAATAGTCCATAATAACTTGTAACTTGAAGTAATATAATGGCCAACAAGCAAGAATAGCCATAAAACTTACAATTCTGCGGAAAAGAGGCTCCAAAGAAGAGCAAAGTCTTTGCAAACTATCCACCTTCAAAGCTTCTACGATTACACTGCAGGAAATGGAACAAAGTTTAGTAGTGATAATATTTTAGGTTAAGGAAAAGTGGCACATTCAATAAAAATACTGATGTTCCACACCAATCAATTTAATATTCATTATACTTCTAGAATACACTGCTAGCTACACCAGAAAATTTGATGTGGCAAATCGTGATAAGTTGGCATCCTCCCCTTGGTAAGAAAATCAGTGACTAAAATAACAATAAAAAGAGCAAAAAGAGCAATAGCATTTAAAACAAATTAATACCAGAGGAAAGCTCAATGAATTCCACTACACCAGACAATAACCAGTCTCAGAACTACCAAAACAATGAACCTACATGTGAGGATATTGGATTCACTATCTTGATGAACATATGCATCACCAGAAATATGTTAATGCCGACACCAATATCTACCCCAATACTCTAGTCTTCAATTTAGAAATGATAAGCAAATCTTCAAAGTCATTCATCCTCCTATGATAACCATGTTCAACAATGGAGTCCTTTTTTTTCCTTTTCTTTTTTCCCCCTTTACTGTAAATGAATCTTACTTCTGCCTGTCTGATTAATTATCACACACCAAGAGACTCAAAAGTTTTATTTGCAACAATTATCAGTTGCCCATTCGGATACGATATCATCACCAGGAATGTTCCCTGAGAATTTATGATTCCCACTTCAGCACGATGGTTATAAACCAAATGGAAAAGTTTCTCAATACCATCACCCTAATCAAAGCCTCAAGAAATCTCACTCTGCTTTTTGTACCCACAAGCAAATGAGGCACTAGCATTAAGTTTGCAAGATCTGCTGAATATTATATAGGACATTAGGACATGGGATTAATAGGGCAAACAAAAACCCCACACAGCATGGTTTATCATCCATTTACCCAGTACTAGATTCATATCAGCTCCAATGGAACCCACTTGAGATACTAAATGTCCATTCTCCCAATTTTCCTAAACCCATCATTGGCTATGGAAGATGACCAAGCCCACGAGAATCCTCGATTTAATCTTCGAAACATGCAACTGGATTTTGCCGAAGAATATGCCAACTTCAATCTCCAACAAAACAAAAACACAGATAAATTCACAGAGAATGAATTATAAAAAAAATTAAAATCAAATAATTATTAATAGTATGAAAAGCAAATCAAATTCAAAGACTCATCAACAAAAACCATAATCAAATTCTCAAATTCATTAAAGGAAACGAAATGTAAAGAATAAATTAAAAAAAAAAAACCTCGCTAGAGCGGGCAGCTTGGGCTTTTTTGATCCAGGCAGATCATCTTGATCATCTACGCTTTGTTCATAGCCCCTTTTCTCCACCCTCCTACTCCTTGAACCTTCCATCTGTGCAAATTTAACCGACCCCACTTACAATTTCAGTTATGTTTCCAAATTTGGAAACCACCCACCACTGGTCTGCTGATCCAAATATATCCTTGCAAGTTTCGTAGCAGGATGACTTCTGAATTGTAATTCAGGTTTTGATAGCCGAAGACTAACCGAAAAACATGAAGACAAAAACAGGAAAATCTGTTTGGAGGAGTCTTTTCGCAAGTGGGCAAGCAGATGAACAGGAAAGGAAAATCTGGTGGTGGGGGATCTGAAAAATATATTGTTTTTTTTTCATTTTTTTTGTGGTTTGGTCATATTAAAATAATGTAATAATTCAGAGACCACAGCTGGATTGAGTGACATAAAGTGAGTGCATGAACATTGAAACCGCGTTTTGTGGGTCATCGTAGGTGTGCAGGTTGTATTTGACTGATTTGATATAGTCAATGGAGGTCAGTTTGTCCTCAATCTGAACGCTTCTTCAAAGTTCAAACCGACAACTTGTTTTCTTCCTGTTTGGATGGAGAGAAAACCGAATTTTTTACTTTTGAAATAAGTAGATTTGTTTGACGTTCATGAGCATATAGAAAGAGTCTAATGAATTATTTGGGTATCTTTAGTTCCTATTTTTGAAAGCATAACAGTTTTTGAAAACATAGAGTTTGGTATTGTCCGAAAATTTTGTTTTTTATTCTTTAATTTTTTTTTATGTTTTCCACGTGTTTTTTTAACACAAAAAAAATGGTTTATATATATATATATATATATATATATATATATATACTCTCTTAACTAGCATATATATTATAAGTAAAAACAGTTTTAGAAAAGGATAAACAATCGCACCCAAACAAAAGGTGGGTAAGGCAATTCAAAAGTCGTAGGTGGCTTGTTTGTCAAGCTTCTTCAGATTCAAACATGTCCACCTAATTAAATACGGGGAGTTTGACGTTAGTTGGCTTGGGATTTTATTACGAAAACAGTTTTATACAGATTACTTATAAACGGGGTCCAGAGTTGCAACCGTTTTCTTGATGAACTAAAGAAGAGGCAAAATCAGTCATCATAAACCCTTTGAGTTATGATATAAGAGATTAGGTCACTTAGACAGTGTTTGATCAAGACTGTCACAAGTATAACTGAGAAACGGGTCGGGTTAAAATAGCTCATTTTTATTCGGACCAGTTTTTGGTAAGCATAACCCAATCCTTTACTAGTTACGTTAAAAGTTAAAACAAGTCATAATATTAAAAAATGTTTAAATGTATATTTTCTTAATTTTATCATTCTTAAAATAAAAAAAACATAAATAATAATTAATACATAAAATAATGAAGTTTAAACAAAATAATTAATAGAAGACAACAACTCGTATAAATAATAAAAGACATCGGATGGCCCAATCTAGTTCTCCTCCTCCAAAAATCCTCACCCACCCACCCACCCCTTCTTGGCCTCTCTAGAAACTTTCATTATTTAGAGTTGAGACCCATTTACCTTCTTAGCCTTCTTCTCACTCTATGCTCCCCTTCTTTCGATTCCACCCACTTTTACTCTTCCTCCTCCGTGACATCAAGTCTCGCTCTTTAATTTCCACTGCACCACTGACCTCATCAAGGGAAGAGACCATCTCCTAGTGGTATCAAGGAGATACATACAAGCTAAAGAGAGGAAATATGTTTGCGCCCGTTTCTTTGATCCCATGATACTTCAAATTATGGAGAAGATGAAAACGGAGAGGGGAGCTAATATGTAGAAAAGAATGAGAGGTGATTGAGAGAGATCAGTTAAGATGATGCAAGATAGAATGAGAAATGACTAGTAATAATAATAAATAAGAGTCGGGTCGATGGCCCGTAGAGCACATAACCCCAAATAGCTGGTGAAATTGAAGCCAGATTAATTTGTAGCCCGACTTTACAAAATATTGAGATTGATCAGTTAAAAACGGTGTATTAAACTAACTGCAGATTCATGTCACATGGGGAATGAGTAGGCCGTGTTTTTTTTTTTTTTTTTAAAGAGGGACAAATAACTTTTGTCACATCCATCTGGACAAATCCCACCCAATTGCAATGTAAGCGTAACTTACTGAATTTTGGACTTTCTAGCTTGCCAAGAGTTATTGCTTGACAGTATCCCAGCTTCTATTTAATATCTTACAAAACTTAGTTTTATCACAATAATTTCAAGCTTAGTCTGTTGGACGTTTTAAAAAAATGCGAATAAATACAAAATTTGACACAGTACAGTTGAAACCTTTTTCAGAAAAATGGCAAAAAATGGGTCATTGTTTGAATAAACACTCAACCATAAGCAGACATTGGCCATGTGGAGTGTCTTGTGATTAGGGGATAGTGACATATTATATACTGTTCAAGAGAATCGGTCCCATTTCCCCCACATGCATAGCATTACCACGCGCATTCATCATCAAAACTAATGTTTTAAAAAACCTGCTGATTAGATTAGACTATCGACTGATTACCTTTCGGTTCCATTTCAATCCGATATAATCACTAATTCGATCATGAACCGTGAACTGATAATTTTTCCAGTTAAATCACTAATCTGATTTTTAAAACATTAACCAAAACCACCACCTAAAGATACAATTTGTTTGGGTCTCCAATTTTGAAAGCCAGCATGATGCAATCAAATAGACATATATCATTCGCCAAAACAAACAGGCCATAAGAGTAATGAGGCCTGTGACCTTGTGCCATACATATTCAGATGAGAAATGCATTAAGACTCACATAGTGAGTGGTAAGATAGGTGATGGGTACAAAACATGTGGTTTACAAGTGGTGAATACAGGCCATTATATGGCACAAAAAAGAAAGTGCAAGTAAAATGTGCATGCATAAGTTGTGTGTGTGAGGGAGAAAAAGGGGGGGTATTGAGATTGAGATTGAGTGTGTTTCAGCTTTTAATAAGAAGACTCAAAGGCAGATTTTGCTTCCTTGATCATATATAAATATCATGGCTAGAACAATTAACAAGTTGAGCTTTTGAAACAATTTTAACTACCTAAACGTGAATGTTTATTCCCCTTCCCAACCAAGTCGGCGAGCTCTCCGCTCCCACAAGGAAGTCACCTTCCTCTCCTTGATCAGCAATGCTTCAGCACGCTCCCTAGCCTCCTCGCAAGTTTCAGTGGCTGAATTGCATTTTTCTGCCTCTCTCTGGTACTGGGAAGCCACCCTTTTCGCTTCAAGAAAGGTGATGTTCATGTGGCGGCCATGCTCAGCAGCAACAGCCTCTTGCAGCTTCAACTCCTCCGTCAGAAGATCCACAAACTGCTTCTCCATCTCTCTCCTGAGATCTGGGTCATCACCTCCACAGCCTGTTGTCATCACCATAAAATTAAGATCATAAGCATATGGAGAATTGCAAGCAAGAAATCAGGTCAGGAGAGGAGCGGGAGGAGGAGGTGCAGGATGAGATTTGGAAGATAGGTCCATGGGTTATGGAGAATTGCCAAAACAGCAGCAGTAGGAACAAAACAATTTTAGTGGCTAAAGGAACATGGGTTGAGCATTCTCCCAAACTATCCTCTTAACAGTACATTGCCACCATGCCCCCTGTGTTTGGCTTGTAATAATTTTACGATTTAATGGAAATAGAGTCTTTAGCCTCCTTGCTCCTTTTCCACCAAAACATTGAATGAAAATATGCAGTCATCTTAACTTTTAGAGAGAGAGAGAAGGAAAGAAAAAATGCAGAGATAAGACAAGCAAAAGTGTCTCCCTGCATCCTCCAGTTATACTCTAAAAGTTTTACCACTCACTAAAAAAATGAGAGCTCAAAAATTTCACAATAGACTGAAAAATGCAGACATTAAGTTTACTCTGGGGTCTAAAATGGCTATAGTTTTGTCTTCTCTTCACCTATCATCTTAGTTTTACTAGTTCATTAAACAATTAAAAGCAAAATATTGCAATGCTATCATCACCCATGGGTTTCAATAGCCTCAATGGTAGCATATCACTGGGTCTTAATGCCTTTCCTAGGAACCTTTCTAAACTTTACACACCCTAGACCTTCAAAACACCTTTAATTTCTAACCTCATAAGAACTGTCACTGATTTTTTATATCAAATAATTAAAGGATCCAGACTTCCACCTTGCTTCAAACTTCCACATCTTTCATTTAGGTTATCTAATCCTCAAATAAAATTTAAGGCATGTTTTCCTTTTTCCTTATTAGCAAGTGTACGTACATTTCAACACCATATATACATAACTGTAGATAAAACTCATCAGATGCCTTAAATTTGGCATCACTTCCTACATTTTCTTGTTTCCTCCCTGCTATATTTTTTCCAGTTTTACTAATAAGTTTTTATTTGTTTATCTCTTTATTTATTTTTGTTTTTTTGATGGGAATAATTATTACTTGAAGTTCATCATTCCACTGACCTTTAAACATACATCCTGATTCTCAATCAATTTTAATCATATTTAAGGAAACAACAATGATCACTTACATTGAACCAGTAAACCTGCTAGGAGGTCTCTAAGAATGAAAGAACCATCAGAAGACGTGTTCGCTCCCTGATTTAGAACCTTATACATTGACCTTGAAAATGTAACAGAGTGCGTGTGTGTGTGTGTATGCTCTGGTGTTTATATTTTCTTTCATCAATGGAAAACCCCAACTCTACAAGTAGCTGAAGTGCAACTCAATTTCTGCCCAATTCATCCCATGCATTTGTTTATGTGCATTCACGTGTGCATGTGAAAGAGATGATTGAAACTTATGATTATTGTTCTCCAAAATGGCTCAACCACTGTCTGACAAACCATGTTTGTCTTGCTGGATAACATCAAGAAATCACTGTGGACTAGACCATCATATGTTAAACATAACAATTCAATTGTACTTTTTAGTCTTTCAAGTTTCTAAGAACTAATTTGAATAGTATAAAGCAGAAGATTCACATTCTTCTTTGTAACCATTAATTCATATATATGAAATTGTTGTTGAAAAAAGAATATCATAAAGCATTAAAATACTTGACAGTGGGAAACAGAAAATAAATCCAACCACCACCATAAAACAACATATGGATCATACAGCTTATATGGCAATGGAGTTCAGTAAGGAAATTATATATTCATAAAATGAGCCAACAAAAATTTTATCAAGATTCAAGACCTATTATCACCAAAATATGTAGCACACATGCCCACTAAATTTTAACCATCACATCGCAGAAACAAAAAAAAAGTGGCATAATTTTGGGTATTAGCACTTTTCTGCCTTCAAAGTACAACATGTAGCATCAATTGAGAATAGAGTGTAAATACATATACTTTTTTCTTATCAATAAATAAATAAATAAATAAAGATACTGGAATAAACTTGACAAAACAGAAAAGTTCCTTCAAGTAAAATTTTAATACTATAAAAGAGAAAAGGTCATCAAAACTAATATAAAGGAATTAAAAAAATTCAAAGCTCTTCAAATGTTGAGTTTACAGAAGGGATTCTAACCTGTAACTGAGAGATTGACCAGCCCTGCAAAAGAATAACAAAAAAACAAAAACATAACAAGTATCAGGATGGTTGAAATGACAAAGTATCTTGTTTACAACAAAATTGAACATTAAGGTTAAATCACAAATCAATATTAACAATCAGAAAGCTAGAAAGTAACAAGAACAGCAACAACAAAAAAAAAAAAGAAATCCCAGCAATTTCAAAAGCCAAATTAGTTTCCAGTAAAGCCCAGCATGATTAGTTGATAGGGTACTGAGTAGATGACCTTCAGTATAAAGAACAACCACAAACGAGAGCACAGCCCAAACAAATGAGTACATTCATTTCCATTTTATTAACCAAATCGAAGCCTATGTTTTCAATCTTCCTTACACCTTCAACCAACATGAAAGACCTGAAGAGAAATTTAAGACATTTCTGCTCCATTTAAAGTCATTCCAACATTCCTAGTAGTTTAAAATTTGGACCAATCTATTAATTGTCTGTACCATGTCATATATTGTGAGTGCAGTTCCAGAAATTTTGTCTAATGTTGCTAACCAACACTTTCGAAGAAATGGAAAACTGTTTCAAGTTAGCCCAGAGCCAAATAACCCTGGAACCCCTAACTTGTCACTGCTTCCTACACCCTTTAGTTGTCATACCAATATATGAGAAAGCACAAAATTTTGCATATTACCCTGCCTTCTTATCACTCACCAGAAAAATTGCAAGAAGATGTTGATCTTATAGTCTTATGAACTACAAAGAAATCCATACAGCACAGCATAAGAAAACCATCACCAACCATAAAAAATCAACAAACAAATGCCAAACTTGCCCATGAATCAGTTTAAGAAAACAGCGTCCGGGATAAATTGAACCATCATCTATAGTAAAAGAGATCCTTTAGAGCAATCATCAGATTAAACCCAACATTTTGGAAATTTTTTTAAAAAATTTAAAAAGGCTTCAAACATCCCAAGATAATTCTAAGTGATGCAGACGAATGACGATATACAAATGCAAAATAAAGGATACTCCAAATCAGATCTTGGTAAGTAAGGGAAACTTGATGTACAAGCAGTGGAACAATGATTAGACGATAGAACAAAGTAAATTCCTTAAAAACCATCACAGTATCATTCGATTTATCCATCAAAAATGGCAGATCAACGCAGGAAAAATACCAGTACATGACAGCACTCGTTACAACTAAGTGAAAATGTCGAAATCAAGAATCCAAAAATAGCAACAAAAATATATCCAAATTTCAAAATAAATGAAACAGACACTCCTTAATTTCACCCTTCTCGTATAAATCGAAACCAAAACGCAAAAACCCTGAAAATCCCGAAGCAGTTATTGCCATACCCACACAAGAAGGACAGCGCAAGCAAAATCTCAAACAGGTAATGGGCACCCATAAATTCCATGCAAATCGACAGACAACCAAACATAAACAAAATTCAACACCAACCCAGAAACTAGATCAACATCAAAATCCAAAATCAGAATAAAAAACCAAATCAAAACCCATAAAAAGAGACGTAACGTAAAGAGGGAAATATAAGAATACCAGGAGCAATCTTGAGAAGAGACAAAGGAGGAGGGCAGTCACAGATGCAAGGAGCACAAGAGGAGGAGACCTTATCTCCCGACGCCATAGCCTTCTTGAGCCGCCAATACCACGCCGGTCCCGACACACACAGAGCCGACACCACTGCAAAAATCACAAGACAACACCTCACACAACTCCCCGATCTCCGAGACATCTCTCTCTCTCTCTTCCTTTCTCTCTACCCACCTCCCTCTCCCTCTCCCTCTCCCTGTGAGTGAGATCTAATGCAGTGATTGTCAGGGGTAATCAGCAACCACTTTTTCTTTAACTTTCTAACTTTTTGGAATCATTTTCATAGAAATCATGGGGGTATACGCCCACAAAATTACCAGACCCACTCTCCAACCTTTTGTAATATAGCTGTAAGGATGATGGAAGAAGACAGAGTGAATCCCCAAGCTTCAACTCTGATCTGATTCGCAATCTCCCCCACTTGGATTTCTGCAATTTCCCACTACTTTTTATTATATAGGGGTTATTTTTCTTATTTCTTATTATGGGTGACAGACTGAAATCAATTTCTTTTTTTTCTTTTTTTAAATAAATCAATTTAATTTATTTGGACTATCATCTTCACTACTTCTTCTTCTTCTTCTTCTTTTTTATTTTTTTTATTTTTTTTTAGGACAGTTGAGCATGTGTCGGTGAGCATTGTCTGAGAGCTTTGCATCTCCTAAATCAAAAATCCAAAACTTCAATTTTGTCTTTTTTTTTAGATAAATTAAAATAGTTTATTATTCTCAAACCTGACTCGTATGATAAAGTATTAAAAATTTTAAAAATACAAAAGATAGGATCTAATGTTAACACTTTACTACATTATGACTAAATATTTGGTAATAAAATTTGTCATTTAAATATGTGTGATAATTTGTTAGGTTAAATAATTTTTCTTCTGTTTATTCATAATCAAATAACGATTGTATTATTTTTGTTTGAGCTTAGAAGAGCCTCCTTCCATCTCTACTCACTTTTATCATTTAAGTCTGGTTGTACGGTCAAGTTTTCTTTTTGAAAGGGTTAAATAATCTTAAATGCAACTAATAAATATATGATTATGAAAAAATATTTATTAAATCATATGCAATAATAAACACAAATACAACCAGCTCTTCGCATTATACTACAGCCAAATCATTGTAGAAACCTGGATTTGTCCTATCAACTCTTTTATAACTCTATTCCACAATATAACAAAATTCTTATACTTTTTTTCTTTCTCCTGTTCTACATCCTTAAGCATTTTTTGTATACTTCTAATACAATGTCAATTAGTGATGGGAAAACTTAGTTTTATCTTCGGAAAAAGATATAAAGATGCAAATAAATGAACTTTCAATAGTATTTGCCTCAAGCAATAAAAGATGATGGATGTATGGGATTGGAAAGTCTAAGTATGAGTCTCTATAAGAATAATAAATAGATTTTAAAAAGATACTAAAACATGGCTTATCATGCCAATAGTAAAATACTAGATTTAAAAAAAAATCAATTCCTAATTAGATTTTTGTTATACAAAATATTTTTATAATTTTTTGTATTGAAAATCAAATTCCTTCCATTTGAATATCACAAAAAAGACAGAAAATCCAAAACTTTTACACGGATTACCAAAGAAAAGAAAACAAATTATAATATTTTCTTTATATTCTTTCAATATGTTTCTTTTTTATGTTCTTCAATCTTTTTGGTAATTAAATGCAACCAAAAAACTGCCATGTTTGACTTGTGTTTTTTAAAGTTGTCTTGAAAAACCGTTTTTGGTGTAATCTAAAAACAGAGGTTTTGGATAGTTGAGAACACAAAAAATGGGGCTCCCTTATTACCAAACATTTTTTAGCATTTTGTTATTCAACTTTTTTTTGACATCTATTTTGTTATTCAAAATTTGTCTCTAAAATTTAATGACTTTTTTTTTCTTACCTTTTTATTTTTCCCTCGTTTTGGTTAGGACTTAGGAAGGCAAATTTCTTAACTTTTCTTTTTTCTTTGGTATCATCTATTGCAAAAGTTTGAGACAACAAAACATAATCCAAGTGAGAACAATGCAAGGTTGTTATATGTCATTTTCATTTTCTCTTTTGACCCGAATAATTACTTCTTCCGGATCCCCAATCCTTTTTTGTTCAAGTGGACAGTGTATCTGTATTGAGTCAACCTCATAATTTATTAATTTAATTTGTCATCATAAAATTTAAATAACTTTAAAACATGTAAGCTTTTAAATAATTTTATTTATATATATGTTATTTTTTAAGGTTTTTCATAAACATGCTGTTGGTTTTTGACACATCTCTATCACAAGGAGCTATGTATCAAAGCCTATATAAATATAGGATTCTGATTCTCTCTAAACAACAAACAATATTTTGCCAAAGAGAATCTTCATCTCATTTTGTTCCATGATCGTTCATTTTGTTTAATGATCATTCAAACACAGGTGTTCGTATCTGCATTCAAAATATAGGATCCACGTTTTTCAAGTAAGTACCTGCTGCTTCTGACTGTGAATCTACACAAGCAAACATAAAAAAAAATCATTCTATTTAGCATCTTTTTCTTGCTTTAGTACTTTAGAGACCAAACACAACCTTATAGTTATAACACATCGCTTGGAGAGTTGGGAGTGAGGAGTCGATGGGTGCTGGCCTGTGGTCAGCTCGATCGAGCTCTAGTTTATTTGACTGAATTAAATAAAATTGAACAAGGTCAAACCAGAGTTTGAAAGATTCAAATTAAATGACAGATTTAAAGATAATCATGCATAGTATTTGATACAAAACTGGGAGAAAACGCTGAATGGCAGTTCGTTTGCTCTTGTCTCCACATAACATACAAAACCTACCAGGGAAGAACCAATTCGGAGGACCAAGACTAAATTCCGGGTCCATTGCTGATCATCCATTGTTTTGGACTGTTGCAAAATCATCTTGTCCACTTCTGACATTGATCTCACACCTCTTTTTCCTCTGCACTCTTAATCAATGAGTCTGGATCCACCTCTCTTCAGTGCAGCAAACAGAAATCTGACTATGTTGAGAAATCTGTTCAACCATGGATGAAGTATCTTTCTAACAGTGAAGTGCTAGAAGGGCCTTACTGCTGGCAATCTTACTCTACCTTTTTTGGTCATAGAGCTATAATGCTAGAAGATATTTTTACAGCTTTGCACAGTTCAAATTCAAATTATAATCAATATCTGGCCAACTTACATTTGTCAGGTTTATATTTGCTCCACAGTGGATCCAAATGAATCAGGCTAATCCCGGAAACAGCTAGTTGCCATTAGGAATTGAGACTGTACCACCCCCTGCTCCATGGATCTTGCATTCCATTTGAGAAAATTATGTTGCTGGTTGATCTCTTCAGCACTTGTTCAATTCTCTGCCAGTACAAAAATCTCAGCAAGAAAATCTCACAAGTTCTTATTCTTGGGAAAATTAATGTATCTTATTTTGCTGAGGTTCTTCATAATCAAAACAAGCATTTGAAAAAGGAGAAGGAAAAATAGAAGAAAGGAGTCTCACACTGCCACCAAATTCGGTTGTGATCCAGTGTGGCCGAGGCATAACTCCATACTTCTTCATGCAACCATCTGCAAATTCTTGGTACTCGAAGGAGGATGGAGGAAACATGCTTTCATTGGAGCATGTCATTGGCATAACCATCTCTGTACATGCCTGAAAAGTCATTTGCAAAATGTGGTCTATTCATTTAACAACAATAAGTAGTTCTTCCAGGGGGAAATGAATTCAATCTGGTTAGAATAACCCTAATTTCCATGCAAAATGAAAGTAGAAAATCTGTAAAACTATAGATTAAATTGTTATTTGGAGCCACTGATCTGTGTTCTATGAATTTGCACTAAAAGGTACTCATGATGATAATAAATATGTAATTAGATAATATGCATAGATGAGCTTGTCGTTAGCTCGTGATGCTGAGATCCAGACAAGCTAGTAATGAGATGCTTAAAAATGCTACAACACTCAATACCGGATATATAATTGAGTATGTATCTATGATACATATGCCTCGTTTAATAAGATATTCGAGTCATCTAGATTCATATTTGCTTTGAGTTGTTATATGCCCTGAAGTGAAGAAAACAGAACCAGTACCTGCCAGTCCCAACCATGAAGGCCATGGACATCTTTTCCATTCTCCAGTTCAAAACATTTTTCGGTACCAGAATAATTGTAATATAGGCTGACCGCTACCAAAGCCACGCTAAGCCCATTGCCCATGTGGAAATCGATCAACTAATGCATCTGTCAAATGGTTAATAACACATGTCAGTCTTTGAATTTAAACTTATGATTGAATCATATACATGTTTTAATGTTGTGCCTCCTCAACGGGGATGACGATGACGGCATCATAAAAATGGCTTTGGTTGTGGATAATTTACTTGCATGGCTGTTGTGGCTCAATGACCATAACGATGCAAAACTGAATACACTGACCATAAATTTGAAGAGAATTCAGGTAAGTCAATCACATGTTACAAGTGAAAATGCGGTCAAAGAAGGTAAGACATGAAGGATCCCTTTAGGACACAAAATAATTAACAATTTTGATTTTTAATGTCAATGGTTAACAGTTTGTAGAAGTTGTTCTAATTAAAGCCTAGGAGTACTAAGAAACTTGTGAGCTATGCTGGTGTATATCGTTTCCTTTCCGTCAACCAAATGATGAACATATAGAACAGCAGTCCTAATTGAGACAAAGCATTCATGAGAAACAGATGAATGCAAGTTTGAGTTTGTTTTCAACGTAGATGTGATATTCTCATTGCGCACCCGTCGACTAATCCTATGGAACCCTAAAGTTAACGGCATGGGTAAATCCTCTAGTAACCTTAAGGGAACATAAACTAGGCACCATTAAGAAGCAAACACAAAGTCGAACCAACTAAGCTACCGTTCTAGGTCATATGTAATGTCCGAAACTTATGCTTGTATCGGATATGTGATATCACATTTACCCATATCCAAACACAACATCCTTGTTTAGTTTCATGGGGTTGTGATGTCAAATAAGGAGACTTTCCTTCCGGGTTAGATAAACAAACTCTTACACCTCCTTTATCATACTCTTTCCGTATAGATATTATATCACAAAGAATCACTGGTGACCCACCTCCTTTTTGGACCTTGATTTCAACTTCTTTCATTACCGATGGAAGGGGACAAGGAACTGTAAAGTTTTCTGAATCCCTTTCACATGGCAAGCTTTTTAGGCATCAAAAGTGAATCTGTAAGGAAACTCATACAACTATTCCTAGCAGTTTCTTGCCTTTTCCTCCTTTTTGTTTTTGTTTATATTTTTCCACAGTATGAAGTCAAAACTTACTTGCAAGCTCTGAAAATTTGGCTGATCTCCGCCAATCCTCCCTTCTTAGCTGACATGGCTTCCAGCTCTGTCCAGCTTCCCTTTATCACCTTATAACAATTCAAGCTTGCTTCCTGCTCAAATCCATTGAAAATTCTTTCAGAAAGGAAAAAGATCACACCCAAAAAACAATTTCAAGAAGTGGGGGAAGGGAACAGAAGAAACAAGAGGGTAGAGAGAAAGAGAGAGAGAGAGAGAGAGAGTTTTTGCAGACCTTGAAATCCAGGGAAACATCATAGAAGCTTGACCATGGAGTAATGTCATCAAACTGCAAAATGGGGGCTGAAGATGCCAGAGCTCCAATGGCTACATGTGGGTATTTCAATCTAAACCAAGCAGCCAGCACTGAGAAAGAGGGAGAAAGGATGGTTTTATTGAGAAGAAAAGAAGCAAATATGGCTAATAGGTCCGCCATAAATCTACAGTGGAACACTAAAGATAGCATTAATGGCTACTCAATAAATGGAAATCATTTCTGATATCAGTACACCCAAAAGGAGAAAGCTCCATTTAATGAAGAAAATAGTGGATTTTATTTACAAACATAAGACCCACGAAAAGAACCACCTCGTATCACATCAATTCACCACAGGCAGGGAAAAAAAAGGAAATAATAATAGCAAGAATCTCAGTAGGGGTCTTATCTTACTTCCTCCATAAGATCCACCAAAGACCACGACAGGGGATGCTTCAGAAGACAAATTCTGCTTCAGGCTCCTTATCAAAACTGCGAAATCTGCTAATGCTTGCTGTGAATTCAAATACCCTAACGTCTCCGGAGACTTGTAAGACTCCTTCCCGAATGGCATTGATTCTCCATAAAATCTATGCTGAAAAAACAAATATTTCATATTTCAAAACAAAATCACACAAAAAAGAAAAAAAAAATCCCAATATTCAGCTAGCGAGCTTATTTTAAGCCACACCCAGATTGTGCTCTCAGGCTTTAAGCAAAACCCAGATAAAAATTTCATGTTTTGACGAAACCCAAGAAAAAGAAAGTGTTTTCCTTGTTTCAGAAACAACACCCATAGATCGATATTTTAGGGGACTTGGGAAGCAGTAAAGTACTTCAATGAAAACCAGCATGGCTCGAAAAGTGGGGGCAATGTCGAGCAGGAAGCCGGTGTTCGTGGCGAACCACTCAATGTCACCTTCATTGCCGGTGTATACGAAGATGGGAGCTCCCCTGCACCAGTACTGGGCGTTAATGAGGTACCTCTGGTAGAAGATTATGGAGCCTTTGGGGGTGAAGGTGAAGTGGTCTAAAATCTGAGGAAAGAACTGGGTCTTGAATGGGAGCTTTGGTTTTGGTTTATGGGTGTCGAGTGTTTGCTTTAATGCAGACCCATGAACTGCTGTCCTTGGAAATGTTGTTGGAAGAGATTGGGAAGTTGTTGCAGTTGAAGCTATGGTGGAAAGGAGCAGGAACAGTAGAAAAGAGGAAGAAGAAGAAGCCATTCTCTCTTCCCCTCTCTGAGTCTCTCTTTTTGGGACAATCGGAAACAAGGGCTGCTGTTTGCTTGGTACGTGTACATGAAGCCAACCTACTGTGTTCAAAAGTAACTCTACTCTCACTAGTCATTACCATACGACCAGATATCATGAAAAAAATCTGTTGCTAATTATTATGATTATTATTTTGTATGGTGGGAATTGGGATATCTCATATCCTTACGTCATGTCTAGTTAAAAGGAAAAAAGTGGAATGGTGAAAAAAAAACTCCGTCCTGTTTTTTCAAATATCTTTTCTTTTTCTTTGTCTAAAAAGGTTATTGACGTTTATCCATTAATTCAATTTAGTCTCTCTTGTGAAAAATAACGTTAAAAACGACATATCGGAACAAAATAAAATTCTGGCTTTTGGTTTTTTATTTATATAAACAAAAAACCTAACCAATAATATTAATCAAATATTTGGTTAATCATTTACTTGATTAACTATATATTGATTTTTTGGTTAATCATAATTAAAAAAAATTTATAATTCTATAATCATATATTAAAGTTCAAATTATAATAATTATTATAAATAATTAAAGAATATATATATATATATATATATATATATATATATATATATATATATATATATATATATACACATTCGTAATCTCATGACACTTGTATATTTATAATACATCTATAAATAATATATAAAAAACATAAAATTAGATAATTTAATCATAATTTTGTAATCAATCATATGTTTTAACAACTTCAATAGAAAGAAAAAGAAACTAATCCAACAAAATTACAACTTTTATGTTTTGGCATAAAAACGAAGAACAAAAATAGGTTTCCACAAATAGAGAACCTATTTATATATATATATATATATATATATATATATATATATATATATATATATATATATATATATATATATGAGGTTGGTTAATTGAAATCACGGTTTTTATATTTTATAAACCAAAATCGAGATTTATGTAAACCAAAACCAAACACCTCGATTTGGTTAATCTATTTTTCGATCGATTTGATTTTTTATGTTTTTTTTATCCCATTCCTATTAATTTGGCTGTAAAAGTTGTCACGTGGACAGAAGATGTGGCTAAAAATTTACCTTAATTAACATTAAAAATTTAGGATTTAATTAGGTGAAATAAAAAACCCTAATCACATCTCGCCCAAGGAAATCAAACCTGTAGCATCTAAGAAGACAACCCGACCTAAACCCAATAACTCGATCGACCAAGGCAAGGCTTCGCTTTTTTGCATAATATTAAATATAACTTTTTCGAAATTAATAATCAATAGTGACTTAATAAAGATTAAATATTAGTCGGCTTGCTTTTTAACATCGGATAAATGGAAGTGTTAATAAAGAATATTTACCTGGATTATTTCTGCCTGCCTCACCCGCTCTTAATAAGACGCTGCTTGCTTTAATCAGAATCGCTTTAACAAAAGTATTTGCTACTCCCGCTCCGCCCCGATTATATTTTAAAAATAATTTTTTATTATTTTATTTTATACTTTAATATAAATAATAATAATAATAATAATTAGAATGTTTTTTAACAATAATTTATAAAAATTCATAATATTTTTATTTTGTATGAAATATATTAATTTTAATATAATAAAAATAAAAAAACAAATATAAAAAAATAAAAACAAAAATCAAAGACGGTAAGGGTTTGATAATTTTCTTATCCTTGCCATGTCGTCGTCTTCCAAATCAAAGTATCATATACGACACCTTCCTCTCATCATGTTCCTTCATCTCTTCACTCAAAACCCTCCACCATTCCCCGCTTGCAAAAAGCCCCACAACGCACCCAATCGTTGCAACAAACGACAGATAAACCTGCATTTCCAAGACTGTTTCAAAAGTCTCTGCTTTTTTACCTTCTGAAAAGATAATTGAACCAGGGAGAGGTACAAGGAGTATGAGAGGAAAGCGATTGTGTATTTCCTTATCTGAGTTTTGGTTGTTTCTTCAGAATCTGAATGGACGGCGAGAAGTGGGGCGGATATGGTGAGGATGGTGAAGGAGTTGAGGATAAGGATAATACGAACAACACGTTCTATGTTTTTTTTTTTTTTTCCTAAAAAAATACATAAGAAACTCTAAATTCAGCTAATAAGAATAATTTTCAAAAAACAAAAAAAAAGTGTTCTTTATGTTTTTAAAAACGATTATCGAGAATAATTTTTAAAAATAGGAACTAAATTAATCTATTGATTCCTGTTTTTGAGAATTACTATTAAGAACAGCTTTTGAAAACATATAAAAAAACATAATTTTCGATGCTAATTCTCGAAAACTGCTATTATTATTCAATTTATCGTTTATATTCTGTTTTTTATCATAATAAATAAAATTGGGAATTAAATATATTTTATTTGTTTTTCTTGTTTTCAAAATAAAAAACATTTTAAAAAAACTATAAACAAATATGTCCTAATTTTCTCATGTTTGATTGTCCATTGAAATTTTTTAAAGAAAATAAAATTAAAAACTTAAAATTTCTTAAATTATTTAATGTTTATATGGATGAGTAAAAAATAAATAAAATTTATTTAAAGTAATAAGTAAAAATGATAAGTGAGATTTAACTTCATTTTTATTTTTATTTTCTCTTCATATTTTATTTCCCTTTCATTTTCATACAACCCTAACTAAGGTGACATTTGTTTTTTTTACTTAATGTTAAATAGAACTTTTGTTCTAAATAGTGCTTAACATGATTAAGTTATTAGTAGTTTGTTTTTTCCAAAAAAAAATCAATATTTTGATTTTTATTTAAAATTTAAAATATATATGTTTTTATTTAATCAGTATGAAAGAGATCATGAGAGTTTCGATTGAATAATAAAGAATATGATCTCATTACATTATAATATATAATTTTTTTTAAAAAGAAAAAAAAAACATTAAGACAAATCAAAAAAATCAAATATTTTGGTTTTTTTATTAAGCAAAAATTTTTAAAAATTCAACAATAAAACATGAAAAAATTAAAAATTAAACAAATTGAATGCTCTAAACAAATTGGGCCTTTTAAGAAAAAAAAAAAAACGCCACCTAAGTATTAGAATATAGTAGACATGTCTAAAAGGGTGCATCATTGGTGGCTCTGCCCGTTGTAAACTAAGCCCCCTCCCCCATATTATATGGATAAGTGTTGACGGATGTCTGTAAGATTAGAGGAAGCAAATCTGTGAAATAAAATCAAATTGAGTTTAGAGTTGAGAGTGGGGTGGGGGGGTGGAAACCAAGGTGATCACAGATTCACAGGGCTTCTTGCTTCTAAACATGAAGTGGAGGTACAGAAAAGGCAACTGACTTTTTGTAAATAAACAAAGGTAAAATATTAGAGAGAGAGAGAGAGAGATGAGCTGACGTTGGGAAAAGCTGCTCAATCGCAGTCTCATGGTCCACGTCTCCATGATGGTATATTAACATTATTGTTGTAGACTACACTCCAAGGTCAGATTCCCTCACACTTCTCATCAATCCAATTTCAACCCCATATTTTTCTTTTCTTTTTCTTTTTTTTCCCCCTCTTTTTATCTCCTAAAGAAAGTGTCAAACTAATTTAACTAATTTTGGGCATTGTTTAATTGCCTCTAGGACTTGCAAAAATCATAACAGAGATAGCAATGAAATTGGTATGAGGACGAAGGCTTGAAAGCCATGCTATTTTTGTAGCTACTTTTAGCATCCCAATAGAGATGCTTTTACTGTTTGTTCCAAGCTAGTCATTTAAAAAAAAAAAGTTTACTAAAATATTTTGAAAAAGAAAATAACGTTGAAATCAGTTTGTGAATAAGCATTATTACAAGATTTCCAACCCAAGAAATAAGAATGGATGCAGTCATCAAGATCGAGATCCTGTGTTCGAGTCTCCTTACTTATCTACCCAAGCGAATTTCTTCGCCTACCTAAGCTGGCCTACTTACAAGAGGATATTATCACCCGAGGACAATGGGAGTGCTACAGAACTTACCTCGACACCCTCAAGTATCAAAAGAAAAAAATATTACAAGAATCGACTATGATATTGATTTTTTTTGTAAGCTTAATATCGTATATCGTGATCACAGATAATTTAAAAAAATTAAAAATCAGAAATTACTTCATCGCAAAGATTACAAATGTTTTAAATTTTTTTAAATTAATATCGCAGTCATGACTTATGACATTATTATTCACATATTAATTTGAACATTATTTTCATTTTTAAACTATTTTAATAAATTTAAAAAATTTAAATATGTCCAAAACTCGTTTGCTCTTGTCCAAAACTCGAGTTTCGGTCAAAATGATTTTTTTTAAACAAATATTTATTTTGGTTTTGTTCCAAACTATTATTCAATTTAATTTCATTCATGCTTAAAGATGCTGAATTTTTTTTTTAATCTAAGTTAAAACATGTAGTTGTCAATTATGGTTATATTTTTTTTAACCAAAATTGTAGTTGGTAATTATGATTTTAATACAAAAATAGAAACTATGATTTAGTATAAAAATAAAATCGTATTTGACAATTACAACTTTAATACATTAAAAACAATCTCTTTTCAAAAGCAAAGCTATTTTGACCCAAAAGTTTCTTAAACAAGATTTATCAAATATTGATATTGATAAAAGATTCATAGTTTGCCTCAATAACTATCCTTGTTTGGATTTTTTAGATTGGTTTTCCATTGTAAAATATTCTCTTAAAAACTTACCAATACATAAAAACTTTACAAATACATAAAAACTTTCCATGGTTAAACACCTAGAAGGGATAGTTAAGCACAAGGTAAAGAGTCATGAAATTCCACTGATATAAGTCACACTCTTTTAAAACATTAACCTCATAACAAAAGTAATAATAAATTAACAATATCCATGACCAAACATAATGTAAAAAGACCTTCTTAAAAAATACAGAAATCATTTTAAAAAAATTATTCTAGCAACTAATGATAATACATAATCCTAAAAGGATAGCTCCAATGATCATGGGTTTTACTCCCTAATAATCACTTATTCCAAACCCTTTAAGGCCGCCGAAGCATTTACCCAATCATTATCTTTAAGAGCTCATAAGATTAATCGAGGTATACAAAGGTTTTTCCGAAGTATACAAAGGTTTTTCCGAATATCTATGCTTATACAAAAACACGACCCTAAGTGAATGAGTTGTATATCTAGTGCATACCATGACAAACATTCAACTCTACAATGGAGTATATGGTTTATGCTAATTAAACTTATATAAAGACCTATAAATTGGGTATTAGTTACTTTAAACAAAATATAATAAAATTAAATACAAATGCTCACAAGAAACAAAAATAATAATACAAGGACAATAAGAACAAGTAAATAATAGATAGAAGGGAAAAGGTATTGCAAGAAATGATTTTATAGTAGTTTAATATAACTTGACTTCTGTTCACTCTCCTTTTTTAAGTCTCAATCCCTAGTTTAAGATTCCACTATGAACAAGAATTTCCAAGTTGGAGTGATGGGCCATGAATTGTTTTATGTTCTGGAGAATTAAAAAACACTGCAAATATGCTTGACAAAGTAAATGATTTTCGTTTTCAATATGCCTCTTCTGGGACAACACAATAAATAAATAAATAAATAAAAGTTTTTCTCTACTTGTTTCTCTAATGTTTAGATAACAAAAAGAGAGTTTTTGGTCAAATGACCCCTTTATTAAAAGAATTATTAATGCTAGCCCCCTTTCCAAACTTTTGTTCAATTTGGCCTCTTCAATACCACTTAAGAAAAATGTTCATTTTGTTTTATTTTTAAATCTAAAGGGTTGTACGGAATTAAGAAAATTAATAACTTTTATGCAATTATAAAGTCAATAGATATTGAATTACAATTTTTAAAGACTCTATAAAAGTCATAATGTATTTAATAATGATTTTTTAAGACTTCAAAAGCTTATAAAGTTTACGCTAAGATTCAATAACAAATTTTTAAGATTTTTAAAAGTTTAAAAATCCAAAGCGCTGCTCAATTACAACCTTTATAAACTTTATAAAAATATACCAATATTAAAAAAGTCACCGACTTTCACAAATATTAGTCTTTTTATTACTCTTGATGATTTTTCAAACAAAAGTATAAATAACCACCCTTCAAAATTCTCCTACGATTTTTCAAGAAGATTTGAAACAACTTTTTGATCAAATGAAGCCGTTTACGATGACGTGAATGAGCAAAGCTATATAACCTTGAAGAGAAACCTTATGGAATTAGTAAACTTATTTAGTCTTTGTCTGTAATATTATACAAAATTGGTATTCAAACATGCAATTCATTATATTTTTTCTCATATCAGTCAAGGTTGTAACATCCTAGATCCGTAAAAGTCTTTTAAAATAAAAGTCTATCAAAATCCGCTATGAATATGTAAAGTATACAAAATGTTTTTAAAAATCTATTAAACTCTATAAAAACCATCAATTTAAGAGTATTGTCTTAAAAAGTCCTAGCCCATAACACTCCTGTTGGGCATTAACTCTTGGGTATTCAAATATAGTAAAATTATTGGTTAAAATTTCAGTTTTGAAACATGCAAAGTATACTAAAATCCAGAATAAGTAAATGTGAACAAATTTATATAGAAGTGTTACACTAAAAGATAAAGTGTAATGTACAAGCATCGATATATGCAAACTAGATACTAACCCAATTGCAGAATAAGAATTGTGATAGAACTTTAGGTAGATCAATGCTAGTGTTTGACACTATATCCTTAAGACGTGATTCATTTCACTCGTGTGCTTAAGGAATACCGAAATGTCACTTCCTAGATACAATGATCTTCACACGCATGGGCAAGACTTTCAAATCTATCTCGTCCAAATAACCAAACTATGTTGTGTACTCTCCAAATGCAATGCCTTAAATGCCGAAAAATCATTGCACTAAAGCCTGCCTTAGTGCACTGTTACTGAATGACTGAATTTTTTATGATTATGATAATGAAAATGAACCTAAGTATTTATAGACCTCTTGGTGACTTATCGGACAGTCACCATCCTAAGAGACACAACTTTTCCAGACAGTCACCATCCTAAAAGACACAACTCAAAACCACACAGCACATTTTCAAGAGGATCACTTAGGAGCCGATTTTCTCATTCATTTCTTACTCAATTTGAGCAAATTAATATACTACATTATTCTCCTCACTGAGTAGAATATGAACCCACGAAATATTGTTCAAAATAACACCCCGTCCCACTTTAATTTAGGCTCAAAGTCAACTAATAACCTCGCTTACACTTAAAAAACTGTTTTGGTCCAATAATCCCCCACATGAATGGAAAATTAGTCATAAGATAAATGATAATGCCGACAAAGACTATAGAGAAAGTACATCTTTGGAAAGATCGTGTATCGAGATATAGAAATTTTCTTACTAACCTTCCATAGTGAAAACCACCTGACTTACTTCCACTAAATAGTGAACGTGATGTTCGAACTATTCATATGTTTGATAAATCGTATTGAATAAACTTCACACAGTTTCTTCCTAACACACTGGTTCATGATCGTTCATTTTGCCCTTGAACAACTCCCCGGGTTTTCATGAGTGCTTTAGAGAATTCATCCTTATAAATTCTCACAAATAAGCGGTCCCTTCACACCCATAGTGACTCCTGGTCAGAATATCCCGCACTTCACTGATTTTCCAAGATATAAGAATCATTAAAGCATAGCTGTCTCTAATAATCTCGCATGCAAAGACTAGTTTATCATAGGAATAGGTAGGAGAGATCATCTCCTTAGTGCTTTTTTTAAATCATACATAATTCGGTTGTCCCTTTGAACCTAGATCTTAGGATCTCCAATAACTAGGTCAATACATTAAGATGATTCTTTTATCATAGGCTTTAATCCTATTCCCCTTGATGTGCAATTTACTTGCTTTCTCGTCAAACCTTTGGTAAGCGAATTCGCTAGATTATCCTTTGACTTTATATAATCATTAGAAATAATCCCATTTGAGAGCAATTGCCTAACGGTATTATGTCTACGATGTATATGTCTAGACTTACTGTTATACATGTCATTTTGTGCCTTACAAATTCCAAATTGGCTATCACAATGTATACAAATTGCTAGCACAGGTTTAGGCCATATTGGAATATCCTCTAGAAATTGATGAAGCCACTTTGCTTCCTCTCCCACTTTATCTAAAGCAATAAATTCATATTCCATTGTGGATCTGACAATACACGTTTGTTTTGAGGATTTCCAAGATACAGCTACTCCACCAAGTGTAAAAACATAACCACTTGTAGATTTTGTATCCTTCATATTAGATATCCAGTTTGCATCACTATACCCTTTCTAGCATCATGATATCTTGTATAATGCAATCCATAATTCGGGTATATCTTAGGTATCTAAGAACCTTGATAATTGCCTTCTAATGGTCTACTCCTGGATTACTCATATATCTACTCGCCTTTACTAACAAAGTATGCTATCCGTCTAAGGTACCATGACATACATTAGACTTCCAATGATACGAGAATATTCCAATCAGGATATGCTTTGACCAATATTTTTGGGACAAATGAAGATTTATATCAACCGGTGTTCTAGTAATGTCGGCTTTAAATTTTCGCTAACTTGTCAAGTAATTTCAATATAATGTGATTGAGATAATATAAGTCCACCGATGTTCTTAGAAATTTTTAATTCCTAGTATAACATCTCGCAACACCCAAATCCTTCATGTTAAATTTACTAGACAACATTTTCTTTGGTAGTTGTAATAATATAATTATTACTAAATTAAAATAAGAATATCATCCACATATAAAGTAAACAATGACATATCCATGGTTTGTGTCTTTAATACAGACACATTTCTTATCACATTCATTAATTGTGAAACCATTTGACATCATTACCTTGTCAAATTTCTCATATCATTGTTTTGGTACTTGCTTTAAACCATAAAGTGATTTAACGAGTCTACATACTTTCTTCTCTTGTCCCAGAGAAATAAACCGCTGGGTTTAGTCCATATAAATTTCCTCATTTAAGTCATCACATTTAGAAAATTGTTTCCACGTCCATTTTGGTGTATCTCGAGATTATCTGTGAGAACTGATAGCTATGAGCATACGAATAGATGTTATTCTTGTGACAGGAGAATATGCATCAAAGTAATCAAGACCTTCATTTTGTTTATAGCCTTTTGCTACAAGTCTAGCCTTGTACTTATCAATTGATCCATCAGTTTTCATTTTCCTTTTGAAAATCCATTTACACCCCAATGGTTTACTCCTTGGAGGAAGATCAACCAATTCCCAAGTGTGATTTTGCATGATGGATTCAATTTCACTATTTATAGCTTCTTTCCACATAGGTGCTTCAGGAGTGGACATTGCTTCATTGAGGCTTTAAGGCTCATTTTCTAACAAATATGTTAGAAAATCTGGACCAAAGGACTTGGAAGTCCTTGCCCTTTTACTACGTCTAAGTGCCTCTTTACTTTCATAAGTTATAGACTCATGGTCTATATCACTAGTCATGATATCATATGAGTTCTTTTAAGAACTCTAGCTCACATGCATTTTTACTAGGAAATATATTTTCAAAGAATAATGCATTTCTTGAGTCAATTATTATATTAACATGTATATCAGGAATATCATATTTATGTAATAGAAAACGATATGCATTACTACTTATTGCATAACCAATAAATATACAATCAATAGTCTTAGGTCCTATTTTAATCCTTTTGGGAATAGGAACCATTACCTTGAAACACCCCCACACCTTTAAATATTTGTAGAAGGACTAGACCTTTCCATAATTCATATGGGGTTTGTCTAACTTCTTGTGGGAGTAATCTATTTAAATATAATTCTTTGAAAGTAAAAACACCCCCACAAAGTTATGAAATTAATCTGAACTAATAGTAACATGGCATTCATCATCTCTTTCCAATGTTATATTTTTACGTTTAGCAATTCCATTTCTTTGAGGTGTATAAAGACACGAAGTTTGGTGAATAATACCATGTTCTTAGCCCAGTAGTCGACGATTACGTCATATTCACCACCTCGATCACTTCTTATTGCCAATCTTTCTACCCGAGTTGATTTTCAACTATTTCTTATAATGCATAAATTTTTCCAATGTTTCATCTTTACTCTTTAGCAAATATACACAATAATATCTTGTCGCGATCATCGATAAAGTCACAAAGTATTTCTTTCCACCTCTTAGTTTGAACATATTTCAAATCACATGTCACTATAGATGTGTAGAGGTTCAGTACTTCTTTCAATATTATTAAATGGTGCTCTAGTTAATTTTGATTCAACACACATCTCAGATTTATGATTTGCTATTTTAAATTTAGGCAACAATTCTAAATTCATTAATTTGTAGTAATAAATTATGATCCTAATCTACCGTACCATATATTAGAGGATTAAACATAAAGCGAAGTGTGTTCTTATTATTAAATCGGATACAATAGTCGTACATTCATCTTAAAGAGCCCATTGCTCATATATCCTTACTGCATAATCCGCTCTTAGTGATACGAATTTAGTCGGACTGAACCAACCTAAACCCCTTCTTTTCAGCTCTGATCAGACCACAGATTCTTTTCATTCTAGAACATGAAACACATCATTAAGAGTAAGCTCTTTCTGAAAGTCATCTTCAATATAACCTTTCCTTTGCCTTCAACTTTGGAAGTGGAGGAATTTCCCATAAAGAGTTGTTCTCCATCATTAATTGCTTCATATGAAGAGAACATCTTCTTATCCGAACATATGTGTCTAGTGGCGCGGTGTCAGCTGCTGAATTTGCTTTGGTATTTACGCCAGTTGACTTGAGATACTGCGTAGAAAAACTTATGTTAAAAACATTTTCAGAAAGTTTTTCCACCTCGATTATATTAGGCAGCGGCCTTCCTCTTCGTTCACTTGTACTTCTGGTTTCAACAATCCTTTGCACGATGTCAGGTTGTTGTTGCACCTGAAATTTCCTTTTGAACCTCTTGGAATCCACCACCCTTGGCCGCATTGGCTAACATACTTCATTTTCTTGTTGGTTTATGTCCCTCTTCCAATCACATGTACCTTTGAATCCATGGAATGATTGCCTATTTTCTTTTGAGAACTACATAGACCTCCTCTATCCTCGATCGATCGAATCTTAGGCTTAATTTCTTTGCTTTTGTGTTTAAATAATTTTGGGGGTCCTTCAATTGGCGATGTTCTTAATAGTGCGATCATTTGAAAAGATTCACTAAGCACCATCCCTTCGGCATGAATTTCATGTAGGATCATTTGAAGATCTTGAACTTGACTTATGATAGTCTTGGAATCCACCATTTTATAATCAAGGAATCTGCCCACAACGAACTTCTTCATTCCAGCATCCTCCGTCTTGTATTTTTCATCAAGTTCCCCACGACTCTTTAGCGAGTCTTGATTGGACTATACATTATATAATGTGTTATCAATCCATTGAGAATATAGTTTTTCTGAAAATCGAGTCTTTAGTGCATCGCCTTGACATGACTTGGCGGTCGGCCTCATTCTCACTACAAACGGGAGCATCCTCACAAAGAAACTTTGCAAGATTTCTGTTGCCATCTCTTGAAATCATTCTTGTTGAACTTTTTGGGTTTCTCCCCATGAGACACATGAGTAGGAACATAAATAGGCACCACAGGCACAACATGATTTGTAGTAGTAGGAACATTAATATCATTTGCATCCATTTCTGACAAACAAAGATTCTGAACTATTCAAACAATATAAAAGCGTAAGTTATAAAACCAGAAGCTTAGGTCTATATTCTTGTTTTGAAGTACTACTTTAACGTTTTTATGGTTTATCAAAAGTCAACATTTGATGCAGTTTTAAATTAAACTAGAAACAAAGTCACTGTTTTTATATCAAAACCAGAACCACAACAAGTAATTAAATTAATTGAAAGCCTGTCTTAAGAATGTTGGGCATTGACTAGGTATTCAAATATAGTAAAATTACTGGTTGAAATTTCAGTTTTGAAACATGCAAAGTATACTAAAACAGTAACAAGTAAATATGAAACGGTTATATAGAAGTGTTACACGGAAAAGATAAAGTGCTTGAATGCGATTCTGGTGCCATGCAAACTAGATACTAACCCGATTGTAGAACATGAATCATGACAGAACTTTAGGTAGATCAAGGCTAGTGTTTGACACTATGTCCTTAAGACAAATTTCGCCCCTACTCTTGGTGCCTATGGAATACCGAGCGTCTGCCTCCTAGGATACGATGATATTCACACAAATAGAAGTAGCACTCGATATATCGTCGACCGAACCAAACTATGTTGTGTACTCTCAAATCTGAGTGCCTTTAAATGCAGAAAAATCATTGCACCTAAAGCACGCGCTTAGTGCCTGCACATTATGAATGTTCGAATTTTTATGATTATGAGAATGAAAATGAACCTAAGTATTTATAGACCTCTTGGTGACTTTTCGTGTGACGCCCCGATCCCAGGGGTCCGTTGACTAGCCGTCAACCCGCGGAATACTAGTGGATGTCGGGTTACCCGACGCCACTTTATAGAATCGGTCAGAATCTCCTTTGTACGGGAGCTCTGCCAATTCTGACACACGCATGAAACACATCCCCAGCGGTCGATATAATTTCAACATAGGTAAAGCGACCACTTGGGCCCAAATAATAATACTCATCATCATACAACAACTATATACAATAGTTCTAGAGTTAATAATTTACTCTTATCTGACACGTATATTAAAATTAGAATTAATACATGTATGAAGTCATCAAGCCTGTCCGGCTTTTCTTCTAAACTACGGCCTCTGGGACGTAGTCCCTCATGCGCTCCACAGTACACGTAAATGTATCCCTCGACGGGGGTGGAAGGCTAATGCTCATTAGTGGAATCACCTAAGTGGGCTACTCTCCACTAAGTCTGTCTGATACTCAGAAATAAACACACATTCGAAGCAAATGCATGATCCTAGCAGATATGCACGCAGTAACTCGAATCCGGGTCCTCAGGCTCTCTCACACTACTTCAAGCCTCATTGTATTCCATATCAATTGGGCGCTCGACGATTGATATATTATTTGTTGTATGGACTACCCTCGGAGTGTGTATATCATTGTTTAGCTCAGACGATTGATATTTTTATTTGGACTACCCTCTACGATAATTAATATTTTAAAGCACCCTCAAGACATTTCTCTAGACTCATCTCATGCACTAACTCCTATAGTCGGGATGTTGGGTGCATATGGAATCTGCATCTATATGATTCCAATCTGAGTCTAATCACATGCAAATATGTAAACATGCACATACCATAATATCAAATCACCTGATCATGTCATGTAATAAATCAATTCATACATCAAAATTAGCTCCCTTGAGCTAATGATCATGCAGAGCAATTCCGCCAGGTCCTCGACCAAACACATATTCACACAAAAATATGTTTAGGTGTCCTTATTCTAGGAGCGATGCAAAACCTGGGTTTCACGGTTCGAAACACACATCCACTTCATCGGTTCACTTTGTGAACCCGCATTTCCATGACCATTTAGGCCTCATCAAAATCAATCCATGATTTATCACAAGTACAACATTGACCGCCCCGAATCGACCATAAGCGATCACGGGATACTACATTTGGATTTCAAAAATTCATATCAATTCGATCGAGTTTGGGGCCAGGTAAACAGCCAGTTCGAGGCCTCGTCAGCAAAAAACATTTACATAGTATAGCAGAAAATAAAACCCAAGTAGGGAGAAACCCTACCTCTGGGAGTTTGAAAACTCCCACCAATCGTACCATAGAAGCCCTCTCGTGTAGAGCGGGTTCTTACTCTTGTCCCCAGGCCGTGGATGGTTGGATCGTGCAGAAACTTAGAGAGAAGTTACACTCTCTCTATACAAAACCAAAATATCTAACCTGCATCAAAGTCCCCTCCCCTTTTCCACGTTTTGGTCTTTTCTTAAGAGAAGAAGGCAAACTGTTTGAACTTTAGTCCTTTTCCTCATTTAAGATTTCAAAATTAGCATCCCCATGTCGCCTTTTAAGTTTGACGTTCAGTATTTATATCCTGTGCGTCAGTTTTGTATTCTACACTCATCCATATGGCACATGAGTGCTTGTTATATCTTGACTTTCGTCGCGCCGAAGTCGTTTACGGCACGACGCGATGCCTGAAGCGTGACAAATTATTGTCTCGGGTGATGAAATTTACGTGCTAGTTAGATTTTGCGGGCGATTCAGCGGTATAATCCATTTAGTTATCTCAAGGATCTGAAGAATAAATTTCGGGATTTTTAAAAATTCTGATTTTGTAATCGAGTACGATTTTCTTGTTTTGAAATTGGAATTTCTTGGGTCTACGTTCTCCCTCCTTAAAGGAATTTGTCCCAGTGGACAATTACAATCACTCACATGCATATGCAGCGTGCACTCTACCATGCATGTAAGCAGGTCATTTAAATCTTGGCGACTAAACCACGTACCTTCATCCTAAGCAAAGAAGGGATAGGTGGCGTATCGTGTCCTCGCGCTCCCACGTGGACTTCTCCACTCCTGGAGTGCACCGCCAAAGTACTTTCACTAGCCTCACGGTCTTAGCGTCGCAAAACACAGTCCACGACTACATCAACGATGCACCTTTGGTCCCTCCTCGAAGGTCCGTCCCGCGTGTCAACCTTAATCGCCCCCGATCCACCACATGAAATTTGGATGCGGGTATATTTCGGAGCATGGAGCGTGAAGCACCTCGTGGACACGACATCTTTGGCGTACTTATTACTTAGTGCATAGCAGTGTCTACCCTCGGAGTATCTCGAAGGTCAATGAATTATGGCGGTAGCTTCCGCGACTCTTAGAACGTAGCTCCTCTTAGGCATCATGAAGCGTGATCCCCTGACCTCGAGACTCAGGGTCGTGCGGCACATCCGCGTAGCTCTTCTCACAGGCTGCGGCGGGTGAGAAGGCGTTGTGGTATCAAGCTCACCTTCTTCGGAGGTGTCTTTAATCGGTCGGGACGGTGATCGACTCTCTCCCACCTCAGGTCCAACATAACGGTGACTTGCATGGCCTCCGTGAGTCCTCATCCCAGTGCAATTGCCTCTCGCATATAACTGTTTGTTGTAGGCGATTCCACTAAGAACAAATGCTCCTCTCAATTTGCCCTTATGATCGGAAGACATGCTTTCGTATGTCCTCCCAATACTGTATAGTCTCTCGGAGGCCCGGCCATGCATGCAGGTGGAGCCAGCTATTGCTCGTAGTCGGTAGTGTTCCTCGCCTTTGGAAACTCTTCAAAGTATGCGTAAACCTCGGGTCTGTCAGGCCGCATGGATCTTGGTACTCAGTGTAGTCGGATTATCTCGAATGTATAGCAGTAGGGGAATTTGTCAGGCGAAGGTCATGTAGGGGCTAGAAAATGTCTGGGCTTCGTGAAGCTAGGTCCTTATCACCCGTCTGTGTCATTAGCCTGTATGTCAGTGGCAAAGTGAATTACATGAGAAGTCCATCGTGACATGCTCTGCTTCCACTTTGACCACATCGATGGTTGAAGTAGCCTCTTGGCAGTGGTGACCTTAACCTGCGACCAGTGAGACATCGTCGAGCAAAGTCCTCTATAATGTCTCTTTATCCGCTCCGGTAAATGCGGCGGCGAAGATCTGATCTACATCTTGGTGCCACACGGATGCCTGGCGGTAGGAAGCGGTGAAACTCTGAGAATCTCCTCTCTCAAATCGGTGGCGGGGAACCCGCTGCCCGAGTCCCCCTATATCTAAGGCCGCCATGTCTAGCGTGAGCGGTCCGACCCTCGTCACACATGCTGACTATACCCAGATCCACGGTGAGACCTCCTGCGTCACGCCCATGGGACTGATCGCTCACCTTTCAGCGAGAGCGGTGTAAACTCTTAAACTCCCCGAGGTACCACTAGTCGCTTTCGGTATGCTGTAGCCCCGAATTGTCCAGTCTAGAGCATACGCCACTCAGGAAGCTATCTTAGCCGCTCACCGTGACAGTACGAGTGCATCGTACCACATTTGCCTTCACCGGGATGGTAGTAAAGTGAAGTCATAATCCTCAGGAACTCCATCCATCTGCATTGCCTCATATTGAGGTCGTGCGTGAAAAATATACTTAGGACTTTTATGGTGCAAAGTGCCTCGAACTCTCGCCGTATAAGTAGTGGCGCCCGAATCTTCAAGGCGAGACTACGACCTCCCGACTCATGCCGTGTTGTGGGGTAGTGCGCTCGTGATTCTTGGCGGCGAGAACCATAAGCTACTACCCTCACAGGACTACATCAAACACATCCAATCCGACCTCGAGGCATCCGCGATACAACGTGTGCCCGTACGGGATCATCAAGATGCAGGTAGTAAGTCTCCTCAACTCGCCAGACCACTCTGCGTGATCGTTCGCCGAGCTTGACCTCCTTGAATTGACCTAGTCATAAGTCTTTATATCCTGGAGAAATCCTCAGTAAATCTCCTGTAATGCCGACGATCATTGAAACTACGTATCTCGGCGACTTGGTCTCTCGACTCATCCTTGCCTCGACCTTCTGGGTGTGACACCTCGATGCGACCTGCGTGTGTGTCGCACCTCGATGGCGAACTTCGCCTTGCGAACTTGAAATCACGGTGATGGAATTATACCGACAAGCGTAAAAAGCGATCCTCAGTGATACTCATTCTCCCACTCGGTGGAGTAGATTAAGATGTCATCCAGTACAATAAGTGATCTAATAGGGTTGGAATATCCTATACACGAGATCCATAGATCTGGCGGCGCATTGGTGATCAGAAGGAGCATCGTGTGCTTCCGAAGTGCCATCTGGCGTCCTGCTTGTCTTAAATCGTATCCTATGTTGATGGTAGCGATTAGAAGGTCTCTTGAAGTAGACTCGCGCTCTCAGCGTCGAACAAATGTCGTCAATCCTCGGTAATGAATCACAGATTCTTGATCGTAACCACTGTTCAATGTCGATAGTCGATGCACGGTCGAAGGGTCTTGTCCTTCTTCTTATGAAAGCAGGCAGGAGCGCCCGTGGTGAAGTGCTGGTGCAATGAACCCACTGTCCAGTAAGCTCACGTAGCTGGACTGCGAGTTCTTCTTGACTCAGCCCAGTTCTGCATCTATGAGTCATGAGATGGGTGAAGTATAATAGATTATGGCGCTTCGATAAATGCACTACCCTCTTGTGGAGGTAGTCCGGGTAGCTAAATGCGGAAGCATCCACGTACTCACGTCTTGCACCAGGGGTAGATCTAAAATTAAGTCTCTCCTCGTCCTCCCCAGGAATTAGGCTTGCTAGCCAACCCCCTTCTTTATCCACTGTTTTGGACTCGTATCGCATGCAGGCCAATGTCGTACTTGTCTCCACGAAACACTACGGTACGTCTTTGCGTGTAGGCGGTAACCCTCCTACGCTCCTGATCGATAACGACCTGTAGTGTGGCTGATCCATCAGGGATGACATTGGTTAGGTATGTCCATGTTTGGGTCCACTTGTGGTGAGATCACAGGATCTCCCGACTCGCGTGCGACATATCATCCACAATTCTCATCCCCCAATCCCTAGGGAGAACTCACACTCTGAGCTCCTCTAAGGTCGACCTCTAAGCCAGCTGATCTGGCCCGATCACGTGATGGATGATCGAGCACAGGAGTCAAATAACCTCTAACACATGGCGAGATAGCAAAAAACGTAACACATCTCCGAATTTTTGATCTGACCATTTCTTCTATGTGCGTAGACACGCCTGGACCCTGATGTCCTGCACGGCTGGGCCTCGTCTCTGCCTCTGCCGCCTACTGCAACTCAAGGGCTGCCCTTGAAATATGAGGTGCCCTTGAAACTCACAGGCGGGCCAGCCTCTGCAGCTGCAGTCTTTGTGGAGGATGTCTTGTATCCTCTCACCTGTCTTGCTGCGGGCGGAACGTGATGTCCACGAGCCACAGGATCCACACGTCACTGGGACAAATCCAGTCTCGTAATGTTAAATTTCTTATGATGGTAGCACGCCATCTGTCTGCTTGTTGCGTGACTCTGTACTCATCTGCCCGTAGAAGCTGACTCATGCAATCCACTGGCACGGATAGCGTGACTCTGAGATCTCGCGAACTAAGGCTCTCTGCCTCTTCCACAGCGGAAAATTTGAATGTCCTTTTACTCTGCCTTCTTGATCGCATCAGGTGCTCAGGCATCCTCACATCTCTCTCTGCGCTAATTGTTTGTCCGACCATGAATCCATATCCGTGGCGAAGTCCTGCCAAATCCACGGCCCCGAATGGACAACTTCAGTCCATTCTCGAATCTCCTCACCTTGGCCAGATCGGTGGCCACGTAATCATCAGCAAATCGGGCTAACTCTGTGAATCTAGCCACATAGTCCATCACAGTCATCGCCCCCTGCTTCAGCTCTAGGAACTCCTGAGCCTTCGCATGCCTCGCAGTCTCCGGAAAATACTTACCCATGAACAGCTCCTGAAACTCTGCCCGTAATATGCCTCTGATCTCTAGAAGTCTAGCCCATCTCCCCGCCATACAGGACTCGCCCTCTGGTGGAATACAACTAGCCTGATCTAGTCGTATGGAGGTGATCGTAGCCTCCGATTACATTCTCGATGCCGCGTAAACCAATGGTCCGCCACCATCGGATCTCCTCCCCCTATGAATGTAGAGGATGATGTGCCTTAACCCTTTGGAGGTTACTGGGACCTTCACGACTGCTGCTACTGTTGCAGCTGTGCGATAGCGATGTGTGACCCCTTACGACCTTAGTAAAGGCATGCGATCAATCTGATGAAGCTAGTGGTGCGATATCTGGTGGTGCTGACCGGTTCCGTAGGCGTCTCGTCCTCGTCCTTTCAGCCATCTACGAAGTGATGACGATTAAATTTCAATCTTGCGGTATCTGAACTCAAACCACGATATTAGGAACCATATTCCTTGCAGAATTTTTCATAACGTCGATGCATTTATAGTAATCGTGTCTGATTATTTCGCTATATTAAATCACTGAGAATTTTTTAAAATTTTGTATCTGCTTTTTGAAATCCATATGACGATTATGAAGCAGTGTTCATGAAAGCGGTGTCCAGGCGGTGATCGAGCGGTGATCACGAGCGATTGCCGCGTCCGCAGCGGGTTGGGTGCACGCTGGTGTTGCACCGAGCCAGTCGGCACGCTGCGCGCGCGGTGCCTGCGTCGTGGCTATTTGCCGCGCGCGGCGGCTACGGTTCGCGACCTCGCCGATGTCGCGACATCAGGCAGCGAGAATCATGCCGTGACGTCAAATGCGATTGTCGCGCACCGCAGTCTAATCAGTGCGACCGCGAAATTAGCGACACGGAACCTCACGCCGGCCCCAGGCGGTCGCGACGCGAGGCTGGAGTCGCGACTCTCCGCAGAGACTACCGCATGTCGGCGACATCGATTTCGTAATGGCGACCTGCGTTTCTGCCTGGTGGGATTTCGGTGCGACACCAAAAATCTGATGGCGACCTCCCCGCTGTCACCCATATTCGGACCCTCGAATGATGTCGCTGCCTGAAGTCGAACCGTTTCTCATCTCACGCTCGTCGCGCCGTGCTCCATGTCGTGACACAGAACTTTCCTCCTTGTATCGGCGAGATCTCCTTTGCCGCGACCCGAGGCTCCCAACACTAGCTCCTCCACGAATTGCGACCTCCTTGTTAGGTCACGACTAGAAACCAAAAATGGGCATTAGCCCTTCCAGTTTCTGCCAATTTTTTTTTTTTTTTTTTTCAATGCCTCCAGTAGCTTTCTTGCTACTCCTAGGATCACCGTTAGCCTAACCTTGTTATTTACCACTCAAAGTTGAAATTTAAACTTTAATCCTTTTTTTTTCCCTTTCTATCAGTAGCCTTCCTTGCTACTCTACATCTGATAGCAGATCACATCATACAAAAAATTTTTATTAAAATTTTATTTTGTCGTCAAATAAACGAATAAATTTATTCAAATTTGTTTTCTTTCTTTTCTTTGTTCGAGTTTTTACACCTTTGTAAAACTCCTAAAGATTTTCCTATGCCTTATCTTAAGCACCTGAGCCATACCACAAATACATGATCACATCATTCGTGTATGCACATTTTTTTCTACAGCAATTTGTCGAATCACCTGAAAACACAGAACACATGCATACAGTGTCCCTAGTTTGTCAGTGATTTCCTAGGTAATCATACCTAACTTAACAGCCAGACACACTAGTGGTGATGTTCTTACAACTCAGACCAGCTGAGCCCAGGCCCCTCAAGCCACTGGGTAGCGGAGTACCACTAAGTTACGATACCAAGTTTGTGACGCCCCGATCCCGGGGGTCCGTTGACTAGACGTCAACCAGCGGAATACTAGTGGATGTCGGGTTACCCGACGCCACTTTATAGAATCGGTCAGAGTCTCCTTTGTACGGGAGCTCTACTGATTACAACACGCATGAGCATCCCCGGAGTCGATATAATTTGACATGAGTGCGGCCTTGGGCCCCGATAACAATACTCGTCATCATGCAGCGACTATATCCAATAGTTACAGGTTAATAATTTCTTTCACCTCTGTATATATTAAAATTAGAATTACAATACATGTAAAAGTCATCAAAGCCCTTTATCGGCTTTTCTTCTAAACTTCGGCCTACAGGACGGCGAATCCTCGCACGCTCCTATTGCTGGCAAATAATATCCCTCGACGGGGTGAGCTAATGCTACGATGGTGGAATCACCCTAAATTAGAACACTCTCCACTGAGGTGCGTCTGATGCTCACGAAATAAGCGGCGTTAATGATACATGATCCTGCCCGATATCTGCCACGGCCGACTCGGATCACAGTCGTATTCTGCCGGCATTCGCGCAAGCGCCATTATGAGAATTATTGTTTTGTTAGTGGACAACCATCAGATGTATATAAACGATCAGTTGGTAGCTCAGAGCGATTGATATATTGTTGTTTATTAATTTCTGCTCAGAAGTGTATCGATTGGCGCTCAGGCGATTGATATTTTTTTATTTGTTTCTCGGAGTAATTAATATTTTAGACTCTCTCCCGGCCAATTACTGGGCTAAATCTGCATTGCCCAACTCCCACATAGTCTGAGATGTTAGTGCATATGGAATCGTGTATCTGGATTCAATCTGATCCCCAATCACATGCGGAAATATGTAAACATGCACATATCCACATAATACCAAATCACCTGATCATGTCGTGTAATAAATCAATTCATACATCAAAATTAGCTCCTTGGGCTAATGGTCGTACTCGAGCAATTCCCCTTGAGTCGCTCGACCCGAATAATATTCATACAAAAAATATATTTTCGTGTCACTATTCTGAGGCGATAAAAATGACGGGGACTCGACCGGGATAAGCTTCGAGGTACCCGGGTAGTCCGTACAGTGGAGTCGTTGTACGTCGCAGGAATCGTTGGGGGCCAGCGCAAGAGAGTAAATACGCAACGACCTTTGTGCACCGAATATATATAGAAAAATCCACGTAGGCCTATCGAATGTAGGTCGTAACCCTGACATACATAATAAGGACTCATATGGAGTTTAATACTAATGTCGAGCATTCTAAGAGTATTTGCGAAATTAGGAGTTCTGAAAATAAAATAAATGGTCAAACAACTCAGACCAGATGGATGGGATAAAAATACTGGTATCGTAGAAGAAGCGATCTTTGGTGGCGCCGATATAGGCCTACTGTTGCCGGACCTAGGGGAGCAGTTTTAAGCGATAAGCGTGAGAATAAATGCCGGTGAGTGGCATAATTTATACGAATATTTTGTTTTGAAATTTTTTCTCTGAATCTCCTTCCACTCTTTTGTAAAGTTCTCAGTTTAGAAACATTTCACAAAACCAGGCTTTACCCAAAGTCAAACATATCTGATTCATGCTCAACATTTAGCGGAAACCTGAGGATTCACGAAAACTATACTATGAACTATACACAACATAAAGCCCGAGCATAGAGCATGTATAGTCATCATGTAATAAAATAACCATGAAATGCACACCAACCACGAGTATCGAATAGTTGTACCATATTGAAAGATAAATCAATAGATCATTACCACATACCATCATATATCGTACCATATAATCATCATAAGCGATGCCATGCATACCCATCCGCATCTAGGTACTATATACCCACCATATCATAGTACCATATGCTCATCATAAAGCGTACCATGCACACTTCATAGACCATACCATATACCCTTCATAAGCCGTAGGACGTACCCACCTCCACGACCCTCCACCTCCGAAGTGTCGTGGTAATAATAATGATGAGCGACATCGGTGAGCCCAGGCCATCGCGTCAAGTGGCGAAACGGGGCCTGGCCCAGTCGAGGTGATGACCTCCGTCAACGTGGTAAAAACCGAATACCAGTAGTCGGGATCGACGGAGCCTGGCGTCGGCAGTGGTAAAGGCAGGAATCTGGCAGTGAGTCAATGACAGGCCTCACGTCAACATGGTAGAAACGAGGAATGCCAATGCGTCGAGAATTGACGAAGACCTCTTGTCAACGTGGTAAGGCTTCGGAATACCCGGTAGTCGAGGTGGTGACCTCACGTCGGCGTGGTAAAACGAAATACCCGGCCGTGCGAGAGTCGGCCAGAAGCCTCCGCGTCAGCGTGGTAAAAACCCCGAAATACCCGGCCGTGGGATCAAGCGAGCCTCGCGTGCTGCGTGACAACTAATAAGCAAATCGAGTCGGCCCGACCTCGCGGTCGCGTGTGACTACTAAGCGGGTCGGGTTAAGCAGGCCTCACGACCGTGGTAATCTCGGTGTATTATAATATAAATCTTGAATCCGATCTCGGTCTGATATGGTACATCGCTTTATAACCTTCAACCTGATGTCCTTCGTACATCACCTTATAACCTTAAACACAAGCATGTCCTTACTCCATTTATTACTTTTCTAACGTCACCTTATCCTAAGTTAAGAATCTATGAATTTACTTTCCATGACTCAATCAACTACATTGAAGATCTTTGGTTAAGTGATCAAATGAAGTGAGAAATACCTCGATGACCATATTCACTTAACAAATTTTTAAACACATATATTTGAAATCGATCCATGAAACGATAATTGTTCAAGGGATTTAAAAACCCCGATCCACATACCCCCGAAATATCTAAATACCCTTGCCCCATCCACGAATCAGTGACTTTAACGGTTAAAATGTGACAAAATTCACATGAAATGATAACTTGTTTTATAGGCCAGATAATCACATTTATATGCAACCCAACCATTTGTTAAACATTATATATATAAAATGTTTAATCACGATAGGTACAACATAATACCCAAGTCATTTAAAAACATATAACCACATCACGGACTATAGACCGCTCGGTCCGCGCGCTCTTATAGCAGGGATCGATGCCATTGCGGCGTGAGTGCGCGTAATAGATAAACTACGCCGACTCAATAACTGAACCCGACAACCTTAGGATGCCCGAAGACCTTAAGATCTGTATTAATTATGATACCATCCAAATTAGACTCAGTGAGGTCGATTACACGATTATTACCTATATGCAGATACCTAAAATAGGGGCTTTTCACGGGAGCTAATTTCTCGAAATTGAGCGAATCCGATAATTCCTAAGAACATCGATTTCACTAATACAAACCCAGTTTTTCAAATTTGACCCGATTAGTGCTACATTTGGTCAAAACGGTAATTAAAAACAGCGCAAAATGAAGCCTACAACGAACGATGTCCAAAATTTACAAACCACATATCGATGAGCGAGACCAGGAACTCATTGGTACCATTACCTTGAATCTTGATCCGTGGGTAAGTAGGAAAAGCGCGATAGCGGTAGGTTAGCTTCTACGTTGCTAACTTCATGATTTCTGAAATCTGCGGAATGGCGTAGATGAGTTGAAGGTCAAAATGGTGGGGAAATTTATGGGGTGGCCGGAAATGGCCGGAAAACCAGAAAATCTGTGACACGGTGATCGCCCGCCGTCGCTCCAGCCGACTTTCGATCCACTGCTTGCGTCCGGCGGCGGTTGGCGATGGTGGCCGTAGTGACCGTCCGATTACGCACCTCACGTATTCGGCCCATGTCTGATAACTCAGTCGGTGGTGCCTGTCACAGTGCCGTCTCTCAAAGGCTCTCCAATGGCGGTGACTCGGTTCCCGGTTTGGAGAGCTCCTTCCTAGGGTTTTTGGAGTTCAAAAAGTGTCTTAGAGGCTAGGGTTTCCATTGGAATCCAAAGTTATGTTTATATAGGGCCCGGGGTCTCTTTCAGGTAAAATTGAAAACGACTTTTGACGATAAAAATGTTAGTTTGAACTTCCCAGGTTATAACTTTTTATCAGTAAGTCGGTTTGACGTTGACACAATGCATGAACTCGTGTCGATGGGGCCCTCTGAAATGGTGTCTTAGTCAGCACAAATTGTTCATCCTTTAAAAAGTCAACTTTGGTCCACGCGGTTAAGTGTTGGTCAAACCTAGTTAAATCTGAGTCGAAACTTAGTCAAACTTGATCGAACTTGGTCAAGCGTGTTACAAACTTGTATTGTTGGTCTGCGGGTCATTACAAAAACCTAGGTTTTTCACGGTTCAAACACATCACGTTCATCAATTCACTTTGTGAACGCATTTCCACTAGCCATTTAGGTCGTCAAAATCAATCCATGATTTATCACCAAAAATCTGACATTCGACCACCCAAATCAGCCATGGCGAGTCCTGTTTACTACATTTGGATTTCAAAAATTCATATCGGTCGGTCCGAGTTTGGGGCCAGATCAGCGCTGGCAGTTCGAGCCTCGGTCAGCCGAAACATTTACATGGTACTTAGCAAGAAGAATAAAACCCAGTAGAGGAGAATACATCTCTCGGGTTTGAGAAAACTCTAAATCCGAGTACCCACGAAGCCCTCGGCGTAGGCGGTTCTCCCTCTTGTCGAAGATCGCAGACGGTTGGATCGCCTTGAGAAACTTAGAGAGAAGTTCACGGCTCTCTCTGCAAACCAAAATATCTAACCTCTTGTAAGTCCCTCCCCCTTTTCCACGTTTTTGTATTTTCTTAAGGAATAAGAATACCACTATTTGGACTTTTGTCCTTTTCTCGTTAAGATTCGAAATTGTCGTCTTATGTCCTTAACTTCCTAGTTTTGACATTCATTATTTATCTACGTGTCCGTTTTAAATCGTTCTCTTCAAATCACGAAAAACATGGCTGTGAGTACTTGTTATATGTGACTTTAGTAGCATTTGAAAATTAGTTTTCACGGCACCGGTGCGATCTTATCGGCTTGATGTAAATTGGAATTGTCTCGAATTTGATGAAATTTTCACGTGCTAGTTAGATTTCGCGAGGCCCCATTCCCATGGTACAATCCATTTCATCATCAGAATCAGAATAAATTTCGGTTTTTTAGCAAAAATTACAATTTTGTAATCGAGATTACGATTTTGCCCTTTTTCAAGAAATTGGAATTTCTCGGGTCTTACATTTCGGACAGTCACCATCCTAAGATACACAACTCAAAACCAAACAGCACCTTTTCAAGAGGGTCGCCAGAACCTATTTTCTGCATTCATTTCTTACTCGATTTGAGCAAATGAATATACTACATTATTCTCCTCATTGCGTAGAATATGAACCCACAAAATATTGTTCAAAATAACAATCGGGTCCTACTTTAATTTAGATTCAAAGTCATAATAACTTAGTTTTTACACTTAAAAAACTGTTTTGGTCCAACAACTCCTAAGTTAGAAGTCATAATTAATAAATGCATTGTTACTAACTGCAATTTCATTTTGAACTACAAGGGTAACTCTAGTTTCATTTTAAATTAAAACTACGGCTTCATTTTTGAACTAAAGTCGTTGTTAATAATTGTGGCTTCACACTTAATCTTTTTATTTTTCGTATAAAATTTAATAAAAATATTGAATGATACATTATTTATAAAATAAAAATATTTAATTTTGCACCAAAAAATTACATATTTTAAGGAGTTAATATTATTTCAAAAAATTCATGGATAAAATAATAATAAAAATCTTTATTAATCATTAAACTAAAAATGTATGTTTTAGTTGGAATTAAATTGTTGAAATCATGTATGTAAATTTATCCTTACATTATTTATAAATGCTAATAATGGATCTCAAATAGTAATGTATACTAAACAAACAAATTTTTTTTTTATAAATTTTTGTAAAGTTAAAATCATCTAATGAAAAAAAATGATTTTTTATTTAAAAATATAAGAAATTGTCTTATGAATAGATGATTTTTAAAATTGATTTATATTATTTTCAAATTTAAAAAAATCAAAATCATCTCTTGTATATATACATTAAATTATTAATTCAATGAGATATAAGATATTTCTATTATTATTATTGTTGGCCAAAGGGTACCTAGAATTGAGGTTTTGATGATAACAAATTAAGGTATTAAGTTACTAATGGTTTACTTGAGATAAGTGACATATTACATGTGATAATGAATTTAAAGACTATATTATTTATCCAAGATTTGAATAAAGAATCAAGCTCAAGGTGAAAATCGGGATTCCAAGTTCAAGCATACTAGGAAGACCTTGTAAACTTAGGAGTCTATGTAAGATGATTGCAATGATGCACTTTAGGGTTTATCATCATTTACATGCATTCACTCACAAACTTAGTTTTCAAAACCAAAATTGCAAATCTTTTGAAATTTTGAGTTTAAGAATAAAACTTAAGACTTTATAATCCTAAAATGAGCATCAATGAAAACATCTAAGGTTTAGAAGTATTTGAAATGAAAACACATTAAATTGAACATTTAAAAAGGTAAATCGGTTGACCGGTTGGTGTAGACCATTATGAAACCGTCGATCGGTGAAACGATTGACCAGTTGGAACCAAAAGAGTGGTGAAACTCGACCGATTGGATCCAGTAACCTCCATCTGGAACTAATCGATGAAATGGACCGGTTGGGAACCAGATGAGGTGTGAGACTCGACCGGTTGCATCCAATAGCCTCCATCTGGAACTGATCAATGAAATGGTCGACCAATTGAGAACTAGATGAGGTGTGAGACTCGACCGGTTGGATGCAGTAGCTCATCCAAAATCTAGAAACTGAAATGGTTGATCAGTTGGTGGAAATGGTTGACCGGTTCATTGAAAAGGTCGACCGATTGGTCAAACCGGTTGGCGGTTAATTCGACCGGTTGGCCGATTTGAATCAAACCGTTCGACCGATTCTCGATGATCGATTCCGCGGCTTCTCGCGGTTAGTATACAAAAGCGGTCGTCGGTTGGCGGCTTAAATGCCTCTGAGTATATAAGTGTGGAGGATCATAAGAGTTGAACACTTGAGTAAGGACTTATTGCATTTATTCTCTCCAATCCCATATTTCTTCTTGTCAATAAATTCTCTAATTGAGATTCTTGGTGCATTCATCTAACTTGCATACTCTAGAGTGCACCTTTGTATTCATCAAGCTTGAGTAGTATTTGATATATATTGAGAGCTTGAGAGATTTTCTCTTACATCTAAGTGAGAAAGCTTCAAGTGTGTATAACTTGAAGGATTTGTGAAGAGTCCATTGAAACCATAATCCAAGTGTAAAGAAAAAAGCTTGGGTTGGAGCTTGCCGATAGTGGAACCCTCAGCCATTGAAGGTTGAGGAGAAGTGGATGTAGGCTAGGGTGTGCCAAGCGACTATAAATCTGGGTTTTGTTTTCTCTATCCCTATTTTTTTTATTTATTGTTATTGATTGAAACAAATCTTGAGAAAACCAATTCACCTCCCCTTTTGATTAGGTTGCTAAGTCATGGTGAACTTTCAATTATTATTATTTGTGACTCCCTAACCAGAGGGTCCAGTTGACAACCCGTCAACCCGCGGAATATTCGTGGGCGTTGGATGATCCAATGTCCACGCTGGTCAATCCCATTCATAGGGACTTATTTCTTTACTTTTTTCTTACAAACATACAACTTCCCATATTATTATCACGAGTTTGTTATCTGACTCTTTTCCTGTGACCAGGCATATCAAAGCAGTTATGCGATATATTTTACAAACATAGTGTTCAAGGCCACAACCCGGTCCTCTTCATACTCACGACCTCGAAGTAGCGTCGTCCTCTTGTGTACTTGAAAGGGTGATCCCGCGATGGGGTGAGCAAAGCCTAGTAGATATATCTCCTACAAGGGCTACTTCCCACCTAAGTTCACATGCAATGCCAGTTACATAATCACACACCTGAATGCCTGCATGTCATGAATAAGATGCGACTAATCATGACCCAATCCCGAGTCGTCATTGATTTCCCTTACAACTGCATATGGAAAGTGTGAAAAACCGTCATGGGCGTTCCGTCCATGACCCTTTTTCCAAAAACAAAATCTTTTGTTTATTTTTGATCTCGAGATATAGGTGGCGGACGAGTCTCATATCGATTACTTTGGTCGACTCGAGAAATGCATGAACGTCTAGATCACGTTACTTTGGTTAGTCTCAGAAATGCGTGGACAATCTTCGATACATACTTTGGTCAGTCTCAGAAATGCATGGACAATCTCTACAGAAATTATTTGCATTCTTGATGTGCCGTAAACCCCGAACCACGGGATTGATCAATTTCATGCACTCACACACCCTTGGCGTACGTGCCGGGTGCATAAAGGCAATGCAAGTGTCATTGCATGTCATTTCCGTACTACGTGTCACATGCAACATATAAATCACATTACATGTCAAGTGTTATGGATAAATTATGTTTAATGCACATAATTATTTTCATTTTTATCCCACATATATCACATAATTTCACACATTAGCAGTTATTCAATTTACAGTAATAACACACATTAGCCATTCCCGACCATAAATCGACCATACTTGGCCTCAAAAATCTAGACTTAGTCCAGAAATTCTATCTTTTATAAATATCACACAAAATTCAACACGCAATTTCACCGCTTTCGGGCCATGGCGGCCAGAGCCATTTGGATACAATCGGTTAGAAAGCGAAGTTACGAAACCATAACGGATCGTTCCTCAACTCTCCGTGACCCAGCCCACTACTCAGCCCATTTTTTGGCTGAGCACTTATCTTATTAAATTCTAGACTCAACGAGCTTTTCGTAGAGTCCAAGAACGCGTAAATCGGAGTTCGGACGAGAAAGTTATGGCCGTTCGAAGTTGGAGCTATTGATTCGCAAGGGTGGTGCGGAAATTCGAGCATACCCCCTTTTTCCATTATGCCCAAATTTGCTCAGTTCCAGGAACTGTGCTCGGCCTCGATGGTCCCAGGAACTCATATACTCGGTCCATGACTGTTCTACAACTAAAAACAGACTACAAAATTAAATAATTCTCCTCGAAGTGGGGTGAAAACATTAGGCCCCGACACGGCCCCTAGGCGTGAAATCAACCGGAGTAGGAGGAAACCTACCTCTTGTAGCATAGTTCCGGGTTCTTCGTCATCCGAGTTTGCTCATTGCGCGACAATCCTTCATTTTCCTCTTTCCTTTGCCTCTCTTCCTTTTCTTTCTTCCTCTTTTTTCTTCTTCCTTTCCGTTTTTCTTTTCTCCCTGTTTCTGTTTTTTTTTTTCTCTCCTATTCTAATTTCCTCTCCTCTCCCCACGCACACCTTCCCTTCCTTTTCCCCTCTCCCTCTTTCCTTTCTTTTTCTATTCCCTCCATTGAAATCTTTTCTCACTCAATTTGGTGTGGGATCAAATGGTGTTGACACATGCTCTCATGTGTCACCCCCTCACTCTTTCCCCCATGCATGAGGCCATGTGGTCGTACACATGGCCCTCATGCCATGGGCGTGGTGCCATGTGGCATCATGCCACATGTCACCATGCCATTCGTTCATTTCGCCTTGAAATATGTGAGGAATTTAGACGATACAGGAATCTAGCATGGTCGGTAGGGTAGCCCAGATTTCGAGGCGAATCCAACATTGAGGTCGTTTCATTATCAGAGATCTAGAGAAGTTCCCGGGTTTACCTTTGTCTTTGTAACTACAATTCTGGATTTCATGAAAAATTTCAAATTTATCCACTAAAAAGAATTTCGTCCTCGAAATTTACACATATATACATTCAAGTCTTATGCATATGCAACGGTCATTTTATCATTAAATGATCAACCACGTATCTCCGTCCCTAAATAGAAAGGGATAACTGGCACGCATCGTGTCCTTGCGTTCCCATGTTACCTCCTCCACTCCACGGTGTTGCCATAATACTTTCACTAGCCTCACGGTCTTGCATCACAAAACCTGCTCTCGACTATCCATAATACATATTGGTCCCTCCTCGAGAAAGATCCATCTACGTATCAATTGTCGGCTATTACAATACACTACATAAGTCGGATATATGATTATTGCTTAGGAACATAGAGACATGGAATACCTCATGGACACTATGGCCCAGGTGAAGTAATCTTGCGTAGATATCTGTGTCTTTTTATCCTCTCAAGTATGTCGAAGGGTCCAATAAATCTCGACGATAGCTTACCCCGCTTGCCAAATCTAACCACTCCCCTCTTAGGCATCACCTTCAGGAAGACATGGTCACCTGCCTCAAACTCTAGAGGTCAACGTTGCTTGTTCGCATAACTCTTCTGTCGGCTTTGAGCCATGAGAAGATGTCTTCGTATCAAGTCAACCTTCGCTGAGGTGTCTCTGATCAAATCCGGACCTATGGTGGAGCTCTCTCCCTACTCGGAGTCTAACAAAGCGGAGATAGGCATGGTCTCCTATCTGATTGCTTCATAGGGCGTCATCTATATACTACTTGATGGTATTTGTAGGCAAGCTCTACCGAACCGTCTCCTCTAGTTACCCTTGAGATCAGGTGCAGCGCTGAAGCATGTCCTCCTAACACATGTATTGTCCTCCGTTGACCATCAGTTTGTGGATGAAGCATAATACTCATTATCATTGCATACCATGGCCCTCGTGGACTCTTCCAAAAGTGAGCGTAAACCCGGGGGATCTCTGTCAGATACAATAGAGGCGGCACTCCATGTGGCCGAATATCTCTCATATATCTGATCTGTGAGTCCTCAGGTCATGAAGTCCATTCGCATAGCTAGAGAAAATGTGCCGACTTAGTGGTCGGTCCATTATCCCACCATCTTGCATCGTGTTTAAGTCACCGTCGTAGCCAAGATGAGTCACAAAATCCATCTTGACGTAATTCCCACTTCCACTTTGCTACCTCGATGGCATGGAGTAGCCAGGCCCGACCTCACGGTGCTCAGCCTTTACTTAGCGGCACGTGAGACAGTCGAATGAAATCCCCTAACGTGTCTCTTCATCCTACTCGATAATATTAGGCGGCGATCATGGTACATCTTCGATTGCCACCTAAGTCTGCTATGAACCAAAACTGATGGAACTCATGAGGATCTTCTTTCTCGAATCGATCAGTGAGGAACTTCTGACGTCCCTATATTGAAGATTGCCCTTTATGTGAATGGCCCAGCCCTCATCACCTGTACCTGACTATACCCTGTCCCCGATGGACACCAACTCTGCATCCTGTTCTTGGGACTCCATCATTGCATCTTAGTAGGGAAAGGCAGCCACCAAACTCACTAACCGCTCCACCCGAGCACGATCCAACATCTTTGTAAGACCTAAAGCGTCCCACGGTCCTCGAGCATCTACCACTCAGGGAAGCTACACTAGCGATTACTCCTCGTGACTAACCAGAGTGAAGCATCAGCCACTACATTTGCCTTACTAGAGGGTGGTAATGCAAAGTGAAGTCATAATCCTCAGGATATTCAGCCATCGTCTTTGCCTCATGTTGAGGTCAGTTATTGTAAAGATGTGCTTCAGACTTTTGTGGTCTAAAAACACCTCAAACTGCTCACCGTACAAATAGTGGCTCCAAATCTTTAAGGAAAAGACTATGGCCTGATTAGTACCCAAAAAATGCTATTTTGAACCCTATATTAGATAGGTTTTGAGTGCTTTTTGCGCACTAATCATGTCATTTATGCCAATTGAAGTGTTCAAGTCTTTGTAAGTATCATATGCGGTTAGAGTTATTTTGGTTGTTTCGCAGGGTTTTTGCGCTACTGGGAGTTCAATATCGGAATCAAATGATGAATCCATGAAGTTGGTCTGATTAGTGATACCATCAATCCGGGACGAAATCAAAGAAAGAATGAAAGGCAAAGTGATGGAAATCGATACGATGAAGACGAGGAAGCAATGCGGTGAATCCCGGTAAAATCCCGGGAATTTAGCTAAGATTGCGAAAATTTACAGTTGGGATTGCGAATTCGCAACCTTAATGAAAATTTGCAATATGGCAGTACAATTTTAAGCTAGACACCGAGGGGTTTCGGTAGACCTTTGTTCTGTATTCATGTTCATTACTCCACATAAATTTATTCATGCCGAAATTTAGTAATAAGCGAGAATTGCCAAACCTTAGCGAATTTTCTATTTTAAGCTATGCATGGTTGTTCGCTACTGTGGAAATTCATGATCCTAAGCGAAATTCCTTTGCCACCAATCATGTTTTGTAATTAAATATGGCAAACTTCAAATTTGTTGTATTACTCTCATGTCCTTTAAGCCAGCCAAATTGTTAGGCTTTATAGTATTTTCATGTATTGGTGGCCCTATCTCAAAGCTCCTTTTTGTAACCACTAGCAACGATTTGGGGGAGAAGAAATTTGTAAGTTTTCTGTTTGTAAGCCAAAGTCTGGAAATAATTAGTTAGGGTTTGCTTTTCTCTCTTCTCTCTCCTCTTTCCTTATTTTCTTGGCTGCTTGGCTCACCCCCCTCTTGAGGATGACTCAAGAGATGCTTAGCCTAAGCCTCCTTTCTTTGAAGAGGGAAGGAAGCTGGCTTGGTAATTAGGGCATATACATGTTGCCCTCTTGTGTTTAAAAACTCTGATCTTGTATTTATGGCTCTCGTCTTCCTCGAATTAGGGTTGAATAGCATTTAATGTTATTGATTTGGCCCATCTCTCCATGCTTTAGGATACGAGTGCATACTTAATGCTAGATGTGCTTGTGGTTTTGTGATACTGAGCCAGGATGATATTGCAGATGGTAGGGTTTCAAAGAAAAAGGACCATAGGCGCATGTTACTGTGTTGACTCAAATAGAGTTGTTTTTTGGGATTGGTGCTAGTTAAACATAAGATCGGTTATGCCTTGGACTATAGGTTGCATGTCATGTAGCGAGAGATAAAACCCGAGGACCTTGTTTACTTTTGGCTTTACCAAGTTAGTGACCTAAATCTTCAAAGTTAACTTTTCACACTTCATTTTCAGTTTTTACAGTTAATCAATTTTCAAACTCATCACACTGTTTTGAAAAATCCAAAAGTCAAATAGAAAGCGCCACCTTCTTGCACCATGCAAATCATTCCTAGGATGGCTTATCCAGAATGGTGACCTATGTTCTTATCTGGTAAAGCTTATTTACGAGTAGTAAGGCTGGAATTGTATATAAATTTTGTTGATTTTAGCTCAGCCTACTGTGGCACGAATCATGGCCGCCAGCTCCAATCATGTGTGGGGTAGTTTCGCTAGAGGTTCTTCAGCTATCTAGAACCATAAGCCACAACCCTCACGGACTGCATCAAAACATCCCGGTCGGAGTCTTAGAAACATCGCGATTATCTGATGTACATCAGTCCTTTAGGGATGATCGAATAGGAGAGTGAAGTCGACCTCCTTTTTAGTTCCTAGAATGCTCGCTCACCTGGATCATCCCATAAACTTGACCCCCTTCCAGGTCAACCTCGTCATAGGTGCAGCTAGTCGGGAGAGTCCTCGATAGAACCTCTGTACCACCGCAATCCTAAGAAACTACGTATCTCGAGGCGGCTTTGGTCTCTCGACTCATAAGCTGCTCGACCTTCTCAGGGTCTTGAGACACTAGAACCTAACACTACATGCCCCAAAAATCTCACCTTAGTAAGCCAAAACTCGCACTTACTGAACCTCGCATATAACTGATGCTCTTTAAGGGCTTGGAGAACAATCCTCAAATGATCCTCACACTCCTCCTTTGACTGGGAGTAGATCAAGATGTCGTCAACAAAGACCATCACAAATTAGTCCCAGATAGAGTACGGAACACCCTATGCAGCAAGGCCCGTAGATATTTGTTGGTGCATTCGTTAATACGAAAGGAATGGCTGTGAACTCGAAAATGCCCATACGTGTCTTGAACATTGTCTTGGGATGTCGCACTCACCAACCTCAAGTGTGATACTTAGGTGCGAAGGTCTATCTTGGAGTAGGCCAGCCCCTCTCAATTGATCAGCGGATCATCAGTCCTCGATAAGAGATGCGATTCTTGATGCGTAACCTGATTCGGTGTCGGTAGTTAATTCACAGTCGAAGGGTCTTATCCTTCTTCTTTGCAAACAAAACCAGAGTGCCCCAAGATGAAATGCTAGGTCTAATGAACCCTCTATCCAACAATTCTTGCAGTTGGACCTTGAGTTCCTGCAACTTAACTAGTGCCATCCTATGTGGAGTCATAGAAATAGGCGACGTGCCAGGATGTAACTTGATACAGAAGTCTACATCCCTTGGCGGGGGTAATCCTAGTAACTCATCCTGAAAAACATTCTCGTACTCGCAAACTACCTGAGGTAGACTCACGTTCTGTCTCACCTCATCCTTTAGGAACTAGGCTTGCTTGACCCCTCAGCTGTCATGCCACTTTGGGGTTGTACGGTCCCGAGTAAAAACATCGTACTTATCCCCTTGGAAACATAACCTTGACTCCATCTCGTGTGTAGGCAGTAACTCTCCTACGATCATAATCAATGACTACTAGGTGTGTCGTCAACCAGTCCATCCCGAGGATGACATCAAAATCGGTCATGTCCATGACTCTCAAATCCACTGTGAGTAAAATCCAGGAGATCTCTAACTCACAATTGCGACATATCCGCTGAACACTCACCCTAGTTCTGATAGGAGATCTCACATACAATGGCTTCTCCAATTGTTAAACTGGAGATCTCACATGAATATGTGAGCATATGATTAAATATTATATGCTAAAATGAGAAATTGATTGAACACAGTAAATCAAGTGAAAAGAGAGCGAAGGTGGAAATGTGTAAGTAAGGGGACCTAAGGGTCTAATGAGAATGAGCTTAAATGCCAAGTGAATTAAATGATAAATAAAAGTGAAATTAAGAATTAAAATGCCAAAAATGGGAAATGGGATTTATGAAAGTTCCAAACATGGCCTTATAATGGATAAGTGGTATTAGACCACATTTGGTCTTAGAAACCTCCCATAAGTGCCAAAAACGTTTTGGAGACAAGAGAGAGAGAGAAAGCGCTGGGTTTTAGGGAAATAGTTGGAGATTGGTGTGAATCTGCCATGTTTATGCAGATCTTGCAGGAGGGAAGGAAGCTAAGGCTTGATTGCAAGGTGATTTCAGGTATTACACAAACACCAGATTTCTTTAAATGATATTTGAGTTAGAAAAACCCTAATCCATCATGGTTTGCTCATGGACCGGTTTAGGATGATATTAAAATGCCTTTAGGAGAGTTTTCCATAATTTGTTTTGAGTTTTGAGGATTTTTGGTGAAAAATCGCAAAAAGGAGCAAAGAGAAAAAGCTGAATGAGAACCTTTATCGCTTGATGATGGGCACCCTCACCACGTGACGAGTCATAACGCGTAGAAGGGTTGCCTTGCCATGGCGGCGGGGGCGAAAGGCCCCTGCCGGGTTAAAGCCAGGCGTGGCCTTGCCCCTCCGCCGGTGGGTAGTTTTGGATTTTTGTTTACGAACGCCCGTGTTCATACCTTGTGATAGTTTAAGGACCCAATAAATGATTAATGGAGGTTAAAATAAGGGGATAAAACTAAATGAAAAACATATCATTACCTCGCGCCTCTGCCAGGCGATTTCGTCTTTTAGGCGGACTTAGTGTGTAGCTTGACAATTAACGAAAATTAATCGACATTCAATAAAAATGTATAATAATTGTTTATCCACTAAAAGTGGCATGATTGTTATTGACTAGGGATGGGTGAGGATCACCTAACCTAGGACTGAGATCGAAGGGAAGGAAACTAGAGCCGACAACTTTGGTTTGTTCACTGATTCTATCCTTATTTCAAGTGTTTTAGTAGCATACCAAGTAAATCTGAAATGATTATATGGAATGAGTATTTCTTTGAAATGATATTATGAAAGTGCATATGGATTTGAAAATGTGATAATTGAAATGATTGACGATTAATTGCATGTGAAAAAGATGTCGAATTATCAAGCGAATTGGTGAGTTCTTAACATCTTGAATTGAATCGATATCTGAATGAATAGCGGCCGGGATGTCTGATCGGCATCCATCATGAAAGGCTTGAAATTGTCGATGTCACTTGGCGGGATCACTAGTGACATCCATCATGATGGCGTATGACATTGAAGAAATGTCCCACTTGGCGGGGATGCTGTCGCCATCCGTCTTGATAGCGTATGGAATTGTTAAATACCATATGTCGGTACCAATACGGCATTTGGCATGATGGGAGGCGAAATTTGTGAAATGTGTAAACGCATTGCAAATGATAAAAATGGCGGAAGTTCACTAAAGCGAGGATCACCGTCATGAATGTGATGCATAAACAAAGTGAAATACTTGAACTTGATGAGTGTAAATGAAGTTTGTAAACTAAACACATCTTTAAGAGTGTCGCGAATATCATGAATTGAATTGTGGTATGATTTGTTGCATGTGAAAATGCATATATTTATATGATCAATGATTTGTAAAGTGAAAGCATACGAAATGAATAAGCATGAGTATAGTTTGATATAAAAGGCATGATTTTATGATAAATGCATGTCAAGTTAAATTGGAAAATTGGAATAGAACTGTATAGAACTGTATAGAACCACTAAGCATGAAAATGTTTAGCGTATAGTTTTTATCGTGCGCGAAGGTTTAATTAAGCGGGGAAGAAGGCGAGATCAAATGGCGCGAGTCATGAAGCGGTTGCGGCGTATGAGAGTATATACCTCGCCATATGCATATCATTTCTTTTTGAACATGTGATATTTTGCGAACAAAATAGTTAAACTCTAAACTATTGTTTTGGATATGATTTTGTAAAGGCAATATAAGCCATTTTGTAAACGAATTGTACGAGAGTAAATGTTGAAATTTCTATCATTTGAAAATGTAGCGTAATTGAAGCTTCGATAAGAAAATGACATAAATAAAATGTTTTGATATGATAAATGAAAACGGTCAGAGTAAACCAGACTCCGGTTTGGATCGCCATTGGTCGGTACGGAAGTCGTCTTAACTTTTGAAAAAATTTAATAAAAAGGTAAAACAAAAAAGAAATTAAGCGGCGATCCCGGGTTTCGGTTCGGATCGACAGCGGTCGGGTCGGACTAGACTTAGGGGTGCGCTCTGATGTCTCACAGCTCTCAAAAACCAAGGAATGTCTCATTTACAAGACCAATATTTGGTCTTATTCCCATCAGCCGCAAAGTCATGTTTAGTGAAACCCATTTTCGCATTCTTTTCCCATTTTGCATTAAAGCCCTTTCTTTATCTTTCATTTTACACTTCAACTTATCAATATTTCTATATTGGCATAGCTTATTATCATATGACCTTTAGGTCATGGACTGGTAAATTTGTCAGTACTAATTTACCCTTGACTCTTGGATTAATCTCGAGCTTTATCATTTTTCACCTTTAGCCATATTAATTTCCAACAAATTCAAAATTAACTTATATTATACTCTAAACATGTTATAAAACCATCAGGGTATAATTTGGGGTGTTACAAATTTTGTTTACATGCAATGAAGCGGCATAATTAGGAAAATATAAATTTGGTTTTTCATATAAGTCAAACATGTAATAAAGACACAAAAATAAGACAAACATGCAGTGGAAAATAAAGCTGCTTTTAAGTCAAAAATACCGTTTATGTGGGCCCACCTATGCCACATATGAGGGAGAAAATAAACGCACTTGTCTTCTATCTCCTCTCTACTCTTTCTCTTCTCCCTCCTCTCTCATCTCTCCCTCCTCTCTTTTGGATCACCCATCACCCCAAACGCTCATTGGAGTTACGACACTAATGGAACATCTTAGACCATTGATGCGTAACACCCACACCTAATCATGGCATTCGCCAAAGCACCCCAGCCATAACATTAAATCTTTCTTTTCTTTTGGATCACCTATCTCTCTTTCTCCCGCCTAACATATTTCTCACCCCTTAACTTTATCCTTAAAATTTTCATTAAATTTAATTTTAATTCTATAAAAGTTAGATGAATATTGTTTTTTTTATACATTATTCATACACTATTGTAACATTATTCATACTAATTTTTATACATAGTATTAAAATTAAATTTTAATAAAAAAATTTAAGAGGGGGTTAGGTGGGGGAATGAGGTGTGTGTGAAGGAAGTGGGAAGGTAGTAGAAAGGAGAGAGGAGAGAGGGGTGAGGGAGGGGTGATCCAATATAAAAAAGAGATTTAAGAGTGTTATATGAATACTTTAAGGTGCTACATTAGTGCAGGGTGTTATATTAGTGGTCTAAGGATGTTACATTAGTGTTGTAACCCTAATTAGGGGTTTCGGTGGGGTGATGGGAAGAAGAAAGAGATGATAGAGGATAGATGGAGGGGGTGATCCAAGAGAGAGGATATAGGAGAGAGGAGAGAAAATAGAAGAGTGAGGAGACATGTGCATTTATTTTCTCTCTCATATGTTGCATGAGTTTGCCCATATTAAGGGTATTTTTGACTTAAAAGTGGGTTTACTATTCCTATTGTATTTTTGCCTTATTTTTATGCTTTCATTACATTTTTGACTTATACCATAAACCAAAATTTTATTTTCCTAATTATGATCGCTTTATTGCATTTAAATACAATTTCTTTTTTTTTTTTTATTGTTTTCCTATCTCACTTTTTATATTTTTTTTGACAATCTTGGGTGATTGAGCTAGTTTACGCACATCTCAATTGATCTCATGGGATCCAAAAGTCATGATTAAGTAAAACATTCAACAACTATGAGGGGATTTGAAATTTTGAATCGGTGATTTTGAAAGCAAACTCAGGACTGGGCCAATTGAGATGCCCCTAAAGATTCCTATCTCAGTTTTTATATTTTTGTTTCAAGCATTTAAAAAAAATTAAAACTAAAAGGAGTCGTTAATGTGTCATAGTACATGTTTTCTTAGATGTTAAAATTAATTCTTTAAGGATTGAATCCCAATTACAGGATGTTTTCAAATTAAAAAAAAATAAAAAAAGAATGATAGAGCAAATTATGTCCTATCTATTCAGACTATTTTATATTTTAGTTTTTCTAAAAAAATATATAAATTAGGATTTTAACTATCCAGAAATAATACTTTTGTTATGGGTCACGCCTTAAATCATGTAAACTTTTGCTAATTAATAAAATAGTATTTATTTTATCCACTTTTATTATATATATTTTTGACAATAATGTACTTTGTTACAATATAATTGTTAGATTATTATTTTGTTAGATTTATTTTGTATTTTCCTTGAATTGTAATTTGTATTTTCCTGGGGGCAGCCTAGCCTATATAAGGCCTCCTCTTGTGCCTGTAATTCTAATTATCATAATAAACAAGACTCAAGTCTTTCTTCATGGTATCGATGGATTCTACGATTTTTCAAATTTACTCACGATCTAGGCATTATAAGCCACCGTATAGTGCTTTTTCGACGAACACCACCCAGATTTGCCGTTACAACTTGTTTTTACATTAAAACACAGGTGATCGCTGTTTCCTCCGCTGCGAGCCTAAAATTGAAGTTACAAGCCACTTTCGAAGGTAGAACTTATCGAGGCTGATCTGCAGTGCAAAATGGATCGCGAAAAAAGCGAATCCGCAGACGTCGTACCGCACGATCGCCGCGTTGTCCCGCGCGAGTTGCCACATCTTTGCTGCGCGGCGTGTCAAATCTGCGCGGCGCGTACCGCTTCGGCGCGCCATCACGTGGGAGAGCTTCTACGTCGGCGCCACGTTAGCCCCAATCCGACCTTGACCGCTCGTTGCTGGCGACTACGCCCGGCGGCGATTGACTTTGCGCATGATCAGTTGAAGCTTTGCCGTATCGATAATTGGCCCAGCTGACGGTGACCCGGTGCATTGACTTATTTTGTGTCACGATTCCATTTTCTTTGTGCATTTTTCGATTCGGAATTTCGATATGCCAGGTGATGAGATTTTTCGTCCGATTCATGTTATTTTTAATGGAGATAATTTTGCTTTCGGTTGTCTCGAAGCCATGCGTGATTATCCTCAAGGCGCGATTGGCGTGACTTTATGTCTCTGGTAGTCTATTCGAACAAGTGAACAAAGAAACTAATTCTACCTATGCCGTCCGGTTAGGATTGGGAAAGTCACTTCTAATCAGCTGGAATCATCTTGGTTTCGTAATACATCTATTCCATCCATTGTTGATGAGTTTGACAACATTGATATTGCCAAAGAAGTTTGGGACTTACTTGTTACTCAGTATGTTAAACCAAGTGGTGCTCGCAACTTCAAGCTCACACGTGAACTTTATTAGATTCGTCAGGAACAAGGTGAGCGGATCATCAGATATCACAAACACCGGAATCTATTCGGGGAAATAATTAATCGTATATGAACCAAAGGACACCAAATTGGTTTATGTTCATCGTGAATAAGGACGATTGTTTCAGTTTTTAATGGGGCTTCGTGATGAGTTTGAATAAGCTAGAAGTCATATTCTCCATCAGGATCCTTTACCAACAATCTCACAAGCTATTCATAAGTTAGTTGATAATGAGACCCGTCTTCAAATTGAACCCATTTATATCCGCACTCATGGCCCCGCTTACTCCAATCTGCTCCGCAGATCGCTAATTTTGTTTTTCCCTCCGTCGCTCACTCCACCTATGTTTCAAAGGCAAAGGGAATAATAAGCAACGACATAACAATAAGAAGTCTCTTCTATCCGTAGTTTCAAGAACAAAGGTCATTCTATTGAAACTTCAGGATAATTTGTCAACATATTCTTCGTAACACTACCGCTCGTCCAATCAATTATCGCCCATGGACTCCCATTCCAAGTCCGTCCCCGCTCATCTCTCTCTATGGAAGATCTATAGGATATGGTTAATCAGGTTCATCTTCCATCTTCTAAAGGCATCCAACACTCGCCTTCTAATACACGTACCTCCTACGTGGCTTGATTCCGCTTGTCGCACCATGACATCTTCTCCCGACGCTTGTACCTCTCACACACTTCTACTTTCCTACCATATACACTGCAAATGGTTCTCCTATGCATGTCTCTCATCTTAGTAATGTCTCTACACCCGCCTTGTCTGTTTCCAATGTTTACCAGATTCCCAAACTCACTCATAATGTTCTTTATGTTGGGAAACTCACTGAACTTGGTTTTTCTCTAACATTTTCCTCTACTAGTGTGGTTATGCAGGATTCTCAGACGAGATAGAGTGTTGGGACCACCCGTAAGGTCGGAAGGTTGTTTGAGCTCATCTTTCTTTATTTCCTGTCCTCTCGTCTCTCTGCTTCTGCCGTCTCAGGACAGAGCACTTCTTCTCTTGCTTTATGGCATTCTCGCCTTATGGCATTCTCGCCTTGGTCATGCATCTATCTATAGGGTTAAACAACTAGTTTCTAGGGGTTTGTTAGGTCTGGTTTAAAATAAGAGTTTTGATTGTACATTTTGTCAATTTGGCAAACAAACTACTTTACCATTTAATAAATGTTGTTTCTATGCTCTTTTTTCTTTTGATCTTATTCATTATGATGTATAAAATTTCTCCCATTTCTACTCCGGTGGGTCACGTTACTTTGTTATTTTTGTAGGATGATTTTTCCTAATATATTTCGGGCCTTATCTCTTCAAAATCATTCTGAACTTTATCAACATATTCGTGACTTTACCAAAATGATCAACACGCTTTTCTAAACCTATCAAAGTTTTCGGGACTGGAGCAGCCCAAGAATATACCTCTATTATACATCAATTTGGTATTGTTCCTCATTCCTCTTGTGCAGGCACTTCTCAGCAAAATGGCAGGGCTGAGTACAAACTTCGTCATATTCTTGATGTTGTTTGTGCTACTACTATTGCCGCTTCTAATCCTCTCGCCTGGGGGAAGCCGCTTCATCAGCTGCTTTACACCCATCAATCGTGTCCGCCCCATTGTTCGTAATCAAACTCCTTATGATCCGTTGTTGGTTCTTCTCCTCCTATGACTTACTTGAGTCTTTAGATGTCCTGCTTTTGTTCTTCTTCATGATCATGAAAGAAACAAACTTCAGTCTCGTCTCGCTTCAGGTTGTTCGGGGCATGGAATTCGGTGTGCAAGATAAGTGTTATGATCCCATTAGCAAACATCTTCGTAGTTTCTATGACGTGGTCTTTGGGAACACAAAATGTTTTACCAACTACCTCATGTTCATGTTTCCATTATTCCCTCTATCGATCCTCTCCCTGACCTTTTTCCTGAGGAGTCTCCCACCTCTCTGTCTGAGTCTCCCCCTTCTATTGTTAATGTTACTTCTCATGCATCTGATGAGCTTCCCGCACCGATCATCGATGTGCCCACCGGGACACCTCAACCGTGGATCTTGGCCGGTCCTTTTCGACTCTCATGCACTTCGCCGTTCCCATCGGGGTAACTACTCTTCCTTCTCACTCTCAGGATTCTCTATCGCTTCGCTTCTTGCCTCTCTCCAAGAACCTTAGACTTTTCATGAGGCTTCCTCTAACCCCTTTATGGCAGTCAAGCTATGAAAGAAGAGCTGATGCACCGCATAAGACCGGGAACATGGGATCCGCCGATCTCCCCTCTAGAAAATATGTTATCAGTTGTAAATGGGTTTATAAGATCAAGACTCGATCGGATGGCACTGTTAATCGCTACAAAGCTCGCCTTTTTTCCAGGGGTTTTACTCAGGAGTATGAGATTGACAGAGGAGACTTTTGCCTACGTGGCTCGACTTCTTCTCGTCAGACTCTTATTGCCAGCCGCGCCGCAAATGGCCACTCTTCGATGGATGTCAAAATGCTTTCTTAATGGTGAAATCTCGTATAAGTCCATATGAAGCTTCCTCTGTTACTTACCGGTTCCCCGTGAGTATTTGCACTACGCGGGCACTTTATGGTCTTAAACAAGCTCCTTGAGCATGGTTTGCAAAGTTCAGTTTTACTATCTCTCAGCATGGTTTTTCAGGCAGTTCTTTTGATACAACTCTTTTTCTGAGATGGTCTGTCACAGTGACATTATTATGCTTTGCTTCATCGATGATATGATTTGTCGCGCGATGATATGCAAGGTATTCAGGATCTAAAGCACTTTCTTGGTCATCGATTTGAAATGAAAGATCTCGGCCCTCCTAATCACTTTCTTGGTCTAGAAGTTTCTTCTTCTGCATATGGTTATTATCTTACTCAGGCCAAGTATACTTATGATATGATTTCTCGAGCCAGTATCATTGATAGCAAGATAGTTGACACACCTATTGAGTATAACTATCGCCTCAATTCTCATGTTGTCGAATCACTATTTGATGCTACTCTCTACAAATAGCTTGTTGGGAGTCTAATCTACCTCACTGTTACTCGCCCTGATATTTCCTATGTAGTTCATGTAGTCGTACCGGGCTTTATATCGCCTAGATCTCATCATTATGTTGTTGTTCTCAGGATTCTTCTATATCTGAAAGGCACCATATTTAATGGTCTTCATTTTTCTTCCCATTCTTCATTAACTCTTTAGGCATATTTAGATGTAGATTGGGCAGGTGATCCCATTGATCGTTGATCTACAACAGGACATTGTTTTCTTCTGGGTGATTCTTTTATCTCTTGGAGAAGTAAGAACAAACAAATATGTTTGCTCTAGAACTCGGCTGCACATAGAGCACCGACAGCCTACTACAACAACTTATTTGTTACGTTGGTTACTACAGGATCTTGGTGTTGGACTGCTCCACTCCAGAACTAAACTTCACTGCGGATAATTGAAGTGCTATTCAAATTGCTCATAATGATGTCTTCCATGAACGTACTCAAACACATTATACTGATTGTCACTTCATTAATTATCATCCGCTTCGTGGTTCACTAACACTTCACTGCTTCCTCTCAAGATCGTAGTTGATATCTCTCACCAAACCACTCCTCTAGAACTTTCGAACTTTAAGCTTCCAAACTCATAATGGTTTCTTTTAAAACCACCATGAGTTTGGAGGGCGTTAGATTATTATATTGTTAGATTTATTTTGTATTTTCCTAGGATTGTAATTTGTATTTTCCTAGAATTGTAATTTGTATTTTCCTAGAGTTATAGCCTAGCCTATATAAGGTCTCCTCTTGTACTTGTAATTTACAATATATAATATACAAAGACTCAAGTCTTTCTTCAATAATAAACTATTCCCACTTGTACTCAACTTGATACTTCTTCCCTTATGTCCTAGCTTTTAAATTCTATGATTATAAATATAGTGATTGATTTATATAAATTTTAAATATAGAAGATTTAGCTTATGAACCATAATAAAAAAAAATGAGTTCATACTCAAAGAATAGAGTTAGGAACTTTGTTATGTTAATATAAGTACGGTTAATAACTATTATTCTGTGAGGTAATTTTATTTGAATTAATTATGATATAAATATGAATACACTTTATATAAAAGGATTGCATAAGAGTAGATTCATGATAAAATGAATATTTGATAATTTTCTTTAAAATATAAATTCATATTTGTCAATATAATAATCATATATAGATAGATAACTTCATGATGATTATCCGAGGCAAATGTTGTCTAGTGTGAAATTAATTGCACTTAAGGATAAAGAGCATTTGGTTAAAACTCTAGCTTCTTTTTTTTTCAACTTTTTATCTGTTAGCCATTTTTGCTATTAAGTTAGGAGGGATAATTTTTTTTGTCATTTTTAGCCTAAAATTGCCTCTATACACCTCTTTCCATCATTTTCTTTCTCAATAAAGTGGTTATTGCATAAGATCTATGTTTTCATTTGTTTTTTCTTGTTTTAGTCGTTATCTTGGTACGTTGTGTGGTTGTTTTCGTTTTGGTGCGACGTGTGGTTATCATCGCCTTCGTATGGAGTGGTCAGTTGCCAAGCTTGGTATGATCGCTGTTTGTCATCAAGTGTGGTGTGACGCTTATTTGTGTGAGAGCAATTCAAACGAGCAAAGTATATCTAATGAACGACAAGTATTCAAATCAATGGTTGTCAATATGTTGCAGAACTGGAATCATATGTATTATAGTCACAATAGTAATATCAAATGTGTAGACTTAACTATCAAATGTATAAACTTTGAGTCGATTCATTATGCAATTAGCCTGGATGTTGTTTCGTCCTCTATGGTTTTTAATGATTTTGATTTTATGTTTATATCGATGTATTGCTAGTTTGAATTAATAAAATTATTTTTCTCTTTAAAAAGGAAAAAAATTGCACTTAAGGATGAAATTGTAAATAAACAATTTTAATGTTAATTATGGTCATGAATAACTTGTAGAGCATCTATATAAATTATGATTAAATGAACAAACTCTGAAATTATATATATATATATATATATATATATATATATATATATATATATATATATATATATATATATATATATATATATATATATATATATAAAATTTTTGTAACACCCCCAAATCTCGGGACTTTGCTTTTTTTTTTAACAATGTCCAAACAATAGCTCAAACAGTGCCCAACACAATGTACTATTAGCTATCGGGCCAAGTCCGCCGCTACAGACTTCTCCGTCAGGATGTAGTCCTCGTCCGCACGCGTTATGTGCTCGCGCAGCGCCGTCAAGCGCGTAATCGGTCATTATACCCAGCCGCCGCGTCGAAAAATCTTCGTTGTGACAAGAACTCTTGTCGGGCCAACCATGTCACACAGCCAGCTCTCCGGGCTTGGCCAAAACATTGTCGCGACATAAAACAATTTGTCGCAATAGGAAAATCCTGCCCCTGGCTAACTCTCTGTTGCGACATGAAAAGCTCTGTCGCGACAAAGGACCCGGTCCTTAGCCAAAGTCTGTTGCGACAAGGACACCCTGTCGCAAACACAAATCCCTTTCCCTAGGCCACACTCCGTCGTAACCCTGGCCTCCTCTGTAGCAACTGTGTCGCGACAAAGAACCAAAAGCGCTGTCGCAACAAGAAAACCATGTTGCGACAATCTCCAAGGCCTAAACCTGAGAACTCTGTCGTGACACGAAGAAGACTATGTCACAACATAGAGCTAGGAAGCTCTGTCGTGACCTAGAAGTCTATGTCGAGACCCTAAGATGCCCTGCCCTAGCTAAACCTATCGCGACAAATTTTAAGAGTGTAATTTGGAATTTTCAATGGAATGATTTAGAGTTAATACAATTAATTAATTAAACAATATTAATTAACTTATTAAATATATTGGAACTTAAAAATGTGAAATCATTTCATGGTTTTTGAAAACCATTTTTTGTTTTGAAACAAGGAGTACAAGGAAAACATAGAGAACACGTTTGGTTTCTATAAGGAGAACAAGGAAAATACAGAGAATACGTTTGGTTTCTAGTTTTTTTTTTTTTTGTTAAAACACAAGTAACATATAAAACACTAAATTAAGAGAATAAGAAAAATTTTCAAAGAACACCAAAATAGTGTTATCTGTGTTTTCAAAATGTGTTCTCAAGAACAATTTTCAAAGTGTTGTGGTGATTTTTGCATCTCACACGAAACATACAAAATATAACCGTGCGGGCGTTCTAGGAAATTAAAGTGTTTCCAAACATGAATGACTCGTAAGATCAAACTTCTATTGAGCTATGTAGGTTCTTTGGCTCCCTTGGGAGTTCCCTATAATCAAAATGGAAAACGTATGAATGGAAATTTGACAGGAATTAATTGCTAAAGAAAAATGTTAAATTTCCTTATGAAGGAATGAAATAACACGACATTGAAAATTGATAGACTTGAATAATACTTTCAACCATAATGCTGAAATTGTTGAAGTAAACATTGTATTTGATTGTGAAAACAATATTATGCTTGAAAACTTGATAAACTTGAATAGAGCTTGCAACCAGAATGTTGAAATTGCTAGAGAAAATATTGGATTTCACCACAAATGAATGAAATAATACTATTGGAAATTTTCTAGAAACTTGGCTGCAACTAGGAATTTAAATGCTGAAATTGCCGAAAGCTTGTTGAAATTGTTGAAAGCTAGGATTTGCTGATTGACCTTGAGTCGATTAATTGATTGGTTGATTGGCTGTTTTGTTGTCGTCTGCTTCATCCTTCATTGCTCCTTTTATAGACGTAGAAGACTTGTTACCCAAGTGATGAGTGCCTAAAACACTCATCTTACACTCGCGTCGGTTCTTCATTTTTACATTTATTTTATAGTAATTTTATAGTTTTTTTTGGCTAGATCCCTGATTTTGTGTCTGGTGTGGTTACAGGTTCGATGGAGCGAAAAGAACAACTTTGAAGCGCTGAACAATGAGGAGCAAAGTAGGAAGTGGATCACACGTCGCGACGTCGCCATGTCGCGACCGGTCAACAATGCGTAAGTCAACGACGCCCCCATCGCCGCTGACAAGCCCCCACCGCCGCGACGTCCCCACGTCGCGACGTCGCCGAAAACTGCGACCTCATCATTTCAGCACGGATGGCTGCGAAATTAGGTATCGGGAGGCGTGATTTAACAGAGGCGTGGGTTTCAGAGCGAGTGACACTGTTTTCGAGGAAGTGCCCGGATTGTACCGTTTCATGTTTTTGATATTTTTGATAGTAGAACAATGTTTTCGGGGATAAACGATTTACCTTTTCTTTTATTATGTTCTTAGATATTTTCTAGGTTACGCCGAACTCCTGGCCATATGATATGGATTAAGGATTGATCTTTTTATGTTATTCAATTGTTTATAAATTGCCTAATCTACTCTATACCCGTATTTAAATTATATGATAATGTTCGCCAAAGATTAGCATACCGCACCGAGATCCGAGATCTCGAGAGATGAGGGTATTCAAAGATCTCGCAGAGTAGCCTTCAAACTGACCCGGTCAATAGAGATATTCCTGACCGAAGGTGGTATCTAGTGGTAGAACATTTAAGCATTTCTAATACCGAGTCGGATAAGAGATATACTCGATTCTATTCGCGAGATAGGCGGATATACCGAGAGAAGATATCTCGTAGGCAAGCATCACCTCTCACCATAGGCGCGCATTATAAATGTATTGAATAACAATCTCTTTAGAAAAAAATCCATCAACGTGATGTGGAGATATAACCTCAGGCTTTAAAACAATACTTTAATTAAATCAATACTAGCTTAGTCTTTACAATTGAATTCCTCTAGTCATTATTCTTCGGGATAATATCTAAGAAGCAGAATTCTGTAGTTAATAAGTTCCTTTCCCGAGGATCGATATCCGTACGATAAGTACACTATATTACTTGGGCTACGCTTGCACTTAAGATTTAGGCACATTTACACATCGCAAGCATTCGCCTCACAAGTTTTGGCGCCGTTGCCAGGGAAAGGTTTAAATTGATATAGAGAAGTGAGCACATAGATAGTATTCTGAATTTTTTGTTACTTTTGTTATTTTTACAAGTGCTGGTAATTTGGCTTTGTTGGTTCAGGTGTTATTACAAAGATGTGCTCTGAGCATGCGACAACAAAATCGAATTAATCAACACCTGTGTGATCCTGAGCCAGAAAGACTTCTGCACAGATTGCGCCGAGAACAGAGAACAGAACAGACTAGAATTCCAATAATCATGGAAAACACTGAAGAACAAGATTTTGGCATTGAACAAACTGAACCACAGAGAAGCCGAAATGGGAATCACGGAAGGAATCAAGCGCCCAGGCCATTTATACAGCCAGACGATCCTTACATGCTATTAGATGAGTTCGTTTTACCACCAACAGTTGTTCAGACAAATGATCGACGCCAATCGATTCAAGAACACTTGAATTGAAGTCGTACCACAAGACGCATGTTTCAATATCTCGTCTACGGACTACCCCATGAGAATCCGAACATGCATTTGACTAACTTCCTCGAAGTTTGCGATACCATCAAGTACAACGGAGTTACTGAAGAAGCTCTAAGATTACGGTTGTTCCCACTTTCACTCGGGGATAGAGCCAAACATTGGCTAACCAGTCAACCACCAGATTCCATCACTACATGGAACGATTTGGTACAAAAGTTTCTGACCAAGTTCTTTCCACCTTCGAAAATTGCACAACTTGTGCAAGAGATCAATACGCTCGTCAACTAGAGGGGGAGAACCCGGTGCAGGCACGGACAGTTTCATGAATTACTGCGGAAGTGTCCTCACCCACCGACTAACTGTATGGATGCAAGTCCATACTCTTCTACAATGGTCCGAGAAATGCAACCCGAACAATGATAGATGCCCTCACCGAGGATCCCTGATGAAGAAAACTACAGACCAGGCGTATAAGATATTGGAAGATGCTGAAACCAACACTAATCAGTGGCCTAGAGAGAAGGCTACACTAGTAAACACGGTGGGTGGCACAGACAATGCAGTCCTCAACAATCTGGTAAATCATGTGGCTCAGCTGACTAAACAGCTAAATAGATCAATAGTGGGAATGCATATTACGCCAAACCACTCCACGAGTTGTGAATTCCAGGAGGACAGCATAGTAGCTGAATGTCGCTGTGTGAAACCCACAAAGGAGCAAGCCCAAGATGTGTCTAGGTTCGGCCGAATCAACCACGCAGCGAAGCGACCGTATGGGGGGAAACAACTACCGTGACCGAATCGTGGACAAGTGGTGGCGTAACAATCAACCAAGATAATCAAACAATCAAGTGGGTATGGATGGAGAAATAACCAGAACAATATGCCCTCAAACCGAGCGAATGAACCACCCTCTGAAAAAAAAGTGGACTTAGAACAAGCCCTTGCCCAGATGCTCACCTCACACACCGCCTTCATGAATGAGACCAAGGCGACATGCAAAGAATAGCAACTCCAATTGAACAATCAAGCAGTACAGTTGAGAAATTAGGAGGTACATATGGGTCAAATGGCCAATCTATTGACGTAAGCGCACCAGGTTCACTACCAAGCAACGAGGTAACCCTAGAGGAGAAAGGAAAGAGTACTGCAAGGCTATCACTCTAAGGAGTGGAAAAGAGTTGGAAATCCCGGAGTCGAAGCTAGTGGTAAGAGAACTGAAAATTCAGGAGCAAGACTCAAGCATTCCGAAGGACCATATGCAAACTGAGCAACCTCGAGTTATGAGAGCAAATATGATAATAAAAGCAGGAAGAACCGAGCAACAGACAAAAAAAAATGCATGAACTTTGTCATACCAATTCGTATCCTCGAGTTGAAGAAAGGTAAGTCGTGAGAAGCAGTTTGCAAAGCTTTTCGACATCTTCAAGAAGCTACATATTAATATACCCTTTTTGGAGGCACTGAAAACACGCTTAGTTACGCGTGAAATTCATGAGAAAGATTCATGGAAGTAAGAAGAAGTCGGGAGGAATATGGGACTATCGCTTAATCGAGGGAATGCGCGCTATCCTGCAAAAGAAGCTCTCCAAAACTTCAAGATCCCTGCAGCTTTTCTATACCGCTTTCTATAGGGAATCGGCATCCGGGAAAGCCCGTGACCGGGGGAGCCGCATCAACTCATGCCACTCGATGTTTAAAAGGCCAGTTAGGAACCAAAATCGTACTACAATCAGCTTGCAATCTCTGCGTGACAGTCCTACCAACATCCCTGTGGCATAATCGAAAAATGTCCTAGTAAAAGTTGGTAAATTCGTCCTCCCAGCTGACTTTGTCATTCTGGACATGGAAGAAGACTAATTGCCCCATCATACCTGCAGATCCCTTCCCTAGCCACCGAAAAGCTCAAATCAATGTGCAAGAGGGTGAACTCAAATTGAGAGTCCAAGGAGACGAATCACTTTCCATGTATTTCAACCCATGAAGCATCCGCACAATCCATCCAAATGAAGATATCTCTAACTTCAAGATACGTAGATTTTGCAAGGCTGAGAAAATTCTCGCGGATAAACCGCCATTGCATTAAAGACACCGAGAAGGGCAAGGGCATGCACAAAAGAGTATTTCATCCACCTCGAGTATCGGGTGTGAGCACTATAAGGATGCGCATAAGCATTTCTGCTTATCCTAAGTGTCTCGTACAAAGGAGATTCGTGGTCGCCGAGCCAAAGACATTAAACATAGCGCTTCGAGGCAACCCAATGTTCTAAATTTTGTAGTTTCAAGTTCTATTGGTTATTTCAGCAATTTCGTTTCTATTGTGTTCATGATCGCTTGAGCCGCTTGTCGTTTAATCACAGACCTTAAGCGCAGCAGTCTTACAAGGTTCAATGCCCGAATGAAGTTTACACGTGGAGAGTTCTCGGTGGCGGGCCAGTAGTGTTCAAACTTTCTTGGCGAGACACCCTCTCGCCACGTCGCTGACAGGAGATCCCACTTCGCGACGCCAAAATTTCATCTTCTCTCGGCCGCGACGCGGATTTTATCACGCCGCTGACGCCATTTCGCTTCCCCCGTCACATCGCTGACGCAAATTCTCACGCCGCGACGCCATTTTTGAAGCCTTCGTCACGTCGCGACATGAACGCCACGGGTCGCGGACGCGGAATTCTCACGCCACGACGCCACTTTTACACGCCGCGACCGCCATTTGGTCACTTCATCGCACGTCGCGACGCGGTCCCGCGACGGCCGCGACGCGTCATTTATGTCCTCCGCCACGTCAGCGACGTGAACCCACGCCGCTACGCACCTCGCTTTAAGCCCAAGAATGGTTCATTTACACCTTCACCGCACGCCCTTTCCCCTCGAAACCCTAGCTCCTCGCGCACCGTCCCGCCGTGGCTCAACCCGCTCTGGTCCGTCGTCTCCGCTCCGAGACCACTGTCGTCGACCACTGTAAGTCACCCTCTTTGGCCAGTTTTGGGTCATAGTGGCATTTCCACCACTGCAGCCCGATTCTAGCTCAAGTACGCATTCAGGTTCATTTGTGCGTTTTTGTGTAGTCTAGAGGTCTTTAGGAATTCATTTCGGGTTAGCTAGGTTCCTTAGGATCTCTGAGTCCCATTTAGGTTTTATTGAGTCATTAGGTAGTTATTTAGTTGATTTTTTTTTTTTTTTTTTTGTGTGGCACATTAGTGGCCTGAAGCTGGTCTAGGTTAGTATATCCGGCAAGAGGCGGTTGCCGTTGCTTAGCCGGCCCAGCGAGGACCCGACTCCCACGTTCGATGCCTCACGTTTTATAAACGCGAGTGCCGCGGATCGGTTTAGCACAATTTGCAAAAACCGATCCTTCATTAAGGAGAAGGGGTTTCATCACCCCGATGATTTCTTTAGAAAGACAATCGAGGCTAAGGGGTGGCGTGCCTTATGCCAACCCCCTCGCCCAACGGGCACGAGCGTAGTTCGAGAATTTACGCCTAACCTCGTCTAAGGTCCTCAAAAAGGTCAAGGTGCTGAGGTGTATTGGTCTAATTTCCGGCAGCGGAGTCGATCAATAGTTTCTATGGCCTGTGAAAGCATGTCCCACGGGACTCTTTCTCATCACCACAGCATCCCGACTACCACGAGGTCATCCGCCAGACACCAAAGGCCGGTGAGGAGGATCACGCGTGGCCATGCGGTCACTTCAAGGCCAAGCATTTGGCCTACATTCCCAAGGTTTGGCATCATTTCATCACTTCGCTCTATCCCGACGACGGTCAAAGCGTGGAGGTGATGTACCCCAAATGCTCCTCGCTTCAACTTCGCCATCATCCAGGATATCCCATTCGATGTTGGGTAGGTTATCGAGGATGCCATCCTCCATAACCGGGATGCGAAGATGAACCTGGGCACCCTTTTCTGATATTTAGCTTGTGCAAACAAGCCGGTGCCCCGACTTCCATAATGAGGCCTAGCTTCATCCGATCAGCCATATCACCAAGCGGGACACACCCGGTGTTCCCGCAACCCGAGGGGTCTACGACTCGGGCCCACGAGCCCTCGACGAGGATCTAGCTTCCCGACATCGGCTCGGCGTGATTCCCGGGTGACACCCAGAGGACATTGCCGTACCCTCGTCTCACCCACCTCCACCACCACCACCACCTCGCCCTCGACCACCTCCACCACACCCCGCAGCCTCAAAGGCCGTTCCCCAGCCTCTTCCCCGCATATCGGTGACCCTAAGTGTTCTCACTCACCAGCGCCTTTGACGCACTCTCGATGAGACCCAGAGCACCGAGTCCTCATTACTCAGGATATGGAGGCGCCTGCGCAGGGTCGTGACATGATGCTTCCGCCAATCAGGCCATCATTCTACAGCCAGCATAGCCATGCAGCTCCAATTAGCCCACCTCGGATTTCACCATCCACCACCACCCCACCAGCAGTGATATTCAGGGGAGTTCCCTTACCCTCTATGTTTTTATCTTGCCAGTGGGGACACTGGATATTTTGTTCCGGGGGAGGATTCGTGATCGGTACTATGTTTTGTGTTTTTGTTTATCAGGTTTTCGTTTTAGTAGTGTAGTATTTTTAGTGTGTTCCGCATATTAGTGTGTTTTGTTTTTAGTTTATTTTACATCGCACTTTCATGTTCATGAGTCATGTGTTAGTTGTTTGATTATATTTGTGACATTCTTGCATGTAGTAATTGCATACATGTGTGCTATGTTGAAAATCGAGGATCAATTTCGATCGAGTTCAATTATAAACTTGTTCAAATGCATACATTTGCTCTCGATGCTTGGTAATTAGGTTGAATAGTTAAAAGGGCTAGTGAATCAATTCCTCGGTAGTCAAGAAACCGCCTCAAAAACCCTATCACACTCACACACTAGTGACTTTCGAGTATGCATAAGTGCCACACCAACTCACTAAAGTTCGATCAACCTAGAGATTCAACCATTTGAGTGATGGGACACCTAATCAAAAGAGGATTGCCATCGAGCCCCAACCAAAAAGAGAAAATACAAAAACAATAGAAAAAGAGAAAAAGAAAAAGAAATATGACAAAAATAGGTATATGCATAGGAATAAGCGGGATCATCCAATCGGAATCCCGGGCACAGTCTGAGGGGCCTATCAAAGCCTAATGCCCTGAGCCAGCTGGCCGGGAGTCATTGACTTCACTGCCCGCTACATGGGACAGAAGATGGATCATTCACGCAACCTAGGGCCTTTGAGTTTGGCTGGAGTGTTCGCAGTTTGAAGGGAATTGAATGCCTCAAGTGCTCCTTAACCAACTGGTGGGGAGTCACCAATGGATCCCCGCTACAAGAACACTGGCTAAAACTTGGCACTAGGTCTTCCATTTTGTTTTAGGTAACGTAGGAAATTTCTAAGTATGAGGACATGAATAAATGGGTGCTGCCTCATCCTTCCTAGTTAGCTTCTTCCTAATAAAGTAGTTGACTTAAGTTCGGGGTACTCCAACCTAGGCATATTCTGAGGTCATTCACTATAAGCACATAGGATTTTGGGAAAGGCTATTGAACACCATGGATTTGATGCACTAGTCGCTTTCTACCTCTATCTCAATTGAATTTACTCGAAAGTCAAATATCTCGTATGTGCATTCATCAACATCGAAAGCAAAATAGTGGGTATGTGAGTCAGTCCAAATCGATCCCCCTATTTTTCGAAGATGTGCATCACCTGCCTTAGTGTTAGTTACAGCCATGTTCCGGTGTGTGTGTCCCTGCCTTAGAGTCGGTTCTGCTTGAGGACAAGCAAGAAACTAAGTTCGGGGGTGATGAGTGCCTAAAACACTCATCTTACACTGCGCTTCTGCTTCATTTTTACATTTATTTTATAGTAATTTATGTAGTTTTTGGCTAGATCCCCGATTCATGGTCCGTAGTTATTGTGTTCATGGAGCGAAAAGAATTTAAAGCAGCTGGGAACAATGAGGAGCAGCGAGGAAGCGGGACCGCCACGTCACACGCCGGGTCAACAACGCAGGTTAACGACGCCCCTATCGCCGCGACGCCGAAAATCGCAGACCTCATCATTTAAAGTACATTTATTTTATAGTAATTTTATAGTTTTTTTTGCCAGATCCCTGATTTTGTGTCCGTGTGGCATGTTCGGATGGATTAAGATCACCTTTGGAAGCGCTAAACAATGATAAAAAAAAAGTGAGGAAGACCACGTCGCACGCTTCGTCAACAATGCGTGGGGTCAACGACGCCCCCACGCCGCGACGTCACCGAAAAATCTGACCTCATCATTTAAAGTACGGATGGCTCAAATTAGTATCGGGAGGTGTACTTAACAGTAGGCAGGGGTTTCTGCAGAGCAGAGGACACTGCTCTTCGAGGAAGTGCCCGATTTGTACCGCTTTTCATGCTTTTGATATTTTTATAGTAGAACAATGTTTTCAGATAAACGATTTCATCTTTTCTTTTATTATGTTTTAGATATTTTTCAGGTTACGTTGAACCCTGTCATATGATATGGATTAAGGATTTGATCTTTATGTTATTCAATTGTTTATAAATTGTCAATCTACTTATATGCTCTGATTAAATTATATAGATAATGTTTGGCCAAAGATTAGCATACCAAGACACTCTGGCACTCGAGATTCGAGAGATGAGGGTATTCAGGATCTCGCAGAGGAAGCCTTCAATTGACGATTCGCCAATAGAGATATTCCGGACCTGAAGGTGGTATCTGTAAGTGTAACATTTCAAGATTTTCGAATACCGAGTCGAGATATATACTGATTCTTATCTCGCGAGATAAAGGATATACCCCAGAGAGATATCTCAGAGGCAAGCATCACCTCACCATAGGCGCATTATAAAATGTATTGAATAACAATCTCTTTAGAAAACAATCCATTGGAACGTGGCTGTGGGGAGATATAACCTCAAAGTTTTAAAACAATACTTAATTAAATCGCCATTTAGTCTTTACATAATTGAATTCTCTAAAGTCACTTCTTCTTCGTGATATTATCTACAGCTGCACTTCAGAGTTAATACACCTTTCCCTGAGGATCGATATCCGTACGATAAGTACACTATATTACTTGGGGCTACGCGTGCACTTGCGCATTTAGGCACACATTTTACACATCGCGTTATCGGCCTGTCACCAAGTCTCCATTTTTCCACTCTCTCCACTTTTTGAAGTAATTGTCCATGTCTTCCATTAAGGAAGCTTGTTCCTCAAGAACTCCTTTACGTCTCCATTATGGAGTCTTGATCCTCAAGAATTCTTTCATGTCTCCATCATGGAGACTTGTTCTCCAAGAATATTCCACATTATAACATAGCTGCTTACTTCTTTACCACATCTGATAATGCTTCGTTTGACTCCCAAATTTTTTAAAAAATTCAAAAATATCCATGGACTTCTTCTATAGGCTTGTACAAATAGATCTAAGCCCATTTATTTTGGATTTTTATTCATGGGCTTAGGCTTAGGCCTAACCCATTACTGGATCAGGCCAAAATTTCAATTTGGGTGTAAACACAACGACATGAACCAAACATGCCTTAGGTTCCCAGCTTGCTTCATAATTACTATGGCAAACCTAAATCACATGAAATAACTAATTAGACTATAACCTAATTTGATTGAGTTATACCTAAACCAAATTATTGGGTTACTCACTTACCTCAATGTAGGAGAAGAAATTTATTAATTTATTAATTTAATTTGATGTGCCTAGTGTCATATTTTGTCTCATTTGCAATCCCACATCGGTTAAAAGTGAGATTTGCTTCCACCACCTATCCTATAAAAGGACTTTTGATGTTTTGTAATATTTGCACCTGTTCCCCATCTATTTTAGGGTATTTATAGTATTGCCCAATTGCTTCGAGTATTTAATTTTTGGCTCAATTTCTTATGAAATTGATTTGTGGCCCAAAGTTTGTAATTCTCTTTAATTAGTGGAAGTTTCTGTGGCACCATAGGACGTAGGTATTTATATTGAACCTCGTTAAATTCCTTGTGTTCTCTTTCTTTTTAGCCTTTAGTTGTTCTACTTATTAGCATTATTTGGTGCATGGACACAACAATTGGTACCAGAAGCTTTAAGTTATATTGAATTTATAAGTATGCTCTATGGTTGCGACATAGCCTGATCTTTCCACATTAGAAATTTGTCCTTGAACTATTGATAGTTGAAATTTGTTCAAGTGAAGTTATAAGTATGCTCTTGGTTGTGGCGTAATTTGATCTTCCACATCATAAATTTGTTCTTGAACTATTGATAGTAGAAATCTATTCAAGTGAAGCTCAATTGGTTAGATTATCCGACGAATTTCATTCCAAGGAGATCGATATTTTGACACAATTTGGACCAATCCAGCCTTTCATGCGAACTTTTGTTCTGTTTAAGAAGACTGGTTCTTAAGTGGGACTGCGGTGGTAAATTCCATCTTTCTTGGGAATTCATAATATTCGCAAGAGTAGATGTGTGGAAAGATGGCAGAATATGAGTTAAAAACGACGATTACAAATGCAAAAGTAGATGTTAAAAAAATTGATGGTCGAAATAATTTCAACTTATGGCAAAGTGATATGAAATATGCATTGTATATGCTAGATTTGGATATGATTTTGAAAGAAAGAAGACCAGATGATACTCACGAGAGTGGTTGGGATATGCTCAACATCAAAACTTATGGGTCGATTCGTTCTTATCTAGCTAAAGAGCAGAGGTTTATGTTTCTAAAAGAGACGTTTGCTTATATCTTATGGAAGGCATTGAAAAATAAATATATGAAGAAAAGCAATGAGAATCGATTGTATCTATTGAAGAGATTATTCCATCTCAAATAAAAATCAGGTATGAGCATTAGTTCCCATATTGATGAGTTTAATAAATTAATTGTTGATTTATTAAACTTAGAAGAGACTTTCAAAGATGAACATAAGGCTATGTTATTAATTGGTTCTTTTCCTGATGAGTTAGATCATCTTGTATTATCCTTATCCATGGGAATGATAAATTGTCTTTTGAAGAAGTTTGTCCTACGTTATTGAATTATGAAATTCATAAGAAAGATAAAAAAAGAACATTAGGATGAGTTAGTGAAAGCATTGATAGTGAGATGATGTAGTCAAAAAAAAAGAAATGGGAAAAAACGAGAAAGGTGACATCAAAGAGTTATATGGGTAGTAGTGATGTTAGCTATATCACTTAATGGGTTCAACTGGTTGAGGAATGTTGATGGATCAACTAGAGTTCTGATAGATGTTCGGTATGTACCAAAGTTAAAAAAAAATCTCATCTCTTTAGGGCCTTAGAATCTAAAGGTCTTGTTGTGATTATTTGAGATAGAGTTCTAAAAGTCATTTCATGCGCACTTTTGATTATGAAAGACACAAGAAGACATAACTTGTATTACTATAATCGTAGTACAGTGATTGGAGTAGTGGCCACTATTTTTTGTAGTAAGAAAGATTCAGATATTACTAGTTTGTGGCATAGACATTTGGGGCATGGAGTTGGAGTAGTGACCAGGTATATGCATGATCATAGTAAAGGACATTGGTAGGTAGTGAAATGGATTCTACGGTACTTATTGAAAATCGTAGATGTCAGCTTAGTTCCGAGCGACATGATACATGCGACAAGATGCTATCGGGCTTTGCTGATCTCAGGATTATGTTGGTGACTTGGATAAACAACGACGTACAACCGGTTGCGGTTTACTTCCATAGAGCACCAATAAGTCGGATCGATGCTTACAATCTACGATTGCTTTGTCTACTACTAAAGCAGAGTACATGACATCACTGCTGTCAGAAGGAGGCTATTCGTTAGGAGGACCACTGATGAATTAAAAATACCAAAAGCTAGAAAATCTCTATTTATTATGATAGTCGGAGTGTTATTTGTTTAGCAAAGAATCTAGTGTTCCATGTTCGTACGAAGCATATTGATGTTCGTTGTCACTTTGTGCAAGAGATTATTAGTGAAGCACGAATCTTACTTCAAAAGATTGGGATTGCCAAGAATCCCTAAGATATGTTGACTAAGGTGGTGATAGCGATTAAGTTCAATCATTGTTTGGACTTGATCAACATTGCTAAAGTTTGATTACGTCGTTGAGAGCATTTGGAGGCGTTTTCAGTTGTTGTCATAAAAGAGAAGTTTCAAGGATGGATAGCATATTCATCCAGGTGGAGATTTTTTATATTTTGTCTCATTTTTCAATCCCACATCAATTAAAAGTGGGATTTGCTTCCACCCCTAGCGTATAAAAGGGTCTTTAATGTTTTGTAATATTTTCACCTCTTTCCCATCTACTTTAGGATATTTGTAGTATTGCCCAATTGCTTAGGTATTTACTTTTTGGCTCAATTTCTTATGAAATTGATTTGTGGCCCAAAGTTTGTAATTCTCTTTGTTAGTGGAAGTTTTCTGTGGCGCTTGATGTCACACCCTAATTTTTTTTCTCAATTATTGAACTTATATTATACACAAAGTAAGGAAACCATTGTTGTGTTTAGGTGTTATGACATGCCATCGATAGGAATGAGAACCTGTGATAAACACATATATAATCACATTCATAAACTCTATGAGAACCTTATAAAAATACTATATTACACAAAAAAGTACTTTTAAGATACAACCCAAAGCCACCATATTGATGCCTCCACAACCCCAAGTCCCACTATGGATAGCCCATACTAATAAAGGTACAAAATGGGTGTTAATTACAGCTTTCCCTCAAAATGACTATCATATAAGGCACAAGCCTTAAAATGATCTCAAAAGGAGCAAACAACCTCCAATCTACAACATGCAAAAGCTAGCTCAACCACCCTTGTCACACCTTCTCTCCTGCATCCAAAATGTTGGGAGAAATAGGGTGAGTTTACAACTCAGTAGGAAACTTTATGGTCATACCATGCATATCCAGTTAACATGAATTAAATATAAGACAAGAAGCATGATCATCACGCTTAAACATTTAGTGAATATGCAATAACAATTGATATGCATGCATATTGTGCAATGAGAAGATCTTTGGTTTTCTCAAGTTGTCCCTCATATTATAAACTATAATATTTACGCCATCAGAGATATTATTCATCACTGCTTCCAAGAGACATTTGTACATCCGTGAGTGCTTTTGGACTCAGTAATAAAAACTAAACTCTAGTCTTATAGACTGAAACTCATAAGTAACACTCTCAACCCAATGGTTTTAGATTATAACCTGTATGACTAACCCCATACTACACGAGACAAAGGGCAGTCTTCCCAAAGGGATTTGTAGTGGACTTTCACTCATGGACCCACATCCCATATAAACAAGTAATATGATGATCTCGTGATATCGTGGCATACTGATAAGAATTTATTTTATCATTGTTTTCCACAACAAATCTTGTAAACCTAATTCTCACATCATACCCATTTCCATCATAGAAGCCATGAGTCTCCCGCCAAGAATTCATCATCTATTATAAGGTTCAAATCATCACACCTGGTGTAATATGGGCAAAATATGGTGCATTTTCCAGATGCTAATGTCAAGGAGGTTGCAACATATATCGGGAGGCGATTCATCAATCTTATAACCATGTTAGAATACAAAGATAATGGAATGGAGAAAACCAGAAATTACATACCGATTTGAATCACGTTGGTTTCTTCTTGATGCGGAATCGATGAAGACCCGCAAAGAAAACGACTCTCAAGATCTTTCCCACCGACCATGAATCGGGCTTAATGAGAATGCCTCCACCGATCTCAAAAATATTTAAAACCTGTATGAGAATCAGACGATCACTAGTGGTCTGGGAGGACTTAGCCTTCTATATATCGAAGTCTGACTGACTAAGCCCTTCCTATTAACACTATCAAGATCACTCACTCACCACCTCCACCACTTCATGGTCAGTCGGATCGCAAACTTCACACACCAGTCAATCCATATGTCTATTCGTATTCATCAACTTCAATTTTTAATCGTAATCAAACTTGATCCGGGCTGACTCTAAATTAATGAAGCCCACTTAATGAAAAATCCACATCTCCACTCAAGAGATGTTAATTGAAACAAACCATAAAGTGCACTTTATATTGGGTCTAGAGATTATTTCCATTGAAGTCAATCCGATCCCATAAAGCCTCGACCTAATCACGGCAATGTATGTATCAATAAGCCCTCTAAATGTATTACTATGAAGCTTAATCCATCATACTGATTCATTATGAAAAGGTTAAAACTGATAACACTTTGTAATGAGCTTATACTTCATGTGTTATCCATTTTGTTAGTCCAAATTCTCTCTCCTTATGTCACAAAACCTAGTGTGTCACCGTAGAATATCCATCATGGTTCCAATTTAACTCAGAGTATATGTTACTTGATAGAATTTACTTCATGCGTGTAACAAAACATGTCGTTATGCTGAATGCAAGAATGCCCTATAGCCTATATCTCAAGGTTTACACAATGCCTCGAGTTTTTCAACAATTATATGTACTCAACTCGATAAAACCTACATTCACAAATTAATAATGTAAAAGAGTTGATAGCCAAATTCAATTATTACAAAATGTAATGAATTGATTCATCCTTAATAAGAGCAACATAAAACTTAATAGTTCCTTCACACTTATAAGATCCCACAGATAATTCTAAGCCCATGTTAATGACATGTTGATCGGGTTACATTAAGAATGAAGGCCTTAGTTATGATTCAAGAATCATATCATCCGTTGATATGTGCTCCACTTCAACGTCATCGCTTTGAACTTTTTCCTCATGGTCGTGCATTTGACCTCCATGTGCTAGACTCCTCAGACCCTCACAGTTGAGCATAATAAACAACATCAGAAAGGATATATTGTTGATAATTTAAGGGCCGATCCATAAATCTCAAAGACTGTTAACTTAAAGAGGTTTCTGAGCCAAATCGTCTTAGTCATTTAAAAGCATGCTACAAACTCCAGCTGCATGGCAGGATGTAACATTCTCGCTTTCACTCTTCCATGACACGCACCTCCCGCTAACTTAAAGATATAATGGGCTGTCGACTCTTTCATCCCCGACACCAGCCAAAGTCCGAACTGAATACCTAACTACCGTAGGTCCTCAACATGTTTGTAAATCAAACATGATAGTCTTGGCCCTTCCTTAAGTACTTGGCAAACCTTGTGAAAGCAACCCAATGATCATGTCCCTGCTCACCTGACATCTCGCCTGGGGTCCGCTGCAGCAGCAATATCGTGCCTAAGGGTAATTACCAGCATACATAATACCCTGCTTAATTAGCATAAGGTACATTCTCTATCTGGGCTTTCATATCCACAACATCGAGGACATTGGTGATGTAATCTAACTCTATCACCTCATGCATTGTGGAGCAATTCCTACCATTGTCGTGACGTCAATCTTTCTAAAATCTCGATCAACATATGCCCTCCGAGATAAACCCACAGCCTCAAGAATCCATCTTGCTGATCTCAAATGCCCAGACAAAAGACTCACCAAGGTCCTAGATTTCTGTTATTTGCAATATCCGCTTGTCATGCAAGAAACTATACAACAGTTGTGCTGATATCATCCACATAGTAGTATTAGGAAATAAATTTCCACCGACTGCAGTAAAGATATACATCGATCTACTTTGTTCTCAAATAAAACCCATATGAATACAACAACACTATGAAACTTTAAGTACCATTGTTCAGAAGTCATTTGAGACCATAAATAGACTTTTTTAGTTTACATACAAGTTTATTTGAATCATTTAAGCCACAAAACCTTCTTAAGTTGCATCATATAGGACTTTCATATGTTCCATTGAGAGAAAGGCAAATGAATATCCATCCTGTGTAACTCCATATCAAAACGAAAGCAACTAATGCCATGATCACTCCTGAAAGAATCTTTTGTAAGAGACTCCAGAGAAAAGGTCGCTCATAGTCTACTCCTTCTCTCCTCGAGTGAAACCTCGCATCGGGGCCTGGTTTAAACTTCTCAATCTTTCCTTTATGGTCCCTTTAGTCTTATACACCTATTTGCAGCCTAATGGGTCTACGACCTTCTGTGTAATTCATTAAGTTCCTAACCTGTTATGCCTCATAGGGATTAATTCATCTCTCACATCCAACTGGCGCTCCGACTGAGACAAGAAATGTTCTTCTCTGTTATTTACACGAACCAATATCGAGTCTTTGCCTCTCCTCCGTGATATAGATCTAAATAGGTCCCTGGTATTGGCGATCGTCTCTCCCTAGTGATCTCCTTACTGAGTAGTAAGAGCTGCAACAGCCTCCCGCACCTGAGAGCCTCATGAACTTCATTGGGAGTCGTCTCATCAATGTGATCCCAGTCTTAAATTCAGGTCTGAACAGGGTGTGGGTTTCCAGAATTATTCATGGAGGATACAGATACCACATTACTCATCGTACCATCATCCTCAATAGTCCGTGGAGCGCCTACTCTCTTCCTACCACATCAAACTCTCCAAAACTATGTTTGTCAGGATTCCACACCTCATGGGCCACTGATTATGAACCGATATCCTTCTCAATGTCTGGGTAAGATACAAAATAACACCTAAGGTTATGGAGTCCAACTTACTTAATGTTTGGATTATATAACTTTACTCAAGCAGACACTTCAAACCCAAGATGGTTTGCCAAAGCTACCGTAAACACCCATAACTCCTCAAAAGGAGTCAATGAACAGCCGTAGTACACGATTCAAAATGTACAAAGCAGCCAAAGCTTCACCCCACGTAAAACCTGCAATTTGTCCTACTTATCATACTCCCTACCATTTCCATAAGAGTACGATCATGCTTTCTTGCCATACCATATTGCACCAGCTAAGAAACCTGCGGCTTACTATCCCGTAGTCCTCCCATATTCGGGCGAATGGCCTCTGTCGTCCAGAAGATCGCCATGCTTGCCATAATACTTCCACCTCGTCAGATCTAACCCATGACTTCCTAATATTTAATTTCATCCGGAAAATCTTTAACTTGTCAAGAGACCTGCAGAATTTTCTTAATCAAGCACAAATAACCATATCGAGAATAGTCATCAATAAATGTGGATGAAATAAAAATTTCTACACAAGGTTGCCACATAAGGTCCACTTGTTATTTCTGCAGAATGACGCAACAAGTCGAACTATTTGACTGCAGCTTTTCTTTCTTATTCTGGTCATTTTACTCTAGAATAGCTTATGATATCTCTAAGTCATTTTTAAGAGCAGTGTGATATTAGTCTTTATCAAATTTTCTACCTATCCTGGGAGATATGGCTGTCGTTGCTTATAATGATGTGACTCTTCCTTAGGTAGTGGTATCTTAGAAACAAATTTTCACCAGATGTTACGTGATATGCTATCGAGATAACTTAATCAGAGAATCCTGCTGGGATTGATGGTGATATCAATCCTATTTAATGTAAGAAATATTGAAATAATATTGCTCTTAATTTTAAAAGAATAATCATATGAATCCAAACATGATATCGAAACTAAATTCCTTCTAAAGGAAGGTACATAAAATGTGTCTTTCAACATCAATTTAAACTTATCCCAAAACTAAGATTACATCTCCTAATTTAACATGACTCTCAAATTTCTCGCGATTTCCCACAGAAGCTATTCATCCTTGCTCAGCTTCTCCCGCTTATGAATCGATGGTAAATGCAACATGATTAGTCGCTCCACCATCAAAGTCATCATGAACCTGGATGGTGCTTCGACAGTTGGATCCACAAACAAGCATTAAAGAATCCATTTACTAGTTTCTCCACGCTTGAGATCCAAGCTTTAAATTTTGCAATACCCTTCATAATCTTTCTCTCTGCAAAGAAGCACATCACCATCCTTTCAAGAATGTCTCTTTCGACTCATTGTCAGATTTCTTGACTTAGTTCATGAGCACTTTTAAGGAGTTCGACTTTTGAACTTCTTATTCTTCCTCTTATAGGGACTATGTTATATAAGGCGCAGGCTCTCTTCTCCCTTTCTTGCTTCTTCCCCGCACCACCCTTGCTATCAAGTCACGATCGACCAAGTCTCATCTCGGGAATTTAGAGTCGGTCTTTTATAATCCCAAAATCAGGTGGAAGGGTGTTCAGGGCTTGATGCACAATGCAAGCATCAGAATGTGGTAACATTAAGAGCTCAGTTTCCCGCCTTTAGTCCACCATCCAGTGATTATTAAATTCCTAACCCCAAATGCACTCATTATACTTCACGTTGAAGAGCTTTGAAGAAGTGTTCCAACTCTCAAGATTGATGAAACTCGATTTTCTCGGCCTCATGGGTCGCTGTACTATTTCTTGTAGTGGGGCTTCACTTACCGTAAACCACTTTTCAAATGTTCTTTGTATGGATTTCTTCATCATTAATGATAACCCGACGTCTCTCCAGGTGGCAAAGCCGGCTCTACCGTGATTAGTGGCTGTGATATCCGTACGGCTTATCCATCAGGCGGCTTTATGAACATCCCACTAGCCTCCATTCCAAACAGAAGTCCTCTTTCCATTTCTCAAATTCAATCCAAGAAGGGATCTCACCTGAAATGGAATTACTGGCCATTAAAAATCGACCGAAAAATAAAAACAATACACCTGATCATGCGAATACTATAGAGAATTACACATCATCACATAATCACCTTTCGGGCGTAAAATATGACATGCAACAGACACTCTCCACATGACACGGCCAAGGAGAACAGATATTCTAATCCTTCGTGAAATCACCACCCATAGTGTAACAACCCACTAAGATCGGGCCATTTCAAGCACATGCCATACACATCCTCTCCAGAACAACATGATCATCTCCTCGGGAGCAGGCTGACAAACAGGAGACATCCCTACCTGCTAATATGAGATTGATATTTCTCAAAACCCAATCAAGTGTGCCACTTTCAAGGCCACAAACTAATTGAATCCTTGAAAATCACTCATACTGTGGATATTAACTTTATGTACTACAGCATTCTATATATATATAATGCTAATTATACTGCTCAATTTATTCACATGAATGAATTTCTAGACTCATATATACCTTTCGAAGGTAAATATATTTATCTGAAATTACAAAGGGGCTTTTAAAACTATAGAGAAATACCAAAAGTACATAAAATACCCTAATTTCTAGGCGTACATGTGGTTTTATACCCATTTTCTATCCTAAAGCTCAAACATACTGTCAATATACCAGCATTGTAGAGAATTTCGATACGACCAGATATCATAATTGCTCAAAATATTCTCGCACGACGCGCTCTCACGCGCCACCAAGACTCGGAGCACAGGGCAAACGCGGTGCGCCGTTCAAGGTTATGCCGACCGCCCGCCGTCGCTGACCGTTGACCTGCCCGTCGTTGACCAAGGTTAATATCCTGCCATTGGCCGGGTCAAGACGTCGAGATGATGTCATCATGACGCCACGACCGACGCCATCACCGGCGCGGCGCATACAATGAAACACGCCATCGCACGCCTGAACCGGAATCGGGGTCAACAACCACTCGCAGATCAGTTTGACCGCCTATGGTCGATCGGGTACGCCGACGCTCGCATACCGCCAAGAAGCCGCCAGCGATTCGGGCGCGTGGTCCTGGCGGCGCCGCCGCCTCAGCAGGCAAAGGCGGATGGTGGGCGCTAGGGCCTGGCCCCGCCACCGGCGACGGCCACCCACCGATGTGATCGTTCCCGCTGGATTCCAAATATGCAAAATATTTAATTTTGATTTACCAAAAACCCGAAATCGATAACGCGCTGACATAAAACCTAAAATTTTCTCTCCCACCCCTATACACTCAACCCACGGCCGCCTCGATACCAACTGATACTACTATCACAATTTTAGATAATCCATGTTGAACACAAAGCATAATTTTAATGGAGAAAAACCAAATATATTACCCATTTGAATCCATTGTTGTCTTTTCGATGTAGAATCGAATAATCTCATAAAGAAAACGCACTCTGCAAGATCTTCTCCCAATCGACCTCATGAATCCGCTTAATGAGAATGCCTCACCGATCTCGTAAAAACATTTCTAAAATCAGAGGCGAGAACTAAACAATGTATCACTTAGGCTTGTATGACTTGCTTCTTTCTATATATCAGCCTCTCAACACGCCCTCTCGCATCATTTGCCAATAAGACTCAAATTTCTTACACACTAAATAAATTTCATATGTTTTATTATAGCTTCAATAATCTCACTTAATTAGGACCAAACTTAATCCGCTTAATTTCACTAATGAAGCTCCACTTAATGAAAATCTGTACATATATTTCATACAAAGCTAACATAGATAAGCACTAGAACAAGATAAAATTCCCTACCTTACTTTGTTTCAAATTTCTGAAATTTTCAGTAGAGAATCCCTTAACTAAATCAAGGAATTGAAATAGAACAATCTAATTTAGGGTTCATTTGGTAATAAAACTCAAGGATAATTAAAAGTCAAAAGATATCAGGAGCCACTACAACCCTAAATCATTTGCTCCTACAACCCTAATTTCTTCACTTCTTACTTTCATTCATGTAAACTTCCCCATAGTTAGAACTTTGTTTAACCCCTTCCTAAGTGGTACAATTATTTTCTTCAATTAGCTAAATTTGGAATAATCCACTTTAATCCTAAATTTTCTACCCATTGATTAGTTTTAAGAATATTTATTCAATTAGCTCTAATCACTAAAACTTCCAAACTCAACAATTTTCATAACCTACCTTGTTATTAATTTTCTTTCATATATAACCAATTAAACCATAATAATCTGAATATTAGCTTTATTCTATGATTAGAATTAATTAAAGAATTGAACTAACTTTTTTATTTATTTAAACCAAGATTTATCATTAAATAGCATCAACTAATCATTATGATAAAAAATACAGATTGTTATATCTTTTCTTCTTCTTCTTTCTTCTTCCGTGATCTCTTTCCTATCAGTTTCTCTCTAGATTGAAAAAAGGTGTAAAGAATGGGTTGAGAACCAACCCCAACAACCCTTTACAACCTTATTAGCAAGCTTGAGGTGGCATGCTTGAGGGTTGCCACCTATCTTTTTTCCATTTTTTTTCACTCTGACATCCTACAAGTGATGAACTTGACAACTTGCCACATGGTTCTTGAAGTTTTCTTATCCATAAATCAACCCAAGATGTTATTACATTTAGCTACTAGTTTATCATAAGTAATTCCAACCAAATTTCACACAATTAAACACAACTTACCTTAAGCTAGATTTAACTCACAAGGTAATTCTTAACATTTTGTTCATTCCATTAGCACTAGGTGTTACACTTGAGGACATAATTATACCGAACCTCGTTAAATTCCTTATGTTTTCTCTCTTTTCTAACTTTAGTTATTCTACTTGTTATCATTATTTAGTACATTTGCACTACACCTAGTTCAAGTGATCACTGTTTCAAATAGGCACAGGGCATAGAGAGAGGATTCCATGTTCGAGACCCAGTAGAGACAGTTTGCTACCTTGAATTTAAAATGTAATAAAAAATTTAATTTGATGTTAATTATTCATTTGAATTTTGATTTTGATTAGTTTAGATATTTGTTGAGTTCAACCTATTTGATTAAATAGTAATTATTCTTTAAATCATAAACAAATGATGAATTTGTATAAAATGCTAAACAAATACTTATGTAGAAAAAATATCTCGTAATTTAATTTGAATAATGTGATTATAGTATCATGGTTGTTCATTTTTATTTCATTAAAAAAACTAACAACTTTTCCATTCTCTTCGTTAAAAAATGGAAATTTTGAAAAAAATTAGAACTTTCTATAATTTCAAATTTTTCTTTAGAAAAATTTAAAACTATTTTCTAAAAATTTGAAAAAAAATAAAAGCAAAAATAAATACAATTATTTATGGAAATAATACATCAAACTTATTTTAGTTATATTTTTTAACCTTTTTGTTAGTGATACTAAATAGTATCACTTTTCTTAATTAAAAAAAAAAAAAGAGAAACAGGAAATAAACCCTTTTTTAGAAAGAAAAAACTAAAATTAAAAAGTGAAAAAATAAATCTTTCTATATTTTCTAAATTTTCTTTAGAAAATGTAAAATTTATTTTCTAATAGCTATAAACAAAAAAGAAAAAGAAATACAAATAATATATCTAAATTATTTTTAATTATATTTTATAACCTTTTTGTCAGTGATACTAAATAATCTCAATTTTCGTAATCAAGAAAAGAGAAGCAGGAAATAAAACTATTTTTAGAAGAAAAAAAAACTGAAAAGATAGTTTTCAAAACCCAATGAGCATATAAATTTTGTTATTACAATCTTTTACTAAAGTAAAGTAAACTTTTTGATGTTTGATTTTAATCCTTATTACTTAGTGACATATAAATGATATTTAAAAATTATTATTTAATTTTTACTTTATTTAATAAGATTGTTTAATTGAAATAAAAAGTCGTTCTAAATCATTAAATCTTCATATTCACCTAAAAAACTGTAATAGTAGCAGTTGCAGAGTAACATGAGAAATCAAGGAAATAAATAAAATAAATGAAGGTAAAGAAAGTAAAATGAAAATATTAACTTTTTTTTTTACATCTATTCGCTTTGAAATACATGATAGTAATATGTTCCTTCACAAATTTGTCTCCACTTGGACTCAAACCATGGGCTCCTTCTCTCTCTATGCTTACCTGAACTATTTTTTTCTTAAAGGGTCCGCCTAACCTCTTAACTATTTGAAAATAAATAAATAATTTTTTCTAACAACTAAACACTTTAACATAGAATGTATAGTGTTCAGAGCACTGGTACTTAACTAAGACTTCTCTATCTCAGCGCCCATTTTTTTGAAATGTTACGCTACCACATGAAATAAGCATGATGAGTTAGGATAATTTTTTTTTATTGATAGTATTATGTAATTTTATTAAATATATTTAAAGCATATGTAATAGAACTTAATACGACTTAAGTTGCTTTTTAAATTAAATTATTAACTTAAAACTTATTACTTAATTTTCACTTTATGTATTAATATGATTTAATAAAATGAATTTTAAATTATTAAATAAATATATTTATCCTCATAAATTGTAATAAGGGCAAACGAGATCATATTGTTATACAATAGCAAAGAACTTCACAAATATAATTTTTTTTTACATCTATTTACTTGGAATTAAAATGATTTTAGCTTTACGTTCTCACTCAGACTTAGAATCCTATTCTTTCCCATGTTCTTCTCATGCCTTACCAAATACTTTAACCATTAAGCTAAGCTTCATTGGTTTCACAAATGTAATTAGAGCAAATGAGAATAAAAAAAAGTAAAAGGAAGTTGTGACCTTAGGTGTAGATTAATTATTTAACTTTTATTTAAAGACATTTTCACTTTTAAGCCACACGATCAAATTAATATATAAAAATACTTAATTCACTTAATGAATTAAATTAAATTAAATTAAATTATTAGATTATTTTTTTTATGAAAAAGGAAATTAGGGACAAGAAATCTTACAACCTCTAATAAACGAAGAATCACAATAATCTTAAAAATAAATTTTTATAACATCTCTAGGAAAGTTTGATCACCAAACATTAGAATTAATACTAAATATCTTCTTAGCTGGGTTAAATATATTTATCATTGCTTTCCTATAAATATGATTACATTTATGAATGTTTAAACTCTGAGAGAGTTTCCAAATGTCCTCCATTAATAAAATAATTGAACTAAGTAAATTACTTTTTTTTGTTATGGCAGTTTATTATAACTTTGGAATATCCTTCGATCTTTAAGTCTAAAATGTTGGAATAATTCCAACTATAAGGTGGACGTACTTTAATTGTCATTTTAATTTTATAAAGCAAACCAAATGTCATAGTTATATTTGAGAGATAATAAAAGAACGCTAAGGCATCTAAACCTCTATAAGGTACAATGAATCGAACATACATTATTAAGGTAGCTCCACGATACTGACATCGTCATAATGCTGTAGAGAGGCGATATCAACAAATAGAAGGCAGGTGTATAGCCCCCCACTGATTCTGATAACTTTTCTCTAGATTCCGATCAGGTCTCGTATCGTAAATAGTGAGGAAGATCCCTTTCCCATTGATTTTCATGGCTGTAGACAAAGATAAACTTACCGCTAACTACTAACATATGTCTTTATCTAAAATAATTAAACATGCTATGCATATTATTTGAAATCTCGCTTTTCGCATTTAAAGTTATCCGCTATTTGATTATTTAATTTACATTTGGTATCGTAGTTAATCAAATATGTTGGGTATTATGTTCTATTTAATTCCATTTTTATGTATATATTGCTGAATCATGTTCTAGTTCCAATTTGATTAACAAAATTGAAATTTATTGTTTTGATCCTGCTTGCATTTTGATTTGTTTTGAGACGCCCATTGAATGGCCAAAATGGCCAAAGGAATTTTCAACAATAAATAAAAAGAAGGAAGGTACTTAAAAAGACCTTCACGCAATAAGGTACTGGCATTTTCAAAGCATATCGGGTGAAAATAAATATATTTTATTTTCAAAGGATTGGCTTTAATGGCAGGTAGTAAATATTTATTAAGATCATTAAAAATAAATAAAATGAAAGAAGTAATCCATTTGGTTGAGTGGTTTAGTGCACACTTGGATTAAAGGTCGTTGGTTCAATCAGGTAGTCCTAATTTCTTTGTCTCACTAAAAATATATATATTAAAACCAACTAAGTCGTGATTCAACTTGTCCTGCTGTATAATATCATCGCTAATTTAATCTGTCTAAAGGATGAATAATTCTTATGTTCATAAATGTTTATATATAGCTTTATTGCATTTAATTTGGATTAAGATATAGTTTATCTTCAAGTTTACTTTATTTTTATTTCTCTAAGATATATGTTTGTGATTTAAAATGGTTGGAAATATATAAGAGATATATGGTTAAAATCTCATATAGGAGCTATAACATGCTTTTGATTTCCTGCTTGAGAGGATAATTTGTAATTTTTATTGTGTCATCAAAGTGGCATCAAGGGATGTTTAATTATTCTTTCCTTTAAAGTTTACAGGAATTGTCTCTACTTATTATACATATTCATCTGCCTAAAGGTGATGTTTATGTATTTTAAGGTGCTTAGAGATGTGTTATTGCATAAAGGCAAGAGTGTTTTGGTTTTTTAAAATTTATCTCGCCTGTGATATTTTTTTTAACGAACTCGAAATCTTGTAAACGCAATAATGTAAAAAGAGTGCATCAGATGTTACATTTTTCGCCCAAAGGTGATTATGTAATGATACTTCGCTTTAATCTTGGCTAAATCTTTATGGTTCAAATTTTATAACATGTTCATAAACTAATTGTTTGTGTATCATTAGTTACTTTCAGAACAACAACATGGTTACCATAGAGATCTCTGATCGTAACAATTACAAAGAGTGGAAAAGCATATATTTTGCTTTAGGAATAGCCGACATTAATATGGCCTTACTGCGGGAGCAAAAACCTGGCGTACCTTTTATCGATACTAGCACCGCTCGAAAAGACTATTTTGCTATGGAGCGATCTAATCGGCTCAAACTATTAGCTATACTAGCGGGACTATTCTCAACATCTCATGAAAGTGGTCTACCCGAGACTACGATGCCAACAGATTTCACACACGTGCGTAAAGGTATAAGATTAATAAAATGCTAAGCAAGCAGAACCCTGATGAGCAAACTAATTGCATACTTTATAATAGTGCTTGATGGGATTAGAGCATATATTTTAGGGATGATTGGTGTAAAGGATATGTTAAAATCTTTTGAGATTCCTATTCTCGATGCTTTGATTATCATTAACCGATGAGCTTAAAGTCATCTATTTTAGTCCATTTTCTCGTTCGATTTTCATCTAGAAATGAATACCACATACGTAAATATGAAGAAACCCATCAAATTTTTATTAGCGTGAAGAGAGAAAGAAAGCAGAAAATACAAATAATAAGTGGAGGAAAGGTGCAATGAATGGCAGAGCAGAATAAGAATCGGGTCGATTCATCATGCAAATGGTTTCATGGCAAATTTCAAATTCCCCGAGGTCGCGACACCAAGAGAATTGAAGGAAATTGATGTCGCATAAGAAGTACTGTGACAAGAAATAAGGGTAATCGAGCTAAGAGAACGACGTCGCGACAAGATTTCGAGGTCGCGATACGCTTGATGTCGATCAGGATAAGAGGTCGCACAAATGTGTCACCTTTTAAGCTGCGAGAGGCTCGACCGATGAAGCACCAACTTAAGTTGATGTCGCGACGTGAGATTGATGTCGCGACATCGATGATGTCACGACAAGAGGCTGAACGTCACGACATCAAGAACCATCAAGAGAAGATCAGAGTTACAGTCGATGTCGCTGACATGAGATCGCCGCTGGCACCGCACGCTTCGCCGGGGCGCGGTTTCATGAAGTGAGGTCAATGATATCACTAAGTCGCTAAGACCGGGCTGCGTTGAAAATCAGAACGACTTGCCGATGTCGCGACATGGGGATCGAGGTCGCGACATCGTGGCAACCAAATAAAGCCTCGTAGAACTGCTTCGGCGTCGCGACATGATTCGCCGCCGACATCGTGAACGACCGCATCAATGATGCGTAGCCTTAAAAGAGATGTCGACAAGATATCATGTCGCGACAACATGAGCAACTGAATGGTTTCACGGCTCTTAAGATGATGTCGCTGACAGATCGGCGTCGCGACATCCTAAGACATCGCTGAAGATCACAGATGACTCTGAAATGAGGTCGCGATAAGATATCGACATCGAGAGAACAATCAAACCGCAAGACGTGAGAAGATGTTTGAAGAGCTTGCGAGAGCGTGAGAAGATGTCAGCACGGGAATGACTAAATCAAGGCTACATAAGTAAAAATTTGAAGTGCGGCGTGGGATCGGCGTCGCGACATACGATGATGTCGACAAAGGGCGAAGTCGGCGACTTGAGCGGTGACGGGCACAATTACAAAATCCACAACGGTACATTGGGATTAGAGACGACTAGAAAACCATAAATAAAGCTATCAGCTCATGAAAAGCGACTTATGGCCGCAGGCGAGAGGTGCGGATAGTGCGAAAACTCATTCTTTCTTTATTTTTTTCTTTTCTTTTATTTTTCTTAATTTTTTTCATTCAGTCGTTTTAGACGGATTATGCTCTCGTATTTTTATTTTTTGAATTTGTATTTCCACGAATTTGGATGTTGCTCGTTTGAGGTGAAGGCCCGAATCTGAAATTCATTTAATTTTCAAATTACTACGAAATGTTTGAAGTTGAACGTTCTGGAATTCGATTGTTTCGGTTTCAATTGAGTCATTCTATATGATCGAGAGAATGTTGTATGGTAGCAATTCGGTAATTGAGGAATCCGACACCATTATAATTGAGCGTTATAGTGGAATTTATCTTGTAGTCGTTTCCGTGACTTGTTAATTTAGGTTAATAAATTTACTTAGGACGGGTTTATTTTCTTGGGATGAATATCGGTTCTTATGCAGTTAAGATTTGCGCGTCATTGCTCACAGTTTCAGGAGGTCCTACGGTGACACGGGGAAGACATTCACGAGTAATGTACATTTCTTTGAAGGTATATTAACTTTCTTTATTAGGGATCTTTTGAGCTTTAGTAAGTTCACTTAGATAAATCCTCTTCTCACTTGAAATCAGAAACGAGTTGAATCGGTTATCTATTTAAACAAGCAAAGTTCACCAATTCGGATAGTGGGCCAATCGAGTGTTAGGCGAGATCTAATCAAGGAAAGGTGATCTATTCTAATTTCGGAGGAAGCGATACGGAAGTTGTATATCCTTGACCCAGATAACTTGGGGCCCCAGGTTTACAGGTCCATAAAATGGGTGTAGTATTACGAAGAAAAATACCCGGATTAAGGGGAAGTCCTTTTTAAAAGTAGTTATCGAATTCCTTTGTATTCGAGAGAATCGGGTCATAAAATTAGATAATGAAATGTGAGTGTGGAGAGATCGGTACCTTCTGGCGCCTTGGGCCGATTTTGGCCCCGGAGTTAATCGAAATTTTATTAGGGTAGCTACGGGAATCGATAGTTCACTATCCACTGTTCTATTGATGTGTCCTCTGAGGATAACTATTCGATTATTCGAGTTCTTTTATTAAAAATTTTTATTCTTTTATTCTTTATTTTCCCGGTATGTATTTGATTCAGTTCATTAATTTCCTCTTGTTCGTTTAATTTTCCGACACCTTAATCTTTGGATCACTATCATTGGTCGAATAGTATGGAAATTAATTAGTCGAGGAGTAGTTGATTTAAAATTCTTGAGATCTCACGTGGGATCGATGTCTGTTCAAATCCATTTATTACTTGTAGACACAATAAATGGGAATGTCGGACTAAAACCAACTTTAAAAATGAGGATTTACTCTAAGAGATTGGTGGTTTCTATGTTTTGGTCTCAACAAGTTTTATGGCGCGTTAAGGGGGTTAGAATAATAGTCCTTTGGTGATACGTCATAATCTTGCATATAACTATTGCATAAATGTGCAACATGTTTTGGTCTCGACATTGTATACCACAGATTACACACCTCCCCAGTTTAACGACAAGACTACTGCTAATACTCAAAATAAAAGTTGGACTCTTGATGAGCGGATTTCTAAGTGTGATGCGGAAGAAACTTAGAAAGGGAGGGTTCCCCAGCTCTCTTGCCCATGTTAGTCTCTCATCGAGCCAAATCTTATTCCTATCATCATACTTCGTAAGGGTAGGATTTTGTTAAGCATGGTGGAAATTTTAAACCTAAGAATGGCATGAAGAAGCCAATCAAGTGTTATTTTGGCAAGAAAATAGGTCATTTGAAAAAGGGTTATCTGAAATTCAAGGTTTGGCTAGAAAAGCAAGATAAAGCTAAAGGTAATCCCCTAGCTCATGTTTGTTTTGAATCAATTTAGTAAATGTTCCATCAAATTCTTGGTGGCTTGATAGTGGGGCAACTGTTCATATTTGCTTTCATGCGAATTCTGAAACAAGCGGTCTGAAGAGTCGAGAAAAGGACACTTAGAGTTGCCAATAATGTTGAAGCTGAAGTGGCTTTTATTGGAGATGTTAGTTTAAATTTGGTCGAGTTTACTTTATTTACAGATAATACATTTTATGTACTGCATCTTCGGAGAAATTTGGTTCAATACCTCTTTTAGATAAACTTGGATGTGTGTGACTTTGGTAATTTTGGAGTCAATTTATCAATTAATTCTACCAATGTGGCTATGGTGTTTTGATTGATGGTTTATACTCAATTATACTTTGGTAGTGAATATTGAATACTATTTGCCTCTTGATAAAACAACATCGAGATCAGATCCAAGAGAGACCTTTAGGGTTTGTGGCATAAGCGTTTGGCAGTCCTCTCTTGAGAAAGAAAAGAGTTGAGCAGTTTGATCAAAAATAAACATATTACCATCTCTTACAATCTGGGGAATCTGGAAATTTGTGTGGATTGTGAACGAAAACTTTCCCTGAAGGCTAATCAAGAGAAATTTAGTAAGTAGTAGTGATTCTTTTGGAGATTGTTCATACTAATATTAATGGTCCTTATTCCACTACTATATGGCTCTAGGTATTTCTCTTCTCATTGATGATTTTTCTCATTATAGTTGCTCTGTTTGATTAAAGAGAAATAAGATGCTCTAGATAAATTTAAAGTGTTTAAACTTGAGTTGAGAAAGCGATTAAGGAAAAGTCATTAAAATTCAGGAATACGTCGTGGTGGAAGTATTATGGTAGACCTTGTAAGAGGATGTAGGTCAACATACGGTATTTTGCAAAATACTTGGTGTGGAATAATTATAAATACACTATGCACAGGGTCTGAACAAAATGGTATTATTGGTAAGGCGTGTCGCACTTATAAGGATATGACTAAGGAGTATGATGAGCTAGGTCCCAATCTTCTATATCTTTACAGGGTGAAGTAATCAAAAGCGCAATTATATCTCGATAGAGTTCCTAAAATCTGTCCTAAAACACCTTTTGAATTATGGACAGTAGAAAGCCTAGCCTAAATCATTTGGTTGAGATGCTCCAGGCGGGTTAGACTTTACTCTTACAGGAAAGAAACTTGATCACAGAAGCGTACGGTCATTACTTGGCTGGAGTACCAGGATAATTCTAAAGGAAATTCTATCGCTCTACTCATGAATGAATTTGTTGAGTCTCTGTAAAATTAGAACTTAGTGGGTTGATTTTCTAATACCAGTCCTCTTTAAGAGCTTAGACGGAGACCGATTGTTTCATTACCTTTTACGGAGGCGGTGTCTGTGGAACCTCTTCATTGCCTACTCAGGAAACCGGATCATAGTGATTAAGCGCGGATAGTCCGCGCAACAATGACGATTTAAACCACAGAACCAGTGATGGCTTCCCGGTCGACTAGAACTAGGAAATGCTAATTCGGATGATTATGTGGTTATCAAGGAGAACATGATTTTGACATTGGTCCAGTCAGTGACCAAATGACCTATAAAGATGTAGTTACTTGTCCATAGTCAAGTATGTGAGTCAATGCTATGAATCATTGCCACCAAGGACCACAATGGTGTGGGGAGCTTGGCCGAATTACCTATTAGTTTATAAAAACCCACGCCGGTTGTAAATCGATGCTCTAAAATCCCAAGAAAGTTCAAGGAAAGGATTGGGATTAAACTAGATTGGTGGCAGGGGTTTTCTTCCCGGAAGAGGTATTGATTATCTTTGAAACCTTCTCACCAGTTTTAAGTAAGGATTCATTTAGAATTATTATGGCTTTAACTGCACATTTTGATTTAGAACTTCATCAGATGGATGTTAAAACCGCATTCTAAATATGGTGATTACTCTTAGAGTGTGCACATGAAGCGACTGAAGGTTTTGAGGGAAAATGGTAAGGAACATGAAGTGTGTATTTAGAAGAAATCATTTATAGGTTGAAGCGGAAGCTTCCGGATAATTGGTACTTAAAGTTTGATGAAGTGATAACTTCTCTTGGTTTTGTTAATTTCCGAATTGGATCTATTGTACTATCTATGAGCCAGTACGATCAATTATTTCCTTGTTCTCTATATTGTTTTTGCACCCGATGTGATGTTAATCTTCTGCATGACTAAAAGCCTGTTATCGAGACTTTGAAATGAAGATCACGGTGAGAGACATTTATTTCTGCCCCATTTAGGATTCATAGGGATAGATCTCGGAATTTGTTGGGATTGTCTCACCCAGGTGCTTATGTGATCAAGTACTTAAGCGGTTAACATAGAGACTTGCAAATTTGGAGAAAGTACAGATTTGTAAAAAATTGTCGGCACAGTAGCAAAGTCAATGTCTTTAGATGATTTAGAAAATCAATGGAGGTATTCCACTCTTACCGGTGTTGGTGATCTGTGTATGCTTAAGTTTACACAAGGCCTGACATAACCTTTATAGTGGGAGTTCTTGGTCGATATCTTTTTAATCCTAGACAGGCGCATTGGGTTGCTGCAAAGAAAGTTATGAGATACTTGCAACGAACAAAATATTACACCAGTTGTTTTATCATGGAAAACCTTGAAGTATTGAGTTTGAATTCCCATATTGCAGGATGTTCAGATAGTCAGAAATCGGCTGAGATACATTTTATGATGCGGAGCTATTTCTTGGAAGGTGTCAAACAAACTCTTAGTGCTTCAACTCTCTTATGCAAGCGGATTTATTTGCTTGTTATGGATGTGCTCTTGCTCGAGCGATTTGGTTAAAGAACTTCATTTAAGGTTGCAGTTTGTTGATTCCATATCTCGACCTATAAAGATCTTTTGTGACAATAATGTTGTTGTGTTCTTTTCAAAGAACAATAAAAAGTTCAAAAGGTTCAAAGCACATCGAGCTAAAGTATCTCACAGTAAGGGATCTTGTCAAAAATGAAAGATATCATGCATTTGGAAACACACATTGACACCACTAACATGTCGTAGTCCTTTGACGAGGACTTAGACTCTTCACAGCCCGAGGAACAATATTTTTTAACATGGGTATTATGAAGTCCTTTGATGTACTTGGTTAGTGGGAGTGTTAAATTTTGTCATGTGTTGTATTACATTTGATGAATAATATTGATATTAATATTTATATTTTTATATGAATTTTATATTTATTTATACTTGAGAAAGTAATTATTTCCAAGTATGGTATATCTCAAGAACAACACTATCTGGTTATTTCAATCTATAAAGAGATATACATAAGGACTTTCTTTGTTTGTACTTGAAAGTGGTGTTATTTCAAGTATACGTATATCTACAGAACAACTTCTTATCTGATTATTTATTCTCGAGAGATATACATATGGATTTTCTTAAAAGGATTTCTTTTATAAAGAAATCATCAGAGGCGATAAGATGCGACACATTTGTTGCTTGCTACACTAACATCATCATTGATCTATGCCGATAACCACTACTATTTGTAGAATATATGTTGATTTTTGTGTCACTAAATGACATGATAAGTTCCATGTTTCGATATTAGTGTTTTATTGGACAGTTGTTTTGAGGTGCTTATCCTCTGCTATATTTAATGTGGCCACATAAAGTTTGCTTTTGGTCTGATTATTTTTATCAAACTTATTTTCTTACATAAAAAAAAATCGATTAAAGTCGGTCGAAGTGGAAAAGTTGGAATAATTCCAACTTCAAGGTGGGCGATACTTTAATTGTCATTTGTTTATAAAAGCAAATCAAGGTCATAGTTATTGAGATAATAAAAGAATATCTTGAAAGGCGGCTAAACCCTCATAGGTACAATGAATCGAACATACATTATTAGGAACTTAGGCTAATGACATTGATTGCGCCATAATGGGAGGGCATATCAAGAGTCATTATAAGGACTAAAACTGAAGTCCTCATTTATTCGATAACTTTTCTAGATTCCCATTGTGTCAGGCTTGTAATGTAAATAATGTGAGGAAGACCTTTCCTATTAATTTTCTGCTTTTGCCAGACAAAGATGAATCCTACTGCGAATCCTTCAATAGGTATGTCTTTATCTAAAATAAATTAAAACATGCTATGTACACATATTTGAGATCTTGACTTTTCAGACTTAAAGTTATCTGCTTATTTGATTATTTAAATCTTATATAAAAAACTATTGTTTTTTGTAACTAAAACACCATATCTTAAAGCTATACACTCCACTATAATTATTGAAGCATTGGCTAAATGCATGCTTGCGGCCATTTCGAGAGTTCCATTAAAATATCTAATAATCCATCCTAAAGCACCTCTATTTTATACTCTTGAACCGTCAAAATTTAACTTGTATCTTCCATTAATAGGTGGAATCTAACAAATCAATTTTCAACCATACAAGGAACAACGTGTCCTTCACTATGCAAATAAGATCCACTCAAACTACCATGAAGATTTTGGAAAATTAAGTTAGCTTTCTCAATGATGGAGAAAGATGTTGGGTTGAATTTTCTTAAATAAAACTTGATTCCTATGATTCCCAATATTCCACAAGATAGTGGCAATTTTCCCCATTGGATGCTTGAAAAATTTAAAGTTAGTTTTATAATTTTTATAAATCATTTCAAGCCAATCCACGAAATTACCTTCATAAAAGAGAGGAGTAGGACAATTATACTTAATACGATCCCAAATTCCTTGAGTGAAAGGGTAACCTTAAAAATATGGTTAATATTTTCACTGTTTTGATTACACAAATAACATTTGTTTGCACTCACATGTGGGGAGAGCCTCTCTCAGGACCAACCATAGGAAAATTTTTATTTTCAACATTAAATTTAATTTCTAGATCCAACTTAGAATTTTGTTCCAAGGATGCATTAAAGGCTTTCTCATTGCCCAAGTTGACTTAAGAGTAAATCTTTCGTCTTCGAAAAACTATCTTCCATGGGACTGGAAGGAATCGGAATTGATTTAATATCTAATAACACATTTGGAGGAAGAATATTTGAACACCGATGTGAATATTCACCTTTGTCTCCCGATTATAAAGTTATAAACTTCGCATCCCTCTAACTCCATGTAATCGTAATTTATTTCTCCATGAATGAAACAAGAGGTGTCACATAAACCCAATAATTTGTCCAGAAGTGGACTTTTCTACCATATTCTATGCATAATTTTAGGCCAGCTCCAATGTACTCTCTATGAATCATAATTTCTTTCCACACAATAGAGTCACCTTCATTTTTCGGGATCCTAAAAAAGTTGTTATTTTTTTTATATTTATTTCTCATGATCCTTGCCCAAATACTATCACTATTTGGGAGGATTCTCAATCATAGTTTGGTAATAGAAGCTTTATTAACATCCTTATTTTTTTCTAATTCCTAGACCTTCTTCAGATTTAGGCCTACAAACATTATCCCAAGCTACCAAAGGGAACACTTTGGTTTCATTAGAACCTATATTTGGTAACCATAAAATGTTCTTGTTAATTCTATCTAAGTCTTCATTATTTCTTTTCATAAGCTTAAAGAAATTCATCACATGCAAAGGCGAGCTAGTCAAATTAGCCTCTATTAGAGTTATTTTATCGGCCCTTGAAAGGAACTGAGCTTTCCATGAAGCCAACTTTTTATGGGACTTAGGAATAACTCAAAAAAAAATGCTTCTTTTAACTTTTCCTTGTATTATTGGGCCACCAAGGTACTTGCTAATACCATTGGAGCGGGGGATGTTTAAGGCTCCCCCTAGTCTTCTCTTTGTAGCTCCTTGCATATTATTTGAGAATTGAATTGAAGACTTATGGAAGTTTACAAGTTGTTCTGACATGGCACAAAAGTTGTGCAAAATTATATTAATATTAGAACAAGATTTTTGTGAGACTTTAGCAAAAAGGATACAATCATCCGCGATTATAAAAAAGGAATTCTAGTACTACTTCGATGAATTTGAATTCCTTGATGATTTTTAGGGTTTTTGAATGAATTAATAGTTCCCTACCCAAAAACTGAACACAAAGAATAAAATTTAAGGAGATAAATGATCTCCTTGCCTAATACCTCTTGATGGCTTAATTTTTCCTTTTGAGTTGCCATTAATTAATAAGTAGTAACTTACCGTGGTTATGCATTCCATAACTTAATCAATCCATTTTGTGTGAAAACCTAATTTTGAATACCCTAATAAAATTTCATTCTAATATATCATAAGCCTTTTCCATGTCGAGTTTAGTAGCCATATACCCGGTTTTCCCTTTTTTCTTTTTAAGAGAATGCATGATTTCATGGGCTAGCATGATATTATCATTAAATAGTCTGTCAGGAGCAAAAGCCCCTTGAAGAGGGGATAACTTTATCCAGAAGATGTTTTACTCTGTTAGCCAATATTTTAGTTATAATTTTGTAAAACACATTGCAAAGACTAATAGGTCTTAAGTGATTTGAGGTTTTTGGATTTTCTGATTTAGGAATCAAGGTAATGAAAGTCTTATTTATCTCTTTGAGCTTGTGACAAGTATAAAAGAAATCTTTGACCATTCCATCAACAGATTTGCTAATAATTTGCCAATAATTTTTTTCATAGAAGCCAGCTTGAAGACCATCCGACCCAAGTGCTTTGACACTATTAATCTAAGAGAGAGCTGTATGAATTTCTTCTTCTATTACTTCTTTAATTAGCTCTTTATTCTCTTCTTCTGTGATGCAAGGGCTAAAATCATCAAACAACTCACTGTTTAACCTAGGATTTTCTGATGTAAATCTTGTGACACCTCGACCCGGGAGTCCATTGACAACTCGTCAACTCGCGGAATATATGTAGTCATTGAGTGTCTCTATGCCACAAAATGAGTGTCTCTCTATCCGAGACACAAACATGAGTAAAAATGGCCACGTCGGGCCCATACATCCATACTTACCAAAATATAACCAACTATATTACAATAGTTTCAAGAGTTAACTACACTCTTATACAAACATGTTTCATACATGTTTTACAAAATATATAATCAAAGCCACATGTCGGCTTTCTTCTCAAAAGTCACTGAGTGTCGCCTTCTGAATACCCCTGCACTAAAGTTGGGATCCCACGACGCAAGGTGCAATGCCTAGTAGTTGAATTTTTCTACATCGGGTTACTTCCCCTAAGTGCTCATGCAATGGCACACCAAACATTCAAGTCCCTACTCAACATCATATGTTACGGATGAGAATGTGACTCCACCCCGTGGAAACCCTAGAAAACGTATATTTTTTCTTTTCTTTCCTAAAATGAGCGAATCGGTACTACCCCCAATCCGCATGCGTATTAAACCCTAGATCTTTCTCTAGACCGGATGACTAAACTGGATCACGCCGTTAATCATCTCGAAATCTAAGAACCAAACAGTCCAAGTCAATTCCAGATAAATGGATTTTTACGCATTTCGAGGCCTATCTTGCCAATCGTGGGGTGACACGGCACGTAGAGTGCCACACAGCACAAGGATTCGGGAACACTTGGCACCTAAGCTGCCAAGTGTCATACCCTAGAATGCATGCAAATTAAGTGGGAAGTAGTCAAGAATGGCTCGCATAAGTGACACTTGCTACGGCTTGTACCACGGTCACACCATGAGAATCGGTCTTGTATAGTGGAGAAATCAGAACTGAAGGGGTTCTTCGGGCCAAGTTAGATCTAGTCCTAGAGAAGAGAGGAAAATCTACAAAGAGAGAAGAGAAGGAAATAAAAGTGGGAAACCGTAAAAAGGAAGAAAGGAAGGAGAAAGAGGAGAGCCGTAAATCCTCCATTGCTGCTAGCCTGAGGGAACCCAAATTTGATCCCACACACTACAAGAGGTGAGGGATCTTTCCTCTTTGGCATGCCTTGTTCGGGGGCCATGGAAATGGCATTTCGCTGAGTTTGCTATGTGATCGTTTGGAATGAATAAATATTGAATTTGTGATGTTATCCATGCCGAATTTTCTCGGGTTTTAAAGGATCGAATTTGTGGATGTTGTACTTATTGAATTTTCTGGTTTGAAGACTGAATTGGTACTTGCGAATTTTCCGGGCTTGAAGATCGAATTTGTGATGTTGTACATGCTGTTTTTTTTTCTGTTTTTGTGGATTGAAACCCAATTGGTGTGGTATTGTATGAATGAAAAACATGCAGAATTTTTATAAGCCACAACACCAACATGAATGTTTCATGGGTTTTGGGGATCAAAAGAAACTTTAGCCATGATCCTTGTATGCATGACTAACATGCGTAATGTTCTAGGTTTTTAGACTCAAGAAAACCTCGGGCTTTGGTATATATTATCGTATGCAATTTAAAAACATGCGACTGTATCATTAGCATGCGTAATTTTCTCGAATCGATGAATCAGCGAATAACATGCGTAATTTTGAATATTAATCTCGCACTGTGAACGCAATACGCGTAATTTCTATGAACCCATGACTCATGAACAACATGCAGATCATGGAATATTAACATGCGTAATTTTTTTCCTGAATCGATGATCGATGAATAACATGCGTAATTGTGAATATTAATTCGCACTGTGAATGTTAACATACAAAATTTTCATGGAACTGATGACTGATACAATATGCGTAATTATGAATATTAACATGCATAATTTTTTTCTCGAATCGACGACCGATGAATAATATGTGTAACAGAATGTTATCACGCACAGCACATGCGTAATTTTCATGGAACGGAAGGGACCGATGAATAACATGTAGAATTGTGAATATTAACATGCAGAATTCTGAACTAATATGGTTATTGCATGTTATTGTATGTGCTGTTTTTCGAGTTTTAAGACTAAAATCAAAGTTGGCTTGTTATTACTTCGAATGAACGCCATGCACTTTATGGAACCAATCTGGTTAGTGCATGCTTATGTGATGTACTGATTTGAATATGTGGAATATTAACATGACTACATGTATGTTAAATATATGAAATGTTGTGTGCATTAGACATGAGTGTTCATAGCACACACATAGGGTACGGTGTAGAATGTCCATGTAGAGGTTTTCATACATCGTCACGTGGCTCGAAAGTGCTGGGCACAAATCGCATTAGTATCGTGTGCTGTGAACACCACATTACATGAGCGTGTGTACATGGTACGATTTGACACCCGCATTGTGTTGAATCTGCAATGTGGAATGGGACGTGTCAAATTGAGTTCCATAGTGTTAAACTAAAATGGAAAAATGAAATGTGGCTCGCGTAGCAAAGGGGGATAGATAATCTGTGAAAACCCTAAAACCCTGTTAGACACAGATTCACCTGAGTTCAAAAAATGTCTGAGGCCAGAGTTATAATTCACATGTAGACCTCAAAAGCTATTACGCCTAAAAAGACACGTAAACGATTAAATAAATATCACATAGACTACGAGTCAGAGAGACGGGAGCCTAATTGACTCGCATCGAGCCCTCATCAACACTTCTTACGCAGTAGGCTCCGAGGTTGACCCGCATTCGGGCCAGTGTATAAGGTCGCCTCATACATGCATGTAGATTTTTTCCATGATAGGATAACATGTATGCACGGATTGGTTGTTGGTTTGATCATGGAAACATCATTTGCATAAAAAGTACCTAGGATAGAAATAAATTTTGATGTGATTTTATCTCTATTTGGCGTTAGCTCACCCCGTCGCGACCCCCTTTCGTGCACAGTAGACAGGTAACAAAGTGTGACGACGCCCTTAGAGGCCTGGATTATGAAGCCGGGCCTGACTGCAGCCTCGACTTGTTTCAGGTATATATTAGAACGACTCCACTTAATATATGTTTCAGACAGATACAATAACTTCAGATCTATAGAAATGTACGGTCTCAGAACTGCATGGACGAAAGATGATGATGGGCCCCATTTGGGCCATTTTATTCATGTATGGGTCCTTAATGATATGAGACAATACTGTGCTCTCTCCGCAGTTGATTCGTAGTCAATGGGAACCCTGCTCAGTGCCACACACCCTTCCCACTTCTCGAGCCCCACGACTTCGCATGCCTAAGCCAAGTGTGAGAAAACATAGTTTTCAAAACCAAAGGTTTTTGTTCTTGAAAACATAATACCAATTTTCAGATAAAAATTTATTGATAAACCCACACGAGGAATTGGCCGGATAACTCTCCGAAACGTCCATCGACATCCTCTGACTTGAACTCGGTCGACACCTTCCAATGCAATTCTTCAAACAAATTTTCGATAAAATTTTCTTTTGACAACCCTCAGATTTTCATTCGTTTGTGGACATACTCTGATAACCATTTGTAAGCTAACCCTTCGAAAACATGTCATGCACTCACACCTAATGTTCTAGGGTGCCCCAGTGCATATGAAATGCATTATGCAATTTCCATATAATACATGTTAACATATCAAGCATGCATATATTAACAAGATTTACACACCACAACATGTTATTCAAACATAGCAATAACATATCAACACACAAGCAACACATATAGTCCACGGTTAGTTTCGGGACTGTTCAAACCACTCTAGGGATTTCGCCACTCAGTCCAAATTTTAGCACCGAATGAACAGCCACCTGGGGCCCTCGAACATACCTAACCATTAAAATGGCTCTTAGCCAAGGAATAAAACAAGTAGGAGAAAACCCCTACCTCCCGGGAGTGCCTGTCCGAAACCCACACACATGTAGCTCTCATGTTGGGGATTCAACTTGCCTTTGTCCCGCCGAATGTGACCTAGACCGATCGCCTGGGAAATCTGTGAGAGTATGAGAGCTTCCTAAAACCTCTTTTCTTCCTCTCTTCTCTATTTTCTCTCTTTCCTCCCAAATCGGTCGATAAGATAGGGTCAACTTGTGTCCTCTCACTCGCTATGTCAAGCCCCATCGCCCTTAGATTACACCTTATCCTCTTATCCTTCTACCATGGATTTTCACCCAATCACATGTTGCCACATGTCTCTCATGGGTCCCATTTGAGCTCATGTTTGACTCACTCTCCACTTGACACGTGTCTCGTCTTGAGCCACTCAAAATGTGCCAAGTGTCTCGCACTACCCCTGTTGCCTCAAAACGTGAGAAATCTGACCGTCCTCGCACCGACTAAATTTTGACATGGAAGCTAGATTTCGCGAGACGATTCCAACGGTGAAGTCTGTTTTGTCATCCGAGATCTAGAAAAATTCCGAATTTTGACCGAAATTACCATTTTATCATTTTCCAAAAAATTAGAATTTTCTGGGGTCTTACAAATCTCTTATTGAAATCATTGATGAATACCTTCGAGATTTATTCTTGATCATCAAACCAAATTACCTATGAGTCTCTAACTCTCCAAGTATGATGTAGGAGCTTCTATAACAAACCTTGGGAATTCAATCTTAATCATTGAAAATGTAGATTTGAGAGTTTGTGAAACCTTGGAGACACCAAATATATTTCTATTTCCAAGCATTTTAAGTCTTGTTACTACATTGATTTGAAGTTGCTTTATTTTAGAAATATTTGTTCTCCAAGTCAAAGTCGTAGTTGCTTTATTTAATTTAGAAGGTTTGGTTTGCTAGTCAAATAGAAGTTGCTATTTCTTTTTAGAAAGATTTTCTTTTAGGAGTTGTTTTATTTAAATTAGAAAGTCTTGTTTTCCAAGTCAAAGTAGAAATTGCTTTATTTGATTTAGAAAATATGGAACCTATATATACCCCATTAATGTAGTCTTTGAGAATTCAATTCAAGTTTAATAATATTTTCAACATCCCTTTAAAAGTTCTCTTATTCTTTATCTCGTGGAGGATCCTCTCAGAAACATATGCCTGGCTGCTTCTTATTCCTCGTGGACTCGGGTGGCAAAGTATAACTCTTCTTGTTTTCTTATCTCTGATTCCTCGAGTGACAAGTTCATGGCTTCATATCTCTTGTAGCTGATTCCTCGAATTCAAGAAAGAGAGACTCATTCTTTATAACCTCTACTCATCTCATCATATTTTCTTTTTAACTTTCCAAATCCAATTTTCCAACCACAACCCAAAACTTTCCAAATCTAGTTCCATACTTTTAAAATCTTTCCATATACTTTGTTTCACCCTAGAAACATAAATACTATCATCCATAACCTTAGAAAAACCCTAGATTTGTGCATAGCCCTAGCCTACCTTAAAAAATAAAAAAAATAAAAACCGCAAACTAGCTCAAAATAAGGTTGTTTTTTATCAAATCGATCCCAAACCTTTCCAAACCTGAAATCCTTCATTCTAAACCTTATATATATATATATATATACTTATAAAATTTAGAACCAGACATGTCCTTTACTCTTCAAAGTTACATCATGTATACCTAAACTACCACAAACTCATCCTTAACTTACTTAAACCTTTAGATCATCCATCACGCTCCTGTCCTTGAATAAGAGTTGTATCAGAGCTCATGGTTTGATGGTTGATCATAAACTAAAAGGTGTGCTTGGTGCTAGAGATAAGAGTTCTAGTCATGGTTTGAGTCGTTCACTAGCCATGGAGGAAAACATATTGCTGATCTTGAGACTCTTGCTCAACATATACAACAATGTTTAGGGGGCTTTATGAAGATCGTATGTCTATGGAGAAATTAATGGAAGATATGCAAATGCAAGATTAAAGAGGAAAAATATGATTTTTATGAAGAGACTTTGCAACCTAGTCAACTTGAGGGTTTCTTGGAGCACAAGAAAGCTAAAGTATGTACGCACGATACTATGATTACCATGGGAGGTATGATGGCTACTATTTGAATGATGAGTACTATGAGAGACATGGTAACTATGATGAAGGCTTAAGATTTAATCCAAAACTTAACATTCTAAAATTTGATGGAAAAATGGATGTTGGTGAATTTTTGGATTAACTTAATATGGTGGAGCATGTCTTTGGGTATTATGATCCCCTTGAATGTGAAAAGGTGAAGTTGGTGGCTATCAAGATGTAACGCCCAAGTTTTCTTTTTAAAGGGTAATTTAGGAAATTCTTAATAATGATATTAAATTAATTTAATAAAAATAAGAGGTGAAAAGGTACTCCACGACACACTAGGTATAATAGATTAGAAAATTTCTTCTTCCCCGACTCTTCAATCGTATTCCTGTTCCCAAAGAGTTTCCAGAGAACGTGAAGTTGAGGTCAGATTTCAAGGTTTGAAGAACAAACCTCTATAGGTGAGTTTCTAACCCGTAGATTATTATTTTAGATTCATTAGTTAATTTCAAGCACATTAGATATATTTTTTGGAAAACCCCAAATCTAGATTAGGGTTAGATTATTTTTTTTTATTCGTTTTATGAAAATTTAAGATTTTGATTTATTATTGAAATTGGGGGGATCTTAAGTTTTTTTTTATTAGAAAAAAAGATTCCTAAGAAGATTTCTTTATTTAGATTAGTTGCTTATTATTATGAATATTTTTTATTTCGTTTTAATATCAAATATAGTAATTTAAGATTTGATTATTGTTGGAAATTGGAAATTCTAAGCTTTTTAGAAAAAAAAAAACTGAAGACACATGTGCAATACTTGGAGAATGAAGAAAATATATATATATATATATATATATATATATATATATATATATATATATATATATATACTGTGGGTGTGTGTACGGATTGAGGGATGGACGTAGTTTGGTAGTTAATGTATATATATTATTATATTGACAATAATGGGATAAAGTTTTATGCTTAAAAAAAACAATCATAGAGAATAGAAGTTTTTAAATAAAGAAAGTAAAGTTTTTGATATTATAATTATGAGCGTAGTTAATAAATAACATAGAAATTAATTGTTGAAATAAACCTATAGTTTAATTGGGTTATGTCCTGCTGAAATAATTTTAAATAAATAAATTCAAATATGAATTAGAAATTTATTAATTTTTAAAATATGAATAGATTGAATTACCTTTCATAAATATATAAAATAATAATAACAATAATACTTGAATCAAAATTTTAGATTGTCAAACCTATAATTTTGTGATAAATAGTAATAATTTGTTCCTCTTATGTTTTGTTAGGTGAAAGATAGATTTTCAGGATTATTTTTCTCCAAAGTTTTTAAGGATCATTGTGAGGTAAGGGAAATTAATGTGTTGTTAAATTCTTTTTTAAAACAATTTTATATAGATATACATTATTTTGAAAACGTTTGAGTTATATTCTGTTTTTATGAATGATCAAACATGTTTTGTATGAAAAGTATGTTAGAATTTTATATATGTTTTGACAAATAAATGTGGAGATATTATATGTTGTAAATTTGAATAAATGAAATAAATATTTAACTCTGGGTTTGTTCGACCTTGTCGCGGGGATATATGGTTGACTTTTCGCTCATTAACGGAGCATATTATTCGACCCTTACATTTCTTTATTAAATGATCGATTTCCAACCCCAAATTTGTGTTTTTGCCAGATGCTACTGCATTTAAGAGTTGTTTGGTTCCGTCTAATCTTAAAGGAATTCCGAAGCCAACACCATTCAAAGTTCCCACCTAACCCGCACCCTGATGTTCGATGGCCGCAGTAACAAATTATTAATCAAGCTGGACTTAATTCGATATTAAATTGTTTGAATAAGAAATAAATGCATACATTTAGAAATTTTGAATGTATTGACAAAACAAAAAACAAAAAATTCTCACAGCTTTATGAAAATGATTGATTACAATATCTCCTATTTTGCAAGTGAGTTTGAAATGTTTGATCCATGGACCGCATTAATGTCTTTTTATCAATGGGCTCATTCCCATTTATCGACTACTTTCTCGCATTCTTGGGCTCAAGTATGAGTGATGGTTAGAAGTGTAGGAATGGTCATCATTGTAATTTGACTTAGGATTTTATATTGATTTTTGTGTAAATCAAGTATGTGTTCATTTGGATCTTTGGCTTAGAAGTTACTGATATCGATCCTTCAAATTTTATGTTAGATCAAAGTTGAGTTTTGGAGATTTTGAAATTTGTTCTAGTACTTGAATTGTTTAAGTTTGCAAATATTTGGAAAATGGATTTTGGATAGTGGATGTTTTAGTTTTGAAATTGAATATTGAGGATTTTAGATTTGTTCCGCTACTTTGAACAGTTACTTGGTAATTGGTAACTTCCGACTACAAGATAAGTATTCGGGGTCGTTACACCGTAAGCCTTCTCTAGTTTGAAGTGTGAAATGACCGTCACGCCCTTGGAGTGGGTCTTGGGGCGTGACACAAGATGTGTAAGAATGCTTCCATTAGGTGAAAAAACTTGAAGAGACAACGTAAAAGAGGTGGTAAAAAGAAGATTGAAACTTGGAAAAAGATGAAGAAAGAGTTGAAAATGAGGTACTTTCCCACTAACTATTGCCAAGGCATCTACCTCAAAATTCAGAATTTTAAGCAACAAGATTTGAGTGTGGAGGAGTATTCGAGTGAGTTTGAAAACTTGATAATCAATGGAGACTTGCAAGAGTCTAAGGAACAAGCCATAGCCCGCTATCTTGTTGGTTCGAGGTTTGATATTTCTAGAGTTATTTTTATGTAGCCATATAACACTCTTCATGATGTGATTAAATTGGCTTTGAAGGTTGAGGCTCTAGACAAGTATGAAAGTTCTATTACAACTAGGAGTGTGGCTAAAGAAAGGTTTGCCAAAGGTTCAACTTCTTGGAATCCTAATGGTAATAAGCCTACCCTCACACCTCAAGTAAAGAGTAAAGTACATAAGCCACAACAAGAATTGACTCTTATTTTAAAGACATGTTTTAAGTGCCAAGGATTGGGGCATATTGATTCTAAATGTCCTAACCAAAAAGTGATTGCCCTAATTGAGGAAGATGAAGCCAAGGAAGAAGATGTTGAAGTAATTGAATCCAACCATGTGCAAAAAGATGAGGAGAAGAGTTCATTGTTGTCAATGATACAACAATAAATTATGTTGTGCAGGAATGGTGTTATGCATGAGGGGGTTAACCATAAAATGTGGAACAACTAGTAGAGAAGTTTTATGGTATTTCCTTAATTCCTTAATTATCCACTTAGTGTATAGTGGAATTTTTTATTAGTCAAATTAGTTGTTTAGTCTCCTATTTGTTAGTGCCAATCAACATGGTAGTAGTTAACAACCACTACACTTAGTGTTTCCTTAATTCTAGGATAGAGAAGTTTTATTGTATTTAAATCATTCGTATGTTACAAAGAATAAACCACCTATCAGTGGTATTAGAGTTAGCATTATGGTTCTAACAAAGATAGAGTTGAAACATTTCAAGCTTTAGTTTGCAAAATTTAAAAGGAGGTGCGCACACTGGACGAAACTATGCAACACACGATGGAGACCATGCATTCAAGAGAAAAGGTGCCTCAGGGCAGCTCTAATCAAACTCGACATGTAAAACATGAGAAAATTCAAATTTTCTAAAAAATGGTAAAATGGTAATTTCGGTTAAAACCCGAAATTTTTCTAGATCTCGGATGACAAAACGGACTTCACCGTTGGAATCGTCTCGTGAAATCTAGCTACTACGTTGAATTTCTTCGAATTCCGAGACAGTCGAAATTTTATGTTTTTCGAGGCATCAGTGCTCCAAAATGTGAAACCGTTTCAGAAGAGGCATGTGATGTGACAAAAGTCATCTACTACACGCATCACGATTACTACGTCGCACGATTGCTTAACACGAGATGAATGACTTATTTAAGCTATGTCAAAAAATCCAAAACTTAAGGACAAGATGAGAATTTTGGAAAAGTTTAATTGAATAAGACAAAAATTGAAATAGTCTTCTTCTTCATTTCGAGACACAAAATCGGGCAAGGTGCAAGAAAGGTCGAGATCTTTAGAGAGAGAGCTACTTCTCTCTAGATTTCCATCGTTCAGTCAGTTTGCTCTCAACAAGAAGAAGAAGCAAAGTCGTTTCTATGCGGTGAGGGCTGGCGCTGTGGCACCTAATTCTGTGGAGTTCGACAATTCCAAGAGGTGTGGATCTTCATACTTCAGGCTATTCTTCGCTAAGAGTCATGTGAATGGTTGTGATATTCTGAGGCTCGATTAGTCAGAATTTCACCTCAAAACATTTGAACCGAGTGGAGAAAATTTCTATTGTGTGGCCGTGAATAGTGCCGACCCGAGGGTTTCACTGCTCACGTGAATTGATGTGTGATTTTTGTGTGTTTTAGGTTATTCAAAATGAATTACTTGATTGGTTAATTAGCCCATGTGAGCTAATTTTGGTGTTCTTGGTTGCAAATTGAATAACATGATTTATGTGAGTTACTTATGTTAGTATATACATGTTTTATATATTAGCAATGAAGTTGTTTGAATTCCATAAACGCATTCCATATGCACGTCTTCGTAATACAGCGTTAGCTGCATTTAGTTATGTTAAACAAAACGAAAATGTTTGCGGAAAGGAATTCTCGACAAGATTTTTCGGAGAATTGTGTTGAAAGATTGTCCAACACCATCAGCCGGAGGGGCCCATGAATTGTTTTGGAGAGTTATCCAACAAATTCGCCTGAGGGCTGTCCAATAAATTTTACCGAAACTCCTAGAGGTAAGTTTCGAATGCTTTTGTTTTGAAAACTGTATTTTTACTCGCATTTGGCTTAGGCATGTGAGAGGGAGTCGATGAAGACTCGAGACATGGGATTAGGCATGTAGACATTCAAGTAGGATCATGTATTTACTTGAGTGCGATTGCTTACACATTGCGCACATAGCTATGAAAGAACCCACGTAGGAAATTATCACTACTGGGCTTTGCTCACCCTGTCGAGGATCACTATTTCAGGTACAGGGAGTGTACAAGAGGACGACGCCACTAAAGGCCGTGGTTTTGTAAGAAAAGTTCTCATTGCAGCTTGGTATTCGCTTTGTAGAACATGTATTAAAACTTTAAATCTTTGATATATGTTTGCTAAGAGTTTTGTAATAACTTCAACTATTGGTATATAGTTGATGTAATTTTACAGTATTGAATGCATGAGCCCAATTGGCCATTTTTACTAGCACATGGACCTGGTCTGTTAATTGTCAGGGACAGTTTTTGCACTCCAGGTAGAGCTCCCCGTACAAAGGAGACTCTGCTCGATTTACCCGACATCCACGAGTATTCCGTAGGTTGACGGGTTGTCAACGGATCCCCGGGAAATGGGGTGTCACACGACAAGTCCACCAATGCATGATGGAGACCATGTGTTCAAGAGAGGAGGTGCCTCAGGCAACTCTAGTCAAACCCGACAGGTCCACCATAAAGATAAGGCATAAACTAAGAAGGCTAACTTCATGGCCCTATTAAAAAAAAAAAAAAAAACTCTAATTTCCAAGATATGCTGATCATGACCCTCCAAAACACCCAGCCACGTTTCATCCACGATCACATCTTCCAACCTTGAGGACAAGGTCGCCTTTATGGTGGGTATTGATACAATAATTTGTGCATGAGTGGTGTTATGCATGAGGGGGTCAACCATAAAATGTGGAACAATTTACAGAGAAGTTTTATTGTATTTTCTTAATTCCTTAATTATCCACTTAGTGGATAGTGGAATTTGTTATTAGTCAAATTAGTTGTTTAGTCTCCTATTTGTTAGTGCCAATCAGCATGGTAGTAGTTAACAAACACTACACTTAGTGTTTCCTTTATTCTAGGCAAAGAAGAAAGAAGAAGAATAAAGAAATTGTGGTTCTTTCTCACCCTAAGAGAATAATTTGTGGTTCATTCTCACCATAAGCAGAATATTATTTAGTTATGATTATGTGACGCCCTAAATCCGGGGGTCTCGTTGACAACCCGTCAACTCGCGAAATTCTTGTGGATTTCGGATGACTCGATACCACACTATTGTGTCCCATTTATCGGGATCCATATTTTCAAAAAATCTAAAAGAGCCTCCTTTCACTGGGGGAGCTCTACCCAACATACAACCCGAATGGGCCTAATCATAACCCATCCAAGGTCCTTCAACAGAAGTAGTATCGACCCGTGGTCCATCTGTCCATATCCTAATATATACATCCCTTTACCTGACCCATTCATTCACATTTAAATCTAAAATATGAAAATAAAACGCTTAATTACACTCCATAAGAGTCCGATCACGACCCTCTTACCATAATTACATACCCAACTATTTAGAAAATAGTACAAAAGAATTTAATTACAATTCTTTTTACATAAAATACTTTTTACAAAAGTATTGTCAAGGCCACATGTCGGCCTTTTTCACAATCACACTTCGCCGGTTACCGCCTCCCTATAAACTCCCGTTCGGAACATCCAGGACGAGGTGATGACGCCCGCAGTTGATAGTCTCCTACAAGGGTTACTCCCACCCAAGTCAGCCATACAACGATCTAAACCAACCCATACACATCCAAGTGAAAATGTCTACATGAATGTCGTATGTCATGCATGGAATGCCTTTATGCCCATATCCCAGTCACCATCGACTCCCCACATGCCTATGCCAAGTGTGACAACCGGCCACCGGTGCACTAAATGACACACATATAACGAGCCCTTACCGCCTCACCAAGCACTACATGCAAGTGTCAACGGGCAACTAACTCGAAGTCAATCCCGAATTCTATCACATAACTCGCCTACGCGATAACCATGACCGCTGTCTTCTTTTGGGCAAATGTAACTTTTCGACTTACGCCACGGGTCTCTTATACCCATACGGAACTTTCCGGATCACACCGCGGGTCTCTTACACCCATGTTCTAGGCTTTTAACCTAAGGGGGTTAACAGTCCCCTTCTTGCTCCGCCCAACACACATTATTTATATTTCTTTTTATATTTTAAACCGTGAGACATTTATTGGACGTTATCCAAAGCACGAGTTCACTACCCATTCATCAACCCTGATGATGGATGACCATACCAATGCACACACACCAAATATGCTAATGTCCTTGTGCATATGAAATACAGATATGCCATTTCATGCTATATCATGCTACATGCATAATAAGAGCTACATGCAACATTTATGATTTCGGATAATTATATTTCCTACATATAATTTTCATTCATCACCCTTTTCATGTTAATACATCACGCAAGCACATATTAACATAATTTTTACACACAACAGCATGTGATTTATTTTTTTCCAACAATAACACATAAAATGGCCCAAATCTCGGACCCACATAAACAGCATGACCTCTTGCCTCTAATACTGGTCAACGACCATCACATACCAAAACACACCACAAAACCCGAAGACATTAGTCCTGGGATTAAAACCAACCCGAACTCCAATCCAAGACTCCGGCCCGAAAACAAATTCCGAAAAATTCAAATTTCTAACTATCGAAAACAACTCGAAATTCAGCCCAACTGCTCTCAAAACAATTCCCAAAATTATTTAAAATTCCTACACTCAATCCCAAAAATTTAGGACTGAAATTTACGGCCTCTCACAGCTTCTAAGAAAACCCCAAGCCATTAGATAACCTTTAGGCTAGAAATAACCTAAATAGGAAAATTCCCTACCTCGTGGAGTTTGACGAAACTTCAAGATTTTGGTACCCATGCGTAGCTTGCGATACGCACTGGCTTTGCTCGCTTCGACGAAACCTTCGATTCGATCAGAAATTCAGAAAGAAGTGAAATTTTTCCCTTTCTCTCTCTCTCTTTTCTTGCTCTCCCTACCGTTTTCTACTCTTCCTTTGTTTTCCTTTTTGACTTTTTATCCTTTTTTTTTATTTTGCCATGTGTCTATCTCTCATTCAGGTCCGTTTCTACCCCAAAAAAAATTATTTATTTTCAGTTCAATTTATTTTAAATGAACTTAGTTCAAGTCATTTCCTGACTTCCGAGATTTTTCAAAAAAATCTCGTCCCCGGGAGTCACTGGGCCACTTATCACCCACAGAGAACCATAAAAATTTCGATTGTCTCATAATTTGATCAGAAATTTTTTCATTACTAGATTCATAGACGAATTTTAATCTACAGAATCGCTTCACATCCGAGATCTATAGAATTTTTTAGGCTTCCTTGAACCATTATGACAATTTATTATTATTAATATCATTTTTCCATTTTTGAAAATTTCTAATTTTCCCGAGTTTTAAAGATTGGGACCACATATCAATCAAAATATGAGTCAGAAAAGGAAATCAAAGTTAGTTATGATTTGATGGATTTAGTTGTTCAAGAAAAATAAAGGGAGAAGGAAATCACGTAAGAAGTGAAACCGATTCTAGAGGAATGTGTTGATGTAGTGCTTGGGGAAATACCACATGGTTTGCAACCTAAGGGGATATTCAACATCAAATAAACCTCATACCAAGTTCGATTTTGCTCAACAAACTAGCCTATAGAATGAGTCCAAAGAAGAATGAAGAGCTTAAAAGACCAGTTGATGATTTGCTTGACAAAGGTCTTATTCGAGAAAGTAAAATTCCTTGTGTGGTTCCTACCGTATTGGCACCTAATAAGGATGGATCTTGGAGAATGTGTGTTGATTGCCAACCTATTAACAACCTTGTTGTTCATGAGGAAATAAGGTTCAACATTGGGTAAAGAATTGAGCAATATAAAAAACAAGTAAATGAAGGTCATCATTTGACTATGGGGGTTAGATTTGGTTGCACGCAAGAGAATGTGGCCCTTCAAGGATTATTAACAAGATTGGAGACAATGCTTACAAGTTGAAGTTGCTCGATGACTATGATACTTCATCTATATTCAATGTCAAAGATTTGAGGCTTTATCATGTCGAAGACTTGAGGGCAAGTATTTTATCCCAACTATGGGGGATTGATGCAGGAGCTTCTATAATAAACCTTGAAAATTCAATCTTAATTATGAAAAAGTCATATTCGAGAGTTTGTGAAACCTTAGAGACACCAAATATATTTATATTTCTAAGTATTTTGAGTCATGTTACTATTTTGATTTGGAGTTGTTTTATTTTAGAAAGATTTGTTTTCCAAATCAAAGTAGCAGTTGCTTTATTTAATTTAGAAAGTTTGTCTTGTTAGTCAAATAAGAGTTGCTATTTCTTTTTAGAAAGATTTGCTTTTAGGAATTGCTTTATTTAAATTAGAAAGTCTCATTTTCCAAGTCAAAGTAGGAGTTGCATTATTTGATTTAGAAAGTATAAAGCCTATATATACCCCCCTTAATGTAGTATTTGAGACAATTCAAGTTTAATAATATTTTCATATTTATCTTTTTAAGAGTTCTCTTTTTTTCTCTTATCTCTTGGGTGAATTCTTTTGAGTGGTGAGTTTGTTAGTTTCTATCCCTTTCAAGGGATTCCTATAGGTAGCGAACATATTCTTGCTCTCTTATCTTTTTAATGATTCCTTTTTGAGCTTAAGAAAGCTTCATAAATTTCATTTCTCACATTCTCAGTGATTTAAGTAGGTACCTATTCTTTTATAACTTCTACTTATTTCATCATCTTCTCTTTTTAACTTTCTAAATCCAATTCTCCTACCACAACAATTTTTTTCAAATCTGGTTCCATACATCTAAAACCTTTATATATGTTTTGTTTCACCCTAGAAACACAAATACTATCATCCATAACCTTAGAGAAACCCTAAATTCGTGCATAGCCCTAACTTATCTTAGAAAAACCCAAAAACTGCAAACTAACTATTTTACATCAAATCAAACTTGAACATTTCAAAACCTAAAATCCTTCATTCTAAACCTTAATCCCATCATATATAAACCCAAAAAAATATCTATAGCTTTTGGAACTAGACTTGTCCTTTACCCTTCAAAGTTACATCATGTACCCCTAAACTATCACAAATCCATCCCTAACTGACCTAAACCTTTAGATCATTCATCATGGTCTCGTCCTTACATCAAAATCCCGTTTTTTCTTCTTCTATTAAGTGCTAGTGTTTGGAAATAACAATTATTCTTATCTCCTAATTGAGTCTAGACTTGTCTTAATTTTTGAGCTCACTTGATCTCTTCTAATTTTAACAATTGACCAAGCTTTTGAGCAAGATTAGCATTTTCCGTTTGGAGGGAAATATTAAAAGGGTTTATCATTAAAGAACCTTGTATCTCATCAATTATTTTCTCGATTTGCTTTATATTTTCTTCTACATTTTCTACCCTTTCATCCCTGAATTCCAAAAGCCAATGATCCTTAATGAGGAATCTAACCAATTTTTCAAAAATTGATGAGGGGTTTCTTCTCTTATTAAACCAAGTGTAAGGAACACCAAAAGATTCTAGGTCAAGCAATTGACAATTATCAACAAAATTTACAAAATTTTGCATTATAGAAGAGTTACCAATGGTTCCTCCTACTTTCTCATGAGGGTGTAGAATTTCATTAAAATCACCCATAATTAGCCCAGGGCCCAATAATGGAGCTTTTGATATTAACCATAGTATCTCATATATCTTTTTGTTTATAGTGTTGGGGATGCCTCTACAAAAAGGTACAAAAACAATTAATATTAAGATTGGAGGAATAAATCCATTCCTATAGAATTAACATATTCTAAACACTCAAATTGTAACTTAAGTAGAATCTCCAAAGATCTATTTTTAAAAGCCGTGGTCCGATCGTTGACCGGTGGCTTTTCAGGCCCAGCCCTTTAGGCCACCTTTGGATTGAACCGCTCAAACTGAGTCCAAAGCCCACAATCTGCTATCAAAACACAAAGCCCAATTCAATGTTTAACTTTCAGTCCGAAGCCCAACGCCTTTTTTGTTTTCCATGTAATAATTTTTCGATGTGGGACAATAAATCAATTAATGAAACAAAAATTAAACAAAGTGGGACCTCAAACCCTTACGGATGTCAATATATTGTCAATTAATAATTTTCCATGAAATTTATTGTCAATATATTATTCAATTTCAATATACTAATTTGAAGTTTTCATACATAATATTATTCTATTTTCAATATATTTTTATATTTAAATATTATTTATATTATATACACTAAAATTTAAAATATTAAAATATCTTTATAAATATTTAAATATTAATATTTTAAAAATAAGTTTTAAATTTTATTATTGAATGAACATCAAAATATTATATTAAAAATATCATATATGATGATTCTATAAGGAAAGATTTTAAGAAAAGTTTGGAAATGTTATTAAACTTTAATATAATATATTTTTAATTTTTTATAAGATAAAAAATATATATTTATGATATCATTCTTTCGATCTGATTCCGATTAATAAATCTTAAATTGATAATTTTATTTGACTTAATGATGGAGTCGATTTTTAAAACTTTTTTATTATCTGATTTTTAAAACATTGCTATTATCAATGGCCTTTTGAAGTTATGCAATCTTTTCCTAAATTTGGAATTATTATTATTATTATTATTAAATAAAAGGCAAATTCTTTAAGAAGGGTCTAGAAAGCACTAGAACCAACTGCGAAATTCATTATTTTCACTGCCACGTGTAAGGACAGCAGCCACCCACGTCTCCCAATGTATGAGACCGCATCTTACACGGTCCGCTCCCACAGGCCAAACCCTACACGCTTTATCAAACCAACAATACAATTTAAGATCTAGAATTCCGAAGCCCCAAAACCCTAAATACAAATCAGTAATTCAGAAGCGCATTGTCAGGAAATGGCGAATAAGGAGATGGAAGTGGTGAGAGGCATTGACCTGAAAAGATACATGGGGCGGTGGTATGAGATAGCTTCATTCCCATCTAGGTTTCAGCCCAAAGATGGTGTCAACACAAGGGCTACTTACACTCTCAATGAAGATGGCACTGTCAATGTCCTCAATGAGACTTGGTCTGATGGAAAGAGGGGATACATAGAGGGAACTGCTTACAAGGCTGATCCCAAAAGTGATGAGGCCAAGCTCAAAGTCAAATTCTATGTACCTCCTTTCCTCCCTATCATCCCTGTTGTTGGAGATTACTGGGTTTTGTACCTTGATGATGATTACCAGTATGCTTTGATTGGCCAGCCTTCCAGGAGGTATCTTTGGGTATGTTTATTTATTGGATTTGGACTTCCCTTTTCCCTATGCATTCTTTCTTTCACATGGGTCCTCGCAGAATTTTTAAATCAATCTGGGATTCTTTTTAAAAGCAATTGTTTGATTTCTTATAAGTTAGAAATTTTTGATGGGTGGGTTTTGTTTTTCCAGATATTATGCAGGCAGAATCATATGGATGAAGAGGTATACAATATGCTAATTGAGAAGGCCAGGGAGGAGGGATATGATGTGACCAAACTCCACAAGACACCTCAGGATGATCCTCCCCAAGAAGAAGAAGGCCCTGTGGACACTAAAGGCATTTGGTGGATTAAATCTATTCTGGGGAGATAGGGTTTTGCTGACATTACCATTACACAATAAAAGGATAGTTTGAAGTTATCCTGTTTGTTTGTCTATCTACTGTGTTCTTAGATCTAGGTTAGATTACCCAATTCTTCATTGCAAAAGACACTCAGTGGATGCATATTGTTTTGAATCCTTGTGAAATTGAATTATGAACTGTGAAATTTGAACGTTGATTTCAATCTCAAAAATGGGTCCGTGAAGTTGCATTCATGTAAAGGTTCTCAAGTGGGGGGAAGATAGGACATGTGGGTCCCTCCTTCAACTTGAAGCTGAAAGATTCAGATTCGTTTCTTAGAGCTCAAGGGAGAAAGAAAGGAAAAAAAAATGAATATCATTAATGGACTTTTTTTCTTTCGATAAAAGGTAAAAATTATAAATTGTGATGGTGAAAAATGAATTATTTTATGTGGTTGAATCAGTGTGGTGAGTAATAAATATATAATTTTATTTATTAAAATATTTTTAAAAAATTAATATTTCATATAAATATATTAATATTTTAAATTTTATTAAATAAAATATGATATCTAAATATCAAAATATGTTAAAAATCCAAATAATATATATTTTTAATTAATTAATTAAAATCTAAACATTCCATTAATTTATTCATTGTTTTATTAATTTTGACTTTGTTTGGTTTATTATCTGGAGGCTGCCAGCTAGGGGATTGCTGGGAGTTGAACTTGAGCCCCCACATCAATGGTATAGAAAGCAAACAAAGACTTTAAGAGTTTGATCCAATAAAAGGGCCTCCCTCCCTATTCTAATGTTTTACCAAATATTAATAGGTATGAACGACGTTAAAATGATCTTAATTGCGTTACCTCCTCTCCAATCATTACCCATGGGGAGTCCCAAGTTGGATCCAACCCTTTTCACACTCATAATTGATTTCTAAATGGATTGAAGAAATAAATAAGTATATGATCTTTTCAAAAAGACGATATTGAATAAATCGTTTTTTTTTAAATATGATTTTCAATTACCTATTTTCTAATAAACAAATACTGCTGTATAATTAAAAATATATTTTTAAACATTATATTTTAGATATTATTTTTTAATTAAGTGGAATGTATATATAGGAAAAAACCCCATCCTTCCTAGTAGCCCTCTTCAAGCCTTTTTTTTTTCTAATATTTTTTAAGTTTAATTTCTATTAAGATTTTATTTAATTTTTAAATCTACTAAATAAAATTCAAATTTTATTTTTTGAAATATAATAAATTATTCATTATTTAAATCTTTTAAAGGAAAAATAAAATTTTATTTTTAAATTATAATTAAACTATTCACTATTTTAATTTTTTTTAAATTATTTTAATTTGTCCATTATGCTGTAGCTGTCTAACATTTCCCAAAATACAAGGATAAGAAATGAAAGGTCATAAATTTGAGCCATAGCTGGGAATAATTTATCGTGATTATAACTGTACGCTTAAGACTAAAAATTATTTTAATTTTACGATAATTATTTCATTAAAATAAATTAGCTTGTACTAGAATATTAATATCTTCAATATAATTATATTTGTTTATGATAATTAATAATATAATAAATAAATAAATATTAACATTTGAAATAATATTTTGAAATAATTTTGATTTTAAAAAAAAAAAAAACTCACCCATTTATATATTTTTTTTAAATTTTTATTAACTTGATACATTAAGGTCTTGCTTATAATTGGTGGCTGATAGTTGGTAAATTTACTATATAGACATAATAGAAGGATATAAAAACAATGCACATATATAATGGTGATAGCTAATACTTATAGCTATTTGTTGTTTTTATTGTGACTTTGAGTGATAGTTGATACTTATAGCTGCTTGTTGTTTTTGTTGTGACTTTGAATGAGAGTGATAAATATAGACAAGAAAAGAAGGGAAGAAGAGCCAAAATTTCACTTAAAACCATGTGAATGGACAAGTAAAGACCCATATGAGATTCTCCAATTTTTTTTTGAGAAAAATAACATAAGACCACATCTACATGGGTACATCCATAGAATTCTCAACGATGGCCCGTGGTCCTTTAATAGCCATATGCATACTCTTATTCTCAAACGACTTCTTCCCGGGGAACAACCAACACAGGTTATGCTAATTACTAAGCAAACTGGATATATGGATGCAAGTGCACAATCTTTCAGTCGGGTTTATGTCGAAAAAGGTAGGCCACGTTATCGGAAACTATATTGGGGAGTTTTGTGAAACTGATCTTCGTACGTATCAAAACTTTGATGGTATGCTTCAACAGTTCATGCTCCTCAAAGTCTTGCTGGACAGTGGACATCAACAAACCAATACCTAGGAAAATGAAGATCAAAAAAGATGGGGGGAGTTAGATATGGATCCGGTTTAAGTATGAACGTCAGCCCACAATATGTTTCTTTTATGGTATCATTTGTCATCAAGAGAAATTCTGTGAAAAATCTTTCGATAGCCCACAGCAAGTCACCGACTTCCCTTATGGTGTATAGCTTTGTGGCCCTATCGGATGGCAATCTCAGACTTCCAGTAGTCGCTGGCTCTGCTCCGTATCTCCGGCGATGGTTCAGCGGATAGGATGGTCATTGATGCGGTAATTCTGGGATCCCAAAACGGTTATTAACAATTCCGGAAAACATGGTAGTATGCTTGGGGCAGTTTCAAATACAATTCACCGGGGGGGTCAAACTGGAATTTCCCGTGCATGGGGAGGGTGTGATGGTGGTTGATCCTGTGATTGCGGAACCTCAGGATGAGGGGATAATCCTAACGGAGCTAAAAAGTCGGAGCACGGAACCTACAGACTCTTCAGAATCAAATCTTTTTGTTTCGAACCTCATCTAAAACGATGGCCTCTCCCTTCAAGTTGTTAGCTCCTTATCAGAATCAAACAATGGTTTACCGGTGGGACTTGGTCTTCAGGCCCACCAAGAGCCATGACTACCCTTTGTTGGAACTGCCACGGACAGTTCGTGTCCTCGTGAATTTAGTCCACAAACTCAAGCCCACATTTGTAATCCTCATTGAAACAGTGGTTCAGTGCGATAGATTTGATCGACTCAAATTTCAACTTGGTTTTCATGGTCTCTTTGCTGTAAATCATATAGTATCAGAAATGGGGGTGGTCTTGCCTTGCTTTGGAAAAATATTTGATGATGTTTTTTCAATCGAATCGGGTCGAGCGTGCTCAATTGCCACGATCCACACCCAGACGCTCACTCCTTGCAAAAACAAAACAAAAGGATCAAGATAGCTCGCCCTGTCAGCTCCGACGCCTGCTTCGCTTTCCATGTTAAGATCAACCGCAGTGAATCGGTTATGCTAGAAACACAGACCTTCACCGACGCGACCAGATTTATAAATTACGATCACATAACTTTCCTAATTTGACGTATTTATTAAATGACAGATGTTTCCTAATGACGATTTACATCAATAAGATGCTTTCTCGCTGGCGACGATACGATACTCTCCCAATCGAGTAGAGATTTTCTTTTTTATCATAAACCGATTAATAAGAGATAATTGGATGGACAATAATCGGGAAATATCTTACTTTCGACGGCTGAGACAAGGTTTTCCTAATACCTGGACCATCGAGTCGCTAATCTTTAGTTGTATGAATAGCCCTCGCTGCACCCATTATGATACCATTATGGCCTATTGCTAGTAATCGAAAGCCCATTTTTAATCCCGACGCCAGGTTTATATCTCGGGCCCACGCGCCCATTATTTCAAACCCCATCGCTGCCCCCACCCTTTCGACTAAGTCGCTAGGTGCGGTCAGATTGGATCGTGCCGATACCACGCATACTCAGAAGGGTTTCAGGTGACGCCTTTCTCCGATCTGACCCGATTGGCGGTCCGAACCGGATCCAGGATGCTCGATATCGCGACGCCCAACTCTGCATAAAATACAGGGTTTGGCCTTTTTTTTTTTTTTTTTCTTCACGCATAAACTTTAAACTAGTTTATTCATATAACGTTAAACATTTAACTTGTACAGACTGTGAGCATCTGACAAGGCATATATACAAGCTCCATATATGGAAGTGTCTAACATTTACAATATTTAAAATTGTTTACATAAAATTTCATATACAAAATAAACCTAAAGCCGCCTTCTAGCCGGGCACCTATTATTGCCTTTAACCGGGCCGACGTGATTGTCCTATCCTCTGCTTCTTCACCTACAAGGATTGAACACTATATAAGCTTTACTTAGTGAGAATTAATACACATGGATGACCCCACAGCAAAGGGTCACCCCACTTATAAAAATGCATATAACACATATAACATTTTACAGATTCTTATCATTTCTCATATATACTTTTCATAACAAGTTTTACTTTATATCTTCCATATACTTTCATGTCATCTCAGACTTTACTTCTGTTCTCAGAATCAGATAATTATCATCGCATAGCAACAAGTATAAGCCATATCATGTCATATATTCTCTAGCATTTCATTTGCATATACCGGTCATTTTCTTTTACGTTTCACGCTCATAAACCTTTAAGTTGATGCTGTGAAACTATGAGCCTAAAGAGGCCATGACACAGCACGAGACAATGATCATTCAGGCAAGGCCCGATATTGCAGAATCTCCTGGGCCACTGGGTGATCCAAATCCAGATCTATCTCATCTGCGCCCAAACCTACTCGATATCGAACATAACTTATACGCCAAGCAGACTTATTTTTCCCAATAATAAGATGCCATCTATCCCTCTACTGTGCTCCCAAGCAGGTCAATCACCACAGATTTTAGCTCGGCATACCCATATTCCCGAATACTCATCATTATTCCCAGAATCATATGATATATATACAATCATTATTCATGTTCTCAGATTTTTCATATCTCATTATACGATAACAACTATGCTTGTTCACGATGCTTATGAGCCATTTAATTCATAATAAAGTTCTCATAATATGAATAACTATACACTGCAGGCCTAACGTTTTTCATGATTTCGAACTAATATGAGTTCTAGCTGTATCAATCTAGTTCATGAATGGATTCTTGACCCAATGGGATTTCAATAGAGTCCAAGAACACCAAACGGAGTCTGGACTAAGGAGTTACGACCTTCTCAAGTCGAGGTCATACATAGTCAACCCACGAGCCGACCCGAATGGCCTAGATGACCTGGACTGGTGAGCCTCGGTCTAATCTTCGGTCTGACAACTAATATCCTCCTCAAGAAAATGAATGGATTCTTGACTCAATGGGCTTTCCATAGAGTCCAAGAACACCCGAAACGGAGTTCGGACGAAGGAGTTATGACCTTCCGAAGTTGGAAGTCATACGCGAGTCAACCCGCACGCAGTTAACTCGAATCGGCCGAGCTGACTCGACCTCGGTGAGCTCTGGGCCCAACACCCGGTCTAACACTTACTATCCTCCTTAGGCATATCAATGGATTCTTGACTCAATGGGCTTTCCATAGAGTCCAAAAACACCCGAATCAGAGTTCGAACGAAGGAGTTATGACCTCCGGCTGAGATCATAAGTAGTCAACCCGCATCGAGCCGACCGAACCGGCGCCGAGAGCTGACCTGACCCTGAGCTCGGTCTAACACCCTCGGTTCGATACCCAATATCCTCCTCAGGCATAGCGAATAGATTCTTGACTCAATGGGCTTTACATAGAGTCCAAGAACACCCGAAACGGAGCTCGACGGTGAGTTATGACCTTCCGAAGCTCGGTGTCATACGTAGTCAACCCGCACGGTTCTAATTTAACCGACGAGCTGACCTGACCCCGCGAAGCTCGGTCTGACACTTTACCATCCTCCCCTCAGCATATCAATGGATTCTTGACTCAATGGCTTTCCATAGAGTCTTAAGAACACCCGAATCGGAGTTCAGACGGGGTACTGGCACCTTCCGGTCGAGGTCATACGTAGTCAAATCTGCATCGAGCCGACCGAATCGCCGAGCTGACCTCGACCGGTGAGTTCCGGTATAACACCTCGCTCTGACACCTAACATCCTCCTCATGCATATGAATGGATTTCTTGACTTACCGGGTCGAGTCCATGAACATCTGAACGGAGTTCGGACGGCTAGCTGATGACCTTCCAAAGTTCGAGGTCATAATTTAGTCAACCCGCACGAGTCACCCATCTCTGAGCTTGGTCTGACACTTACTATCCTCCTCAGTCATATCAATGGATTTTTGACTCAATGGGCTTTCCATAGAGTCTAATAACACCCGAATCGGAGTTCGACGTAAGGATATGACCTTCCGGGTTGGAGGTCACACGTGAGTCAACCCCGCACGGAGCCGACCCGAACCGGCCGAGCTGACCTGGATCTTGGCAGGAGCTCGGTCTAACACCCGGTCTGACACTCCTAATATCCTCTCAGGCATATGAATGGATTCTTGACTCAATGAGCTTTCCATAGAGTCTAAGAACACCCGAAACGGAGTTCGGACGAAGGAGTTATGACCTTCCGAAGTTGGAGGTCATACGTTGTCAACCCAGAAGAGCTGACCTGAAATGGCCGAGCTGACCTGACCTTGGTGAAAGGACCATAACTTGGTCTAAAGAGGTCAAAATTGAGGAATTCAAAAGCTTAACATCAAGTTCTTTGATGTGGCTACAATTTCCCAGAAGGACTTACTGCCAAATTCCCTTTATTTATTACCCAAAAACCCGTTCTAAGGTGGCTAATGCATATGATCAAACCTAGGGAAATTTTCTTGGTTCAACTTGCAACTAGACCTTCCCGTAACATTACTCCATGTAACCCTTAGAGCCTTTCAACCTCAACTCTAACAGGAAATGAGTTTCTGTGAGTTTCCAGAACCCAAACCATACACAAAAGAAAGGGTTCCAAACTACATCTAAACTTTCTGCACCAAAACTGGGGACTCATACACACACACATAGTTTCCATACAAATATTCATAGTTCCATACCGTGATATTATTTTTCCTTTCCTTCTTCTTCTTTTCTTTCTCTTTCTTCTTCTTTCTCCTTTCTCTCTTCTCTTCTCTTATCCGTTTTTTTTGCTTTCTTGGTCTCAAAGCACTCAAATGAGATATTTATCTTCGGGCCTTATCCTATTTGATCTATCTCCTTTTATTTCACTTTAGTCCTCCAACTCTTCTAATATTTACAATTCAATTATTATTCTTACTTTTGCATATGAACTTATTAAAATTAGCGCACTTTGGGTCCCGAATTGGTAAATTATTTTTTCAATTTACTCTTAACTTTTGTATCAATTCCAGGTTCTTGTTTATTTTGTTTTTATCTTTATTTCATCAAGGAAAATATATTTCTTTACTTTATTATACCCTAAAACACGTTATAAAACCGTACAGATAATTCTAGGTGTTGCGCCTGATTAGTGGCTTTACCGTCCCACGCCTTGTGATATGATGGCTTCACGATTTCCGCGTTTATTTCGCTGTGGTTTTAGCTTCCTCTTAAAAACGCCCCTAACCGCTTTCTGCACTTTGTCTCTCGTTTCTCGCTTTTTTGCCTTTGCAAGTTGGTTCTTCCTTTTTCCTTGTTTCTTATCCGACTAGTGTTCAAAACTGCTTTCGGTGGTCCCTGATATCTAGCTTGGGGCCAGTGTCCCTCGTCTTGTTTCTGACCTCGGTATGTCTTTTCTTCCTCCGTCCTTTGGCTCAAGCTCCTACAGGTTCTGTGGCATGCCCGGTCAGGGTTCTCGCATTTCCTTTATTTCTCTTTCTTCCCGTTTCAACCCTCGTGTACCTCCATGGGTCCCGGGTCTCTCCTCCGTTTTCACAAGATAGGAGTAACCCTGGTCGAGGTGCCTAGTTCGGGCCGGGAGGACGGGGAACGACAATTGCTGTGGTGGTTCACGGTCATTTTGGGGGGAGCCTCATTTTCCCTCGATATGGCAAGGCAAAATTAATTTAAATCTCTAAGATCCTAGCGCTCCTAATATCTTGAGGGTCACAACACCCGCTCGAGGCCGTGGTCCCGCCAAGTCAAACCTTGTACAGTTGGAGATCTTGTGCCCTAAGATGAGCCCCTCCCCGCTTAGGTCCATGTGTTTGGTGTCCCACATTTAGGGACCAATCTACATTGTTGAAGTTGTCTAAGACGGTGTGCTTTTGAGGTATGCCTGAGAACGCCTCCGCTTCCCCTTGATCCCTTTTTTTTATAAAAAGGGTCTTGCAAAGATTTCAACTGACACTTTCCTAATGACAGAATTGGTTTAAGATTCCACGCACCTCCCGTACCTAAGTCAGTTGACCGACAAGTTAACATGAAGCTAAGCGCTTAAAACCGAAACTGATTCGGGAAAAACGGGGTTATGTAACAAATTTCACTTTTCTATCAAAATCACAATTTTGACATGAACAATCCCAAGAAAGATAACGACCGCATTGTTCTGGCAGTTCCCAAAATACAAAATCACCCGTATAAAACAAAATAAGTACCCTCAATGTTTTCCAAATGTCCAACTGATAAATAATAAGGACCCCTACCATCAAAATATATGATAGCTGATCAATCCAATATAAGTTTATCGCAACCTCGCTTTTCAAAACCATGCATGCATATTTTTTGCAAAGATATTATTTACAAAATACAAATGCCACATTTAACTTTTACTAGTTTTAATTTACACCTTATCTTATATATAATCACAACACAAATATGGTAGATCGTAGGATCCTCCGGAAAAGTATTTAGCTTCAACACCGCATTCGAAAAATTATTTTAAAATAGAAAACCGTGGAGCCAAACTAAGAAATTATAAGTTCTAAATGTCACCATTGCCAGACTTCTAATATGAAAATCTCGTACATAAATGGTTGTAAAACTGCTTATGAGAAAACCGGCTTTTGCTATGAAAACCATTTCGAAAACTATTCTCAAAACTATTGCCAAACTGCTTCTCGCTGGCCGAACCGCTCGAAACTAATTCGGGTCAATAAACTGCTCTAAAACTATTTACCACCGGTAAATTGTTTCGCGGTTAATATCCGGAAGTGCTATAATCAAATCAAGTACCAACCATCACACCCATTTCAAATACCCTAGAAGTGATGCCTCTGAAACTTTAACCCTCGGTACTCAGAGCGAACTTAACACTACTCCTGGCTGGGCATTTTGTCCGCACGGCGGACGAGAGCAAGATAACAAGAATCCTAACTAAACGCCGCGACGTGGAACCTCAACCAACACTCATCGCTATGTGTACTCAAGTCAGCGCACAACTATATACCTCGAATGCAAAGGGCGACCACTATATAAATATGCTGGGATCTAACCCCAAATCGGGCCGACTGTGCAATATACACATAATATCCCATAACATCATAAACACAACCGAAATGCATCCGACCGAAACTCGGAGTCATATTAATCTGTGGTGTTCATAAACCGTGCCAACTGCTTTAAATAATCGAAATCAAACTTTTTCACGGAGTATAACAATTTGGGAGATAAAAAATGCTTTATAAATCTATATTTTCAAAGATTTACAAAATTGTAATTTAAAACACTTTCGCTTGTGAAATCGATTTTCGGAAGACTCACCTTTTCTCGACTAATTTCTTTCAAACTGTTACACTCTAGATCCTCACGAATGCTCAAATCGCTACACAATCCATACAAAATACTTAAAATGCCTCGGGCCTAACGTTTTAACCATAAACATACACAGTATGGCTTCAAACGACTATATCGAATCTAACTCTCGATTCTAACAAAACTTTACGCTACAATCTTCATTCGATATTTAATATCGACACATGCATTTTAAACACTAAAATGCCCATACAATAAATGTCCCATAAAACTATCTCTGCTTTTGAAGAACCACCTACGGACTTTCCGGTAGAGCCTTAAAATACCCAACATTTTCTCAAAAAATTATGTCCGACTATCCGACTACACTCTCAAATTTCAACCCAAACCATCCGAAACACCAAATCTCACTCGACCGCCCGAACACACCCAAAAATTCCTAAACTCGCCTAAAAATTTTTAATTAAAGCCTTTACGACTTTTCTTCACGACTCTAAGAAAATCTGCCCATTACATAACCTTTAAATAAATAACACAAGCAGCAAATTTTCTACCTTTAAAGTTTGACAAAAGCGCATATCGGGTATCTCATGCGCAGTTTCCTTCGAAGAATTCAACTTACCTTCTCGCTCCGATAAGTTCTCACATCCGATTTCCATAAATCTAAGAAAGAACGAAGAGAAGAAAATAAAATAAAAATTTCTCTCCAAATTCGTTGCCTCCCACGCTCAGCCGTCCGTTTGTCTCATCCCATTTGCTTTTTATCTTCTTTTTTTATTTTCGTTTTTTTTTTTAATTATTATTCTTTTTTTTTTAATTATTATTATTATTATTTAGATAAATAATTTATATTACCTCATTCAGCCCATTTTCGTCTAAAATCTTTATTTATCCTGACCAATATTATTTAAATATTTTCATATTTTTCGGAGATTTTTCTAAAATCTCGCTGTGTTTCACCTAAACTGTCGCCGAAATTCGTAAAATATTCCCACTATCTCGGAATTTAACGAAACTTTCCTAGGTTACTAGATTTCTCGCGAGACTCCAACTTAACGGGCAGTCCGCTTTGGCCATCCGAAATCTGCACTGCATTTCCCGAACTATTTTCACACTTCATTATTATTATTATTTTCAAATCATAATTTATACTTTCACCCTCCACCTTCCTTACGCAAAAGTGCCAATTCTTGAAAATTTTATACTTCACCCTTAAACCAATTTTCAAAAATTCTATTATGGCACTAAAATAATGGTGTTTAAGTCCTCGCTGCACATACTGCCACATACACCGTACACCCTCTGGGACGGGCGTTACAAATCCTCCCTCCTTAGTGAACATTTCACATCGAATGAACAAAACTAACATAAAAATGATACCTTAACTAAAACAACTCTGATGATATCGGGATCGCGCATCCGAGCCTCCGACCCTACGTGAAATTCTCCTCGTAATCCCAATGACCCCCCATAAAACTCGACTAACTAATGACCTTATTCCGCAAAATCCGCCTCCTCCGCGATCTACTATCTACATCGTCGCCTCCTGATGTGTCAAATTATCCTTAGCTTCTACTGGCCGATCTCCGAGTACACGGAGTGGATCCGAATGCATTTCGCGGGAAAGACGGATACATGAAACACATTACGAACCTTAAACAACTCGAGGAAGGCTCCACCTATATGCTATTGGTCCCACTCCCGCACAATCTTTACATGGCCCTACGCACCGGGCCTCAACTTCCGCGCCTTCCAAATCCGAGGACACCTTTTCCAAGGGAAACTATAAGACTCCTATCGCCCACCTTTTAAACTCGTAGATCCCTACGGTGCTGGGTCTCAAGATAACTTTTCCTGGGTCTGGGTCCCTGGCTGACTTCGAGTCCGTTCCTGACAACCGGATCTTATCTAAGGTAATCAGGATTAACTCCGCCTACGCCCCTCTCTTCTACTTCATCCCAAAGATACGGGAGCACGACACTTCCGCCATACAATGCTTCCAAACTGAGCCATGCCTATGCCGGATCGATAACCCGTTTGGTTGCAGCTTAACCCATCGTAGATAAACGCGCATCCCAGCCTTCCCTTAAACTCTATCACGCATGCCTAAGCATATCCTCTAATGTTCGAATAGCTCTTCCTCGACCGACCATCGGGCCCGATACCGAAAGTCAGATAAAGTGCAATCGAGTCCCCATGGCATCCAGGTAACCTGACCAAAATCGATGTGAACTGGGTCTCCTACCGAGACTAATTGATATAGGAACACCATGTAATCTAACTATCTCCTCCACATATAATTGGGCCAACTTGTCCAACGGGTCATTGTTCCTAACTGGGAGAAAATGCGCGGATTTCGTTAGTCTATCCACTATCACCCATATGGCATCGTGTTGTCTCCGAGTTCTCAGAAGCTCGATAACAAAATCCATAGTAATCTTATCCCACTTCCATACGTGTGAATCTAAGCGGGCTGTATCTTCCGACGGGCTTCGTGCTCGCCTTTACCTCGCCGACAAAGTTAGGCATCCGATACGAAATCTCGGCACTTCCTTTTTCATGCCCTTCCACCACAATAATGCTCTCTCGTGAGTATGATACATCTGTGCTACTGTGGTGCATGGTATATGTCGAAGAGTGAGCCTCTTCCAAGATTTCCTTTTAGTTCACACCCACTGGCGCACACATCCGACCTCCAACCACACCCAACGTCTCCCATCCCAACCCGTTTCCTATTACCTCAATCTCTCGCCCTCAACTTAATCATCTCTCCGAAACCCGCGCTCTAACCTTCCTTAATCCGATCCACAAGAAGAGTGACCGAACATAAAATGATGCCAACAAGGTCCCTATATCGCCCACTCGCAACCCGAACTCCCAAAGATCTCAACTCTATCAACAATGGGAGATATATTGTCTGCAGATAAGCATAGGAACCCTCCGGTTTCCGGCTTAAGGCATCGGCCACTACATTGGCCTTCCCCGGATGGTACTCTATCGTGCAATCATAATCCTTAATCAACCCAACCACCATACGCCTTGCTAAGCTCTTTTGGAGTAAAGATATATTGCGTGCTCTTACGATCGGGTGAATATCCGACAGGAACACCGTATAGATACGTCTCCGTGATCTTTAGAGCAAAACCACCGCCGCTTAGTTCAAATCATGGCTCGTAGTTCTCGTCAGGCGTTTTTTTAACTCGACGGAAGTATAAGCTATCACTCTACCATCCCGCATCAAAACACACCTAACCCTTGTCTCGAGGCATCACTATATACCACATAACCGTCCTTTCCGACTCCAGAGTGCACACCGGGAGCTCAAGCCGCCAACTCGCCCCAGCTCCTCAAACCATGCCAAGGTGTATCCGACCACCGAATTTCGATCCTTTTCAATAGATCGGGTCAACGGCTAAGCATTCGAAAAATCCCCAACAAATCTCCTGTACCTGCCAATCCAAGGAAACCGCTGACTTCAAACATTCGCGGCGGCTCAGCTCATTATAGCTTCGATCTTCCCCGATACCACACTAATACCTGCCAAAATGACATGACCCAAGAAAGCTACTCATTCAACCAAAACTCGGCACTTACTAAATTTAAGCTTATAACCGACGCCTCTAAGAATCCGCATCGTCCGGAGATGCTCTGCATGTTCCTCTGAACTGCCTGAGTACACTAGAATGTCATCAATGAATACGATCACAAACTTATCTAAATACGGACTTAATACCCTGTTCATCAAATCCATGAACGTAGCTGGGGCATTAGTCAATCCGAATGGCATCACTAGGAACTCGTAGTGACCGTATCTCGTCCCGGCTGCGCCTTAGAAACATCATTCTCGACCTCAACTGATGGTAACACCCAGTCAATCTTAGAATATACCCGAGATCCATGCAATTGGTCAAATAGCTCATCTATACGAGGAAGCTGGGATACTAGTTGCGCATTGTCACCGATTCAAATTGCCTATAGTCTATACACAACCGTGCTTCCATCTTTCTTCTTTATGTAATAGGGAACTGAGCTCCCCACCGTGAGGTACTAGGTCGGATGAAGCCCTCAATTCCTCCACCGTCTTCAATTCTTTCAACTCGTTGGCACCATTATGTATGGAGTGAATGGATATCGCTCGGTCCCCGGAATCGGCTCAATAACAAAACTCACTACTGCACCCGTGCAAACCCAAATATCACCCTGAAACATCCTAAACTCTCGACTATGGGGATGTTCCTCCAGCCGTGTCCCCGTCTCCTATCCACTACAAATGCCAATAACCCCTGTAACCTTCCGAAGCATTTTCAGGCTGGCCATAGATTAATGAGACTAGGGGCGATCTCTCTTTGATTCCCCAGCAATATCACGCCCGGTTCCTCTTGTTGAACCAATTGCTTCTTTCTATAAGAATCTAAGGTGGCTCTATGTTGATAACCAAATTCATACCCAAACTATATCGAAATCAAGGGATACCCCAAGACTCATCAAGTCCGTTGAAAACTTTATTCGGATCACCAATTTGCTACCTAGAACTATCCTTTCAGATATCATAGTATCCCCATTGGGTATGGAAACTACCATACGACCATCTATAGGTCGGACTCTATCTCGGTGCCTCTCAGTTGAATGGTACCGAAATAAATGAATGAGCGGTTCTGGTTCACTAATGCATATGCATCATGATCGTAAACTGAAATCATACCAGTAATCACGTTTGGTGATGCATCTGCCTCCCCGCTGTGTGACCTGTAAATACTCGAGCCCGAGCACGAGCACCACTCGAATCCGGCCAATCTGGCACTCGCCTCGCCTCCTACACCCTCTACCACGACCTACCATGTGGTCAGGACCGCCATCTTCATTTAAACCACCCTACCACCGATCAATCACTGCTTCAGTAGATGCTACCAGATTCCACCTCGCAGGTCTCAGCCACGAACTGTGGACGCTCCCGATAAAGTGACCTTCCCGCTCAAGAATGGAAACATCTTGTCATATCTATCCCACACTCTCCGAGATGCCTCCTCCGACACGTAGTGGCACAATGGAAAAAGATGATCCCGACATCTACCACCTCCCTGGTCAGCCAAGGTGATCGAACGATCCCTGGCTAGACGCTCCTCACCCCGAGCCCCACCGGGTCCAATTTCTTCCTTTCTTTCTACTAAACCGACTAGTGCCCGTCGACCAATGCCCGGGAGACCTCTCTACCGTCTAAATTACCAGCTTAGAACTGAAACCGCCCTTTCTACCTTTAGTACCAAACTTTCATAACATTGCCGTTGCTTTGCTTTTGCAGTATCCTAGTAAACACGAAAAACCTGTGTCTCTACCGTGCTCTGGAAGACCCACGTCCACGCCACCTTTTTCCTAAATATGGTGGAAGTTGATCTCACGTTTCCATGTCACCATATACGCCTAGAACGCTAACCTTATCTAACCATGGGCACCTCCGTCTCCTGCCGCCGCACTCATCATAAAGCTTCTAGCCCCTAATTTTAGAGCGCGTCTATCATGCCCCTCCGCTCTTCCTGGAGGCTCCCTGCGGCCCGACTGCAGCTGTCGTAATAACTGTGATAACCCGATCCATCGCAGGTACCGCCACCCGGGTCTACGGCCCGATGGTTCTGGCTGGGGGCTGATTCATCTGAAGCATTTTCTGTATCTAGTGTGCTCGACATATCTTCTTGTGGTGCTTCTCCAGGCGGAAGTCCTAGATCGACCTCTAAGACTCCGTCCAGACATAATGCCGTGGAATTTCAAGATTAAAAGATTCATGACACTTTTCAATATTCGATGCATGCAAGGATTTAGCAAAACAATGTAGGTCGTGAATAGGGAAAATCATTATAAAAACAATTTATAGGAATACCGTGGAAAACGCTCAAAAACAAGCCTAACTATCGCTCAAAACTGCCGATACCAAGTCGATGCACTCCTTCCTGCTGATTATGAAATCTCGTTTCAAGAATCACGCGAATCCCTCCGGCCTGGGCCAAGCCACCGATTGGTTACCATGAAGTTGCCGTTAAAATCGCTGAACTCAGATTGGAAAACGTGGGTTATAAAATTTTCACTCTTCTATCAAACTCACACCTGAGATTTAAAGAAAATCGGCAGAAGATAACGACGCGATGACGGGGTCGCTCCAAAATTACAAAATCACCCGTATAAAACAAAAAATACACCCCAACGCTTTCTCCAAACGCCCAACTACAACAATAAAGGACCTCCGTCCTCATCAAATATAAGACAAGGATCAACTAATATAAGTTTATCGCAACCTGTTTTCTCAAAACCATGCATGCATATTTTACAAAAGATATTTACATATACAAAATGCCACATTTTAACTTTTACTAGTTTTAATTACACCTTATCTTATATATAATCACAATACGCTTCAGACTGTGAGGATCCTCGAAAAGTCTCGGGCTTCAACACCGCATCTCTAAAAAATTATTTAAAATAGAAAACCGTGAGCCAAACGCTCAGCGCGGGAGTACTATGTTCTAAATGCCAGTTGTCGTTCGTTTCTCCCACAGTGAAATCGCATGTAAATGGTTGTAAACTGCTATCGAAAACCGAAGCTTTTGCTAAGTGAAAACCATTTCCTCTCAAAACTGCTCAAAACTATTTCTCGCCATGAAACCGCTTCTCGTCAAAATCGCTTCGAAAACAATCGCTGAAATCTATTCAAAACTATTTCTGCCATCAAAATCGCTTTTTAAGTGGTGGCATTATCTAAAAGTGTTATACCGTAAATCAAGTACCAACCACCGTGGCCCATTTCAAATACCCTTGGGAAGTGATGCCCTGAATCTACATCGGTGAAGTAACTCTAACACTACCCGACTAAGATGGTCCGTGAACACGGTGATTCATATAGCATAACGTGGAACCTCGAACCAAAATGCTCCTGACGGAACCAACCAACACCATCGCTTACGTACCAAGTCAATGCCATTAAACTATATGCTCTAATGTGCAAAGGCGACCACTATATAAATATATGCTGATCTAACCCCAAATTGCCGACTGTGCAATATAGCTAGTCATAATATCTCATAACATTGCCATACACAACCGAAATACACCGACCGAAACTGAAAGTCGTATGGTCCATGGGTTTTGCTAAACCAGCCAACCGTTTCTTAAATACCGGAATCAAACTTCACGAAAGTATAACAATTGGGAGATAAAAAATGCTTTATAAATCTATATTTCAAAGCACTTTACAAAATTGTAATTTAAACACTTTCGCTTTAGAAAATGATTTCGAGTACTCACCTTTTTCGAATTAGCTCTTCTCAAATCTTGTCAAGCACTCTAGATCCTCGTCTGATGCCAAATCGCCTTCACACAATCCATACAAAGTACGAAATGCTCCTTAGTTTAACGCTTAACCATAAAACATACACAAGGCTTTCAAACACTATATCGAATCTAACTTCTCGATTCTAACAAAACTTACGTGTTAGTCCCATTCGACATGGGACATCGTACACATGACATGAATCGACCAAAAATGTCCATACACATTAAATGTCCCATAAAACTATCTCTATTTTAGCAAACCTTTTTGACTCAAGTGGACTTTCCAGAGAGTCTAAAATAATTCAAACATTTCCTCAAAATTTCGTCCTATCATCCGACTACACTCCGGGAATTTCAATCCAAACTATCCGAAAACAAATGGGCTCCAAATTCAGCCCCTGATCGGCCCGAACACAGTCCCAAAATTCCTAAACTCGCCTAAAAATTTTTGGGACTAAAGTTTACGACTTTTCACGATTCTCTAAGAAAATTTCTGCCATTACATAACCTTGTGCTTGAAATAACACAAGTAGGCAAATTTTCTACCTTTAAAGCTTGGACAAAGGCTAAGATATTGGTACCTATGCGTAGCTCTCTATCCAACTTTGCCTTTCTAATTCCGATAAAACCCATGCCCGATTTACAATTGAAAGAATGAAAAGAAGAAAATAAAATAAAAAATCTATCTCCTAATTCCGCCGCCTCTCCCACGCCACCGTCCGTTCGTCTCATCCTATTTCCGCTTTTATCTTCTTTTTTCTTTTCGTTTTTTCTAATTATTATTCTTTTTCTTTAATAATTATTATTATTACTTAGATAAATAATTTATATTATCTCATTCAGTCCATTTTTGTCCCAAAAAATTCTTTATTTATCCCCATCAATATTCTTTAAATATTTTCCATTTTTTGAGATTTTTCTAAATTCGCTGCGCTTTCACTCTAAAAACCCGTCGCTTCAGAATTTGTAAAATATTCCCACTATCTCGAATTTAACGAACTCTCTCCTCAGTTAATAGATTTTGCACGAATCTGACCTATAGCCTCATTATTATCCAAATCTAGAGAATTTTCAGATTTCCCCGAACTATTTTGGCAATTTATTATTATTATTCTTTTGTACCCATAATTTATACTTCTCACCCTCCACCTTCCTTAATTGCGTAAAGTGCCACAATTTCAAAATTTATAATTTCACTCCTAAACCACTTTCAAAAATTTATTATGACACTAAATAACGAATGCAGCTCCCTCGTGCACATACGGTTACACATACCGTACACCCTCTCTTAGGATCTGTGGCATTACATCAATGTCCACCCTCTCGCCTTCCCCAACTTCTGTGGTGTTCTCAAAGGGGTCAAGTAGTCATTTTAGGACAAAGGCTCGGGTGTTCCCAGTGATTGCCTTGCTTTTAGACTTCTTTCTGTAAAGGTCGCCGGCTTTTATATCTCCAAGCACTTTAGCGCTTAAGTCGATCATTTCGCACTTTCCTCTTCGCAGACAAGTTCGAAGGAATGTTATTTTTTGTTAATATCATTATTAGGAGTACAATCCATTTGATCGAGAACTCCTCAATAGTCTTTACCATCTAGACTACTCCCGAGAACCTACGTGAGCCTCCCTTCTGCTTTGATTTGTTTTGCCTTCAGAGGTCATAGGATGACTCGAGACCGCTTTTATTGTATGGCCTTTAGGTGCTCAACCGATCCTACCCCGAGGACTCCAGGAGGTGAAGAGGAAGCCGGTGAAGCGCGCCCCCACGTGCTACTCCGAGCTCATCAGCTCGAATATTCTCGGGATCGCCCGTGTGAGGCCTCGCCGACTTCATTTTCCGAGATCTCTCTCTCCCTCCGTCATGAAGCATTCCATCCCTAAATCTTCCTCACCGTCTGCTTTCTGAAAGCCCCCATCGCTAAGCCTACATCGGAGAGCTTTCGTCCCTCCCGGGAGGTGCCGGGTAAAGAAGAAGAGGAGCGTGAAACGGAAACCTCCGAGCTTGCCAGAGGGTTGCCCCCCTACTCGGGGCAAGACCCTAAAGGTGGGGGCCTCTCCTTGGAGGTTCTCCTTATCTCGGTTTAGAGTCCCACATCGCGAGGCGCCGCTCCCCCTCTTACAATGTCGGACGAGGTGACGGGGAATCGTGATCGCTCTGAGGCAGGATGAGGACCTTTCTTCTCATGCGGGAGCCCGCTTCGCTGTATCGCTTTCCTCCATCCCGCGACCCGACCTCGAGGGCGGGCGCCGCCTGGCCGAGGAGGCTCTCGCCTCACGACGAGGCTCTAAATTCTTCGTGGAACCGCCTCAGACGCCCAAGTGCTTTCACGATCTTTTCTTATTGTTTCACTGTTATCGACTCCTTTTTTGGCGCATGGCCACTTATGCTAAAGGCCTGCGCGGAGGGCCAACCCACCGCCGAGGGCCTCCGCCGTGGCTGGGCGAAGTCTTACAAGGTTGTCAAGCACTGACCCTGAGAGGGTCGGGTCTTCAAGCCTCGATAAGGGAACTAACTCCGAGAACTTAGAAGCACAAATTAACCCGAAGCACGTCTCAATGGCGCGAGGGCGCGAGCCGAGGATAAAGAAAAGGAGACCCTGAAGGATGCGAAGGTCACAAGATGAGTCATGGCCAGCCAGCTTCTGAGTCAGCAGGCTCAAGGGTGACTGTGGGCCAAGATGGCGGCCTTGAGCAGGCCTCGCCAAGAGGCTCTGGAGGCGCGTAACTTTGTGGAATGCCTAACGGAGGAGCTCTAAGAGTTTCTGATAATCTTGCAAGGCAGGAGGCTTTCTGCCAAATTCCGAGGGCTAAGGATAATCTGAGCTTAAAGATCGAGGCCTGCACTAATGGGCTTCCGAGTGGCTTTCCTTTCAACATCGGGCTTCCCGAGCTTTCCTAGACCTGGAGTTCAACATTCAGCTTTCTGATGAGGAGGTTGAAGGATCTGCTTCTGAGGCTGAGGTTGATGTGGGCACCGAGGTGTTTTCAAGGCCGCCACGGCGATTCTCCCGGGTTCGCCCGGGCGGGTTATAACAGCCGCTCTTCAGGGCTCAGTTTTACTCTTTCTTATGGCCAGAAGACCCAACGACCAGCGATTTAGACTTTTTTTGTGTATCCTGGCGCGCTGGGTTTCTGCCTTTTGTTTTGACTGTTTGTTGATATGCAGTCGTGATTAGTTCCTTCATTTCGTTTCCTGTTTCGTCGATTTGAGCTCTTGTTTCTCATTGTGTCTTCCTAGAATAGTTATGTTCACTTGATATGAGCTTTTAGGTTCTCTGGCGCGAATCCTCCTCGCTAAGCTGAGCTGCTAGGCTTTGGGCTCTAAGACCCTCCCCCAATGAGGCTGTCGCTGCGCAGGCCCGAGCTGCGGGCTCAGGGGCACTAAGACCCTTTCTGCGCTATTGAGCTGCGGGTTGAGCTCTTTGGGCTCCTGTTCCCATGGCTCAGTGGCTGCTTGGCCTTTTGAGGCATTCGCTGCACCGTGAGCTTACGGGGCTCCTGAGCTACATGGCACCGTGGCTACTTGGCCTTTTGAGCTATTACACTGCATAAGCCAGAACTCTTGGGCTCTGAGCTACATAGCTCAGTGTATAGCCACAGTGATACGCAAGGCGGGCTTTTGGGCTCCCGAGCTACATGGCTCGTGGCTACTTGGTCTTTTGAGGTTGTTACGCTCTGCAAACTAAACCACAGGCTCTGAGCTACATGGCTGCATGGTACACTTGGCCTTTTGAGTTGTTACGCTCTGAGCTAGAAAAAGCCGGGCTCCCGAGGTTGTGAGACCCACTGAAGAAATGAGCGATAAGACCGCAGTGGCAAACCTAGAAATTCTCTAGATCTTGGATGACGACGCGGATCACGCCATTGAATTCGTTTCGTGAAATCTAGGTACACAGTTGAATTTCGTTGAATTCCGAGAAGGTCGAAATTTCACGTATTTCGAGGCGAATGGACAAATGAGGTGGCGACACATGGCATGAAGGTGCATGCCATGTGGCACCAGAGGAGAAGACACTTGGCAACCAAAGGCGAATGTCTTGGTTGGAATTGCACCTGAGAATTGGCTTAGTGGAGGCTAGGTGTCCCAGAAAGGAGATCATGCATGAGAGGAGTGAATTGGCTTAGTTGGCATGGCATATGGGATGCTGAGTGTCAAGAGGTGAGAGCAGGTGTTCTCACCAAGTCACCATCAATTCGATTGAAGAGAATAGAAGCAAGCTATTGGAGGGTTCTCAGGTGCGCCGAGTCGAGTAGAGAAGAAAGAAGAAAGAAAAGCAAGGAGAAAGAAGGAAGAAAAGGGAAAAAAAAAAAAGGAAGGAGGAGTTGATATACACTCCAGCAAGGAGTAGAGTTCTTATCCTACTTGGGATGGCCTTGTCTAGGGGGCCATTCAAAGGCCATGGGCTTAGCCACTGGCACATTAAATTTGGTTCGAAACTTGATTTAGGACAAGCGTGTGAGTTTATAGGTCCATTTAGTTCAGAAAACTACGGCTGGAGCGGAGTTGAACACTGCTGGAAAATGTGTATAGTCTTGGATTCTATGAGCCATTGTTTTAAAGTTAGAAAACTAGAAAAATTCGAGTTGCATGTCTATTCTTGGTTGATAACATCTTTGTTTGTATGAAAGATGGTAGTGATTGCATCTTTGTTTTCCAAGGCGAAAATGCAGGAAAAAAATTCCGGTTTGCATGTGTCAATTTCTTGTTTAAATAGCATGATGTTTTTAGAGAGAAATGTCGATATAGCGGCATGCATGTAATCGAGTTGAACCCTCTTGGAAAATACTATGAATCTTCCAAGTTTTTTGTGTCTGTTGTTTATTGTTTAGAAAAAGCAGGAAAAATTCAGTTGCATGTCATGTGTTCTTGTTTAAATAGTATGATGTTTTAGAGAGAAATGTCGATATAGGTATGCATATGTCCAGGTTGAACCCTCTTTGGGAAAATACTATGGATCTTTGGATTTTTGTGTGCTCTTGTTTCTTGTTTTAGAGGGCACGGAAAAATTTTCCGGTTGCATGTATTATATTCTTGATTAACATCTTTGTTTGCTTAGAGGAATGGTAGTAATGCATGCTGATATTTTGATATAGCCCCGGAAAGAAAACCCGGTTGCATGTCTTATTTTCATTAGATAACATGCCGTTTTTGGTGTGAAAGCGGTGACCAGTAATGCATCTTTATTTTAAGGTTGAAAATACGGAAAAATAAAAAATAAAATTTGGGTTGCATGGTTTATTTTTCCTAGTTGAATAATATGCAATTTGTGAAAATGATACATGCATGCATGAAAATGAGTAAATATCATCTTACATTAGTTTACGTATCTCACGTGCATGGGGACATCAGCGCGTATTAGAGTGTGAATGCGGCATGACTTGAAAAAGTTTTTTCTCGGAAGGTTATCCACCACGAGTATCGAGATGCGTCGAATAAGAAAATATATATATCGGAGGGTAGTCCACGATGTGCTCCAGTGCATCGAATAAGAGAAAATATATATATCGGAGGGTGGTCAAGCGTTTATCAGATGCATCGAATGAAAAGTATCGGAGGGCGGTCTAGTTTATTTTATGTCGGTCATGTCGGAGGATGGTCTAAAATTTCATCGAGATTACGTCCAGCCCAACCTTCGCGAGAGCTAAAACATAAATCTTTTGTTTTAGAAATGATTTTATTATACATGGAAAAAATTGCATGTGTGAGGAAATCGGTGAGGACACGAGGCATGAGATTTGGCATATGACATTCATATAGACTTTCTGTATATTTTATGTGAATGTATGTGGGGGGTATGAACATGGCATTGCATGTGCACTTAGGTGGGGAAGTAGCCCTCATAGGAAAATTTCTACTTTGAGCGTTGCTCACCCTGGATTGTATGAAACTAATCTTTTTCAGTCTGGAGCTGCTTGAGCAATGAGGCTCACACGGGACCTCAATCGTAGTAAAAATTTGAAATGCCTTGTTTGTAGTGTGGTTTATGGGTTAAGAGCCCATGTTTTTACCAATATGTGGAGACAAAATGTATTTATTTTATGTAGTTTGTGTAAAAAAAAATGAATAATACATTTTGAGCGAGTTTCTGGGGTTTCCTCCTTGGGGTCCATGTATGAAAAAAAAAAAGACTCATTTTACATTATTATATGCAGCGTGGGACTGCAAGGAAAAATGAAAAAAAAAAAAAAAAAAAAAAAAAAAAAAAAAAAAAAGACCCCCGGGTTTTGGGGTGTCACAGTTTGGGGCATGGGTTTATAACATCGCGTGATGAGTAGAGAAGATCAAACTTGGTATGGCACAGTGTTGAGCTTGAGTTATAGTTACTTTAGTGCTTTCGGAATTTTATGTCAGTCATAGTTAGGTATCAAGGTCTAGGTAGGAGGTTACCTAGGAGTCCACGGGATAGGATTAGATCATAGCATGCATTTTGTGTTTTCTTGTGTATGTGTGTGGTTGGGTGTTACAAATTGTGTGAATTATATACGTGGTAGGATGTATGTGGAAAACAAGGAACAGGGTCGAAAAACATAATGAACATGGAAATTTAATAACTCTTTTTGCCATTTGACATGTGTAGATGGCAAGTGAGGTGAGTGAGATTGTACGGGGTGCCACTGAAGCACCACTGTTTTTGATCGAGGGAGGCCTTCACTTAGAGGCCGTGGGTCTTTGCGATAGCCCGCCACCGCGGTGTGCGGCTAGAGGTCGAGAAGTGCCGGGTAGCCTCGGTTCAGGCATCATCCTCAGCAATTCAGGAGGAGGGACCTGACGTGGTAGCCATGCCAGTGGTTCGTCGGATTGAGGTCTTCGGGCCGTGGAGATCACCTACGATACTACTCGGATTACTGTTTGGCTTCTTTCCAGGCTTGAGGTGAGATCCACGATTTGGTGGGGAGTGGAGTCAAACTACAGGGACTTAGGCCCATGACAGCGGATAGGATTTTCGTAGACTATTCATGGGGAGTATTTTCCGACCTGGCTAAACATGAAGGCCCCGAGTTCCTTGGTGAGACGGGGACGTGTTGTGCTGATGCGTGGCAGTTCACGAGTTATGCGTTTGGGGGATGATTATGTAGCCTTGACGGCGAAAATCAAGAGGATTTGAGGATGGGCCCGAAATTGTCCATCGGGAAGGAATGCTGGACATAATCTGAGACATGGACTCGTGGTAGTCTGACCTTGATTATTGAGCGAGATAGAAACATACGGAGCATCCGAGATCTTTGAAGATGCGGTGGCAAGAGGAAGGAGAGGCCGGACTTCTTCGGATTCGGAAAGAAGCGAAGGCTTCCGAGTTCACCCGGGGTTTCAAGGGTGGTAAAGCATTTCTCCGGGACGAGGCAGGACAGAACTCTAGCCGGTCGGGGCGATCACATGTTACCATTGCAATCGACTTGGACATATGAGGAGGATTGCCCTCGAGGCGAGGCCGGGAGCCATATGGGGCCTTCTCGATCCAGTCATCAGTGGGTTTGTGCCGGATGCAATATGTTCCTTCTCACTGGTGCGGACGGAGGAACCCGATGTCTGCCCGGGGGTGCTACACCGCGCATACGCTGCCTGAAGCGGGCGAGGCCCGGAGGTATGGGTCGGGTCGGGGGCCAGACTCCTGGCCCAGGGACTTGGGGACCCGAGGGCGTGTCTCGCCATCGCACCATCGGCCCGGGCGACGGATCAGAGGCGGGTATACGAGGTATGTTTCCTCTTATCTAGCACATGGGCGAGGATATTGTGATTACAGTTGCATCACGTTTCATTCATTCTTGCATCATGTGTGAGAGAGTTGGGCTTAGGGGTTGAGACCTTGGAAGAGCGAGTACATGTGAGTTCTCCCACAAGGGACTAGGGTGAGTGTGAATCCCGATTTGTCGAGGTTGCGAGTTAGAATCTCGGGATCTGCAGGCGGACGAGGGTTATGGACATGAGCGGGTGGAGCGTCATCACGGGGATGGGCAGTTGACCGCGAGTAGTTATTGATTGTGGCGTAGGAAAGTTATCGCCTATACTGCCGGGCCCGGGGTACTCGTGTCACGTTTCGAGAGGGACAAGCCTGAAATACTTTGCCCAATGAGTGTATGACTCGGATAGCGCGAGGGCGGAGTTGATGGGTTGGCTAGCCCGACCTTACCCACAAGAGAAGGCAGTGAGGGCAGGACTTGGATGCCTCGGGTAGTATCTGCGTACGGGATGTTTTAGGACGAACTACTAGGATTACCTCGGTCGGGGATGTAGACTTCCGCGTGAGAAATTTGCGCCACAGTCGTCAGCCCATTTCCTATGAGCTCACGCGTAGGATGGCTTTGGCCGAGTTGAGTTACGAGGCTCAAAAGTCCAGGATACGGGGAGTTACTAGGCAAGGGTTCATTGAAGTAGAGCACTTCACCATGGGGCGCTCAGGTTATTGAGAGAAGAAGGATAAGACCCTTGACTATGCATCGATTACAAGCGAGTTGAATAATTTCTGATCGAGAATCGATTATCCGTGCAGAGTTGATGACTTATTCGATCGGTGAGGGACGCGGATCTACTCCAGAGATAGACCTTAGCGGTAATTTACCATCGGTTAGCGAAGGAGTTTAAGGGCGGACATCCCTAAAGCGGGGTTTAGGATCGCGATATGGGCACTTCGAGGTTCTGATTGATGCCCTTCGGATTGACGAATGCGCCAGCAGCGTTCATGGATCTCATGCATAGGGTATTCCAGCCTATTTAGATCCCTAGGTTGTGGTGGTCTTCATTGATGACATCTTTGATCTGCTCCCGTCGGAGCATGAGGATCATTTGAGGGTCGTTTTACAACTTTTGAGAGGATCATCATTTGTATGCATGATTGATAAGTGCGAGTTTTGAAACTACTTGAGGGTGGGTTTCTTGGGGCACGTAGTGTCGACCCGGGCGTGTCGGTGGACCACTAAGAAGGTTGAAATTTGTTATGAATTAGGAGAGATCGAAGTCGGAGTCTTCGAATGCGTAGTTTCTTAAAAGTTAGAAGGCGGGGGTACTGAAGGTTTATTGAGGATTTCTCGGTGCGGCACCTATGACAGGATGACCGGGAAGGAGTCGAGTTTGAGTGGGACGACTGCATGCGAGGCATTCCAGGACAGAAGGAGGCCCCAGCCGGCTCCTGATACGATAGTCCCCCAGAAAGGAAAAATGTGCCGTGTTTTGGCGATGCCTCGAAGGACGGGCCCGGGATGCGTCTTGATGCGATCCGGGAGTAGTGGCTTATGGTTCCCCGGCAATTTGAAAAACCATGAGCGGAATTACTCCACGCATGACATGGGTTGGCGGCGTGATCCTTGCCTTGACGATTTCGGCCACTGCCTATCTGATGAAGCGGTTGAGGTGTTTCGGACCCTGAGTGAGTATATCTTCCACGCGACGGGACCTCAACATGAGGCAACACAGGTGGATGGAGTTTTTGGAGGATTATGACTTCACTTTGCATTACCACCCGGTAAAGCGAATGTAGTGGCCCGATGCACTGAAGCCAGAAAATCACGAGAATGCTTGGCTAATATAGCTTCCGAGAATGGCATATGCTTGAGGCCGGGTAAGATGATTTAGACTACGATGCATTGAAAGCGTTTCGAGTACTTTGGGAAGTTTGATGGTACGCCGTCCTCTTGACGAGGAGTAATTAAGTCAACGACGGGACGTAGAGATAGTGTCCATCATGGATCAGTCACGGTCAGTCACGGTATTGGTAGGTCATTCTGCCGATAGTGATCTTCGGGTATAGGGGGCCAGTTATTGTTCCCCGGTTCTTGGCGTGGTTGGGGAGGAGATCCTTAGGGAGTTCCATTGCTCTTGGTTCGCTATGCGTCAAAGTGGCATGAAGATGTCTGCAGTGATCTTTGTGTGATGTCTTGGAGCGGGATGAGACGGCATGTTGGAGACTTTGTTAAGCCCGGTGTCTCCGTAATCGGGTAAAGGCGAGCATCGAATCAGCCCGAGGTTTGCTCCATGAAGCCATTAGGAGGTAGGCGGAGTGGAGGTGGGAACCGCGTCCGCGATGGACTTGTGACCCGGCTTACCACGGACACCACAAAGACATGATGCGGTATGGGTGATAGTGGACCGACTCACCAAGTCGGCCCATTTTCTGGCGATGCGGATGACCTTCACACTAGAGTGCGAGGGTTGTATATACGAGATAATGCGGTTGCGGTACGGTGTCCATAATATCGGATCGGGATCAGCGGTTTCTGACTCGGTTCACGGAAGAGTTTCGAGAGGCCATGGGGGACCGCAGTGTCAATGAAGTCTTGCTTTTCATCCTCAGGCCGGATGGTGTCAGAGCGGACTATTGATTTTAGAGGACATGCTACGAGCATGCGTCACGGATCCTCAAGGGTAGCTGGGGGCTGCCCTGGTAGATTTAGCTATGTGCGAGTTATCGAGCGAGTATTCGGATGAAACAATACTATGAGGCTCTCTATGGGAGGCCATGTCGATCACCGATATGTTGGACAGAGGTGGGAGAGAGCTCCATCACTGGTCCAGATTTGATTAGAGACACCTCGGAGAAGGTGGGTATGATCCAGAAGCGTCTCCTTACTGCTCAGAGCCGGCAAAAGAGTTACGCTGATGTACGAAGACGACCTTTAGAGTTCAAGGAGGGTGATCATGTCTTCTTGAAGGTGATGCCTAAGAGAGGAGTGATCAGATTTGGCAAACGAGGGAAGGCCCATCGTAGAATTACATTGGACCCTTCGGTACTCGAGAGGGGTGGGCGCGAGTTCGCGTGTCGGTTAGTGTTGCCATCGAGTTTGTCGGCGTTCGCCCAGGGTATTTCACGTCTCGTAACAAGGTACTCGGAACCGGCTCATATAGTAGATTGGGGAGAGCTTGTTGATCGCGGATGGGACCTTCGAGGAGGGACCGGTGCGTATCATGGATAATGAGAGCGAGGTTTTGAGTGGCAAGGCCGTGAGGCTTATGCAAAAGGTGTTGTGTGACAGAAGTCGAGGAGGCGACATGGGATAGTGAGGGACATCGTGCGGCCTTGACTATCCCTTCTTGTTCGACGGGAAGGTGCGTTTTTCTAGTCATTAATGTTTTAAATGTTGTGCATATGCATGTGTTGAATGTGTATGTATGCGAAAAAATTTCGGGATGAAATTCTTTTAAGGAGGGGAGGATGTAGGACCCGAAGAAATGAAAGATATAGACCGCAGTGGCAAACCTGAGGAAATTCTCTAGATCTTGGATGACCGGCGCGGATAAGCCATTGGGAATTGGATTTAAGTGAATCTAGGTACACAATTGAATTTCGTTGAATTCAGGAAGGTCGAATTTCTACGTATTCAGTGAATGGACAAATGAGGTGTGACACATGGCATGAAGGTGCATGCCATGTGGCACCAGAAGGAAAGATGCAGTGGCAGGCGAATGTCTTGGTTTGGAATTACATGAGAATTGGCTTGGAGTGGGGCTGGAGTGTCAAGGAGATCATGCGAGAGGGAGTGAGATTGGCTTAGTTGGCACTTGGCATATGGGATGCTGGGGTGTCAAGAAGGTGGCAGAGTGTTCTCCACCAAGTCACCATCAATTCGGTGAAGAGAATAAAATGGCTTCTTTGGAGGGTTCTCAATTACGCGAGTCGAGTGAGAGAAAGAGAAAAGAAAGAAAGAAAAGCAAAGGAGAAAGAAGAAGGAATAAAAGGAAAAAAAAAAAAAGGAGGAGTTGGTATGCACTCCAACAAGGTAGAGTTCTTATCCTACTTGGGATTATCTTGTCTAGGGGCCATTCAGGCCATGGAGCTTAGCCGCAACATTAGAAATTGGTTGAGGAAACTTGATTTAGGACAAAGCGTGGTTCTATAGGTCCATTGGTTCCGGAAAGCTTCGGCTTTGGAGTACAGTTGAACTGTACGGAAAATGTGTATGGTCTTCCGGATTCTATGAGCCATTGTTTCACGGTTAGAAAACTAGAAAAAATTCAGTTGCATAATCTATTCTTGGTTGATAACATCTTTGTCTTTGTATATGAAAGATGGTAGTGATTGCATCTTTGTTTTTCCAAGCTGAAAATCTGGAAAAGAATTTACAGTTTGCATGTGTCAGTTTACTTTGTTTAAATAGCATGATGTTTTAGAGAGAAATGTCGATATAGGCATGCATGTAATCGGAGGACAATTTCTTTTGGAAAATACTATGGATGCTTTGGATTTTTTGTGTTCAAGCGTTTGTGTTTAGAAAACCGGAGAAGAAATTCCAGTTTGCATGTGTCATGTTCTTGTTTAAATAGCATGATGTTTTTAAGAGAGAAATGTCGATATAGGTATGCATGTAATCGGGTTGAACCCTCTTTGGAAAATACTATGGATGCTGGATTTTGTGTGCTCTTTTGTTATGTTGTTTCTTGTTTAGAAAGTGGAAAGAATTTTCAGTTTGCATGTGTTATATTCTTGATTGATAACATGCTTGTTTTGTAGGAGGAATGGTAGTGTGCATGTAACACCACAAGAAATATACTAGTCGTTTTTCGACATGTTTAGGGTATTTTGGCTTATAATTGAAGGTTTCGTAGTTAATGCGAAACATGAAAGCAGAGACCGGAAAATTACAAAATTAAGGACAATTTTGTAATTGTGGTCCAAAAAAGAAGGGGCTTAAAAGTCATAAATTGAAGAGATTTAGAGGCCAAAATGGAAATAAAGGAAAATTGAACTACAAATGGCCAAAGAGTTGGAGGACTTAAAAGCAAATAAAGCAACAAAATGTGGGTTTTATTTTGAGACGAGACAAGGCCTAAGAAATCTGGATTTAAAGACAAATTGGTCTCCAAAAAAAGGGAGAACCGGATGGGAGAAGGAGAGAAGAAGAGGAAGAGGAAGAGGAAGAGAAGAAGAAGAGAAGAGAAGAGGAGAGCCAAGCCAAAAAGGTATGGAAACTCACCTTGAATATGAATTCTATGTGATTATGTATGAATTTCCATGCTTGGTTGATTTAGTAGTTATCCCCCGAGCATGGGGTTATGCTAGGGGTTTCATCTTAACCCAAAGTGATGGCAAGTAAGGTGGGTAAAACCCCATATGGTACAAGAAGCTCATGAAATCCTCTCTTTGAGAATGAATTCTTAGTTAGTGGGAAGTAATTGAATTAGGGTTTTAGGAGCATAAAAGCCTAATAACTAAATCATGTCTTTTAGTTTGAGGATGGATCATAACCCATGTGGGAATGATTTTGGGGAGAAATTCATGGGAAAGATTTTGAAAGAAAATAAAAGCGAAAGATGAATTGAATAGAAAGATTCGAGGTGAATTGGAAATGATTTTTGAAGTGTATATGAAGTATAGATTTGGTTTGGGATGGAAAAGTGCATGAAAAATGGGAGAAAATACACATTAAAGGCACTTTCGGAGACTATGCAGTACAAGTTGAACTTGTACCCGGTACATTTCGATTCAGTCATTTTTGGCCAACGTAAGTACAAGTTAGACATGTGCTCGGTACAACATTACAGTTTTCTGTTTCGACCGAGTTTTGCGTATTTTGGCCATAACTTGCTCATTTCTTATCCGATTTGAGTGATTCAAGTGGCTACGTAAAATAGACTTCAAGGAGAACAAAAATTAAAGAATAGACATCATCAAATTATGACTCTAAGTGGCCAAAAAATTCACTCAAAGTGGGGCCATGTGCAAGCCAATTCCTGCATCCGTTTGAATATAGAGTTGTCCGGGTTGTTTCGGACGTAACTTAAGTTCAGTGCTCCGGGTAAGGTGATTCAATTGGAGATAGAACCCTTAGCACCTTAGCTTTATAGGAGCGCAAAGGCTGGAGTGTCGAATATGAGTAGCCTTTGGAAAATTAATGTGCAAACTGTTCCTCGGTAAAAATCGGTGTCGACTAGTTGGCATGAAAATGCTATAACTTGAGTTTTAGATGATCCGATTGGATTGATTCAATTCACAAGCGTAGATGTATCGGGGACAAGAATACATGAATGATGTGTGGATAGGCATCATATCGTACAAGTATCACGAAATACCATAAGGAATAGGCATGAAGAGCACAGCGAAGCTGAAACGCGAACATGAACATGAATATGAAAAACAAGATGTCATGATCACGGAGTCTTGATTAAGAAAGGTTATAAGTTCTGAAAGACATATGATCATATATTTGCGCAGGACGAAGAATGAATGAGTGGCGTCACGATTAGTACTTCGGTGCTGCGTTAGTGCCCGGCCTCTGATTAATGCCGGTACTCCCGATTAGTGCTACGGCACTCTGATGCAGTACTTGATACTCCTGCTTCGGTGCTATGGCACCCGATCTTATGTCGTACCTTGAGTACTTGTTGTATTGCGTCTACTCATTTCTTATAATTAGGTGTTGGGTAGTGAGACAGGACATATGATAAGACATTGAATAAGAATAGAGTAAAGATCACAAGTACCTACGTATCGTGCGTAGTACCTACGGGCCTCCTGTACTGAGTAAGCTGTAGTACCTAAGGGTACTCTGTATTATACGATTAAGCTTTGTAGTACCTCACAGATACTCACATTATCACGATTAAGCTCACGTAGTACTGCAGAGGTACTCACGTACTGATAAGCTCTGTAGTACCTAAGGGTACTCCTGTATCTGAATAAGTTATGTAGTACCTACGGGTACTCCTGTATCTGAATAAGTTCCGTCTCTGATTAAGTCCTGTCTCTGATTTAGTTCTGTAGTACCTACGGGTACTCCTGTATCTGAATAAATCCTGTAGTACCTACGGGTACTCCTGTATCTGATAAGTCACATTATGCGAATAAGTTACGTCACGTATGCGTAAGTCTGTATCGATAAGTCCTGTGTGATTAGGATTACATGTACCTCACGGGTACTCTCGTATTTCATCAAGTTTTGTAGTACCTAGGGGTACTCTACGTATACGATTAAACTCTGTAAGTGCCTCACGGGTATAAGTAATCGGTAAAACAAGTATAGGAGTCGATGGTACCTATGGGTACTCTCGTATCAAATAAAATAAGTATGTATACTGTTATGATACATTTTGCTATGAACTAATGTCCATGTGCACATTGAGTATGCATGCGATACGATCGACCTGTATGTGATAGGATTATGATGAGTTCGGAGCTTATTGTGCCACGGTGCAACCATACGAGGATAAGATCCTTAAGATAAGTATATGCTCCATAAGACCCGAGTATAAGTTAAAGTAATACCGATGCAAGTTAGTAAGACCGGTCCTGATTCAGAGTAAGACAAGTATATACTTTGTAAGTCATGTATAAGATCTGAAATGCATGTATAAGTTCTGTAATACATGTATAAAATCTGAAATACATGTATATGCTCCGTAATACCAGGATAAGATCCGAAATACCAGAGCTATATGTGGCTACAAGTAAGATCTGAAGTACCGGTATAAGTTTTGTAGTACTTACAAGTATACCGTATAAGAATAAGTTCATGCCGATTACATGGTATTCGTAATCTCGGTGATACCTACGGGTACCTCCGAACTAGTGTAAGTCCTGTATAAGAATAAGTTCTATAACTCCTACGGGAGTCCTGAATAAACATAAGTTGGTTAAGTACAAAGTTACGCCAACTCCTAAAGTCTGAATAAACATAAGTACATTAGTATAAGTTACGTAACTCCTAAAGGGAGTCCCCGAATAAGCATAAGTGCATTAAGTACTAAGATTTGAATAAGTATAAGTCCGGTATTAACTATGAAAAGTTTACTTAGTATATGAATCTGTTATCACGCTATTTATGTTTATGTATAAGAAATGTTTCAGTAGCGTATAAAAACATGGGTTTTAATCCGTGTAGGTATAGGAAGACATCGACAAACATCCGCATACGGTTGGGCAACCACACTTGTAAAGGGTTCCTTTACATGTAGGTTAGTGCTTTCTACCGAGAGTTGTAAATGTAAAGTAAAGTTTGTGATTGTAAATGGGACTTCAGGTTATATGTGTCTAGATTTTGATGGACACCACTCCGGTGGTAGTTCTTTGATTTGTATATAATAATCGGATTATGTTATAAGATGTGGGCCCGTACCCGCAGTATCGGTTCGGTTTAAAAAATCGGGTAAAGAGTCCACGATATTTGGTCTCGAATCCGGAAGCCGGTTCGGATCGCCCGATCGAGATTCGGACCGGGTTCGAGCGTGATAGCTCTATCTTGATATTTTGATGTGAAGCTAGAGCGGTTTGCATGTCTTGGCCTCATTAGATAACATGTCGTTTGGTGTGGCTTGGTGTTAGTAATGCATCTTGTTTTACGAGTTGAAAATCTGGAAAAATAAAAAATAAAAAAATTTCATTTGCATGGTTTATTTTCTAGTTGAATATGCAATTTGTATGAAAATGATACATGCATGCATGAAAATGAGTAAATATCATGCAGTAGTTTCTGTATCTCACGTGCATGGGGACATCGCGCATATTAGGTGTGAATGCACGGCATGACTTCGAAAAAAGTTTTTTTTTCTCGGAAGGTTGTCCACCACAGTATTATCGGAGTCTGTCCAAATAAGAAAATATATATATCGGAGGGTAGTTCACAGTATTATCGGAGTCTGTCCAAATAAGAAAATATATATATCGGAGGGTGGTCCAACGTTTTATCGGAGTATGTCCAAATGAAAAGCATCGGAGAGCGGTCTAAAATTTTATCGGAGTCTGTCCAAACAAAGTGATGTGGAGGATGGTCTAAAATTTCATCGGAGTCTGTCCAACTAACCTTCGCGAGGCTAAAACATAAATCTTTTGTTTTAGAAATGATTTTATTATACATGGAAAAAATTGCATGTGTGAGGAAATCGGTGAGGACACGAGGCATGAGATTTGGCATATGACATTCATATAGACTTTACGAATATTTTATGTGAATGTATGTGGGAGTGTGAACATGGCATTGCATGTGCAAGGTGGGAAGTAGCCCTCATAAGGAAAATTTCTCTGTGAGCGTTGCTCACCGGATTGTGGAAAACTAAATCTTTTTCAGTGGGAGTACCTTTGGGCAATGAGGCTCACACGGGACCTCAATCGTGAAGTAAAGGCTGGAAATGCCTTGTTTGTAATTGTGGTTTATGGGTTGGAAACCCATGTTTTTTTTTGTAGTATGTGGAACAAAATGTATTATTTTATGTAGTTTTGTGTAAAAAAAAAAAAATAAGAATAATACATTTTGGCGAGTTTTACGGGTTTCCTCCTTGGGGGTCCAGCGCGTGAAAAAAAAAGACTCATTTTACGTTATAATATGCGTGGGGCTGCGAGAAAAGAAAATGAAAAAAAAAAAAAGACCCCGAACGGGTGTCACATGAGTTACATGGCTCTATGGCTATAGCCTTTTGAGTATTAAGCTCTTGTGAGCTTCTATGCTCCATGTTCAACTTGACACCATCGATCGAGTCGACTTTATTTGTAAAAGGCTTGAGTTGTTCCCATAAGAGCTGACACCAAAGCGATGATGTTTTCCAGCAGGCTAAAATTTGGGCGTGCTTAGATGCTAGGCCGTCCGTGACACCGTAAGTTGAACTCCTCACACAAAAACAAGAAACAAAAAAGGATCGGCGAGGGCTCGCTAGATTTGCCTCCTCCGATGCTGATGATTCTTTCAGGTGAGAAGATCAACTGCTTAGGAAATGAAGTTTTGTGCGTAGATGCGCATACCACCTTTCACTTATGGGGTGGCACGAAGAGTATTTGCATAATGGATGATCCATGACCAGCTTTCCTAATTAGATGATGACGAATAGTATGTTTCTTAGTTGGATGATGACGAATAGTATGTTTCCTTGTTGGAGGATGATACGATGGTTCCTCCCACTTTGTAGAGACACTCTTTCCTTATCGTAACTTAGATTAATAGGGATAATTGATGGGCAATAGTGTTGGGAAATGTCTTACTTTCTGATTTGTGGAGATTGGGTGTTTTTCATATCTGATTCTTAGGCGCCAACCTTTTAAAGGGACGAGTTGGGCCCTCGTTTTGGGCCTACCTTTGAGGGATACCATTAAGGGTCTATTGCTAGTACTGGGCCCATTTTTAATCCCAATGTTTGGGCTTGTATCTTGGGCCTGCGCGCCCATTATTTCAAACCCCATCAATATTGATACCTTTTGAGTTACTCCCGGCATCGGTCGCAACTCCACCAATCACTACTATACCACCGGTTCACGCTCTCCTATGCGACCATTTCGGACATCTCTCGAATTGAGGTCTTTTTACGGCCAAAATTATAAACTACGGTAGAGCGGTTACTCAGCTCTCGATATGCATGGGTGGCATGGTTCTTGGGAAGCAACTGAAAAGCGCCCTTCCCAACTACGAGCCGTGGATATATCCTGAACAAGGTTTGTCGACATACCATCCTAACTCGTTATCTAATAAGATTATTTGATGTCTCTGCTATGCCTATAAGGAAACCCAAGATTATATAGGATTCAATGTGAAAAATACACATTTAGAGGATGTGGGTAAAGCGAGAAAATTTGTTGTAGGAAACTACTACAAATGGGAGATGATAGACAACAAAGACATAAAACTCCAAATCAATGAGTACCATAAATTGCTGGAGACTAAAAGTTAAAAAAATAGAACTACCAAAAGCAGTTTGTAGGAATTTGTTGATAGAGAAACTGACTCGTGGAATTGAGTAAAAGTTGAAGCACAAACAAGCAATTATCCTTGGGTGATCACAATCACTCACATCATCATAGAAGATACAATTCGCAAATAACAAAAGGCAGCCAAAGCAGAGCGGTGTCGACCAAGGCAAACTACGGTCCCAAGCCCAGAGCACAAAAAGATCTGAGCATAAATCCTCAAAGCTTCGAGGAACAAACCAGAATTTCTAACCCTTATGCTTTGAGAGGCTTACTTAGGTTTCATTTGTAGCAGGAAACCAGGCCATCATACCACAATGCGAAAGAGAGTAAAAGCGAAGCTTGATGGAAATCCTCCTAAAACCAACTTGAGTGGAGATGACATAAGAAGCATTGTTATCTCTGAAGCTAATATGGTGACCAATTCTAAGAATTGGGTGGTAGACTCTGGTGCAACAAGACATATTTGTGCAAACAAAGATGCTTTTACCTCCTACACTCCGGTAGGGGATGATGAAAAGGTTGTCTACCTTTGTGACTCTCCTGCTGCTGAGTCACGGGAAGGCAAAGTCATGCTGAAGCTCACTTCGGGAAAGACTCCGGCCTTAAAATGTGCATGTTCCCGATATAAGAAGCGAATTAGTTTTATTGACTCTGATGGGAAAGATGGGGATTAAAGTGTCATTTGAATCGACAAAATTATAATGACAAAATATAATATCTTTAGTAGGAAAAGGGTTTTATAATAGGGCTCTTTATTGGCAGTATCTACGAAATTATGAATGAGAATGCTTCTTCTTATGCTTACTTGGTTGATTCGTATGATATATGACATGCTAGATTAGGACATGTGAGTAGTGGATATATTAAGAAAATGCAAACTCTAGGCCTAATCAATAATATTGATTATTCAGGCTTAAGTAAGTGCCAAATATGTGCCACTTCTAAGCTAACTAAAAAGACATGTAGCTCAGTGACTAGAAGAAACAAAGATTTATTAGAACTTATTCATTATGATCTAGGAGATTTAAAACAAACTTCCCTTGACTAGGAGAGGTAAGAAATTCTATGTAACCTTTATTACCAGTGATTATTCTAGGTTTGCTAGAATTTACTTACTTAAGTAAGGATGAAGCATTTGACATGTTCTTAAGCTATAAAAATTTGAAGTAGAAAATCAACATTGAAAATCAAAAGTTAGATCGATAAAGGGGGCGAATACATCCCTTTAAATGATTATTGTGATAATGAAGGAATAATTCATGAAGTGACTCCTCCTTATTCACCCGAGTCAAATGAAGTTGCTGAAAGAAAAAATAGGACTCTTAAAAAAATGATGAATTCTCTACTTGTTAGTGTGACACCTAACAATGCGTAGTGAAAACCATACTCTCTTGCATGTCATCTACAAAATAGAATTCCATACCAAAGAAAGGCGATAAAACACCACATGAGTTATGGAAAGGTCATGAACCTAACCTTAAATATTTAAAAGTGTGGCGGTGTCTTGCCAAGGTTATGTTACTTGATCCTAAAAAGAGGAAAATAGGATCAAAGACTTCTGATTGCATGTTTATTGGGTATGCTAGTAATAGTGCAACTTATAGATTTCTAGTTTTGAAAAGTGATATTCTAGAAAGCAGCACTATTATTGAGACAAAAAATGCTGAATTTTTTGAACAAATTTTCCCACTTTCTGAACAAATTTCTCATACACCCACAATTGTGGATCTTTGAAAATGTCATATGATGAGCATGTGCTTAGTGTGGATGATATGGAAAGCTCTCATGATGAGTTGAGAGGGGTGAGGCGAGAAGAAAGAGGTTTCCTTTGGAGATGATTTTATACTTACTTAATTGAAAATGAACCGTCATCTTATTTTGAAAGCGATTTAGCACCCCCTGACGCATTACTTTGGAAAGAAGCCAAGTAAAATTGAGCTTGAGCTCTATTTTAAAGAATAAAGCTTTATGGGAGTTAGTCGGTTACCTTCGAGGAACAAAACCCATTGAATTTACAAGTGGATTTTCAAGAAAATACTTTCGAGATAAGTTCCATTAAGAAAAAAACCAAGCTAGGTTGGTAGCCAGGGTTTTCCACAAAAACAAAATATTGACTATTTTGATACATTTGCTCCTGCACTGGATCTCTTTCATTTGTATTTTAATTGCTGGCTTCAATTCATAAACTTTTTATCCATCAAATGGATGTTAAAACAGCCTTTTTAAATGGGGACTTGGATGAAGAAATTTACATGTTACAACTTGAAGGCTGTATTACACCTGGAAAAGAACATAAAGTTTGCAAATTAAACAAGTCTCTATATGGTTTAAAACAAGCACCTAAATAGTGGAATGAGAAATTTGATAATGCTTTGTTGAAAACAGGTTTTATCTGTTGAAGTGGATAAATGTGTATATCTGAAGTGTACGGGAAAGAATGTGTAATCATTGCATTATGTAAATGATATGTTGATCTTTGGCACCTTTGGGGTATAGTACGTGGCGCTGAGAGATTTATAACTTCGCAGTTTGACATGAAAGATATGGGTGTTGAAGCTAAGGTCATTTTGGGTGTGAAAATCCATAAGGATGGGTGATAGTATAATGTATCACAAGAACGATATGTTGAGAAAATACTCGAGAGGTTAGGTCATTTCGATGCAAACTGTGAGTACCTATAATCTGGAAACCTCAATTAATAGAAAAATAGAGTGATCATGTGGGTCAGGCCCAGTATGCCTGAATTATTGGGAGTCGATGCATTTAATGAACTTTTCTAGACTGACACTTAGCATATGCGGTGTAGATTAAGTAGATAACACACATAATCCAAATAATGATCATTGGAGTGCATTAGACTAAACTAATACAGAAATACTTAAAAGTACCATGAACTATAGTATCTTATATAATGGATTTCCCGCTGTGTTGGAAGGATACAGCGATGCTAACTGGATCTCTGATTTAGATGAGATAAAATCCACGAGCGGTTATGTCTTTACTTTTGGAGGTGGTGTTGTAGCTTGGAAATCATCTAAACAAACTCTCATTGCTTCTTCTACCATGGAATCAGAGTTTATAGCTCTTGAATGCATAGGGTAAGAAGAGTGAGGTGAGATAAGAACTTCCTATCAGGAATTCCTTTGGGAATGCAGCCAACACCTTCGGTGTCTATGCATTATGATTGCCAAACAACAATATCGATCGCAAAGAATAAAGCGTTTAATGGGAAAAACATACATATTCGTCTAAGACATGAGGTAGTGAAACGGCTGTTGAAAGATGGAATCATTTCCATTGATTATGTAAAGTCAGAAGTGAATTTGGTCGATCCTCTGTGTAACGCCCCGTCCCGAGAGGGTGTACGGTATGTGTAACCAAGGGCTTCCTTAATTATTTTAGTGTCATAATAGAATTTTTGAAAGTTGTTTTTAAGAGTGAAATTATAAAGTTTTCAAGAATTGTGGCACTTTTACAATTAAAGGAAATTGGAGAATTGAAATTCCAATTATGAAAATTTAAAGGATAATAATAATAATAAATTATCATAATGGTTCAGGGAAGCTTAGAAAATTCTCTAGATCTCGGATAACGAAACGGACTGCTCCGTTAAATTCGTCTCGCGAAATCTAGTGACCCAGAAAAATTTCGTTGAATTCTGAGACAGTCAGAATATTTTACGATTTTCTAGGTGATAAGTCGCCAGGGACTTTAGGGATGAGATTTTTACAAAAATCTCTGAAGTCAGGAAATGGCTTGATCTAAGTTCATTTACAAGAAAGTGAACTGAAAAGAAATAAATTTTTTCGGGATAGAAATGGACCCGAATGGGACAATAGAAATTGTTTATCCAAATAATAATAATAATAATTATAGAAAAAAAAAAGATAAATTTGGACGTACATAAGGACGGACGGGAGAGAGAGCGTGGAGGTGGAGAGAGGTTTTTATTTTTATTTTTCTTCTTTTCATTTTTTACCGGTTCACGGAATCGGATGTAGATTTTCATCGGAGCGAGAAGGCAGGAATTGGTTTCTGCTTGACGAGAGCTCACGCGTCGTACGAAAACTTAGCATTTAGGTAAACTCCTAAAAGGTAGAGATTTTCCTACTTGAGTTATTTTTAGCACAAATCTTTATATAATGGCTTGGAATTTTCTTAGAAACCAGGCAGAAAATTAGTAAACTTGATCCAAAATTTTTGGGCCCAGTTTATGAATTTTAGGAATTTTTGGATTGTGTTGAGACGATCAAGGAGCTGAGCTCATGGGTTTTAGGGCCAGTTGATTGAAATTTGGGATTATGTCCCGGACAGTCGGACATAATTTTGAAATCTTTGGTGTTTTAGACTCTATGGAAAGTCCCTTGAGTCAAAAGTTTGCTAAAACAGATAGTTTTTATGGGAAATTTATGTGTAGGGACATTTTGGTCAATTTCATATCATATTATCGATGTCCTTATCGAAAGGGACTGGCAAGTAAGAATTTTGTTAGAATGAGAGTTAGATTCGATATAATTAAACACAGCCCTTCGCTATGTTTATGGTTGAAGCGTTAAGCGAGAGCATTTTAAGTAATTTGTATGAATTGTGTAGGCGATTGGAGCATCCGACGATAATCTAGAGTTCTTGGCAAAGGTAGAAAAAGAAATTAGTCGAAAAGGTGAATTACTCAAAATCTTTTCTAAAGCGAAAGTGTTTAAATTACAAGTTTGTAAAGTGCTTTGAAAATATAAATTTATAAAGCATTTTTCACTCCCACTTGTTATACTCCAGCAGAAGATTCGATTTCGATATTTAAGCAGTTTGACCTAGTTTGCCAAAACCCCTAGATAACCGCATTTCGGTTCAGGTCAAATGTATTTCGGATTGTGCGCGTATGAGTTATGAGATATTACTGACTAACTATATTGCACAGTGGCAATTGGGGTTAGATCTAGTATATATTTATATAGTGGTCGCCCTCTCGCATATTCGGGTATATAGTTAGATCTGCGTGACAGTACATGGCGATGAGGTGTTGGTTACGAGGTTTCATCACGGGCATTTTGGTTGGGGTTCCATTATGTTTGCCAGAGATCCGTCGTGTTCCTTGGATCATCTGTAGGGTAGTGTTCAGAGGGTTCACTACAGGTCACCCGGATTCAGGAGTTCCAGCTGGCATCTGTGTGCAGTCATTTGAGAAATGAGGCCACGATGGTTGGTACTTGATTTCCGGTATAGCACTGCGGATATTAACCACCACTTGAAAGCGAGTTTTGTGCTCGAAATAGTTTTGAATAGTTTTTCAGCGGCATAAATAGTTTTGAGACGATTTTAAGCGGTAGAATAGTTTTGGCACAATTTTTTCATAAATGGTTTTCCGCTTAAGCAAAGCTTCGGTTTTCCTGTATACGGTTCTGACCATTTTACGTCTGATTTTCATATTGGGAGGTACATCTGTGGAGACAACATTTAGAACTTACTTAGTACTCACCCGACCCTTTTGGCTCGCGGTTTTTGTTTTAAATAATTTTTCGGGTGCAAGTCTTTGAAGTAAAAGACCTTTTTCGGGATCCTCAATCTGGAAACCATTTGTGTTGTGATTATATATATAAGATAAGGTGTAAAGTAAAAGTAAAAATGTGACATTTGTATATATAAATATCTTTTGTAAAATATGCATGCATGGTTTGAGAGAAAAACGAGGTTGCGATGAAATTATGTTTGATTGATTCTTATCCTTGCTATTTGATGAGGACGAGAGGTCCTTTATGATTGTAGTTGGATTTGGAAAATGTTAGAGTGTATTTTTTTATATACGAGGGTGATTTTTGTTTTCGGGCTTGACCACGTGCGTCATTATCGCTTGCGAATTTTTCGTTAAATCTAAAGATGTGATTTTGATAGAAAAGTGAAAAATTTTATAACCAACGTTTTCCAAAGCGATTTAATGATTTCTGTGACTTAGCTTCATAGTAACTTATCGATCGGCGAGCTTATTGGGGAGGTTCTTGTGGAATTCTTAAACGATTTCTGTCACTAGGAAGGGTGCATTAGAAGTTGATATGTCGAGCTTGATTTAAATGGATTACTTTGTTTTTGTGTTTTCCACAGTATTTCCTATAGAATTACTATAATGATTTTCCTATTGCAGCCTACATTGTTTTTATAAATCCTTGCATATTAAATATTGAAAAGTGTCAGATCTTTTAACCTTGAAATTCACGGTATTTATGTGCGGGCCCGAAGTCGTAGAGGTCGATCCCAGGACTTTATGGAGGCACCACGGAGAGATATGTCGAGCACACCCCTTAGATCGGAAAATGCTTGATGAATCAACTAGCGGAGACCATCGAGGGCCGCGGACCCGGGTGGCGGTACCTTGATGGATCGAGGGTTATACGGATTGTTCTGGCCCATTTCCTCGTCGGACACGGGAGCCTCAGGAAGCGAGAGAGGCATGATAGAACGCTCACAAAATTAGAAATTTAAAACTTATGGCCAGTGCAGAGCAGCCTAAAAAGCGACGTACTTATGGCTAGGCAGGGTTAGTAGAAATTTATGCGGTGATGGGGTGTTCGAGGATGAGCGAAAGTCCTCTTTTCGGGGTTCTTGATGGCGGTAGGGCGAAGGGCGATGGGAGGCCATTGGAGAGGCCTGCACGGGGAGTCACTTGGGACCGGGTTCTGCGAGTGCATTCTGAAACAGTTTTATGGCTTAGTTATCGGGATGCAAAAATAAGAAGAATTCTTGAGTTAGACGTGATCCACGGCCCGGTGAGAGGAATATGACAGAGGTTTTTCAAAACTCGTGAAATTAGTTTCTATGATACGAGGAAAATAGAGAACATAAGTATGTAGCGATTCATGGCGGCTTGAATGTCGAGATTAAAGTTCATCTAACTGGGCATCTCAAGCCTTTGGAGAGGCGATTGAGGCTGCGCTAAAATTAGAAAGACCCGGTTTCGAGTTCCTAACTCGGGCGGCCCAAGCAGTGGGAGGTGCTCCCGGCACTAGTCGGCTAGACCCGGTCAGTCTGTGAAAGGAAAGGGGAAAGAAGTGGGCCAGAGGCGGTGAGGCTTAGGATGAGGGTAGCATCTGGCAGGGGATCCGTTTACGATCAGCAACCTCGGAGGTGGTAGATCTTCGAGGATCATCTTTCCATTGTGCCTGCGTATTAGAGGAGGCCTCTCGGAGTGCGGGATGAACATGGCAGGGATGTTTCCGTTGCGGGGCGGGGAAGGTCACTTGGTGAAGTATCCCACGATTAGTAGGCGCAAGAGACCTCACGGGGTAGGTGGTAGCATCTGCCCGGGCTGTGGTCCTAGTAAGGCTAGTAGGGGTGGTTTAGGCAGGATGTGGTAGTCTGACACCGGTAGAGGTCGCGGTAGGGGTACGGGGAGGCGGGGCGAGTACCACCCAGTTAGCCATGTCAGTGGTACTCGAACTTCAGGCTTGGTATTCTGTTGATCACCTGGCGGAGCGGATGCATCACCAAGCGTGATTCGCGATATGATTTGATTCTGATCATGATGCATATGCATTAATTCGGACCAGAGCCACTCATTCATTTTATTTCGATACCGTTCACTAAGAGGCACGGATAGAGTCCCGACATAGATGGTCATATGGTGGTTTTCGTACCCAATGGGGATACTATGATATCAGAAAGGATAGTTCCGGGTAAGCGGATTGGTAATCCGAATGAGATTTTCCGATGGAGCTTGATAGTGTTAGGTATCCATGATTTCGATATAGTTTTGGGTATGGACTAGTTATCCAAGCATAGAGCCACCTTAAATTGCTATAAGAAAGAAGTAAGATTGGTTCGGCCAGAGGAACCAGGCGTGATATTTCGGGGTGAAGAGGGTACGCCTAGTCTCAGTATTCTGACCTCCTCGAAAATGCTTCGGAAGGTTTCGGGATTGTGGCATTTGTGGTGGATAGGAGACAAGAGGGGACACGACTGGAAGACATCCCCATAGTTAAAGAGTTTCCAAATGTCTTTCCAGATGATATTTTAGGTTTACCCCGGATAGAGCAATTGAGTTCATTATTAAACTGATTCCAGGGACTGAGCCGATATCAATTCCTCCATACAGAATGGCACCAACAGAGTTGAAAGAATTGAAGGCACAATTGGAGGAATTGCTAAGCAAGGGCTTCATCCGACCTAGTACCTCACCGTGGGGAGCTCCGGTTCTCTTCGTAAAGAAGAAAGATGGAAGCTTACGGTTGTGTATAGACTATAAACAGTGAATCGGGCGGCCAATCACATAGCTTAAGTATCAAGCTTCCTCATTATAGATAGGCTATTTGACCAATTGCATGGATCTGAATTTATGTTCTAAGATTGACCTAAGGTCAGGACTACCATCGATTGAAGTGGAGAATGATGTTTCTAGTATTGCCTTTAGGACGAGATCCCCGGTCACTATGAGTTCTAATTGATGCCATTCGGATTTACTAATACTTGGCTGCGTTCATGGTTGATGAACATGGTATTGATCCGTATTTAGATAGGATTTGTGATCGTATTCATTGATGACATTCTAGTGTACTCGGGCAATCCAAAGGAACATCAGAGCATCTCGGACGATGTGGAATTCTTAGGAAATGACGTTATACGCTAAGTTTAGTAAGTACTAGTTTTGGTTGGGCAAAGTAGCTTTCTTGGGTCATATCATTTACCGAATAAGGTATTGAGTGTGGATCCTCGGAAGATCGAAGCTATAGTGAGCTGGGCCGCCGCGAATGTTTACGAAAGTTCGCGAGTTTCCTTGGATTGGCGGGTTGTGCAGGAAATTTGTTGAGGATTTTCGAAGGTCGCGACCCCGTTGGCCCGATCTATTGAAGGATCGAAGTCGAGAGTGAGGTCGAGGATACACGCGGCATAGTTTTTGGGGAGGCGGCGGAAGTGCGACCGGCTCCCGGTGTTAGCACTCACAGAGTCGAGAAAGGACCCGGTTATGTGGTACTCACAATGATGCTTCTAGACACAAAGGTTGGGGTGTGTTTTGATGCTGAAATGGTAGAGTGATAGCTTATGTCGATCGAGTTAAAAAACACGAAGCGAAGAGAACTACTGACCCATGATTTAGAACTAGCGGCGATGGTTTTTCGCTCTAAAGATTTGGAGACATTATCTATCACGGTGTTCCACTGTCGGATATTCACCCAGATCCTTAAGAGCTGATATATCTTCACTTCAAAAGCTTAACTTAAGGCGGCCGGAGTGGTTGGAGTTGATTAAGGATTGATTGCACGATGAAGTACCATCAGGGAAGACGATGTAGTGACGATGCCTTAATAGGAAGCAGGAGGGTTCACATGCTATCTGCCAGGCAGTATATCTCCCATTGATAGAGTTGAGATCTTTGGGAGTTCGGTTGCGGGTAAACGTCTGAGAGTTTTAGCTGTTGGCATCATTTTGATGTTCGTCGTCTTCGTGGATCAAATCAAGGGAAGGTTGGAAGCGGGTTTGGAGATGATTAAGTTGAGAGGCGAGAGATTGAGGGTGGTAGGAAACCACGAGTTCCGGATCGAGAGACGATGGCATAATAGTTAGAGAATTCGAATGTGTGTACCAAATAGGTGAACTAAAAAGGGAAATCATGGAAGAGGCTCACTCTTCAGCATATGTCATGCACCCTGGTAGCACCAAGATGTATCATACTCTGAGAGAGCATTATTGGTGGAAGGGCATGAAAAAGGACATTGCAGATTTCGTATCGGATCACCTAACATCGTGATGAGCGAGGAGCACGAAGCCGCGAGAAGATCACGACCCTTAGATTCTGGCCTTGGAAGTGGGATCGATTACTATAGTTTTGTTCGGGTTTTTGAGAACTGGAGACAACCGCGATGCCATATGGGTGTTAGTGGATAGACTAACGAAATACGGTGTTAGGTGGATGGGATTTTAACGAAATCGCGATTTTCTCCAGCTTAAATGACAGACCCGCTGGGACAAGTTGGCCCAATTATATGGAGGAGATAGTTAGATTACATGGTGTTCCTATATCGATAGTTCCCAGACCGAGACCCCGCATTCACATCCAGATTTCGGGTCCAAATTTTTACAGGATGCCATGGGACTCGATCAGACTTCTAGTTAATGGGCCTTTCCATCCTAAGACTAATGGTCAGACAGAGAGAACTGTTCAGACGCTAGAGGATATGCTTAGAGCATGCGTAGATAAAGTTTTCAAGCGTAAAGCCGGGATACACATTTATCTCATGGAGTCTCGTTTTTATAACAATGTAGCTTATCAATCCAAAAGATGTGCATTGCTCCATTTGAAGCATTGTATGGCCTATGTCGCATCTCCGCATACGTCGGGATGAAGTAGAGAGAGGAGACTGACAGGCCCAGAGTTAGTAAAGATTACCTTAGATAAGATCCGCATTGTCCTACTGCATCAAGATAGTCGTGACGCATGTAAAGTTATGTGACAACCGCCGCAGTGATCTACAAAGCTTAAGGTGGTGAAGCATAGGGTCTCTCCTTAAAGTTTCCCCTTGAAAAATCCCCATTCGAAGACGCTGCAAAGTCGAGGCCCGTATAATACAAGGCCACACATGAGATTACTGCCAGTGGGACCAAAGATCATATAGATTAGATCTTTCCCCCGCAGTTGTCTAAGGTTCATAATGTGTTTCTCATGTATCCATGTTCGTATACATTCCGGTGATCCCTCCCATGTACTTAAAGATCAGCGAGCAGAACTAAAGGATAATTTGACCTATAAGGAGCAAATCAATGCATATAGTAGATCAGAGAGTGATTTTGTGGAATAAAGTCATTCCGCTAGTCGTTTTGGCCGGGAATCATGGATATGAAGCTACGTGGGAGTCGAGGTTCGATGTGCAAATTAATATCCCTAATCGTTTTCAGACAATGATCCTCTTATGTTAGTTTTGTTCATCTCGAGGGATCGATCTAAAATGTTCTTAAAGGAGGGAGGATTTGTAAACGCCTCGTCCCGAGAAAGTGCAACAATTTCGTATGTGCACCAAAGGGGCTCTCCCTTCTGTAATTATTTTAAGGCCACATAACAGAATTTTGAAAGTCGCTTAAGAGTGAAATTATAAAAGTTTTTCAAAGAATTGTGCAGTACTTTTACAATTAAGGAAAGTGGAGGGGTGAAATTTAATTATGAAATTTTAAAAGGATAATAATAATAATAATTACTATAATGGTTCAGTGGAAGCTCAGAAAATTCTCTTAGATCTCGGATTTACCTAAAACTGGATCGCCGCTAAATCTGCCCCGAAATCTGAGCGACCCAGGAAAATTTGTCACCCTCGGCACAAATGTAATATTTCCATTTACTCAAGATAGTCGCGACTTGTGACGAAGATTTTTATAAAATCGGGTCGTGAAATGACTTGATTTAATTTCATTTATTAAGAAAGCGAACTATGTTAAATAATTTTTTTCTTGAATAGAAATGGACCTTAATGGGCAATAGAAATTGTTTATCCAAATAATAATAATAATAATTAAAGAAAAGAAAAAGATAAATTCTGAACGTACATGGGGGGCGACGTATCGAGAAAGAGAGCTGTGGAGGCGGAGATATATGTCTTCATTCTTTATTTCTTCCTCGTTTTTCTCAGATGACAAAACTTAATACAGATTTTCATCTTGTTGCAAGGGCAAAGTTGGTCTACTTATGACGAAAGCTACGCCAGAGAAAATTAAAAGCTTAAAGCATTTCAGAACTCTAAAAGCAGCAGGGTTCTTCCTCACTTTAGTTATTTTTAGCCTAAATGTTATATAATGGCTTGAAATTTTCTTAGAAGCCGTGAAAGGTCAGAACTTCGGGTCCCAAAATTTGGGATTGAGTTTAGAATTTTTTTAGGAATTTTTTGAGAATTTTTTCAGACCTGTTCTGACAATCAAGCTGAATTTCAGGACCCGTTTCGGATGGCTCGCATTGAAATTTCAGGATTGGTGTTTTACTGTGCCTGGAGCGTAATTTTCGGTAACAGCCATTGGCTTTTGCACTCACTGAAGTCCCGAGTCAAAAGCCTGGTTAAAATAGATAGTTTTTATGGGGGAATTTAAATGTGTAGGGACATTTTGGTCACCAATTTCATATCATATTATCATGTCTTTATCAAAGGGACTCAGCACGCAAAGTTTTGTTAGAATCGAAATTGCCTCGATATAGCGTCGCTTGAAAGCCCTTCGTATGTTTTGGCGGTCGAAACGTTGAACTGAGGGCATTTTCATAATTTGTATGAATTGTGTAGGCGATTGGAGCATCCGACGATAATCTAGAGTGCTTGACAAGAATTGAAAGAAATTAGTCGAGAAAAATGTGAGTACTCAAAATCCTTTTCTAAAACGAAAGTGTTTTAAATTCACACCCTGCAAAAGCCCTGGTAACATAAATTCTAGAAGATGCAATTCTCCCACTTGTTACAATTCTCACAGTAAAGTTCGATTTCAAAAGATTTAAGAAACAAGCTGGCCTGGTTTAGCAAAACCCCTGCATGGCACAAATTTCGCTCCCCACAAATGTATTTCGGATTGCACGCAAGGCTGATATTATGATTAACTATATCGCCTCGGGCCCAAGAATCGGGGGGGATTGGACCCAAAGATATTTATATATACGAGTCGCCTCCCGCATTCGGTGGTGATAAGGCTACGCTACCGACTTAAGAGATACTTCGCATTTGTGTGTCGGTTCATGTTCCATCACCGGCATTTCGTTCCGAGGTTCTATTATGTTTATGCAGATCCCGGGTCAAAGTGAGTTCACTTGATTATCTTAGCCTTGCAGAGCCTGTAGGTTCGCCCACGATACAGTTCGAGGTTCCGGGCATCACGTGGCAGGGTATTTCGTGAATGGGCCACAAAGCGGGCTGGTACTTGATTTCCAAGATAGCACTTTCAGATATTAACCACCACCGAAATGAAGCCAGCTGTTGCAATGGGCTTTCAAGACAATTTTCATAAATGGTTTTCATAAGAAAACTCGCTTTCTCTCATATACGCTTAAGCAACCATTTCGTACAAAATTTTCATATCAGGAGGTACATACAATGTGCATGTAACAACATTTAGAACTTATACTACTCACTCCAGCCCGCTTTGGTCACGCTCGCTTTTACACTTTTCGTGTGCAAGTGTCAAGCCAAAGACCTTTCAAAGATCCTCCTTAATCCTAGACGCCGGTGGTTGGTGATTATATATAGCATATAAAAAAAGTAAAGTAGTAAAAGTTAAAATGTGACATTTGTATATGTAAATATCTTTGTAAAATATGCATGCATATTTTGAGAAAACAGTGTTGCGATGAAAATTATGTTGATTGACTCCTTGGTCTTATATTTTGATGAGGACCAGAGGTCCTTTATGATTGTAATGGATTTTGGAAAATATCGGGAGTGTATTTTTATAAGGTCAGTGATTTTTGTATTTCTAAGTCACCAATCGCAAATATGTCGGATTTTCGCAATCTAAAGGTGTGATTTTGATAGAAAAGTGAAAATTTATAACTCACTGCTTTTCCAAAGACGTCAGTGATTTTTAATCTGGGCTTAGTTTGGCGTGGTAACTTGTCAATAGAGCGTAGCTTCGGTCAGGAGGTTAACAGTGGAGTTGTCGACATTTCCCCGTCACTAAGAAGGGGTCTGTCACTTTGACTAAGCCTTTTGGAAAAAAATTAATTTTGGAAACATCGAGTAGAATGGGACTTAAGCCAATATAAGATTAACAGTGATGGAAACCCAACCTTTGTGATTGGAGATCCCATGAAGAAGGTTCTATACTGGCAATAACAAGTCACTTGTTAATCCCGCTTAGCACCAACAAAATGGTCCCTTTCTATGGTATGTGTGATTATGGTGCTGTGAAATGTGCATAATTTGGAGAGGTTGATTACCATTCTAATGATTTTGCTATCCTTATGGGTGGTACATATAAATGCAGTATGTGTTTGATGAAATCACCTATATAAGTGTGGGAGTGGGGCCGCCTATGAAGTGGTATGGGCAAGACGAGAGCGCCTATGAATTAATCAGCACGCCAAGATGGCCTAATCGAAGGCATAAACGACATTGAAATGTGTTGAAGAATCGTGATGTGTGTGATAACACGATAGTGTCCTAATTTACGATTAAGAGTACTTGTTCACAGCTATAAGCTTCACCAGTGTTCTCCTCGTAGTTAAACCTATTCATCTATGCTTGGTTCATAGTTCATTGAACACCAAACTTATGGGCATTAATACCTTTCTTCCATATTCCAAACAATATGTTTTAAATACAAAGCTTTTCTTTTCTTTGAAAATGGGGGATTGTTATAAAATAACAGGTTTTTCAATAAAAACAAAAAAAAATATATATATGAAAAAAAAATACGAACGAGGGTGGAGCTCTTGCGATTAAAAAAATGAAAATTGAAGAGAAAATAATTTTACAGGTTTTTACCTGTAGTGTGTAAAACTAAAAGAAAATTGATTAAAATAAATTTTATAAATTTATTTGTGTGATACAAGAAAATGAAAAAAATTAGGTATGTATTTTTAGTGTCTTCCAGTAACCGGAAGAAATGAAAAAAAAAATATATGAAAAAAATGAGACGAATTGAGAACACTACTGATTATCTTGTGAAAAAAAAAAATTTGTATTGCAACCTTACAATTGTATTACCCAAGAGAAATTTGGAAAAAAAAAAAGAATTTGTATTGCAATTGTATTTAGAAGGGTATGGATTGGATGGTTTGTATTCTGATGAAATTTGGCATTGTATTCTGATATAGGAGCCTTATGAGGGTATTGGGTCGCGATAAGCGGATTGTATTGTGACGGAGGGGTTACGAAGAAAGTATTGTATTTGCAATATAATGGTGTATTACTGTTAAGGAGGTTAGTTGTTGAGTCATGGATTGTAATTTTAATACTTTCGCTCTCTCAAACCGGAGGTGTATTACCTTGGCATTGGAAGTGTATTATAATAAGGAAAAATTATGTGCAACTTAGATGAAGCAATACGATGGCTTGATATGATGAAACGATAACAAATTTCGTATATATATATTTTTTAAATAAAATGAAATAAAACAAAATGGGACTAAAATTTGAAAAAAAAAAAAAATGAAATTTTTAGAAAATAAAAGTTTTGTTGATAAATATAGATTTAATATATTGGATAAATGGTCTTGCATTGTATAATGAAATTTATTCTCTAGATCTCGGATAGTGATAATTCACAGTTGGAATCATCCGTGAAATCCCCAGCTAAGCGCGTCGAATTTCGTCGGTCGAGGGCGGTCGGAGTTGACACGTTTTCGAGGGCGTCGCGTTTAGGTCTTAGTAAAGCGACGTGTGATGTGACGAGAGTCACATATAACACGATACTCATGTCATAAGTGGCATGAGTAAAGGGAAATGATGAAAGCGGGCCAGTAGAGATAGTCTTGAGTGTCAGCGGGGAGTGGAGTCAACGTATGGATGAGTTCTCGCGTTCTCTAAGCTTCTTCTACAAGTCTTTTTTTCAGTGTCTTGGCATGAGTACACCTGGGTGCCCGGGATGAAAGTTCATGGGTTAAGCTTTGGTATATCGAATTTGAGCTTCTATTATCAAATACTAACATTTTTTAACTAAAAATAAGTGAAAACAGTATACATTCGATGACTATATATGTTATGCTCCATAACATCTTTTCATGACTATGTGGACTCGGCATTTTTAATATTATATGTTTCTCATTCGATGGAAAAACTTCGTGTTTTTCATTTTGGTTTTAAATGAAAAACAAAATAAGAAAAACCCTAAATGTGATGCATAATAAGAAAGCGAGTTTGAAAGCCAAGTCTAAATTTTAAGAGTCGAATCTATTGAGCTAATTTAAAGCATATATCACAATTGTGATTAATCTATCAATCAAACAAATGAGACCATAAATCAAAGCGAGGTGAAAAATAGAGATAAGAAAAGGATGTATATGAGTGAACATGTAGAAGTGATTTTATGAAACATATATTATTGGTATGTATCGAATAAACTATCCATTTAAGTAAGTCTTAGGTTCATATCTCAACAAGAGATGATGATGATGATGATATAATTTATTTGAAGTTAGCATTAAAAGTCAAATTTATTAGAGTGATGAATTTAGAAATATTATTTATTGAGCTAAAATTTACAACAAAGGGTTTTAAGTTAGCTAGCTAGAGAAGCTGTCCCATTGAGAACAATGAAATGGTTAAAGTCTCTCAACTTGCAACTAAACATATTTATTTTTCAAAACTAAGTTTTCCGCTTAGAAAATCTGAAGCTTTGAAGGAAAGTGATTGTTAAAAATGTTTGAAAATAAATAAAACAAAATTAAAAAGAAAGAAAGATAAAACTAAAATAATAATAGTAAGAAAATAAAAGCATAGTAAAACAAATTCACGAAAAGATCTTAGGGGCATAATACAATTTAATGACTTATAAATAAGTCATATTCAGCCCAAACCCAGTGGATAAATGACATAGTGTAACTTAATGATAAAGGACCTAATTTAAATAGTCTATTTAAAATTGCAAGTATAAACTTATTGTAATAACAAGTCAATAATTTTTGTTCCAATATAACCGCATGATTGATCCTTGGATTTTTCAACGCCAAGCGGTATATCAATTTGAATCTCGATTTGGCAACAGTCAGGTATAGAGTTAAAACCATAAAAAAAAGTAAAAAGCATTAAAAATGCCCAAATTCAGTTAATAAGCTTAAACAAAAAAGAAAAAAACTTCTTCCCTTTTTCAATCTTCTTTACTTCAGTCATCAATGACCACAGTCCAACCATACTATATCAACCATCATCCTAAAACTCCCTAAAATCATGTCTTTAATAAATTTATTCTAAAAATAGAGTTACATAGTATAATTGCATAGAATATTTTTTTATCATTGAACCATCGAATTTGAAGGACAATATAGCATGATGGTAGTGCTAACAGCACTGCCCTACGCACATAGTTATATATATGACTATAATTATTTAATGGTTGATTTCATTAAGAAATTCTAAACTTCATTCAGTGTCATCATTTTTCCATATTGTGTCGAAAGCAGATAAAAAGCTAATAAAAAAATTAACCTGAGTGGCCTTGTATTTTCATTTGAAAATAAATATAATTAAAACAAACAAAATAAACCTCAATATTATGTTTTTTCTCAAATATAATACTTGCTTTATAGTATGATTGAAAGCTTACTTTACCAAGTTAAGTGTTAACACCATTTTCTTTAACTAGTAAAAGTATAAAAGAAAAACAAAACAAAAGCCAAAATTAAATAACATTAGATATATTCACCCTATTCACAGCATTCTTTCGAGACCAAATAAGTGCTAATAGAATCTTCAATCTAAATCATTTCTATTGATTCAATATCATTTTCTTCTCTATCTTTTCTTCCATTTTCATATTTTCTAGTAACCAAATACAAAACTTAAGAAAAAAATAAAAAAAAAAAAAAACACTTAAATTTTTTATACTTGAGATTACAATGCATCAATATGAAAATCTAATTATATTTTAGTGCAATGGAACTGAAGAATAAGGATGGGTATTCATTTTTTCTTTAATAATAGGTCCTTCGTGTAAAAGAAGTATCAAACATAAATGGAATTCTTAGTTTAACTTGGAGACTCTCATCCTTTCATAAAAAATAACTCATTTATAATAAATAAAGATCGGATCCTTCCATCAAAATAACAAATTTATAATAAATAGCGAGATTAGTAAAATAATATTTATTGATGGTCTTGATGGATGAAACCAGAAGTATGAGCTTCATAGTCATAGTCTGAAGAGTTGGACGTACAAAAAAAATCTACTTCTCACTTTCTAGTTAAAGAATGTGATAATCTATTTGACCTTGAAGCCATGGAAGTCATCGTGTCACGCAGCATGCCGCACACACTTGCGTGTAAGGAAAACCTCAAGAAAAAAAAACAACAGCTTGGATGGGATCTGTAAGATCCTATGTTGCTCACGAATTCACACTAAATTTAGATGTTGAGTTCATCGTGGCGACATGGAAACCCCGAATGGATGCGGACCAAATCCTTTATGAGTGAGCCCTGTGCTTTTGCCTAGTGGCAAAATGATACATAAATCCAGTATTAGTCATTTTAGGTTACGTCAAACTCTTCGGTGTTTGCTTTGAGCAGAAAGTGCCTTCATAATTTGTAAGTGTAACACATAAAAAGTAGAATCTAATAACCATATTGGAGCAGACGATACATGGTTCGTGGTATCATTTCTCTACATCAAATGCATCAACACCGCCCAAAATACATAATCTCTTCTCTCTTAGATTTGATCTACGTTTCTGATTCTCATTTCACACCCCGACGGAGTTCGTGAACTGAGATCATGACTTAAAAGGCGCACATGTAAGTTAGCCCATGTGCGAGTTTAATGCGAGGTTGGGCGTCTTTGCGGAGGTCGGTCTTGGGGCTGAGCGTCTTAATTTAGCGTAGATTTCATCTTGGGGAGAAAGAGATAGCCTTGTGCTAAGTGCGTGAGGAGGGAAAGGAGTAATGAGGGTGTTTGCGGTGTGAGTAGAGTTCTAAAGTTCTCTTGTCATGTAAGAAATAGAGTTTCTTGTCATGTCAGAAAATGCAATCATTATAGTTAGCCATTATTGCTATATGTAGGTGTTATAGATGTGTTATGAGGATGGATGTGGGATTTCCAATATTTGTGTGCATGACAGTGGATACGAGGATTTAGTGTACTGACTTTTCTTGTTTGTTTAAAATAGTAATATTTTATATTGAATATTGAATAACTATTAACCCAAAGCCAAAATCATTCCTATTATATTGCATTATATATATATATATATAAGGAAGAGAGAAAGAGATAATAATCTAATTAAAATCAAAATTAAAATTTTAAATAATATTAATGTTAACGAAATGACTTTTATCATAAATTGAAATAAATTTTATATAGAAAATAATATTTTTCCCGATTTCAATATTAAATTAATTTTTAAGTTGCATTTTTAAATAAAATCAGTAATAGCATTTTTATTGAAATAAGTTGACATGATGGGGATAATTTCTTTATCTATAATAGGGGTTTTCAATGAGCTAGTCGAGCCTAGTAAAATGAGACACACGGTCTGATTTGGATCGAGCCTAAAGGACGTTGATCAGTTAACGAGTTGGGGCTAACTGAGCTTTGCATTTTTTTTAAGGTCCACGAACCATTTAACGGGTTTTCAAAGCATTGTGGTACTTTTGCAATTAAAGAAAGTGGAGGAGTGAAAGTATAAATTATGGAAATTTCAAAGATAATAATAATAATAAATTATCGAATGGTTAGAGCCTAAAAATTCCTCTAGATATCGGATGGCCAAAACGGACTACGTCGTTAAATTAGTCTTGAAAATCTAGTGACCCGAAAAAGTTTCGTCGGAATTTTAAGGCGGTCGGAATATTTTTGAGATTTACGAGATGATAAGTTCTTAGGGTGACCGAGGGGCGAGATTTTTCTGAAAATCTCGGAAGTTGAAATATTTGGAGTTAAGTTTAGTTAAAATAAGAGTGGCTTGAAAGAAATAAAAATTTTCGGGATAGAAATGGACCGAATAAGGTAATATAAGCTATGTATCCAAATAATAATAATAATAATAATAAATAAATAAAATGAAAAGATGATGGAGCAAACGTGTTCGGGTGGATAAGTAGAAAAAAATAAAATAAAATAATAATAAATAAATAAATAAAACAAATAAAGAGAGAAAAGGCGTTAAAAAAAAGATGAAATCAAAAGTAGGAGAATGTAGAGACGGACGGGAGCATGGAGAGAGAGATATTTTAATTTTTTATCTCTTCGTTTCTTTCTTAGATTTGCAATCGGATTGTAGATTTTTATCGCAGCAGAAGGCAAAGTCGGACCTTTCTGCTTGATGAGAGCCTGCTGCGTAAGGTACCAATATCTTAGCGTTTGTGAGCTTGAGATATAGAAAATTTCCGTGCTTGTGTTATTTCGATGCAAAAGTATATAATGGAAACTTTGAATGTGCTTAGAAGTCGTGAGATGCCATAAATTTCAGTCCTGAAAATTTTTAAGGCCAGAGGTTTAGGAATTTTAGGACTCTTCGAACCAGTCAGAACTAAATTTCGGAATTTGTTTTTTCGGACGGTCGGGTTGAAATTTCGGGATTTTATTCGGATAGTCAGGAACATAGATTTTCATAAATGTTTTGGGTGGTTTTGGAGCTCTATGGAATGTCCCTTGAGTCCTAGAATCTAGTCATATGCCTATGAATGGCATTTGGGGCCCACATATTTTCTGAAAAATTTAATTGTCGCTGAGTGTCTGACTTGTAGTTATCTTGGTGTGGTCTAATACATCGAATGTGTAGGGTAAAAGCGGAGGCGGAAGAAATTTTGAAGTCGTGCTCGATTATTATGCATCGGAAGGTGAGTGTTCTAAACTCTATTTTCGATACTAGTATTATTTATAAATCGTTTCTTGGTATGTAATGGTTTTGATTTTAAACCGTATTTGGCAATGACGATGTGATTTAGAAAATAATGAAATGACAATGGTTTGGTTTTCAAACCATATTTGAAAAACAAGCGAGCAATGAGTTTTAGTAAACAAGCAATGGTTTTGAATTATCAAACCATATTTCAAGCAAACAATGGTTTTGAATTATCAAACCATATTTCAATGATGATGGTTTGAATTGTTAAACCATGTTTCAAAGCGAGCAAATTATATTTTATAAAAACGGACTATTAGAAATCCACTAGTTTAAGCGAGCATATAGGTCGAAAGGTACATCATTTCATGCATTTTAGATTTGCACAGTGGCAATCTTAGTTCATGCATGCTGGCATTTAAAAGGAGGCCGTGGCGCGTCTTTGGAGTATATAGGGTTGAGCGTAGCTTCAGATTGTAGTGACGTGAACCTGAGGTCTTTCCACCATATTTCTGGAAAGGTGACGTGGACACGAGGTCCTTCCCACCGGCATGGTTGAAGCCAGGGCTCCTGTGTTTACTAAGTGCAATGATAGAAAGCGCCGGTGGTTGATCTTGATTTATAAGCATTTTTCACGGATGTTTTAAAATCAACCACTGGTAAACAAGCAATCATTTTATGAAAAGTTTTTTAGAAACTTTTTTTAAAGCAGCGGTTGAAACTGGGCTCGCGTTTATGAAAAGTTTTTATAAACTTTTAAAGAAAAGCAAGCAGTTTTTGAAAAGTTTTAGAAACTTTTATATCAAAGCAAGCAAGGTTTCTGGAAAATGTCTTGTAAAATATAGTTTCTGAGTTTTAAGATATTTTCGAGAAAACGAAATTTTATAAAGCATACACTCAGGCCCGTTTAGCTCATTATTTTACAATTTTAAAACTATTTTTGAATGCAGACACTTATTTGGACAACTGGAGCATTTAGTATTCTCCTGAAAATGTAAAAATGATAACTTTAATTTAATTCAATAATGTATTGAAAATAATCTTAACACTAGTTAATATATATATGATTTTTTTCATGACTATACACTTTTAGTTACATTATAATAAACTATTCTGCTATGACTCGACTCACAGCCCTCCTTTTTTGACGCCCATTAGCTATTTAAGCATTAAACGTAGTAGCTAAGCGCTAAATAAGAAAAACGATTTTCTCAAAAAAGAGCCTGTCATGTTTGGTAAAATAGAAATTTTCTAGATCTCGGATGATGAAATAGACTTCATCGTTGGAATCGTCTCGCAATTCACAGCTACCCGTCGAATTTCGTCGGGTCGAGAACCGATCGGAGCTAGCAGCGTTTTGTAAGGCAGAAAAATTCGATTTCGTGAAAAAGAAATTCAAAATCGTAATTGATTTACAAAATTGTAATTTCAGTTAAAAAAAATCCGTAATTTATTCTCTAGATCTCGGATGACAAAACGGATTTCATCGTTGGAATCATCTCGCGAAATCTAGCTAGCACGTAAAATTTCGTAAAATTATGAGATAGTCGGAGTTGACACGTTTTACCGAACATCGCAGTTGGATCGCAGCCCAAAATGATTTTCGATCTTGGCCCCAAAGTCGCGAATATAGCAGCGTCTTTCATGTGCCCATAAGTGGTATGAGTATAGAAATGATGAAAATGGACGGCCGAGATAATGCTGAATATCAAAACTGGGAAAATAGGGACAAAATTGGCATTATGAGAATTGATTTAAGTCACTAGAAGACAAAATAGGAATAGTGACTTGTCTTCTCCAAATGAAAAGGAGCCAAAACTTGGGAAATGAAAAGGATAGATCCAGTAGCCGATTTTCGTGAGAAATATCAGTCACAGGTACATTCCATAGTATTCAGCGGGTTGTGAATTAGTCGACGGACCCCAGAAATGGGCGTCACGACTTAGTATCGGAGAACTGGGTATGCGAATCACCAGGGAGGCTGGGTTTGGGTAACGTCTTATTTAGGTGATTTGATGTGGAGAATAGGTATATGAAAACCACAGATGGGGGCTTAGGCTTAGGCCGTGGTCGTGTCGAACATCACCACTGGGTGTGGTTCGATGTTAAATTAATAGGTATGGATTACTGGGAAAAAAATTACGGGGACAAAACTAGGACCTACATTTCACGTGTTTTGTAGTAATTTTGTGTGTTTGTGTGATTTGAGTAGGAATTATTATGAATAGGTATGCTTACCATGTTGTGTGATGAGATTGTGTATGTGTGCTTAGTGATTAGCACTTAGTGTGTTAGAGGATTTATGGAAAATAAATTTTGGAGTTTACAGTGTGTAAACTGGAAGCATAAAATAAAAGAAATAAATTTTTAGAAATTTATTTGGTTATCGAATAATGAAATCAAATTAAAAAAATTGAGGTTGAACAGGAGTTAGTGTTGTATAAAAGAGGCTTTGAGGAAATTCGGGACCATTTCGAAATTAAATGGAAAAAATGCAGAGTTTTACAGTGTAAAGCGGAAAAAGAAAATTAAGAAAATAGGTACCTCACAATTTATTTGGCTATGAGAAGCGAAGAAAATGATTTTTTTTCTAAGGTTTCACAAGTTGAAATTGAAGAAAATGGAAGAAAATAAATTTTTATAAATTTATTTGAGTGTGGAAAATGAGAAGAAAAAAATATATATATATAATATATGTATATAAGATGGAGAAAATTGTTCCAGTGAAAAACTGGAAAAATAAAAATAAAAATAAATTTTATGAATTTATTTGGATTTATGAAATTGAGAAACTAATTTTTATGGTTTCTGATTGTAAAAATGAAGAAAATTAATAAAATAAATTTTATTAAATTTATTAAGGTTGTTGGAAAATGAGAAAAAATTTTTAAAAGCAAAGAAATAAATTTTATAAATTTATTTTGGTTATGAAGGGAAAATAATTTCTAAGATTTTACAAGTAGTAAAATTAGAAAAAATGAGAATTAAATAAATTTTTATAAATTTATTTGAGTATTATGGAAAATGAAAAAAAAAATATAGGTGTGTATTTTTTATGATTTTCTAGCTGCTAGAAATAAAGAAAAAAAAAAGATGAAAAAAATTATCTGACAGTTTTGAAATTTCTTGCTTGAACAATATTAATGGAGAAAATATTTTGTATTTCAATAGAGGGGATTAGTATTGCAGGAGTGTATTTACCAGAAAGTGGTGGGCTTGAATAGCAGGTTGTAGTGTAATAGAAAAGGAAGGTTGGTTTGGCTAGGTAATTGTATTGCAAGACAGGATTTATATTGCAACCTAATGGGTAGGAAGGTGGCTAGTTTAAGGAGGAAGTGTATTGCAAGATGGTCAAGTATATTGCAATAGAGGTGGCTGGCTTGGGAGAAAAATTGTATTGCAATATAGTCTTTTAGTGAAGAATTGTATTGCAGGAGAAGACTTGAATGGATGGTTTTGTGTTGCAATACAAAATTGTATTGTGATAAGAAATTTGCCAGAGGCTATTGCATTGTATTGCAATATATGGAGGTTAAAAAAATTGTATTGCAACTTAGGGAATAGTACACGGTGAAACGGAGTATGGTGAGCATTAATTATGAACGATAGCGTTGACCCGATCTATTTGTGACAGTAACTTTTCGATTTTTTTTTTTGAAATCAAATGAAATTAATTTAATAAATGAAGAGACAAAATTAAAAAAAATGAAATTTTCAAAATAATGAAATTTTGTTGATAAAAATGTTTTAAATGTATAATTAATTGCCTTGCATTACTTGTAAATGAAAGGGCTGATAATATCTATTGTTGATTATGTATGAATAGTGTCTCGAGGTTGTGCTTATGCACTTGAGATCTTGTATTGAGATTAGCTATAGTGTTAATTGTGTAGATGGCTAGTAGAGGCAGGGACCGTAGAGGACGTCCACGAGGAGCCTTTAGTCGGGACGAGACGTAAATAAAATAAAATCCAAATCAAATAAAATGAGAGAAATTTTTTTAAAAAATAAAATTAGCAAAAATAATTTATAATAAAAATGAAGTCATAAGATTAGTAACAAGGAAATACATTCACAAAAATTGATAGTAAATTAACAAGTAAAAGAATGATGATAAAAAATTGATAGTAATGAATGGTTATTGAATAATAAATGATTATTTAATAAAAGATAATAAAAATAAATCAATAAATATAATAGTAATGATATAACAAATATGACTTAATAATGTCTAGGGATGAATTATTCGATAATCAATGGTGGTGAAATTACAAGGATGATGAGAAAGAGCATTAAGGTAATTTACAAGATTAAAAATAAGTAAGGTTAATAATAAATATAGAGAGATAAATGATAATAGATAAAATAAATAATTAAAAGGTAATGGGTAAGTTAAATAAGCAAAGAATATGATGAGTGATTGGAGAAAGAATTATATGACGAGGGGTAAACAAAAGAATGTAATGGGTGGTGGGCCCTACCACTAAAAAGGTCAAAAGCAAAAACAACCCATTATTTTTAGAATACTAGTTACGTATAAAAAAAAAATCTTCATATGTGCAGGTTAACCTTTAAAAAAATAAAAAAACAAATAAAAAACTTTAGTCAAACCGGGTAGAACATGCTGGGGTGGGGCCATGATTTTGATTTAGGGGAGCAAAGTTAATGTGATTTAAGAGGAGCAATGTTCAAGTCTCATATTTACAAAAGATAAAATTTTGATAAAATGTTTCAACAAGGTACATGTACCCATGAAGGGACATTTACACCATCATTACCAAGACACATCTCATTCACCTATTAAATATGACAATACTTCCATTGTTGAGTTTTGTGCCAAAAAGGTTCTTTTTCTACTTGAACACTAGTCTCCCACCCACGTCCTATGAAGTCATAGGTTATAGGCTCTTGTTGCCTTGAATTGATGGCAAGCCATCAAAGCTTATCAACATGCTCTCACACCATAGAATCTAGATTGCAGATACTTGACAGATTGTGATAGCATGCCCAAATGGATTGTACCATTCTCAATGACGCTCTTGGATTGAATTCAATGGAGGAATCTTTCAGGGTTTCGGTTTTGGTAGAAGGTAATCACGGCGATAGAAGGCAAAATGTAATCGTAGTTTTTTTTTTTACATGAAGCGACTCTGAGTCTTCTTCCGTTGAGACAACGATTAATACTCTTTCAGGTTATCAACATCCATTTAGGTCCCAGTTGTATATGAATGTTTTTCATGTGAGGTTATTTTTTTAGAATATGCCTGTCAGATTTCAAGTACCTCATTTATGGTGTGTATTTGGAAACTAGGAAGATGTTACTTTTCTTATTTTGGTTGTTATTATAGGAAAATGTAGATTAGGAAAAAACTATGCATGCCTTTTCCTTTGTTTTTGTAAAATTTGAGAAGCTTGATGATCTTTAGACAAGGATAAGAATAGCAGAGTATCTTGATAATTTTTATTTATGAACTCTACTATGTTTTTAATGGTATTAAACAAGGCACACTAAGATTGATCCATAGACTTATTGGCAGTGCTGAGCTTCCTATTTGATTTGCTTGGATTGACCCATCCTGGCATGAGTTTTAAGTTGGTCGTTCAGGCCGATCATGTTAACCCTTCTACAAAAGTACTAAGGAAGGAAAGAAAATAAAATGTAAGTAAAATATAGAGAAAATTGGAAAGAAATAAAGTTTGGAAGAAAATAAAAAATATTTTTTAATTTTTAATAAGTAATTATATATGTTTATTCAAAACCCAATTCTCCCTATTATAAAGGACTAAGAATTTTAAAAATGTATAAATTTTTTGAAGAATTATAATTATATTTGATTACACATCTATAAAAATTTTAAACTACACATCAATAAGATTACTCATTCAATGAAACAATTTAAGAGAGGAGTTGTTAATCGATTGATGATTTAAATTATTTATATTAGACATAGTAAGAAAAACTCATTTCCATGAGGCTCAATTTATTATTTGGATGGTAAACGATTTGAAATTTTATCCAAATGCATTAATAATTTATAATTTTGATTGTTATTTTGAATTTAAGTGTCCAGCTCCAGGAACATATCAAATATTATGCATTTTGTTTTGGTGTTTTCAATTATCTCCCTTTTAGCCCTCTAAAATAGTTTGCTATTTATGAATTTGCGAGATATGTGCTCATGGTTCCAACTTTATAAGCTTTTCTATTGGTTAATTTGAGCATAGATGCAATAAGTTTATGTTTATACGTGTTTCTTTACTCAACTAGTATGGAAATTTATTTTAAAGTTATATTGGTCTTGTTTTATGAAGTAGAATAATAGTGAAAGTAAAGTGATTTTATTATAATATTGCATTAATTCAGTATCCTAATATTTCAATTTCACTTGTTAATTTTATTTTTTTTTAATATTTGAAAATTAATCTCAACAATGTTTTTACCTTTTCTATGTGAGGCTTAAACTAAAAACCCTAAATTAAAACTTATTGAAACCATGAATTCCTAAAAAAACTTGGTCAATTGTTACTTTTTTAAGATATAGAGTTACAAAAATTAAATTAGAGAAAATTATAAATATATAGAGATTGAAAAGGGGTTTTTTAGATCAAACATGAAAGCTTAAATATGTTTTGAGTATTCCTCATGATAGGTCATTTGAATTCTATTTTCAAAATACTTAGAATATATATATCTATTTGAAAATATAAATTTTAAAATATTTTAAAAATATATATATAGAGTTAAGGTAAGACAAAGAAGTGGATTATAATTTTAAATAAAATTGGAATAAAGTGATTAAATTCCAATTGAAATCGAAAAATAAGAAATCATTGACAATTAAGGCATATGTGAAAGAAAAATAATAATGGAATTACAGGTTTCTATATATGTGTTTTGTTTATGCATGCTTGATGGTTGAGTTAATTAGACAATAGAAGATCATAGCACCTTAATTTTGCATAGGATAGGGACATCCAACATTATTGCATGCCTTCATCTAAAATTATATCGGCATGGCCCATTGGGCTACATATGCATAATTTAGTTTGGTCGCTCAAATGTGTGAAAGAAAATTGCACATGTTAGAAACTTAAAATAAGTTACATTATCCTTATATGGATTTTCTTGTAAGTTGATGACTTTAGATTTGAGTATTAGCTTCCTATTTTGTTCTTGCCAAGTCCCAATTAAATTTCTCTACTCACTTGAGTTTTCAAATTAAATGTATTTCTTTTTTCTTCTAGTTGGAAAATAGCAAATATATTAAAGGATTTAAATATATTTCATTTTAATGTTTTAAGTGGAAGAATTTCAATAATTAAGTACATGCATGAAGATTAGACTTCCATTCTAGTCATTGTAACAAAATTTCTCTTATTACATGCTTAGACTTTAAAGTTGTCAAGGATTTAAAATAGTTCTTATGAATGAACTAGTTTGAGTTGACAACTTTTAAATTTGTCTAGCATGTGAATGAGGTTCATTTTTTCTCAAATGATGCTTGAATTATTCGATTGGACAGTATAAGGAAAACATAATTTATTTGAAGTTACTCTCTTATGCTTGGTTCATTTTTTAGAAATTTCAACTGTTACTCCTTTTTGCTCTCTCGTAAGGCTTGGGAGGTTAATAATTAGCCTTCCTCATTTATGTACTTGGAGAACTATGGGAAATGCTACTTATCTTTTCAAAGTGAAACGAAGATAGTACAGCAGTTGACACATAGGATTATGTATTCCTATAATGGGATAGAACCACTCACTCCAAACTAGAAAGTTGGAAATTCTAGAAAACAAATATAAGACACTTAGTCTAAGTTGATTTTAGCTTAACAAGAGGAATGATAGTTAAGTTTGTTTCAGGTTTAATATTTTGCAATTAATTTTAATACATTTTAACGAAATATACATATTAAGAGATTTTTGAAGATACGAGGAGGAATAAAGACTTAGATAAATCTAATATATCTTGGATTTTCCATTTATATGGTATTACATGAATCAGATAAGATCATAATTCTATAAGAGAAACACCACCTACTTGTTCAATACATATGAAATTAGTATATATTCATAAGATGGAACATGGCGAAGAATAAGGAGAGACATGCAATTTAAAATTAATAAGAGGCATGAACTACAATGACAAGAATTGAATAAACACAATTTTTAAATTTAACCATCCCACATTGATATACTTCAGACAATACGGCATATTACATGATGGATCTTTTCGTATATATATAGGACTGAAATTTCAAATTAGAGTTAAAAACACAAATCTTATCAGAGAACCAAAAAAGGTGATATAAAGCATGAGTAAAGCTCTTATTCTTAACAACTTGATTATAATGTTAAAATTTTCGTGTTTAAGATTTTTGTGTATTTGAATCATAGAATGGATCGGTTTGATGTTTAAAGATAGAAGGTCAAGGGAGTACGGAGAAGAGTTGAATATTTATTAATTTTGCATTGCAACATTGTTCACTATCAAAGCACCTGTCCTCGTATGCGATGTGGAATCCTAATTACATCATGCCCAATAAGACTGGGAACATATGTTTTTCAATGGTATTGACCATAGTTATCATAGATGGTATTGGCATGGAGAAGCAGGTCCTACTAGTAAGCAACCAAGTGAAATGGCACAGTGTTATGATATAATGGATTGTGGTGATGTTGTTAAGACAATAGAAATGGTTCATGCCACGTAAGATGAGTTCATGATTAATCAATGTCATTCAAACAATTGTTTAAGATGCTGAAAAACCTTTATATCTTCGGTTGTGTACACTTCATAAAGCCGATTAGCGTTAAATTGTGCAACGGAAGGCACCGATATGGGTGATCGATAAAAGCTTTTCGTATTTACTCCAACATAGGGATATGTTTCCATCAACACGAGATGCTTTATCAGCATGATGAGGCTAAGAAAACATTGACGCATAGGCATGAATATGAAAAAGATACATGCATGCCCAAATGATTGCATACTTTACAGAATGAGTTAAGGATGCATCATGTCCTACTTGTGGAATGTCATAGAAGGCAACAAGGCAGGGTGAGAAGCACTAAGAGGATTCCCCGAAAGGTGCTGCGGGTATTTCCTAACGATCCAGGTTTAAGATGTTTCAATCTCCCAAAACAGCCAAATTTCTAAAATGGAAGCGTACGGGTGGAAGAGAAAATAATGGTAAACTTCTTAATAATCTCGTGATTCCAACGTGGGCAACTAGTGAACCAAATGTGGCCGAATTTGCTCAGATTGTAGAACTTAAGACTCGCTATTTCAGCGTATTAAGATCAACTCACGCCTATGACTAGTAAGCATAGTTGTTGGCCTGTCCACAATAACTTACAACCTTCCCTTGGTTATGCATGAAGAGGAAGTTTATGATGTTATCTTTGTTAACATCAGACCACGACAATCAATGATATCGATGTTTACTTGAGACACCTTAGTGGATGATTTGAAAACTTTATGGGAGGTAAAGTGCTTATGATGCACACAAAAGAGTTTTTTACATTAAAGCGCCATTTTGTTATGGGACAATTAATGATTTCCTCAAGATATGGAACTGATCTGTACATAATCAAGTATGGATATTATGCCCCTCGATATGTGGTGAAGAAACATATTCTCACACAGAAAGGTTGATACGATTCATAACTCATGGGAAAGAAGAAGGTAAACAATGTCAACTTTGTTGAATCCTACAAGTTGTTAGGAAAAGAAGTCTATATTCTTTGAACTCCTCTGAATATCGGAGATATTTCTATATCAGGGATAACAACCCTGGAGGTCATGCATATTGGAGAAGAATGTGTAGGAGAGAGCATCATTGGAACTTTGCTAATGTTCCCCAAAACAAAGGACGTGGAGTAAAGTCTCGACTTGATCTTGTTGAAATGTGGCATACTGATCACAAACTTAGGCACCCAAATCGGTTGAATAACTATCTTCTCCCCGCATGCTATACTCTGCAGAAAGGAGAAGAAAAGGGTATTGCAAACTTGGTCGATTCTAAGGTTCCTGGTTACATATACATAAACTTTGAGAAACCTCGTGTCTATGGAAGAGCTAAAGCTTATGGTCTTAAGTCCACATGATTATCATGGCACTTATGCAACAACCATTACGCCAAGAGTAATTAGATTCAGGTTGCCTAAGCATGTTAGACATGCTATTACAAGATTGTGTTTTTTCTTTAATGCACTTTGGTGGCAAAGGTGGTGGATAAGAACACTAAATGATGCGAATAACAAGACATGGCGGCCACTTTATGCTTACAGAGAAGTATTTCCCACCTTCTGATCTTTGACATCATGCTTTTACTTAATGCACACTGGTAAGAGAGGTTAGATTATGTGGACCGTGTATATGAGATGGATGTACTCATTTGAAAGGTTAAGAAAGTCCTAAAGGGTTATGTTCGAAATCAGAACGTATGGGTGCATTGCTGAGTGTTATATTTCCACAGAGGAAGCTTTAGAGCTTTACAGTACACATCGTGCATGGATGCAATCGATTCTTTGTAGTATGAAAGATGGATGGAAATGTCGAAACCTTTTACTTGGGTCGACAATTACTATTCATGATTATAAATTAGTGGAGAAGGACACTCATTATGTTCTCATAAAACACAACCTGACATGCAACCTTTATATCGAGTAAGTGTCACCAAATGTGGATATAAGAGTTTGTTAGGTATCAACTAATTATTTATGCAAACTATGACTGTCTGTTTACTTTATAGTGAACATAGTGAAATATTTAAGATAAAATATCTCGCTAATCAAAGAGGTGAAGTGGGTTTGAGGATGAACATGTGAGCACATTTAGCTATCGTTAAGAAAAGGTATGAAACTCAATATCGAGATAGTGCTCCCTTTTAAATAATTTGTTATAAAATTTAATTACAATAACCATTATCAATCAAACTTGTAGGTTTCGTATGAAAGAAGAAAGTACCTATTGAAGAGGTAATTATGGTTGTGACAAGGGACCAAGGGCAACAAGTTATCATGCATCCGCTATATCATTAATGGTTGTCGCTACTATATCGGGCATCGATGAGACACGAGTCAACCAAATAGGCGTAGTATTGTGGCATCGACCATGCAATAGTCTGCGAAAGGAAGATAAGAATCTCGTAAGGTTCGTGACATGTGTTTTGATGGGTTGTCACGTGATATATGGGACTTGGATTATAACATGTTTAATATTTGTGTTTTTAAGTGATCGTTGATAGTACAAATGATGTCAAAGTTGATGAGCTTGGGTTTACATTAGTTGATTTGGAGTAAGATAGGACAGAATCGTATTCTTTCATTTTGGCAACGCAGCCAACAAGTATTTGATGAAGACCGTGCTGACCAAGATGGTCCATCAGACATCAAGGCCAAAAATGGAGGACTTTACATTGGTGGTGATGATAACATGATCAGATCACAGATGAGATAACCCATTTGCGAATGATGCCTAATATTGACTCTCATGAAGTTGAACGTGATGAAATTTCAGATGCGTGATCGATCAAGGAGGGGACTTGGATCAAGATCAAACATACGAAGAAGGTTTATTTTCTGTGTTTTGTGACTACTAAGCAATTGCTATAATAGTGTGATTTTGAGTTGTTAATATACAATGTGATGATCTACACAGCTACGTTCTGATCTTTATTAAATATGTTTTTCCTATTATATTAATTTCTAAGACATTCTAAATAAGTGGAGCTAGTATCATATTTTCATGTCTATTGAATAATTTCAAGTTCTATTTGGATCTAATTGGATATGTATAAATAAAATGTTGCTTGTATGTTGGTATTCTTAAATTCAATTTTAGATTGGACAAGATAAAACAATCACTTACTCTATTTCATATTGATTGAAATTTAATTAATTCATGTATAATTCATTAAAGATTTCCCATGGATTTCAGTACCTTGGCTACTTAACATTTAATGAAATAAATGTAAACATAATAAACAAATTGTCCTACATAAGGTTGATTTGTATATGTGAACTCACCAATAAGCGAAAGAATACTTTGTAATTTATCATTGAATATTCGTTTTCCTGCTCAAAACAATATATTAAGAACTGATTTTCGTCTTTCTTTGTTGCTTCCTTTGTTTTAGGTAATTTGTTTATGATATGTAACAAAATTATTTTGAGAAATACCAAGCAAGTTGCAATTTTTGGGGTAATTGAATAACATTAGTTCTAGAAATTGGAATAAAGTTTCATTAATGTAAATCTAGTAATGATTTGCGATTAAATGTCAAATTAGAGCACATCATGTTCTTTCAATTAATTTAACTTTAATAAAACTTATGTATTTATTTTGTGATTGTTAATCATTATTAGTGGCATTACCTTTATCATGAATGTTACATATGAAGCTTCAGATCCTAGAATCATTACACTTGATCAACGCGGTAAGCCGCATGCGGTAGGTAAAATCAAACACCTTGCAGCTGCATCATCAACCCACTTTAAACTTTTTTATGAACATTACATCTCAATCAAGCTTGATTCTAACTAGAACTATGATAACAATTGTGAATAAAATAGATATAATTTAATCAAGCCATAATGGTGGAATATGTTTTATTATTATTTTAATGAGATAAGTAGTAGCATTTTTCTTAAAACCTCGATGACATGTTGTTGTTAAGATTAAGTAATAGATTCTCCTCCGACTTTTGAGAATATTTTCAAGAACATTGGTATTTAAGATTTTTCTGTGTATTGGGAAATTTTGTACAACATTAATTAATTCTACTTATGGAATAATTTTGTAACTAACTTTTATATTGAGTTGACATTACTTTCAATTGATGTTTACATACTTAATCTGCACCATTTGGGAACTTGCAAGAAAAGCTATACATGCTGACAAACGTTTCCACCAAGAAGAGACAAAGGTTAGGTAAACTACTTAAAATACCATGCTTTAGTTTTGAATGTAAGATATATATTATGAGATTGACTTGTATTTTTTTTATTGCTGTATGTAGATGGATGAAAGGGGAAAAAAATATTACTTCAATTCGAAAAGGTTAAGAGGCCCTCACTTTAAAACTCAATTGCTAAAAAGAGAAGTGAATGAATGAAAATTGGATATTCAATATAATGATGATGGTGAGGAGCGGGGAGGGATATGTACAACTAATCTCATACTGGGTGTGTTAGCACCACCATGGTGCCGTGATATCATATTGATCGAGGTTAGTGCAAGGAATTGAAGAGAAATTATGGGATTGTGTGAAGGTATATAACAATTCAGAAATTATTTTTCTACATTTTGTGTGGTTAACTTACATGCTTATTAACACTATGATATTCTTATATTTAGGTGCATTCTTTACACGAGAATAGTAAAACAACATCATGTCATCCATAGGACTCCAGCTTTAGATCATTCGTGCACATTGACAAAAGAGTATATCCTTCCTTATAAGATAAGTCTGAAAGCACCTTTGCAGCCACCAATTGAATATAATTACATTCCAACTGAAGATTGGAGAAATTAGTGGCTAATAGGTTTCAAAAGAGTTTGAAATTAAATCAAAAAGGAAAAGAAAGGAGGGTAACATCTATACTCACAGAGGAGAGGGAAAGGATATGCAGGACTTCAAGAAGAATTGGTAAGTTTAATTATTTTATTGGACTTTTACCTTTGTAAAATTTAATGATTACCTTTTTTTATTTTTTGAAAGATGCAAAAGACAGGTTCTAGGAAACCTATTGATAGATGGATCTTATGGAAGCTAGCAAGAATGAAGAAAGGTGATATGATGGATGTTACAAGGGTTGTAGTAGAAAAGATTGTGTTGTCAAACCTAGTGTATATATATTTAGTCAATTTCATTTGTTTATATATATATAGTCACTCTATATGTTCTCTATTTTATATGACTCTAAAGATATCTATATTTTTTGGAGGATGAGTTAGTGAAGGATGCCGAGGAAGGAAGATTACATTTATTTGTAAAATGATATCCTCACTTTAGCATTGGGTACACTGGAGCATCCCGGATCGAAGTAGGGGGAAAGGGTGGGTGTGCCCAATCACCTTTTCAACACACCACACCTTCAGCAAAGCTCCTGAAGAAGAGGAATGCGAAAGGATGTTAAGGGAGAAAGTGAGGACCTTGGAAGAGGAGATTATTGTTTTGAAAGCTAAAAAAAAAGAACCCCTCACACCCCACTCTGAAGTGAGCAGCACAAACATAAGGAAGCAATTGTTGCAGCATGAAGAAATACAAGAAAAGGCTCATTATGGTGCTCATGGAGGACCCATCATCACAAGGATTGTAAAGCTTCTCAACTAACTCAGGTATATATGGCTTTTCCTAGGTTAAGTTTGTAAAAACAATATATAAAATAACTAAAATTAAAGATTAAGGATTATAATATATGTTTTTACAGGTTTATAAATGTATGTTTTTACAGGTTTATAAATGCAAATTGGCTCTTCAAACTCAAGGAAACATTGTTGCATATGGAACTTATTTACGAGATTTTAAAAGTTCCATTGTTGATTCTGATATATTAGTGGTCATCCTTTATCCTTCAACCTAATGCACTTTTCCATTCCCAATTTGCCGAAACACAATAAGGGAGGCTGTTGGATATGAGGTTTTGTGGCCTACTACATTTGTGATAGATGATGAAAATGATGAGGTGAATATTAGTGTTATAACTAAAATTTTCAAGTTAAGTTACATTTTCCTACACTCTTGGTTTGTTTTCTTAATGTCATGCATCTATTTATACGTGTTTAGGATGTTGGCAAAAGGAAGAATAAAATGAAGAAGATACAAGCATCCCCAAAGGAAATCGAGTATGAAAACTGAGATATACAAATCGTTTTAAAACAAGCCAAAGATTGTTGGAGGGTAAACCGCACCCAAAGTTAACTTTCCAATCAATGTATTTGGGATGTTCTAACCTTCCTCATAATCGAAAATGGATGATCTACATTTTATGCAAAAGAGTTGAATATGAATTGTCTTATGTTTCTATATTTGGTAAGATATTATTATAAATCTTTTTTTATGTTCATAATATAAATAGGTAGAATTCATTTTTTTCTTTTTTAAAGTCATTCTAAATTGGGTGACATTTCATTAGTGGTTGCATGCAAATTTGATAATGTAATTACAGGAGAAAATGATATTTGTTCATCCAGGATGATGTCCGTAGCTGGATTAGTAGCCCACAAATTGAAAACGAAAAAGGTTCATCACGATCACACAATTGACGCCATAAATTGGCGGACTTTGCTTTGTTCCATATAACTCCAAGCGTGTTGTTAATCATTATTTATTTTAAATTTCTTAGCCTTATGTATGTTATTTCACTCAAATCATGTTGATATACGTAGATTTCATTGGGTTTTGGCTGTAATTAATCCAAAATCACAAAATAGTCTACTATTTTAGATCACACAATTGCAATAACCATACAAAGATCTAAAAGATATCGTGAACATGTAAGTTCATCATAATTTTAGTTTTCATGTCTCAAATGAACACTAATTTGAACTTTTATTTGTGTTTTCGAATTTTTGTATCTCAAAGAAGAAAGGATCTAAAAGAGCTCAAATGGATGGTTATTGAGTAATATTTTTTTTCCCTTCAACTTTTTTTGTTCATTTTTCTAATTTTTTTAACACTTACCACATTTGAGTTGCTTTTATTGAAAAGTTCAATGATTTTAAAGGGGAAGATATTTATTTAATTACTGCATTTAGTTATGAATTTCTTAGCTTATATTTGGTTTTAGTTTTATTTCCATTTCTAACTTGAGTTGAGAAGGATATTGCAAACTTAACTTCGCTTAAGAAATATATTGTAAACGTGCTGATCACCTTATGAAACCATAATCTAAATTGTTATGAATACAATGCATTCATATGTCCACTATTCCCAGGTAATGAAGTTGTACTAAAAAGGAACAAACCCATTTTATCATGTGATTGAAAGATTTGTGATTCATTTTCACTTTTACAATTAATAAATAAAATCAATAATGGAAACTAGAAGAAAAGAAATATTTTGTAAAAATATATGAAGTGGTTAATATTTTTTTTTTTCAATCATATTCTAATGTTGAATATCAAAACCTTAGAAAATTCAAGCAAAAAAATTTAATGAATTTATAATTAGTCAATTCACAAATGTTGTCATGGTAAGAAATTAATAATTATTAAACTTTTGATCACTATATCCAGCCTCTTTATAAGTGTGTGTGGGTGAAGGAAATAATTCAAGCCACAGTGAACTTTGATCATACCACTTATGTGAGTTGTTCTTATCTTTCATTTGGCCTTAGTATGCATTATATTTTCTTTTATATTTAGTTTACATCACCTTGTTGGGCATAACCCTCTCTTTTAAATAAAACTCTAACTATGATTCATCAATCAATTCATTTGTAAAACAATTTTTCTTGTAATTGCTAATTGCATTTCTTTCTATAATGATAATCTAGAGATGTAATAAAGAGGTCAATACCACATTTCCAAATACATGTTATTGATGACTACTTCAAAGCTTGATTATGATATACCCAATGAAGCCATAAAATCATGATATTTTTATACCGGATATTATCACAAATGAACAAAATAATTCTACTCTTTAATAGTGAATCGCCATTCTTAATACAAATTATAATTAATCACATTGTCTCATCTATTACTTTTATCCATATTTTGCTATGAACATAGTTGCTTGACATTCTTATAATTTCACATTTTATAAAACCCAATAACCTCCAAGTCTGGAAATTGGGAGCTAGTGGTCCCATACTAACTTCTTGGGGATATATGTTACACATGTATCGACTTCATTTAGGTGTAATTTTTGCTTCAAATTAATGATATGTCATTCTTTATTCTAGTAAAATGTGAAGGATGAAAAATTAACCAAGTTTATATGATGTCACATTTGGATCATAAAAATTTGTTGATATACTCTACTAAGAAATTCAAACAATGATGGTGTCATGTGCGAGGATATTTTGTCATGCGATACATGCGAGACATAATTGCAAATAGTTTCTAACATCTCAGGTTTATTTACCTATGTTTTGTCATAGTGCATAAGAACCAATACATATATTTAATCTTTACATATTAACATATTTTTTCTTGCCATATTTTAGCTTGTTGAAGGAAAACCTCATCACGAGGCAGTTAGATGAAGTGAGATCCGAATGGGCATCATTTTCACCACTCATCTTTAGATCAAGTATAGTGGTATGTAAATTTTATAATTTTTTTCAATAAATTTCAAACATGTACCTAAATTAATGTTGCATTTTTCCTACTTGCAAAGTAAAATGTATTATTTGCACCTATTGCAATTTTTAGATTACAGGATGATGCATAAGATCTTGCTGTCATATATAGATGTTGGATTTTGGAAACTTTTAAGTATATCTACATCTTAATGTGATGAAGGTATAAGCTCATACATAGTTTTTTGTTTTAATTATATATTTACTAGGTTCTTTTTCATAATTTGGTACATATTATCTTTAGTAAGTTTTCAAATTTAAACTTAAATTACGGTAGTTTTTTACCATTCACAACATGTTGGGATGACATTTATAAGTGCATTTTGAGAGTACCTGACGCTCAAAACCGGATTACAGGTGGGTGATATACACATGTAATAGAATTTCTAATTTAAGAGATGTTGTATAAGAGTAAAAACATTTGAACTCTTGTGAACTATTGATATAGTTGGCATGTTTTTATGGGTATTTAGTATGGGCCCAAGAGGCCGCTTTATCCATATTTGTGGTCATTGTGATTATATTAGACTCCGCTTACGGTGCCTCTACGTGTGTGTTTAATCAGTAGAGCTCCTGCACAAAGGAGACTCTCGCTCGATTCAAGTGGCGCTGAGTAACCCGACATCCACTTGTATTCATGTTGACGAGTAGTCAACTGACCCTGGGCTTTTGGGCGTCGTACCTTGCCTGGGCACAAAATCATATATGTTCTGCATCATAAAGGTGAACTATTTAGATATTTTAGGTAACATACATTATCTAGATTTTTTTTCCTAGTACATTACTACATTTGTTTTGGATATATTTGAATATAGGTTTATATATTTTTAATTAAGGTTATCCAAATTCCTAAACATAAACTAATATTGTTTTTTCTTACTTGGAAGAGGCAAGATGATTATAAAGACTGCAGTTTTTTGAGTGCAAGATCATGCATAAGTTATAGTCATCATCTACAACTTCTAGATTTTTGGGTACATATTTATGTCTTCTCTCATTCCCCCCTATATTTGAGTGCAAGATCATGCATAAGTTATAGTCATCATCTACAACTTCTAGACTTTTGAGTACATATTTATGTCTTCTCATTCCCCCTATATTTGATAAGAGTAGAAGATCATGTATGGTTGTCAAAGTTGTTTCTGTGAATACATTTGGATATATTCATAGTAAAGGCTTATATTTTTTTAATATAAACATTGGCAATATTGTTTTTCTACATTTGTAAGAGGCTGGAGGACACCGCAACATTTGTAATTTTAGAGAGAGTAAGATTAGTGTATAAGTTCTTGTATTGTCTATACAACTATTGAATTTTTTTTGGGTAAATATCTATCACTTTTTTGGATATATTTATAACAAGATAACATCATGTATGGTTGCTAGTTGTTTGTGATACATTTGATATTTAAAAGGCCATGTTTTACATTTTTTAATGAACTTTCAAATATAAACATAAAAACAATATTTTTGTTTCTTTTTCATACTTAAAAGAGGTTGGGTGACATCTTTTGATACACCTAAAGCATGAATTCTTTCAGAACTTTAATAAACTTATAACCATAAAACATATAGTAATGTTATTTTTCTTATATTTCTTGGAGGTTGGGTGCACACATTTGACAACATGATAATATAAATTGCTAGGTTGTTTGTAAATCCATTTAGGTATATTTATTTACTTATTTTTATTAATCTTCAACTGCAGTGAACTTAAACTAACACTTTTTTTTTCCTACTTGCAGTGACATTTGCAATAGTTGGTTTTCAAGGAACAAGATCCTGTGGATGCATCTCATATATCATGTATAACTATTGGATTTTGGCAATATATTGGGCTTTGTTTTTTTTTGATATATTTGATGACAATGGAAGATCATGTAGATGTTAAGGTTTTTCTTATTTCAATATTTTGATACTACATGTTTATATCTCTTTTAGTATATTTTATGTACTGTATAATTGAGAAATATTATTATATATATATATATATATATATATATATATATATATATAATTTTAGTTTTGATAATTGATTTTCGTTTCATGATATGAAAGTTAATAATTCATGATAGATTATTCAATTTTTGCAATAGTTTTGTTTAGCTTCAAATCATTTTGGCAACAAGTTAAGTTTTTGACACATTTCATATGTAACCTTGACATATAATGAAATAATTTCTTTGATATATGAACAAAGAAATCTTGGACAAAAAATAAACTATATTCTTTGGACATAAGAGCAGTTAGGAACCATAACATATTAAAGTTTAACTTGAAAAAAAAAAAAAAACCATCCTTGACATTTGTAAAATTATATTTGATACTCAAGTTTGACATATATTGAATATAATCTTCACAAAATAATGAGTCAATCCTTCACACATATTTAACATAATCTTGACATATGCATATGTCAAGGTTACCTGCAAAAATTTTCTTTACACTGGCATAGATGACATATGCATATACCTATCTACTTGACAGATATCCCCACTGACGTGAAAACCGCCAATGAAGACCTTTTTCAGAGGTGAACCCACGTTTTCCAAAGAGGCCGTTTCAACAAGCCAGAACGGCTTAGTCATATAGACTTGTCAATGAGAGTTTGTCGAGGTTACTGTGGAAGGTCGATGCATTTCCTCATTACTGTATGCGCCTGGTCACTTTGACTAAACTCTTTGGAAGAAAAAATTAATTTGAAACATCGAGTAGAATGGGATTCAAGCCAATATAAGATTAATGTTGATTGAAACCCAACCTTTGCATCGATCCCATGAATAGGTTCATATGGGTAATAACAAGTCACTTGTTAATCCTGCTAGCACCAACAAAATGGTCCCTTTCTATGGTATGTGATTATGGTGCTAGAATGCATAATTTGAGAGGTTGATTAATATTATTAATGATTTCATATCCCTTATGGGTGGTACATATAAATGCAGTATGTGTTTGATGAAATCACCTATATAAGTGTGGAGTGGGGCCGCTCTTATGAAGTGGTATATAAGATTTCTAGAGCGCTATGAATTAATCAGGCATCGCCAAGATGGCCTAATTCAAGACAAATCCATTGAATGTTAAGAATCGTGATGTGGTGCTGATTGAAGGTCTCAATTTACGATTAAGAGCACTCGTTCATAGCGCAGTGCTTCCACCAAAGCTCGTAAGTTAAACCCATTCATCTACGTTTGGTTCATGCTCATCGAACACCAAACTTAAGGCATTAACACCTTCTTCCATATTCCAAACAATATGTTTTAAATACAAAAGTTTTTCTTTCTTTTGAAAAATGTGGGGATTGTTGTAAACAATAGGTTTTTCAATAAAAACAAAAACAAAAAGTTGTGTCCCACATGGAACAAAGACAAGGTTTCTTGAAAGTTTATATACTAAACCAATTTACGCTTATATACGATTGGCAAGTTTTATGCCTCACAAGATAAAGGAATGGGCGAAGTCTGAGTCCAAGCAAATCAGTGATTTGCCCACACCCACCCCTCGCGCTAAGCAGATAAAATCAAATCGGTTTTGAAGTCATAAAATGACAATAAATACCAAAAGGTTTTATTTGAATCAAAGTAATAGTGCTTAAATATAAAACAACCGCTGGTATTTCTGCGAATTCAAAGTCGAACTGCTATGCGACAAGAGTAATAGAATTATTTTATTAACTCCTATAGAATCCATTTTGTGTTTTGAATTCATAATACGCTTCGCTTTAACTAAACTCGATATAATACCATTTAATTTATTAACGCTACTTGGCCAACTATCATCGTTACTTCATAAAATCAAATATTAGCTTTGAAAAAGAGATCTTCTTCAATCCTATTTTCCTCTCACAAGACTTAATTCTCCATCGTCACGATCCAGACTCTCTCGCTCAAGGATCGTTGATCCCGAAAATAAATTCCCTAATGACAAATAAGTATAATAATACTCGGGGTCCTCGACATAGTTTAGATCATCGCAAGATCTCTAGTTATTGTTTATAGGTACAGTTACTTATTACACTACCATCTACATCATTTTATCTGTTGCTGCTGGATTGATATTTATATAACAACTAATGGGGTTTTTATGGTCATACTGATCGTACACATAGAAGGGGCTCCTGGACCCTCCTCCACAAACTAAGTCGACAGTCTCAATTGTCGTGGTGTTGTTTGGGCGATTATAACGACCTCCTTATGGCCTCCGAGAAAAAGGGTTCTTTACCTCATCCAAACTAGTTGCTATCTGCTGGTCTCCAACAAGCGGTTCAAGACAATGACTTAATCGATATTGGTATGGAAGGCCATCCGTTTACCTGGGAACGGAATCGAGGTCGGCCCGACTAGATAGAGGAGCGCTTGGATCGGGCCCAAGCCACATCCTCATGGTGCACTTTGTTTCATCAGGTCAAGCTAAGGAATATCGAAGCTCCAACCTATGATCACTCAGCTATACTCTTGGAGTTCCCCCTCCCTCATAAGCTCTCTAGTCCTCGTTCTTTCTGATTTGAAAACCTTTGGCTACAGGAAAAAGATTGTAAGGAGATTGTATCGAACAGTTGGGAAACAGTAAGGATCTTCCCCTAGTGAATAAAATTTTGGCATGCAGTTCGGACTTATTGGAATGGGGTCATCAGAAAGCTGGTCGTTTTTCTCGTATTGCAGCCTGTAAGCAACGTATGAAACAGTTGAGATCCAAATCCCATCCTATCTCTCTCAAAGCATATACTGATGCCAAGACTGATTATGAATTACTCGTCAAACATCAAGAAATGTTCTAGAAACAACGAGCCAAGCATCACTGGCTCAAATGTGGAGACTGAAATTCAAAATTCTTTCATACCTCAGCCTCTTCTAGGAGGAAACGTAATTTTATCTCCCAACTGCTGGACGAGAATGACCTGTGGTGTTTTTGGCAGAATGGGCTAGATTTTCTCGTCTAGATAGTGAAGCCCAGGTCATCCTCAACCGTACTTATATCTCCTAAATTACCTATTGTTGACCAACTTTTTCTAGCCAAAGACTTCTTTGTAGATGGGGGTAAATGAGGCTCCTCTTGGTTCATGCATCCGGATAAATCGCTTGGTCCTGATGGCACGAATCCAGCTTTTTACCAAAGATTCTAGGATATAGTGGGTAAGTGATGTGTCTGATTCTTGTTTGAACTCTCTGAGAACATTCTGCTTTCCGAAGGGAGTCAATAATACCATGCTTATTCTTATTCCGAAAAAACAACAGCCTTGACAAGGTGTTCGATCTCAGGCCAATCTCTCTTTGTAATGTGTCCTCTACAAAGTGATGGCTAAGATGCTTGCCAATCGATTGAAACAAACTCTTCTGAACATTATATCAGAGTCTCAAAGCGTCTTTGTTCCAAGCAAGGGTGAAAATTGTTGGATATAGTGAATGAAATGGATGGCGTTCATTTGGATAGTCTACGTGCTTAATTGCTTTGGATTTGATTCCATAAGAAATAATTATTTGGTTTCAGTTATAAGAAATAATTATTTGGATTCGGTTATAAGAATTTAATGACCTTTATTGAATGAGATTAATGACGTTATTGAATAATTTATTCAGTCTAGCGTTTGAGGCCCGAAAGGTTTGGCGTTCAAGGTCAAGTCTCTCCTCTATATAAAGGTCATCGAGGGTGCCTAAAAAAAAAACATCATCGAGTCTTGAGTTTTCCTTCCTTTTAGTCCACAGCCGGTATTTTGACAAGCAGCGTCGTCGGTTCGCCGGAGTAGCGTATAAAGTGCTTTGTCGACCATTCAACCGTTTATCGCGGGAGACCAGGGAGACGCCTTGGGAATCTCAAGCACCAACGGAAAATTGTCTTAAGGAGGCAATTTCACAAGACTCGGTTGTTTCTCCAACTTGTTATATTCCCCTCGCTCTTATTGATTTAATTTATTTTGGTTTTTCTTGAATAGCAGTTATTTTTAACATTATGTGTATGTTAACGATAATCAACAGTAGTTTATGCATTCGAGGTTTCTACAACAAGGAGACAATTTGTTCTAACAATCTTAATACAAATTAAGACTCCACAAGAAGTTGTTGTTTGGTTTGGTTGTGGACATGGGGAAAAAAAAAAAAGGAAAGGAAAACTGGTTTATTAAACAAGCGATATGGTTTGTTACAGTGTGGGGGAGAAAAGCCCTTCTTCTTGCAGGGATCTGTACGACGGGGTTCGAGATCGATAGCGGGAATTGAGAGAGTGCAGTGAGGATTATATGCACTGAATAGTGATGACTGGGTCTCATCACCACCGTCTGATTTATTGGATGACAATGAACCAAGTTTCAGGTAAACAAACGATTTGGTTTGTTACATGTGTGAGAAAAAAAAAAACCAGAACCAAGTTTTTCAGGTTGTGCCTTTATTGTTGAAACAATTCTTTTGTTTCTTTAATAAGGAAAAGTAGTGGAAAACCTTTTGAAAACCAACAAACATATGGTTTGTTGTTTAGGGGGAAAAACAAAACCAACAAACTCACGATTGTATTATTGGGGTTGCAGACTCTTTCTGACAGAAAAAGGGAAAGGAAGTTTTTTTCTGTTAAAAATAAATTCTAATTTGTGGCTTTCGGTAAGTTTATCCTTTGTACACAAAATTGAGTTTATCTTTTGGAAAAAAAAAAAAAAAAAATTGTTGGGAACAAGGATTTAGAAAAGAGTTGTATGAGGTTTTTTTTAAGGAAAAAAAAAAAGCTTCATTTGAGTGCTTAAACATTTCTAGCGAACAAACTAGTGGTTTGTTGGTGCAGAGGAAAATCCTTGTTGGTACATACAAGAGTCGACTAATTATGGAAAATCTTTACATTTGAAAATACAAGAATTATTGATTTGAAAAATCCTTGTTACCTTGATCTGAACTGATGTCGAACTTGAGACCTTGTGTAAAGATCCTAATTATATCCCCTCGGGAACCTAAACCCTTTAGAAATTTATAATTAAGGATTGTGTTGAATTATTGGAATTGACATTTTTTCTTGAATATTTGGAAAATAATCTTTGATTCGATCACGGTATTGTATTGAATTGCAGTAGTTATGTGTTTACTTTGGAAATTGCAATGGTATCATGGAATCCTGAAAACAAAAGGTTGTGCGGATCCGTGATGGAATCTGGCGAGTTTACCAACGCTAGGCAATGTGGGGAGAGGCGGGAGCCATTATCACGCTTAGAGGACATTCAAGGTGGCCAAAGCCGGTGCCTCCGATGTATGCATACATTGTGGTCGATGCGCATTGGAAGGAAACCGCAAAAAACGTATGTATAATGGTAAAAAGTCTAGACATCGTCGTAGACACAATACCATTAAAACAACAACTCTGTTGGGAGGTTATCTCACGTAGATTATGTAAAATCTAAGGATAACATTGCGAGGATCAGCTAACGAAGGTTAAACGAGAGAGTTGGTTGAAAAGTCGTGAATGGAATGGGGCCAAAAGCGTAAAGAATAAATTCGATACGTGGATACCTGACCTAGTAATTTGGAGATCCCGAATCTAGGAGTTCGAAGGGACAACAAATTGTAAGAACTTTGATACAATCACTTCAATAAGGATATTATGTGTCCATTCCTATGATGAGCATTGATGCTCATAAGAAGGTTTAAGCTATGCTTTTAATGATCTCTAGCATTGGCGAAGAGTAACATGAGCTACTCTTAATTTCGAGGAGAGATCACCTATGTAAGAGTGAAGTAGGGACCGCTTCGGAGAATTGGGCTCAGGTACTGATTCCTATTAAACTCTTGAACGGGCGCATATCCATGGCCAAAATGGACATAAAAGTGAAAGCTGAAATGTTTGGAAGATTACTTGTGTGAGATATGTCATCGTCACACACAAATGGCAGAATAGTTCGAGGACGTCGATTAATACTCTTGTTTAGCTATTAAGAGTAAACATATTTTCTAGGGGAAGGTTCAAAAGGGTAACACCTACCTCTCTATGCAAGTTTCAACCGTTGTATCTATGTTGATCTCGTCTTTGATCATCAAATTTCATTCATGTGTGGGAATTGTTGGATATAGTGAATGAAATGGATGGCGTTCGACGAGATACTTGTTAATTCTTTGGATTTCAGGTTATAAGAAGGTATTTGGATTTGATTATAGAAATAATTATTTAGTTTAGTTATAAGAATTTAATGACACTCAATGAATGAGATTAATGACACATTGATAGTAATTTATTTAGAATTTACAAGCGTTTGGGAAGCGGGTTGGCATTAAAGGTCTACTCCCTCATACAAAGATTAAGCCGGGTGCTTCAAAAAAAACATCGTAGTGTACTTTTTCCTTGGCCCCCGTCCTTTTTAGCCGTTGATAGAGCAAGCAACAGCGTGTCCGAGTTCGCTGGGTGGCGTATAAAGTCTTGTCGTAGTTCGACGCGTTTATCGGGAAGCTAGGAGCGCCTTGGAATCTCAAAGCACCAGCGGAGAAAGGCGGTTGTCTTAGGGAAATTGTGAATTCCCTTGAGCTGGTTTGTTCTGTTTGTTATATTCCCCTCCTTTCTTATTGATTTAATTTATTTGGTTTTTGTGAATAACCATTATTTCACGACATTATGTGTATGTTGCTTGGCATCAACAAGCGGTTTGCTTCTGCATTCAGTTTCTACAACAAGGAGACAATTTGTTAACAAAAATCTATGATTAAACGGATATATTAGATCACTTGGATTTCTGGGGATATATCGATGGATATTTTTACATGAATATCAATATATCGGAAATTAACAAAAATATTTTGAAATTCATGGAAATCACATTAATAATCAAATATATATATTGAAATTACATTACAATAAGCTTTTAAAATCAAAATAAGACAGTGTGGCTCATTACAAAGTTTACGATGGAGGATTACTCTTTGATAAAGGCAAATACTAAATCTAGAGGCATATTCTTCAGATGTGTGATTCTATAGGATGGGCTTGTGCCTCCGTACATGCGCTCTCTTGACTTTGTATACTACCCAACCGATGGATAAGAAATTCGAGGTTCATCAATCAATATGCTTTCGTTCAAATATTAACTAACATTTATTAATATATTATTAATAAAATGTTAATTTAATAATATATTTATTACTAAATTAACTAATTTAAAATATGAAGTATCATATAAACTATCACAAGAAAAAAATTCAAATTAAATGAAGATTTGATATGAGTAAAGAGAATGTGTGATCAAATGAAAGGATTTAGAGTGTTCCGTTTTACGGAATTAAATCAAGTAGTTGGATAATTAATCTTTATAATTTAATTAGTATTTAGATTTAATTTTTGTGTAAATATGGCCAGTTAGATTTTAAAATGTTGTTGGGATCGATCAGAAGCGATTGGATCAGTACGAGGATTTCAAATCGGCCAGTTTTGATATATCTGTATATCTTGATATTCTGAAAAATTAAGTATGCGGCGTGTGTCAGCGTTTATATTTAAGCGATGCCGATTAACAGATATAATAGCGATATTACCGATTTTTTCATGACGATTATCGATTCTTGGAGTATCGTGTCGAGCATTCTGGAGATATCGATATAGCGGCCGAGAAGATAATGTGTACAACACAGTTCCGGGCGTCTTATTACAGATAATATTATGCTTTCATATGAGGAGCTAAACCACATTATTTGAAGCGAAAGACAAATTAGGGGAGGACTGGTTATGCAGTACTGAAAGAAGATACGAGCAAAGCTTAATTATGATAGAGTTGAATGGAGCTTTCTTGAACAAATAATGTGAGCTATGGGGTTCAAAAAAATGGATCCGCTGGATGATGACGTGTATCACTACTGTCCAGTATTCTATACAACACCGTATTTTAAAGTCTCTCGAGGCCTAAGGCAAGGGTGTCCACTTTCACCTTATTTATTTCTTATTTGTGCTGAAGGATTCTCCTCTCTCCTGAACAGTTATGAGGTTTTATTCATGTGTGCAAAATTGCAAGGGGGGGCTCCACCAATTTTGCATTTGTTTTTTCTGAACGATTGTCGTATTTCCATTAAAGCAAACCTTGTGGAAAGTCACCATGTTTAGACATGCATTCATCTCTACGAGAAAGCGTCGGAATAGAAAATCAATTTGCTAGAAATCGTCAATCTCTTTCAGCAAACAATAGCCAATTAGATCGCCAAATAGTCAGCAGCATGTTGAGTGTCCAAACTTTGGCTTCTTATGGTAAATACCTTGGACTCCCATCTCTTGTCAGCAAAAATAGAAGGCAGATTTTTGCTTTCATTAAAGACAGAATCTAGACCCGCCTCCATTGTTGGAGCAACCGCCTCTTATCAAAAGTTGGTAAAGAAATTCTTCTTTAAAACCATTGACCAGGCGATTCCCACCTACGCAATGAGTGCTTTTCTCCTTCCAACCACCCTTTCCACAGAAATAGAACGCTCCCTAAACACTTTTTGGTGGTAGTCTAGTTTTGGAAACTTAAGGGGCATACATTGGCTTAATTGGAATAAACTGAGTATCCACAAGTCATGCAGAGGATTGAGTTTTAGGAAGCTACACGAGTTTAACCTCTCGCTCCTTGGCAAAAATGGTTGGAGGTTGCAAACTAATCCTCTCTCTCTTTCTCTCTTGTTTCCAGGATTTTCAAAGCTTGCTACTACTCACATTCTGATTTTCTCCATGCCAAATTGGGAAACAACCCGAGCTTTTTATGGCGGAGTCTACTGGCTTCTCAACCTCTCCTTCGAAATGAGTCTCGATGGCGGGTAGGAACATGACATAAGATTAATATCTGGACTGAGCCCTGGTTACTAGATGTAGAACATCCTTGGATCTCAACTCCACAAGTATCTAACCTGGCTGAAGCTACTGTCAAGACCCTTCTCATACCGGAGACAAGAACTTGGGATGATGATATTCTTGTGAACCTATTTACAGCTCATGATAGGAACCTTATTGTACAAATTCCCCTCAGTACAAATGCAACGGATGATACTCTTAATTTATTGGCGACATGACAAAAATGGAGAACACACTGTTAAGTCGGCTTACAGGTGCCTCACTTCCTATTTATCTGCTATCCATCCTAACCATTCTTCCCTACTCTGGCAGCGCATTTGGAAACTACGTATTCCTAATTCAAATGTGAACATTTTTGTTTGGCGTCTTTTTAACAACTGCTTATCCACAAAAGATCCTCTCACACAGAGACGTCTAGAAGTGGACCTAATATGCCCTGTTTGTGGGTTAGAAAGCGAGTCATTGGTTCATCTGCTCATTACTTGCTAATGCACAAAAGATTACTGGAGGTCATCTCGGTTGAATTGGTTCATGACAGTTCCTTCTAAACTTCTAATATGGTCTCTTGGCTATCACACCTTTTCATACAAGGTAACTTAGAAATTGTTTCTACAAGTTGTATGATCCTTTGGGCGATTAGGCGTAATAGAAACAAATCTCTTCGGAATAACAGAAAAAAAAAAACCTACTAGCCTCCTTAACCTGGCAAGCTCGTATCTCTTCCAATGACAAGAGCAAGCGGCAGGCACAATTGTTGACTTATGGAGATGATCTTCCACAATCGAGTAATGGTATGATGGTGTGGGAAAAATATATTCCGGGTTGATTTAAATTTAATGCGATGGAAACTTTGGCGCATTTTAGTAGGTAGAGAATTTTTGTTTTACACATGACTTTTCGAAAACGAGAAAGCATAGTTTCAGTTGAGAATCAGACCAACGAATTTTGAAAATAAAGAAAATGGTCTTATTTTGGCGTTTTATATATAGTCGAGAAAAGTGTGCTATGTCGTTTCCCTTTGTTTGGTCATCAGCCGGTTGTCGGTGGAATAGAATAAAAACGGGATTATTAGTTATTCTTCTTCTTACCATTTAAATGCTTAAACCGATTTTCTTACTCATTAAGTTCGCAACCTTTGGGATTGTGAATAACCTTGTCATTCATAGCATTTCATTGTTTTGCATTAACCATTTCAAGAAAATGGTTTCAAAGCAATTTTCTTATTAACATTTTAATAAGTGTGATATAAATATGTTTTTACGAAAATGGCCAAAAGTAGAATATATTGAAAATTTTCATCTGAATTTTGGATAGGTTCAAAAAATTTAGTGAGTAAGCGAGCATTCTCCAAATCATAGTAGGATACAGTTAGATCATCAAGGATGAATCTGGCAAAATGATCACTGCAGGATGTGGATGTTTTCCAGGCATCATGGATGCAGGTCTAGCCGGTTCCTATTTCTATGCTAAAGCTAAGATTGAGAGAGTTTCTTTCTGATTTGCTTGTGTCATAATCTTGTTTATGAAGTGGCCACTCTTTTTAAAAAAAACAAACTATAAAAAGTAATATTTTTAAGAATAAAAATATTATCTCAAAATTAAAAAATCATATATTATTAAGGAAAAACAATTTTTATCTTTCAAACAAATTCAAAATTATATGTATTCAGGAAATCTTGCCTGAATTATTTACGTCAAAGCATAATATTAGATTCGATGAAACAATTGTTTGGATCTAAAAACAAAAGAAAATAAAAATATGTTTGCATGAATTTAAAATTTTTTAATTAAGGAAAAAGTCATAGATTAACATGGGTAATAAGAAAAAAGAAAATGAATGAATTGGACTCTCCCTAGCAACCAAAGTCTTCATTAATGTATTTTTTTTTCTCACAAATCTTTTTCTATATAATCGATATCTTAAAAGATTTATGCAAATAAGGAGAAAATGATAAAATTGAGAAAAAAAAACTACTATATGTAACTTTTTTCTATTAGATGTCGTTTAGCCCCAATCAGCTATCAGTAGTTCTTAAGTGTTTTTACCAAGCATCTTGTGCTTCACCCTAGTGTCTTGCCTAAGCACGATGTACCGACTAGTCTTTTAGGCAACGTCTCGACTGAGTGCCTTTCCTAGATAAGGTGCATCGACTGGTGTCATCTCAGGCAAGAATCTGTCTTTGGCTTAGTGTCGTGCGCAGGCCGCGATCGCTGGCTAATCGTGTGTCTTTGAGCGGTCACGCCGACCTCAGTCATGCTCTGGAGTAAGGTGCATCGACCTAGTGTCATACCAAGACACGATGTCTTGGCTTAGTGTCGTCGCAGGCAACGATCTTGACTCATCCGTAGTGTGCCTGACGGTCTATGTGTACCTAAATATCTGATGTCTCGGCCTAGTTCCGTATCTTACAAAAGCTAATTAAGGTGAATCAGTTATCAATTCATAATTGCTCCTCCAATAAGCTTTAAGGCATAAGATAGATTTATTTTTAAATAAAATTATTAAATATTAAAACTCATCCATTTGAAATAAAATTTAATATTAAGATATCCATTTAAATAAAAATATTGAATAATAAAACTCGTTTATTTGAAATAATATTTAATATAAAAATATTATTTCAAACTTGTGCATTTTATTTTTCATTTAATAGATTTAAGAATTATATATTTATATTTTAAAAATTGAAACTTTTATTTAATAGATTTTAAAAATTAAAATAAAATTTTAATAAAAAATTAATATACCAAATTCCGAAGGGTCTAGAAACCATTAGTGCCGTGCCATCTAGGAAATTCATGGATTTTCACTGCCACGTGGAAGGATAGCACCCGCCCACGTCTCCCACTGTATCACATGCCATCCTACGAAGCTCCATTCCCACACCAAGCCCTACTACACGTGACGCCTTATCAACCCGACAATAAAAAGCAATTCAAGATCAAGAATTTCAAAGCCCCAAAACCCTAAAATAAAAATACACATCACTAATTCAGAAACCCGTAATCAGAAAATAAATGGCAAAGAAGGAGGGGGTTTTTAGACATCTAGTTTAAAAAATAAAAAATCCTTTAAATATAATAGGTTTAAAAATATTTCTAAATCTAATATAGTTTATATCACTTGAAAAGCGTTTCTTTGAAAATGTCTTTCGAAGAATGCAGCCCCATCTAATTTTGAAAATTTTCGATTCTGTTGAAGTGTTTTTTGAATATGACTTTTCGTAATTTTGAAAATTTTAATTTACGATGAAAGTGTCTTTTGAAAGACATATTTACATTTATTTTATTGAAATTTTATAATTTTGAAAATTTTTAATTCTGACTTAAAGTGTATTTTGAAAGACGCCCGTAATTTTGAAAGGCACAACATTAATATAATGTGAGCGATAATGCGGAGAAAGCTACGTTATATATAGAATTAATTTTCAAACTATATTTTTCAAAGATTTATTTTTAATTTTTTTTTATTATTTTTCGGAAAGTTAAAGAAGGAGATGGAAGTGGTGAGGGGCCTTGACCTGGAGAGATGCAATGGAAGTGGTGGTATGAAATAGCTTCATTCCCCTCTAGGAATCAGCCTGCCTAGGAATGGTGTCATCACGAGGGCCACCTACACTCTTAATGGGGGTGGCACTGTCAATGTCCTCAACGAGACTTGAACTGATGGAAAGAGGGGACACATAGACGGAACTGCTTACAAGGCTGATCCCAAAAGTGATGGGGCCAAGTTCAAAGTCAAGTTCTGTGTTCCTCCTTTCTTCCCTATCATCCCTGTTGTTGGAAACTACTGGGTTTTGTACCTTGAATGGCGAGCCTACCAGGAAGTATCTTTGGGTGTGTTTCTTTATTTAACTTTCTTTTTCTCTATGCATTCTTTCTTCACATGGGTTCTTGCAGAAATTCTAAATTAATGGGTGGTTTTTGTTTTGCCAGATATTATGTAGGCAGACCCATATGGATGAAGAGGTATACAATATGCTAATTCAGAAGGCCATAGAGGAGGGATATGATGTGAGCAATCTCCACAAGACACCACAGAATGATCCTCCCACCAGAAGAAGAAGGCTCCCAGGACACCAAAGGCGTTTGGTGGATTAAATCTATTTTCGGGAAATAGGAATTTTATGAGTGAAAGATAGGGTTTTGCTTACATCTACCATTACAATAAAAGGATAGTTTGAGGTTCTCCTGTTTGTTAATCTTTTGTGTTCTTAGATCTAGGTTACCTATTTGTTCATTGTAACAGTGTGTGTGCGTATGCATATATATAGTTTTGAATTCTTGTAAAGTATAAGTATGAACCGTGAAATTTGAAGCTTGATTTCAATCTCCAATGGGTATCAGTGAAGTTGCTGTCATTGTCAAATGAAGTTCAGTGGACAGATAGGACATGAGCGTCCCACCTTTAAGCTTATCTTGGATGGAAAGATTCGGAATGGTTTCTTGGAGTTTAAGGGAGAAAGAAAAAGATGAAAAAAAAAGGTTGATTTGGCAAAATGAATATCAATGGAATTTTTTTTTGGAAAAATAGGTTTGTATACAGAGATAAAAATATTATCCGCCATAAGTGATGAAAAATGGCTTTTAGGTCATTATACCGCTCTTTAGTTAAAAAGTCAAATCTTAAAAAGAAAACTTCTAAATTGTTTCACGTCATCTACAAGCCAAAAAAACGTCAATTAGTCCTTTCGTCGTTGTCTCTAGTTCCAGCCAACCTCTTCTTTCCTCCCCCCTTCGTGGCTTCTTCCTCCTCCAAGGCATAATTTTTTTTTTGGTTCTCCTTTGATTTTTCCCGTTTTGTCATATCATCTCATCTTATATTTTCTCTTTATTGGTAAGGGTTCTTATTTACTCTTTGTTAAAATGACTGGCATAATTATGAAATATGAAATAAAGCATCAATGAATTTACAGAAAAATCCACTGAGAAAAGCAATGAACTAAAAGTTTAATTTATAAATATGAGAAAAATATAAAATAAAGAATAAATCATAATATGTTGATATTACGAAAATATCTAAGTAAAAAGGTCAAAATCTGTAGTGACTCCTTCCCTTGGGATCAATTGTCCTGTCATCTGCTGACTTCGGTCTAGGGCGTAAGCGGCAAAATTAGTCAGCGAAGATCATGATCTACTTTGGCGCAAGTGCATCGTAAGCATAAAGCGTCGATGACTCTATGTCTCAAAAACTATACTCTATGCCACAACAAAACCCCTAGTAGAAGCCAAAAAGCTCTAATCAGCTCATCTGAAATCCATGAATTGAGCGATGCCTGTTGTTATAGGAGTGGCTTTGATGTCCGGTAGGATTATCTTAGGTTCCAACTTTATTACTAATGATATCATACGAGCCGTTGTCTGCAAATGATATCTACATCAATAATAGCCGTTCTCTCATGAAACATATGATCTTTGGTGATAAATATAACACTTTGGCTATCACAAAACAATGTATTGATTACTTAGCTCCCCAAACAATCCCTTCAACCAAAGGGTCTCTTTACAAGCTTTTATAACTGCCATGTACTCTGCATACAAGAGTTAATGAAAATTCTTGTGGGCGAAAGTGGCTTTCCAACTAATAACCTGACCTCGATGGTGAACACGTATCCTGTAAGTGATCTCCTCTTATCGAGATCAAACATAATCGAGTCGACCTTGCCTGCGACTCCATATAGTCATACTAAGCGCAAACAAACACTATTGGATCCACCTGAGTATCATGATCCAACGAGATTGCTTTCCAATGTTTCCTTGGCCGAGGTTTTGTCGTATCTCTCTGTTGCACACTAGCATAGGCCAAATCTGGATGCAAACACATCATGGCATGCATCAAAGAACCCACAACACTAGAATATTGTACTTTAGACATGTAGTCGGCCTCCTCGTCATTTGTGGACATGGGTAGATGAAAGTACGAAATAGACTGAGTGGAGTAATAACAGGGCCCGCGGTCTGCATGTTGAACCTATGAAGCACATTTTCAATATATCATTTCGAACTAAAGGATAATCTTCCTGCCACTCTATCCCTCAGAATCTCCATCCCAAGTATCTTCTTCGCTGCTCCTAGATCTTTCATCTCAAACTCATTATTAAGTTACGCTTTTACAGTTCTTATATCCTTTATACTCTTGGCTCTTTATTAGCATGTAAATCAATATCTGAAGCGAATCTGAAATGACTCATCGATATTACATTAGTTTGAGTAGGCGTAACTATCAAAAGCTACTCCTCTTAAAATCATGAGAGATGCGTGAATGAGTCAATTTCTTATACCATTATGCAGGTATTTATAACAGCCAAAAAAAAGGCTTATCTGCAAAGTAAGCCCGAACACAATCCTTCTTACTTGAAATTGTAAAACCCTCTTGTTGATGCATATAGATGTCCTCCTGAGGATTTCTGATATAAAAAATGCAGTCTTCATCCAAGCGTTTAAAAACTGTGGTGCTGAAAGCCCACGATCGAAGAAGCTGAAATGAGTTATGCTTCACCACTTGAGAGAATACACTTGGCGATCTGACACCCAGGTTGAGCGTAACGTTTAAATAGTGTCTTGCCTTGTACATTGCATTTTCAACAATTGGTGTGCCTTCCTTCTTCTTGAACACTCATTTGCATCGAATGGATTTCTTCCCTTTAGGTAGCCTCACCATGACCCATGCCCCCATGTCCCATTTTTATAAAGAGACTTCATCTCTTCTTTATGTAATCACCCTTGCAGAATCGCGCAGCTTCACTCTTCTGTAAGTGGATGGCTCTTCATTGGACTCAATATTATCTACCACACTCAAGACATATGCAACCAGATTAGCTTCACCATATTTCTATGATGGCTTAGTGGTCCTCCTCTCTTTATCTCTAGTAATATAATACTGTTGGACTGGAACTAAAGTTGTAGGAATACTTTGCTCATCTGAATTAGGAACCAAACCAGTCACAAACTCCACTTGTTTATCAACTCTCTGCATGATCTCAACACTAGAGTCTTTAGGAGCCAAAACCAGAATCATGGAAGTCTCATCAAAAATCACATCTCTGCTAATTACTAATGTCTTGGTTTCCGGACACCACAATTTATAGCATTTCACACCATATTTATAACCAAGAAATATACACTTCACTTATCTAGGTTCTAACTTCCCATTATCAACATGGGCATATGCAAGACATCCAAAAATTTTCAAATTTGAATAAGTAGCAGGATTACCAAACCATACCTCTTAAGGAGTCTTCTTCTCTATAGCAACTGATCAGGGAGAACAATTGATCAAATAACATGTAATGGATGCGACTTCAACCCAACAAGACTTCGACAGTTGAGCATTATAGAGCATGCATCTTACCTTCTCCATCAAAGTTCTATTCATAAGCTTCGCCACACCGTGCATTTGTGGTAGCGAGCTAAATGTGGCAATGTCTGGCACAATTCCACTATTTTGCTTGTAGTGTTAAACTCATTAGAACAAAACTTTAACCCATTATCAGTGTGAAGACACTTCACTTGCCTCCTTGTTAGCTTCTCAATCATTGTCTTCAATCCTTAGTGTTAGAACACATCCTTTTGTTTAGGAAGAACTTCTTATTACCTTTACGTGATAAATAGGTCGATTATACGTCGACATATAAATTAAATGAAAACTCCCATAGAGAATACTTTTGTAGGGTCCCCGAATCTCGAATATAGATAGTCAATGACCGCTTTGATTTATGAATGCTTGAAGGAATCTAACTGCGTTTCCCGAAAACAGTGCTCACAAAGCGTAACTTGCATTTTTCCCATCTGAGGGTCTTCTTTACCTCGGCTACTACATCATCACAGTTTTCACTTATGTGCCCAGATGCACCAGGTAAAAGCTTAAGCTAATATCGTCATTTTGACAATGACGAGATCTCGACAACGGCATCCTGTAATAATTCGGAACCGAGAACATATAACATGGTGTCTTTTGATGTTTCGTCTGACTAGGGATCCTTTGCCCCAATCTTACAGAACTCCACTTTCTGATGTCCCATATACCCTTTTGCGTTAAGAGTACTCAGGGATATCAAAGTCCTTTGTCAAATCAGGAATATGTCTAACATCACGAAATATAATTCTCCATCGATCTGTCTGAGCTATCCCGATACACCTTTACCTTACAAGATGCATTGTTACCAATCAAAACCACACCTTTATACACAGGTTCATATGTAGAGAGCCGGTCCCAGTGCAGGAGTCATGTGGCATGTGAATCACCGTCAATTGACCACCTGCCACTCTAGAATAAGCATCGACTCAAACTAGAAATTTCTCCATTGATACGATCTGATTCCCTATTCTTCACGGATTTCCTTGATTTCTATCCTTGTTTGTTCCTGAATTTCATCTCCCTATTTTGTAGCTTGAAACAATCCTTGATGTGACCCTTTTTCTTACAATAATTGCAAATTTTATTAGAATTCCTGGATTTTGACCTTTTCCTCTATTCTTCACCAGAATTCTTCTCTTGCGGCCTACCTTGTACAAACATTGACCTCTCAACTAAACTGAGGCCTACAAGATGTTACTCATTTATACGCAGAAAGCAGAGACTCATAGACTTTATTTAGGGTTAGGGTATCATGACTATATAAAATCGTATCTCTAAAAGTCACATACGAAACAAGAAGCGAACACAACAAAATTAACCCTAGATCTTCTTCTTCATATTTAACCTCCAAAGTTTCCAGATCTGCAACAATGATTGAGAGGCAACTACATCATTAATACTATGACTGTGTTCATTTATGAATGTGGACACTTAGACAACATGCAAACCAATAGCACGACAAGTTATCTTCCATTAGAATTCATTTATTGTACAGGCAACACATATGTGCTTAGAGGTGTTTCTTTTGTAATAGTATCGAAATCTACCTCCTAAAGACATTAGATACAACGCATCCCAGAAAGCAAATGCATTTGAAAATGTTTGTTCGCTTCCCATAATGACATATTGACCTGAATGTCTAGAATTACGTTGAACCACGTCTATTTCAGCACTTCTATTAGACAAATCATCAGACTCATATGTCAGGGCATTTGTACAAACATCCAAAGACAAATGCACCATATTCACATTCTGATTTTCATTTCTATTAATTTGTTCGGAATTAGAAGTAATGATAGGTGTGGGTTTGCTATTAATTAGGCATGGAAAACTGTAGTCATTGTTCAACTTCTAGGTTTATCATATATGATATATTCGTAACAATTGTTAATTAAATTTAGTATACCTTGTAAATTGGATTACACCAACTGTTGGTAATTCAGTATTCAAAGACATGTACACACGACAACACGTGTCATTGAATCTAAACATTTTCGTTATTTCTTCATTGTTGTTTAACAATGTCATCATTAATGGATCAAATTTATATGTGTAGTGCATTTCACCGAATTTGGATCAACATTAAACTTACCACAAATTGTTGAGACAAATTGGGCATATGAAATTTGCACAATGTAATGACTTGACCGCCCTTATATCCAATTAACCCATTGGCATTTGCACCAATTCGTCACCTTCACAGACATAACAGAACATTTCATTTTCCATCTTCTTCAAATCTATAAATTGTTTGTCAATTTTCAATTTGAAGACTCACTAGTTACACATTCAATCATATTGAACATATCAATCCTAGGATTTAGATTGTATTACTATTATATCATGAATAAGTCTTTCCTTAATGTATCACTCGATAATTAACATATTATGGTAGTAGATAAGACAATTACAAGAGTAGATTGACCCTATTGTTAAGCCATTTAAGATAGTTATGCTAGTATATTCATAACTCTATGCAAATTACAAATTTTTAACATATGAGCAATGTCTAGTAAAAAAATAAGCACTCAAACCAATTGAATTATGTTAGTAGATATGTTAGTTACGAAAATAGATCCAATATATTATGGTAGTAAATATTACAATTACGATTGTATATCAAACATATTATGATAGTAAATAGGGAAATTTATTTTTAAAATCCTAAACTTTCATGACTTTTGCATTTAAATCCTTAACAAAATGTTTGCTTTCTAAACATAGCAACTTTCATGAATTTGGTTTTTATATCCTCAACTTTCGTTCATTTTACTTGTAGTTCTTGCAACAAAACAACAACATTCACGTCGATCTTGCTTTTGGAAATGGTAGGAGTTGGAATGCTTTTATTGGGGATATAAAAACAAAATTATTACATTTAAAAAAATATTTTTCTTTAGAGTTTAAGGCAAAGTCGCCAAAAGTTCGAAGATTTTAATCTGTTTTCTCTGATAAATATATGCAATTACGGTAGTCGATCTAATATATTATGGTAGTAAATGTGCATACGGTATGAATCAAACACTACTATGATACAGTAATCTCTTTTGGAGATTACGCTAGTCAATCCAATATATTATGGTAGTTAATATTACAGTTATGGTAATAGATCAAACATTATTATGATAGTAAATATAACAGCTATGATAGTAGATCCAACATATTATGGTAGTAAATGCAACAATTACTCTTCATTTTTCATTTCCACATATTTTTGTAATAAATAAAGATCAGGCTGTATATTAAACACAAACATAATACAGTCAGGATGCACATGAGATATATACAAGGAAGAATTGGCCTGTACAAAAAAAAAACCACTACCTAAAAAATACTATAAAAAATAACACTCCCGAATATAAAAAAGAAGAAATTTTTACATAACAACATATAGAAAAGATGAAAAATTTGAGGTATGGCTCTTCACCAAAAACCATAAAGGTCATAGCCCAAAAAAGACAAAAGTACGCTTAGGATCAAAGAAACAATTTTTACAAAAAAAATATCTTCAAAATAAACTAATATCACCCATTTATCGAACTAACAAAAAAAGAAAGAGGTTAGAAAGACCCAATACGTACCTTAGTTCCTGTTTGGATGTCAAATATTGAAGGATCGACTTGCCAAATGCAAATGCAAATGCTAAATGCTGTAGCTTTTGACGAAAGTGAAATGCACAAAATGTCCTCCGAACATAAAAAATAGTTAAAGATGAAAGGAGAAGATTAAATGACGACGATGATGGGTAAGAAAATCAAAGGAGAAGACGAAGTGTTCAGCAGTTCGGATGTTCAACGATGAAGAAAGGGTGTTCATCAGTTCAAAGATTTGAAGCTCAACTTTTTTTCCTTTTTTTTTACTCGCTGATGACATGGAAGACATAAATGAAGGATAATTTAGGATTTTTTTAAGTTGGATTTTTTAATCAAATAGTAAATACTTTTTCATAGGGTGCATTGACCATCCTAAAAACAATTCAACATCACTTATGTTCAATAATTCATAATATTTAAAAGGTAAATTCTTTATGAAGGGTCTAGAGACCGCTATTGCCATGCCATCTGGGAAATTCATGAATTTTCACTGCCACGTGTACGGCTAGAACCCGCCCACGTCTCTCTGTATCACGTTCCATCCTACACGCTCCACTCCCCCACCATACTATCAACCCAACGATATCTAGAAGTCTAGAGCCCCAAAACAACCCTATAACACAAACCAGTAATTCAGAAACCCATTATCAGGAAATGGCGAAGAAGGAGATGGTAGTGGTGAGAGGCGTTGACCTGGAGAGATACATGGGGCGGTGGTATGAGATAGCTTCATTTCCCTCTTTTTTTCAGCCCAGGAATGGTGTGAACACTAGGGCCACCTACAAGCTTAATAAGGATGGCACTGTACATGTCCTCAATGAGACTTGGTCTGGTGGCAAGAGGGTCTCCATAGAAGGAAGTGCCTACAAGGCTGATCCCAAAAGTGATGAGGCCAAGCTCAAAGTCAAATTCTATGTTCCTCCTTTCCTCCCTATTGTCCCTGTTACTGGAAACTACTGGGTTTTGTACCTTGATGATGATTACCAGTATGCTTTGATTGGCGAGCCTACCAGGAAGTATCTTTGGGTATGTTTTCTTTGTTGGATTTGGACTCCCCTTTTCCCTATGCATTCTTTCTTCACATGGGTTCTTGCAGAAATTTTAAATTAATCTATGATTCTTTTTAAAAACAATTTTTTGATGGGTGGTTTTTGTTTTGCCAGATATTATGTAGGCAGACCCTTATGGATGAAGAGATCTATAATATGCTGGTTCAGAAGGCCAAAGAAGAGGGATATGATGTGAGCAAACTCCACAAGACACCACAGAGTGATCCTCCCCCAGAAGAAGAAGGCCCCCAGGACACCAAAGGCATTTGGTGGTTTAAATCTCTTATCGGGAAATAGGAAATTTATGAGTGAAATATCGGGTTTTGCTTACAAGTTACATCTACCATTACAATAAAAGGATAGTTTGAAGTTCTCCAGTTTGTCTATCTCTACTATGTTCTTGGATCTAGGTCACCTATTTGTTCATTGTAATTTGTAATAGTGTGTGTGGATGCATATAGTTTTGAATCCTTGTAAAATTGAAATATAAATCGAGAAATTTGAAGTTTCATTTCAATCTCAAATGGGTATCTGTGAAGTTGCTGTCATTGTCATATGAAGTTCAGTGGAGAGATAGGGGATGAGGGTCCCAACTCCCACCTTCAACCTTATCTTGGATGGGAAGATTCAGATTCGTTTATTGGAGTTCAAGGTAAAAAGAGAAAAATAAAAAGAAAGAAAGCTTGTCTTGCTGCTATTGCAAAATAAATTTCATAAATGGAACCATGAAGCCATATATCCACCATTGCAGCATAATAGTGTGGACAGTCTTTATTATATACCTTGTTTACAAACATTCCTTCTTCATTTATGAGCTCCAGTATCTAGTACGGTTTTATCCTCTTTTATTTTTTAAACTATATTATTATTATTTTTTTCTTTTTATGGTCATGGGGCATTTTGAGTGGACTTGTGTACACATAAAAAAAACGTTTTTAAATTATACCACAAAACGATAATATTTTATTATAAAATACAATTATATTCTTAGGATTGGAACTAAAAATCACTGGTTAAATCAATCAAACTTCAACCATCTCCTCAACATATTCGATAGTATAACTTAATCCACTTATCCATTAAACACATTATCAGATAAATAATATTTATATATATATAGAAATGATTAACTTTCAAAAATAATATTTGAAATTGATTTGGGTGATTTCCATCCTTAAAAAAATAGTTGTATAACTTATATACATATATTATTTTCTTATTTATTTATATGAATTTTACAAAAAAATTCAGATATTTTTGCACGTTTTTTACTAAATAATATTTAGAAAATTTTATTTTTATTTGATATTTTCAGACTAATCATGCTTGCGCGCCACGGCATTAATTGTGAATTTTATTTATTTAATTTCCTTCTTACAACAGCTAATACAACCCATGAAATTGTCACATTCTCTCCCAATTTCCATTTCCATATTCTCTTTATTCGTCAAATCCAGGTCAACTCAGCAATTCAATGAAAAACCAATAATAATGAATATCTATCCCTGGAGGCTCAAAGGGGTTGCCTTTTCTCAAATCCTATTCTTATTTCTCACAACTAAGAGGCTAAACTAAGGATAAACTTTGTTACAGGTCGAAGCTTCCCCACCCCTTGTTCGTTTTCTTTTGATAATTCTGGTTAGTTTATAATCCAACAATATGCTATCCATGTAAAGCAGAATACACTGCAATTTCCGGAAATCAACAGAGAGGGCACTGCTGCTCTAGACCTTTTTAACTGGAACATATAACATTCACAATAAATATTTTAAAACTCGTTGTGCCCCATATTGATACTGTTAAATCTGTAGTAATAAGAGAAGAAAAAAAAAAAAAAACCAACACCAGTAGCCGTTGTTTCCCCATTTCCCTTTTTGTGGTCTTCAGAAAACAGAATACAATAACAAAAAAAAAAAAATCAACAGAATTCTGCCAAGCAAACAAATTGATGATTGGTATAAACAAACAGATTAGAGTCACCATTTTTCCATATCCATCTTCTTCGATACTAGGACAAGTGATGCGATGGCCATTACAGGAGAGCACCTTTGCTTTGAAAGCTCACAATATAGTACAGCACTGATTGGTTTTCTTCGCCTGCTTGTAGAACATCTGTTTCAACCACCACCATCAGCTTTTTGTATTAGCAAACAACATTCAGGCTCACCATCTAATTAATTATAGAAATTTCTTCAACAAACCCTCCTGCTGTCTATTGAGATTTCAAAATCTAAAATTTAAAACCTCAGGTTAGATCCTCCCAGTGTTTCTTCTTCTAATGGAGCAATCATCGCATTTTATTCATGCACCACCCCACCCCACTTAGGAAAAAAAATTAGACAAACCTAAAGTTTCAACCACAAATAGAAATGATTAACACAAAGTTCTCATTTCTCTAGTCCAGACAAAATAGACATTTAATGATGATACACATTAATATGGTTGATTACAATTTTATCATTTGGATTTGTAGAGAAGCATTATGGATGAGAATTATCACTAGTTAACTATCATGCTAAGATACCCTTCTGCCAAAAAGCCAGAACCATACTGTTATTAGGCAATAGCAACAAACTGTATTCAATCCTCTTTGAACAATTATCAATAACAGTGGAACACAATATTAGGTATTGAGGTATTCAACAACAACACAGCTATAACTCATATCATATTTGTTGAAATGCATTGGTTTAGCAGATTGGATTGTGTTAATTCTTTACAGATGCAACTTCAGAAACACTGCCTCTAAATCTGAGCCTTGAAGTATAATTCCTTTATTTATCTTGATTCCATTCATCTGAATCTCTCAGAAGAAAATTATGCACCAGAGGCCAGAATACCGGGTTTTTATACTAAAAGCATACAATTTCTAATGACGATTTGCTAAAGAGTTCCCATACTTACAATTTGAATAATATAAAACATAACTTATTTGCTGACAGCATGGAGAACAAGACTAGGGGGAAGTGGAAGCTGCTAATGAAACAATGATGCAATTTCAGTGCATTTACCAAATAATACCACTCAAGAACATGTTCACATTTTTTATGATTAACTAAATATAGAACTTTTTATCTTTCAGTTTTGTTGGGATCTGGCACTTTTTGAGGAAGTACTACCTCCCAACCATCTAAAGAATATAATCTAATATCTACATCTGTCTATTTGCCTTTCGCTTTGGTTTTTGAGGCCTATCATATCTGTATTAATGACTGAACGTGATTTGATCATTGCAATTCTTTCCTCACTGAGCGTGACTCAAGGATGTTATAGTCCAGCAAACAATGTTACTAACACCATTTTATTGCAGACTTGATAGTTACATCATGGCTTAATACTACTTATGACACATTCAATTTAACCCATTCAGTTAACTCGGACTTTAATCTGTTGCTTGACATCTACTTTTACTGCACTTTACTAATCTCATGCTTTATGTTTGAACCTAGAAATTAATGAGGCAGATTCTTTTACATCATTGGCAGGAAACACACTTGCATACAATGGTAGTAAATTCAGATTATCAAACCCTGGACCCTGCATGCTTGAGAGTGGTAAGAAGCATAATACATCAAAGTAGATACAGATGCAGAGACCTATAAATAAAGCAGGTAAACATAAAAGTAATGATGCAATTTATGTCCAGGTACCTGTGATGCTGTGCTGAGATCCGAACTTTTATCAACTAAACTGTCCAGCTTCTCACCTCGTGCAAGTACGCTATCAATAGTCTTATGCTGAACCAAACAGTGAAAAACATATCAGAGAAAGAATAAAGATAGAACAATTAGACGACAGATATTTCTCCATGTGAGGAAAGCAACTTTTATTTATTTTTGCCTTTGCTAAGCAACAAAATGATTAAGCATGCTTATAGCCAACTCAAACACAAAAATTGATTCACCATTGTATTTTCAAGCTCAGTCTACATAATAAGAACATTCCAGTACCTACAGAGACAAGCAGGCGATGTGCACAAATTACAGAAAGAGACAAAAGTTGACATCAAGGGCAAATATAAACCCAAGTCACTGAAATTAAAAAGACTGGAGAAGTTGAAGCTATAATCATATGGCAACCATTACTCAGTACTGCAAGCCCTATGAGGCTACTCAGTTGAACTATTTTAGGACGACAGAAAAGTCACTGACCTCTCAGTTGGAACATTTTCACATGGCTACATATAAAATATGGAGGAAAAACCTTTTGCTGAATTAGAAAGGGACTACGAGCAGGCGCCGAAACAGCTCATGGCACATGACATGGCCAGGAATTGATTTTGTCATTATTTTCCAAATCTCTCCCGGTGACTTGTAATATGCATTTAATTCATTCTGACAGAAATTGCCTTCCATGTGTTTTTAATTCATTCTGATGGAAATCAAAGGTTTTACCAGCAAAAAGAAAATGAATCAAATAGGATTATCTTACAATTTGGTAATAATATTAAATATATAAAAAAAGGATAGAGATGTTTTATCTTCACCAAGAGCTATTATACCAACACTGATTGATGATTATCAAAGTTTCATTAAATTGCCTTTGGAGTTACAGAAGACAAGAAGGAGAGAATAAACGAAAAAAGGAGGGAACTTAGTTTTATTATGGTTACACGAATGAAAAAAGCATACAGTTTTGCATGAATAATAATAATAAAGAAACATGTGGAACTAGTCACTGACAACCTCATTATTATGATTAAGGAATGTTCTCCATTGCGGGATTCATTATGTCTTTTGTTTTATGAGTTGTACCTGGGGATGGTGGGTATTGTTGTAGGATATTAAAGATTGGACTCAATACTACATACAATTCGTGGACATATGGATAAACTAAACCTACAATTTAGATCCTTTCATCAGTTGGCCATAAAGAGGCAATATTCGGATACCGATTTTGATCAGAAACAAACACATTTTCATTAAAAGAAAAAATAATAAGAGAGGTACAAGGGTGGATGAGAAAACTTCAATATTGTTCACCATTTTCCACGATAATTTTCTAAGAATGATATCAGGATCTAAATATTTACCACTCTGCCACTGAATATGAAAATTAGTATTTAACATGAAGGCTAACCAATAATTAGATGCTTCAAATAGAAGGTCATAAATTTAATATATCCCAGTTCAAAGTGACATATAAATAGCGAAAGCAACTGGATACCAAAGAGCAAACATCTATGTTGGCATGACCAGCAATCAAATTTCCCAATTTTCATATCACTAACAATTAGCTGTTTGATGACAGAAAATACAGAACAATCAACAAAGAATCTCAAGAATAAATAATAAGGTTATTTTCAGGAGGTATATGCAAGAGATAGAGAAGAAAAAGAGACGGGCAATCTGTCTATATATTGGATCTATAAACATAAAATAATGAATTTGTAAGTAAAAACTCACAAGAATAATTTTAGTTTCATCCAACTCCCTCTGAATTTTCAACAACTTATCAGCCTCTGCAGGGTCCTGAAGATTTCAAAGAGAACAGAATAAGAAGTAATTGGCTATAAATGACAACAGCTTGAATCATTAGAAAGAAAGGAACAAATCAATTAAAAATAGTCTATGATGCACAAAAAAAGGGGGTTGAAATGAACTTAAAACCAGTTGGCTTCGAGCTGGGTTGTAGAGTAAGGTCCCTCCCCTCCACCTATCTAGTGCTTCCACTTGGTTTTAAGCTAAACTCGATTAGTGTTTGAGAAGGGATTGAGTACAAATTCAAAAGAAGACTTGTCGCTTGAAAGAGACAATATATCTTGAAAGGGGGAAGACTTACGCTCATTAGAAGCACGCTATTAAATCTGCCTATCTACCTCCTATCCCTATTTAGGATGCCTAAGAGTGTCAAAAATAGAATGGAAAAAATTCAAAAAGATTTTCTCTGGGGGGGCTCTTCAGTCAGAAAAATCCATCTTGTAAATTGGAGGGCTGTTAGTTAGGGAAAGGAAAATGGTGGTTTGGGGATTAGAAGGCTTGATCTCCTAAACAAAGATTTATTGGGGAAGTGGGTCTGGAGGTCTGCAATGGAGGATAACTCTATTTGGAAATCATGTATTAATTCTAAGTATGATACCGAGGATGGGGGGTGTATCACTTCTTTACCTAGAGGAAGCTATGGTGTAAGTCTTTGGAAGATTATTGCTAAAGAATCCGACCAGCTGAAGAAAGACTGTGTGTTCAAATTGAGGGATGGTAGGAAAATCATATTCTGGGAAGACACCTGGTGTGGTAATCAACCTTTATGTGATGCCTTCCCTAACCTCTATAGCATTGTTGGCACTAAAGGGGCTAAGGCTGCTAATCTATGGCGAGACAAGGTGGTGGAGGTGCTTGGGATCCAAGGCTTTTGAGGCCTTTTAATGATTGGTAGTTGGAAGCTATTGAGGTGTTCATTGGTTTAACTCGTAGCAATGAAATTACCCTTTGAAAAGATAAACTGATTTGGAATGGTGATGATTCAGGTTGCTTCATGGTAAAAGCCTATTCCGATTAGTTGGAAGGAGGTTCCCTCCTGTTTAGTTCCTTTTAAAATGTTGTGGAACCCCCATGTCCCTTCAAAAGTTGGTTTTTTTGCTCGGGAGGCATGGTGGGGAAAGGTCCTCACTTTAACTTAGCTAAAGAAAAGAGGTTTTCATTTAGCCACCAAGTGTCCTTTTTGAGGGAGGAAGGAAGAAGAGTTGGAGCATATTCTAATACATTGTCCTGCAATTTAGGAACAGTGGACTATCTTCTCTCTGCCTTTGGTGCCTCTTGGACTTGCCCTTTCCTAGTTAAAGATCTTACCCAAAGCTAGATGCACTTCCCGGTTAGGAAAAAAGCTAAGGCTATTTGGAGTGCAGCTCCACTGATTCTGTTTTAGGCTATTTGGAAAGAAAGGAATAGAATTTTCTTTTAAGATGCTACTTTTTCATCTCTGAGATTGAAACTTTCTATTATGCACTCTTTTTTCACTTGGGTTGGTTTCATTCCACATGCGGATATCCCTTTTGTTTGATTGCTTTTGTATAGGTTCTATGGCTATTCCTAGGGTGTTATTCTTTTGGGCTGGTTTGTATGTCTCTTTCCTTTTCCTTGCCTCTTTTGTTGGTCCTAGGGGCCTCTCCTGTATATTCTCTTTTTTAGGTCAATATACTCTCTTTTCAGTTACCTAACCCTCAACAGGATTTTTGGGACCGATTATTGCTCTAAAGGGATTTACCCTATTTATCATCACAATGTTGGCAAATATCAGTATTTTTACCAATTTTCGGGAATATTCCTGATTTTTAAGTCAGTCAATAAGCTGATTTGTGATAATGCATGGTGCTTAGCGTTAATGGGAGACATGCCGTATTAATATAATAATGCACATTGATACATTTAACTCCATTATTAGAAGAATATTTTAATAAATAAATTAATTCTAATTGTTTCATTTAAAATTTTATTCAATTGATTACTAAAAAATAAAACCAGCCCTATAATTTTTTTAACAAGTCGTTTTTTGCATCATTTGCAAGATAATTAAATATAAAAAATTATATATTTAAAAAATATATATATACATATATCATTATTTATTTATATGTAGTAAAGTGAATAAATAATTTACAATTTCAATATTAAATATATAAGCATTTACCTTATTAATCCTATTAAAGTTATATTCATCCTTTTAATTTTAAAATATTAAAAATATGAATCCATTCGAAAATTATCCTTAAAAAATGAATCCATTCGAAAATTGATAAAATGTAAGAAAATAAAGTTTTAATATTTTATAATAAATTTTTTTTTTTTATAAATAAGCAACATTACAAAAGTTCTTACAATATGCAAAACATGATAATAAAAAACAAGGACAACAAAAAAGCAGTACCACCCCTCATCTTAAGGCTAGCTTCATTCAAAAGCCACATTAGTGAAGAAATCTCTTCTGATGCAACCTATTCAGCTCCATAAATTATGCACCAAAAGAGAGTTTCAATCTCCTGTACAATAAAATACTACCCTCACAGAAAAGCTATCCGATTCCTCTCCTTCCAAATTGTCCAGAAAATGCAAATAAGAATAGACCTCCAGATTTTTCTTCTTTTTTTCCCACAAAAGAACCTCTCTAGCTGGTGATGGCCTCCTTGACAGTGCTGGGAAAAACCTAGAGAAACTCCATCAAAGAGAAAATAAGCACCCACTAGGACCTGACCACTGGGCAATGCAACAAAATGTGATGCACACTGTCTCTTTCGCTGAATCACAAAGGAAACACCTATTAGGGAGTTGCTAACCTCATCTCTGAAGCTTGTCCAGAGAGTCAAAACCTTCCCCCAGACTGCTTCCCAAGTGAAGAAGACTGATTTTGGCGAAGGGTTAGAAATCCAGACATCCTTGGCTGGAAAACCTGAATCAGTCCTAGAAGACAAAAGGTTGTAAGCTTCCCGCACTGAGAAACTGTGTCCCCCCCACCCCCTTCCAAGATATACTACAGTTCTGTATTGCTTTCTAAATTGCAAGCAAATGTGCAATCTAATCCATCTCAATCATTGAAAGCTCTTTAGGAATTAAACACCAGCTTTAGGTTGCCCTCTAAGTCCCACACCTCTGCCACTATTTCTACCTTTATTGGCTGCCACACCAAAGAGCAAAGGAAGAAAGGCTACAAGGGTTGTGTTGCCACATGAGATCAGACAAGAATTTTAACTCTAACATTGTTCCCAATTCTGTATTTCCAATTTCCACAAACCCGGCTAGATTCCTTCATAATGTCCTTCCAAAGCCCCACCTCAAAAATTTCCCTAACTTCTTTAGATTTCCACCCATAGTCCTCCTCCCCATATTTTAAACAAATCAGAGGTCTCCAAAAGCTGCCTTGTTCTGAAGCAAATCTCCAAATCCATTTTCCAAGGAGTGCTTTGTTCATAAGAGCAAGACTTCTCAACCCTAAGCCTCCCCACTCTTTTCCCAAACAAACTTTGTCCCACCTAACCAAGTGTGGTTTTCTGCTAGTGGCAACCCCCCCTCTTTCCAGTCTTTTGGACACATCTAACGATATTCTGAACAAAGTCATTTGGTAAAGATGCAGACTTGCTAGAGTGCTTTTTATCAGCGTTAATCTCCCACCTTTGGAAATATAACTACTCTTCCATAAGGAGAGTCTTCTGCGCAACCATTCCTCAATGCTATCCCAGACTCCCACTAATCTGTGTTTAGCTCCCAAAGGTAAACCTAAGTAGGTGGAGGGCAAGCTGCCAATTCTATAGCCCAACTCAGGGCAACTACCTGTCATCACCTCCCAGCTGAAATTAATTGCTTTTGTAGGGTGGATTTTGAACCTGGGATCGCTTCAAGAAGAAGAACCAACTCAAATAGGTAGTGAATCTCTGAGGCCCTAAAGGCTGGTTGTATCAATGTAGAAGATGGGAATGTTGGTTTCCCTCCTCTTCCTGTACAACCTAAGGCCAAATCCTCCGACCCAGCCCTTTAAGCAAGATCTTGCCTTGCCTTCATACAAAGAAGAAACAAGATATCTGGGAGGGGTTTCTGCGCATTAAACCTCTTGAGCTAGGAAAGAAATCTGGGTTCAGAACCCGTTATATGGCAGAAAACATGGGTTGTGTGCACCACTGATCATACATTTAGAAACAAATCCCATGCACTACAGACCTTCCTAGGTATCGATTTATAGATATCATATGAGCTTTCTCAATATCAGTTTCAACATATCTTCCTCCTCTTTCTACAATAGTCAATTATCGTGGCTATAAAGGCATCAATTTATTTTCCAGAGACTACCCTTTCACCTGGCTCTTAATCTATTGTGCTTTTCTTTGTCATTAGCTTTGTAAGGAAGCTTCCTTAAACCTTGGAGCTAATCTTAAGTCCTTGGCTCCACACATGCAGGGATCAGTCCAATGAAAGTGGTATTGAGACTCCTTGTGAAAGTCTCCTTCTCATGGAACTCCCTAAAAAACTACAAGAGTTCATCCTTAACCGGGTTCCAAGACTCCAACCAAAAGGACATGGAGAAACCATCCGGACCTGGAGCTTTATCTCCATTCAGCTCATTCAAGGCCACAAAAATTTCTTCCTCCCTAAAAGGTAATTCCAGACCTCTAGCTTCCTCTGAACTTGAGGTTGTGAAGGGTAAGCCGTCTAGCTATGCCTCCAATTTAAATTGTTTGATAACAGAGATTGGAAAGCATTAGCAACCCCTTCTCTGATCTCTTTATCTTTAGTAGTCCACACCCCATTGATTTTAATCTTTACCAAAGTATTCCTCCTAAAGTGAGAGTTGGCCATTCAATGGAAGAAACCTGTGCATTTATCCCCCTCTCTTAACCATAATTCCCTTGATTTTTGTCTATAGTGGATCTCCTCTAACATAACCCACTTTTTGTAAACCACTTTAACGTCCTTTCTCGCCTTCTACTCTTCGGTTGACAGAGCCCTATTCGCTTCCTCACGATCCTAGGCTTCCACCTGGGAGACAGTATCTTTCTTATTGGTCTTCAATCTCCCAAAACTTTCCATATTCCAAATCTTGAGCAACAATTTGAGCTCCTTAGTTTCTTAGAAAGACAAACTAGCCGTCCCTCTCACCAACATTCCCTGCCACCAATCTTTCAGCAAGTCCTATAAACCATCTGATATCAACCACATATTCTCAAAATGGAAGGGGGTTGGACCTTTTCTTATCCCTCCACACTCCAGCATGATCTGAGGTGGGTTTAGGAAGTTTCAAACCACCAAGACTCGGTTATACGCCCGATCCTACGACTGACAAACCGATCGGTTGAGCCGTGCTTTGTTGTTTGGTCCCGCTTTACCATGTGAAAGAACCACGAAGGGTAGATCAACCTCCGACTTCGTTAAAGTGAGATCAAAAACCTTCTCATTGACGATTTCAGAAACTCCGACCTATTAGTTGTAAGGAAAAGCATATAACATTAAAATGCGCCCCGATACCAGGGTCTCCCCATAAACACTAAGCGCCCCTCGCAACACCTGATAAAACACGCCCATCTTTAGAAAGAGGCCCATAGACTCTAGTGAACACCAGTCGACCCATCATGCATTGAAGATCTACACTAGGCCGAAATTGCCTATCGAGAACTTTCCAGGACTTCTTTTATCTAAACTGAGCATTGCCCGCCCCGCTCCCCCCCCTCCTCGGCGTCCTAGTGAAATTCAACGAGACCCAATCAAGGAACCTGCTAGCGCCTAAACTTCTAACAATTCCATATGACACCTCTTGCATATTGGTCTCTCTCATCTCTAATGAGAGTCTTAACAAGTTTCCTCTTGTCTGTGATTAGCTCCCCTTATATTCTCCAGCTTAGGATTTTCAACTTCATTGACAAACAAATCCTGACCCCCCCTGTGCCTCTTACTTTGCCACTAGAGCTACATCCCTTTTCATAGTTTAGGCAAAACTCCAATCTCTTCATTTCTCTGAATCGGATCTTCTCTATCACCTCCTAACTAAAGATGTTATTCCTTCTACTCAGCATATCTTTGAAGAATCTCACAATGTCCCCTGCCATCCCTTTCGTTGAAAATCCCAGGAACTTAAATTCCTCGGAGACTTCAGCTCGATCAAAAACACGGATCACGTTAAATGGGTGAAGTGTCGTGCAGTGTTTGGTTTCCATCTTGGACAACGTTGGACACTTCACGTGGTGTGTCGTTAATGCGGTAAGAAGTTAAGGCTTGGACACGGTGGGACACGGTGGACATATTCATGAGTTTTCTTTTGTTTTTATAAATTATGGACTATACCCATTCTAAACACCATAATTTGGTATGTTTTAAAACACATACCTGAATTTATTGGCTTCTTTCTTCACTTTATTCTTTCAAATATCGGCAAAACATTGGTGGATATTTTTACCACAAAATATTAGTGAACAAAATTATATAATTTGATAAATATTTAAAAAAGTCTAAAAATGACAAATTAAACAAAAAATACATGTGTTAAAAGCAATATTCCTTATATTAGTTGTCAAAAAAAATTTGTAACCAAAATGTCAAAATAAATATCATGGATGCCATGAAAATTATTCAAATATTCAAACCTTATTTAGATCAAATTAAAACATGATTGAGGATAATGATATCTGTTATTAAATTAAATATTCAAAATCATGTTTTTTCATAGCTATCTGATTAATAAAAATTAAACTAAATACTTTTAGTTAAATAGCTTTTAAATATCATATGACCATTACATTTGTAAAAAAATCATGTTAATAACTTAACATATGCCCAATAATTTATTTATTTCACATACGATACATCAGTAAATTATTTTCTTTATATTTAAAAGAAATACGAACACTTGTTTTTTATTTATCTAATTTTTAAGGAATATCTGTAGGATCATTATTACTGTGTTTCATTATAAGTGTCCTTATCATTATCTCAGTATTCTCAGTTTTTGATTTAAAATGTCTTGTATCCTGCCATGTTGTATCCCGTGTCCATGTGTCCATGTCAAATTAATACCTGAATCAAGTTATCAAGTGTAGTAACCCTGTGGGAACAAACAACTTCCAAAGTCTCTCACTTGGTTATCCTCTCTTCCCTCCCTGCAATGTGACACTACCCCCTCAAGCTTCCTTCAGTTTAAGTCAGCACATAACACCAGTGTTCTGAACCCTCTGAATTCTGCTGGTGAAGTTATAAATAAAATTAATTTGATAGATAAATTATTAATATAATTTTGTATAATTTTAATTATTTAAATAAATTAATATCCAAAGCATGAAGTTGCCACCATAGATAATAAAATTTTAGAAATTAAATCTCAAATAAATATTTTATATAAATTTCAAAAGAGATTAGTTTATTTTATTTAAAATGTATTAAAAATAAATGAATAAAAATATATCAAAGGAATTTAAGATTATTTTTCCTACAAAAAGATGATAAACATTATTCTGAATCATAATTACATGAATTATACATACAAATATAACTTTAATATAAGTGTATTCTTTTTTTATTTTTACCAATTTTTTCAAGGCATTTCCATGAATTTTGAATAATTTCTGTCATAATGAATGTTTCTCAATAATCTTAATCCATATTTCCGATCATGTCTACCATCTTTGATTGCCTTATGACACACAAGCATAATGACAAAAATAGAAAATACCTGAAATTTTGTCAGCCTTCCATTCAAGTGAGTGTGGATTGACTGTTATCTACTTACTTTTCTTCTGCTCCACTTGGATATGAAGGTCTTTAAATCTCATCTATTTTTGCAGATATATACAGTTATCATCTATGCATGAGAGCAAGCAGATGCAATCATCGTTCACAATTTTCTATCATAAGTAAACCTCTAACTAAAATATAAATCTGGGATGGAAATAATTAAGCATCAACAATGTAGACTCAAAAAACCAACACACAGCGAACACCGATGATAAACGTAACAAATTGATAGTCACAAAAGCTCACTTGTGTTCTAATATAAAAATAGAAACAAAGAATGCAAGGTTGGTTATAATATGATGATCTTAAAAAAGGAAAAAACCAATTGTACCTCACCTCCCTCTCTCCAAGGTTTGGCACCAAATAGTTATAAGACTGATAGAATGACACCTCAGCCAACAAGAATGGAGTGGACTTTAATTGGTCTTCTCCACAACCAACCACATACATCCATCCTCATAGTGTGATGGTTTTGCAACATAAGATTATGGAATCATGATAAAAAAAACATCTTGATCTTTTTTTTTATTGATTGAAAAAAACATCTTGATCTTAATCAGCCTTCTTCTCAGCTTCAATATGGCTCTTATCTTAGTTATTTCTCCTTTCCCTGCCTATCCCCCACTAACCACTTCTCCTCCCTCCTTCCCTCCTAATGATGGATTATATGAAACCTGACCCTTTCCCTTGAACAACCATAACCATGTCTAATGTTGACATGCATGCCACAAATAGGATCTATACCTGAAATTATATTTGTTTTTTATCTAAACTTCTTGTCAAACTCAGACAGATAACAGCCGCATCAGATTGGAAAGGAGTATGAAGAAATTATGTACAATGCTTAAAATCATAGTGACTTGTGAATTGAATTACAAATTATATAAAAAGTTTTAAATTCTCAAGACTCAAATTAGAATCGATCTTCATAAGTGAATATTTCCTTTGATGGCTATAACTATTTGAAAATATACAATTGTTTCACAGAAAACTTGCTCTTAATTTTGTTAATGATATAACTACTTTACACATTTGAATCAGAGTTATAATATCTTAAAAATATGGATGTCATGGACTGTCAAAAAAAATCCCCACTCAGTACATGTATCTGCACTCGACTAACAAAGACTAAAAACTTGGAGAAAAACATCTCAGCTTGTGCCTTGTGCGGTCATCTTAAAATGAATTTTTATAAGTTAAAATGCAGGATTAAGCAAACACATGGTGATGGACCTTCACATGTCCACTTTTGCTCATTGCCTTTTTATGTCACTTATGTTGGGAAGGGGATGTGAACAGATTCTTCTCGCCATATAAGGTACTCTTTTCTATGAAATATTTCTTAATTTTTGTCAATAAGATTCATTCCTTGCAAAAGTTTTTGGCAAATCTCAATGCCTTCCAAAGTTGGATAGGCAAACACCTGTCCATTGAATGACTTGTTTCAAGGAATGAAATATAGAGATGTTTCATCCCATCTCAACTCTCATACTAAAAACCACATATGTTGCTCACTCAAAAACTTTAATGCTATGTTTTGAATGCTTAAACCCATTAGATGGGAAAACAAATACACAAGAAGACTAGATAAGAGAGAAATTGGATTTAAGCCACTCCAAACCTACCACTGAAACTAGATACCATTCCAAATGACTCACACTACTGACCCTTATCCCAAATTTAAATAGGGTCAACTTGAAACAAAAGTAATAAAGTATGGCAGTTCATTTCTTTTTTTAATAGAAAAAATAATAAAACAAGAAAATTTGGGGTTCACCTGGTTTAGCAAGGAAAAGGCACTTCGAACAGGATAGTGGTCATCCATAAAACCCAGAGCACAAAGACCATTTCTGTTGTAAGAGTGCACTTTGTATTCTGTAAACACCACCAAGAGAATATTCAGAATTCACAAAATCAAACGTCTTCACAATTAAATATCAAAACATACAAAAGATTTCCAGCAGGAAACAAAACTCCAGTGCCATCCAGGGAATAGAACATATTAGCTAATTATGTTTCCACATTAAAAGAAGAAAATATAACAATTCAAAACCTAATCGAATCCAAATCTCACCAAACCTGATGAGAAAATCAAAAGCCCTATCAGATACTGGAAACAATGGATTGTTTTTTAAATGATCCAAATCAACCAACCTATAGAGGACGATCCGTGTAAGAAACTTTCAGTTTCTTTTTTCTTTTTTCTTTTAATTAAAAAGAAACAGTCCAACCCCAAAATGCACCCAATTCACCGAATCTAATATTTTTGATTGCACGAAATCTCGATAATATGCCCAAAATTAACCTATTCGTCCCGCAATTCATCAACTTCAAGCTCCGATTTCTGATCGAAAAATCGAGGGAACAAAGAAACGAAGCAATCGTATATATTTCAGTTAAAACTTAGAAAAAATGGAAATTTCGAAATTGCCATTTCATACGACTTCCTGTATTTTCTCGGTCACCAAACATACAGAATGATGCAAACAAAGGAGCTGAAACCCTGATATGGTAGGAGAGAAAGAACCTTCGTGTTGGACCGATTGGCGTTGAGAAGGAGGAGTCCTTTTGGCGACGGTCCGACCCACGAAAACGATGAATTCCTTGACGCTGGATCTCTGAAAGTACCCAAAGTGACCGACATCGGATGCGTTCGCCAGGATTACGGGCTCGGATCCTTCCGGACTGCATTTCAAAACCAGAAGTGCTGTGATCTTCATCTTTCTCTCTAAAAAAACCTTCTCTCTTTTTCTCTCTCTCTCACTATTGTCCCGGCAAGATTTCGTACGTGTTGATCACCAGCTGAAGAAAATGCAGAGTTGTTATCCTCTGTGGTAGGCAATACTCGAAAGTCGTGCAGCTGCCTCCGCGACCAATCACGCTCTACCGACATTCAAGTTCTAGGGGCCTCCTCCCTTTCGAGTTTGTGTAATTTGTTTTCTTTTACTTTTAAAATTAAAATTAAAACTACAAGTTACAACATAGACATACCATCAAAAATTAATTTTACAAATTTTTTTCGGAATTTTTTTTTTATACAATTCTGAATGAAAATATTTCCTTTATAAGTTTTTTTTTTTCTGGTAAGTATTATAAGTTTTTTTAAATTATATAATCTATAGGTTTTTAATAAAGATAAAGTGGATGAGAAAAAAACATTGAACTAAAAATGAGGTTAAAGGATTTGTTTAAAATTCCATTTTTTATACTAAATAAAAAATTAGAACATTTAAATTTTTTTGATGTTAAAAATAACATTTCAAAACAACCAAGATACAAAATCTTAATAGTACTTATATAGTTAATTAAAAAATAATTAAATTAATTTTTATATTTAATACTATTAAGTTATAATTTTTATAACTAAATATTTTAATTACAATATAATAAACCATCCTTTATTATTAAGTTATAGTATAAATAAAAAAATTAATTTTTTTGAATAAAAAATTAAGTTCTAATTAAAAAGTAAAAAAAAATGAAAGAAAGGCGATTCAATGGATATGCATGATCTTTAAAAAAAAAATTGATACTTCACATGTTAAATTGTAATATTATGTTCATATAATTTTTTTTTGAATAAAAATTAAGTTCTAATTAAAGTAAAAAAATGAAAGAAAGGCAGTTGTGGATATGCATGATCTTTAAAAAAAAAATTGATACTTCACATGTTAAATTGTAATATTATGTTCATATAATTTTTTTTTGAATAAAAATTAAGTTCTAATTAAAGTAAAAAAAATGAAAGAAAGGCAGTTGTGGATATGCATGATCTTTAAAAAAAAAAATTGATACTTCACATGTTAAATTGTAATATTATGTTCATATAAGGATTGGATGGATTTCTCATTTCATCTTTTTACCATTTTAGTTAACGGCTTAAAATTAATTTAAAATTTGCATTATTTTGAGAATGATATAAAGTATATTTGAGTTGAAGTTAAAAGTATATATAAGTAAATATATATAATAATTGATTAGTGTATCTACAAAATGTCGAGAGTAATGCAATGAAATAGAGAGAGACCCATTTTTCTTTTTATCCCTATGAAAGGGGATACCTCCTTTTATAATGGAAAGGAGGCTTATTGTTCTTTTTACGAGAATCAACAAAAACATGTAAGAATACATCATCACATTTGAAACATGTTTATGAAATTGAAACATGCACAGTTTGTACATACCTTGAGTAATTTATGTCTCTTACACTTTGGATCATAAAAGGACCATAAAAGAATCGCTTGATTTGCAAGAACCCGTTAGCTTTCCTTGCCTTACTCTTTCAAATTGATTGTGTTTAGAAAACAATAGTTTTCTCAATGAGAGCGACAAAAGAGGATCCTTCTCTACTTATAGGTTATTCTATCAAGAACGAAATGAAACATGTCTGAATTACCACTTTGAGTTTTCAAAACTCAAAAGTTCAAAAGTTTGAAGTTTAGAAACATTGCATCACTTCAAGGATTAAAAAAGATTACATTCTCCCACTTTGTGCAAATGTTAATCAATTTCTTTGAGTAATAAAATACATGAATCATAGAGATAAGTCTTGAGTATTATCAACTATGTACCACAATGCATTTTGCTTCTCAAATACTTAATGTGGTAATGAAACTTACGAATAAACTATATGTTTATTTCAAGTCCAAATGAAATATATTTTCTCAAAGGAATTAAGTGCGCATGAAAATGAGAAAATAATTGCATGTATAAGAATTTCATAAAATAAATGTATATATAAACAATTACAAAGATGAAACAATCCATATTATGTCTACATGATCCTTGAATTTCATTTGTGGCATGTATTTAGTTAAAGGATCAGCAATCATCAATTCAGTGCTAATATGCTCAATGACCGCTTTCTTTTCCTTAACATGTTCTCTAATGGCTAAGTATTTGATGTCGATGGGCTTGCTTCGACTCATACTCTTGTTATTCTTAACCAAAATACTACATATGAGTTGTCATAGAAAATCCTCAATGGCCTAGAAATAGAATCCATAACTCTAAACCCATAAATGAAACTCTTATGCCATACACTTTGTGAAATAGCCTCAAAACAAGAGACGAACTTGTCTTCTATATTATAAGTGGCAATCAAAGTCTGCTTGACACTTCTTTAAGAAACAACTCCACCAACCATATTGAAAATGTACCAAGATGTTGATTTGCAATAATCAACACAACCATCAAAGTCCGCGTTAGAATAGCCAACCATATTCAAGTCGGTTGTATGTCTATACATAAGCATGTAATCTTTAGTTCTTTGTAGATACCTCATGACTTTCTTTGCAGCTCTCTAATGGTCGTCACGGATTACTTTTACGATATCATTAACACTTCAGCTTTGCAAATGTATCAAATTACGTTGACAACAAATTTTAGATATGGGTACCAAAGACTAAACTAAGTCCCTGACAACGGTGCCATAAACTTGTTGACCGACTTTAATATAGACTAAATCTGATGAAGTAATTAGCAGTTCTATCCAAAGACTTTTCAGTCCCCAGCTATACTACCAAAAACTTGTTAGACTAAATTTAATAAAAATATGTGTTTAACCCTTTATTGAAAGGGGTCCATTTAAAATTTGGTTTTGGTCTAGATCACTGCAAATGCATAGGTCATACAAGTAGCAAAAATAGATTTAAGTCCAGATATAATTCCTACGAGGATTGATGACAAATCAAAATATCAATTACCCCATCTACTCAAGATCCTTACTATTTGAACTCCAATGTTTAAAAATGATTTGTTTAAACTAAAGGAAAGTAATACTAATCAGAATTTTAGTATTATACATAAAGAATTCAATATAAGTGGGATTTGAGAGTTCAATGAGTAAAGAAAACACTGGGAAATAGACCGGTGTTCAATTATCAATTTCTGCATCATTTTTTTTTTCATTCATAGTTCGACCTTTGGTTGGGCTTGAATTTGGCCAAAGATGCAGTAGTATAGTTGGACTCCTGCATAAACTATACATATCACTGATTAGAAATTCATGTTCCTTCCAGATACATGAGTCTAATTAGTTACTTGTAGGATTTAATCCTCTTTCTAAGATCTGAGTATTTTTCCTTTCTAATACTTCACACTCAACTCTTAGGATTGAAAATTTCTTACCCCTATAGACAGGATATTGCAAGTCTTCTCCAATTTAATTGATATCTCATTATTCGAATATGATGAAATTATCCATCTTCTTGATTAGATCTAAGCTAAGACAGAATCAAGATCTTTTCATCAGAAAGAGGAAAAACCTCGACGATTAGAAATTTGATACATCATCCCGACTATCCTCACACGAGTGAGATAATTAGTGATCTATCGGAGTAATCTTTCGAGTTCTTTGAGACATAATATTAGTCTGCACCCCCAGGCCTTCGTACTCTCGGGAATCTCCATCTACACAGTAATCATAGATACCTCTTGAAATCAGAGCAGAATACAATCATTTTAAAATTTTACGCAGCTACCAATATTTGGAACAATTAAGTTCAAGAACAACATCAATTAAATAAATTCAAGATTTCTAACTATAACGTTCTTTCAATTTGTGCGGAAAAATAACAATCAACATCGATCCATTATCAGAGGGAGCTTAATCTTTCAAAACTGGATCACAAATGTCGGTATTTAATTGATCGAAAATTCAAAGTGCGAGCAAAGCAAAGAATAAATAAGAAATCATAAATTTTCCAAATTCCATTAAAAACAAATAGTAATAAAAACGATAATTTTTACAATGAATCCAGCTCGAAACTTCACACCAGTTCACTACTCAATTCCACGAAAAACTAAGCAAAAACAAAATTTATGAAAAAGAAATAAAAAAAATTATATACAAAAGAGTCTCCAGCTACCTAGAGTTTACGATTTTTCTCAATTGAAAAAATTGCACGATTGCCTAGATACTTCTATTTATAGATTTTCAAATGATGAGCCGTACTTCAAAAGTGAAGTATGGATCGAAAATTCCTAGCCCATTTGGTTGCTTTGCCATGACATAGAATTATGTCGTGACATAATTCCCAGTCATCTTTGTTTCCGCGGTTTTGTCGGTAACTGCGATTTGTCGCGACATGATTTCGTGCTTTCTCCTTAGAGAAGTTGTCTAGTAATTGTTGCGACAAAAGTGTCTTATGTCACGTCATAAATAATTTATTGCAACCAACTTGTCATTCCTTGCTGCTCTTGAAAAATGTCGCGACATAAAATCTCTTTGTAGTGAGAACTGCTAACGCTCTACAGTACTTGCTTTATGTTGTGACATAATTTGCTATGTTGCGACATTCTGTCTGTGGTGAGTTTCTCACAGTTGCATGTTGATGTTGTCGCGATAGACATTTTCTTTGTCGCGACATAGTCTTTTTGTCTTGCACTACTGAATTTGAACTCTATGTCACGACATACTCTAAAAATGTCGCGACATATTTCCTTTCTTGATCTTTGTCATTGACTAAACTGTTTGTTGCAACATAGAAATCTTTGTCATGACAAACTTGTCTTGGCTTGTCTCATTATTCTTCCATTTTCTGTTGCGACATAATTTTCTTTTGTCGCGACAGAAATCTCTTACTCTACAGCCTTTATTGTTGCGACATACATTTGATTGTTGAGACAAAACTCTACTGCCATTGCTTGATCATTGTCGCCTTGAGAAATAATAATATTAAACATTATAAGGTTTAACAACAATCATTGTCGCGTGAAAAATCATTGTCGTGACAAAGTTACGTCTTTGATTACTATTATGTCTCGACCTTCCGCTACTATTCGCCTTGTTTATTCAATCTTTCTCATTTTGTGTCGCGACAAAGTTGTGAAATGTCGCGACAGAGCTCACTTCTAACCTTAAGTTCATCTTCAACTTTGTTGAGACATAGCATTTCTTGTTGCGACATAGCTTCTACTGGTTCTATTGAGGTTATGTGCGACGTGCGAGAAATATGTCCGCGACATTTCTACCTTAGCGATTTATGCCTATTTTCTTCTTTGGTTGCTTCTTACGCATTCAAAACACACCAAAACACAAAGTCGGTGAATATTCCATAATTCAACATTCAAATGAATCATAAACTTCTAAAAATATGCTAGAAAAATGAATTAAACATAGATGAGTTTAGGACTCATCAAGGTCTTGTACAAACCTGAACATACATAAGGCTTTCAACTATTGAAGCATATGGAATATTCTTCATGGGTTCCTTTTCTAAATAATTTTTCAGGCATTGATTTATACTTAACTAATCGCTCTACACAATGGGAACAACACTTGGTGAATAATCCTTCATTTGAAATCTCTCCAAAACTTTGTTAATATAGGTTTCCTATGATAGATGTAAAATACCATGAGATATTTCTCTATAGATCTTAATGTCAATGACATAAGATGTCTCACCCATATATTTCATATCAAGTTTTGGAGAAGGTGATTTACTCCATGCACCATTCCCTTCCCTTCATTGGTTTTAAGTAAAAATATATCCAATATCATGAAAACAAGTGTTACTGCCATTGACCTTCTAGTATATCCATTGATCCATGGGGTTTTCAACAAAATTAAATGAAAAAATTACTCCATGGAATTTGTAATACCATTAACGGGATGCTTGTTTCAAACCATATATGGATTTCTTAAGCTTGAAAACCAAACTCCTTCCCTATAAGAGAAACCTTCATGTTGTGTCATATATACCTTATCTTCTAGATCACAATTAAGAAATACTTGTTTTCACATCCATTTGTAGCAACTCAAGGTTAAAATGTGCAATTAATGTCAAAACCATACGAAGAGAATCTTTCTTGGATACAAGAGAAAAGGTCTCTATGTAATTGATTACTTCTTTTGGAGCGAATCCCTTAGCAACGAGTCTCGCTTTATATTTTCAATATTGCCTAATGAGTCTCTTTTGGTCTCAGGCAATTCTGATGATAGCCTTCACCCCGCTTGAGAATTACCAGTTACATACCCCATTTACTTTTTTTCATGGAATCTAACTCATCCTTCATAACATTATTCTACAAATCAGACTATTTACAACTCATGGCTTGTGAAAAGGTTTCAGGATCATTTTCGGCTCCAATATCAACTTCTTGTAGATACATTATGTAATCACTAGGAATTGCCGACTTCATTTCACGAGTAGATCGTCTTAATGTTAGACCACCTTCTCCTTAAGGAGCTTGTGGTCAAGCTGATCTGTTAGTGTGAGGTAATTCTTGAACTTGTTGATGCGTGGAAGGTTCTCGACGGTTTGTGACTTGGCGATTGATTGTTAATAGCTAATTGGAACGAAATTATTATGAACTATAACTAATCAATCATATGACGTGGAAGGTTGAGTTTCTATATGATTGTGAATATGAATTAAATCCCTGAATCGATCTCTCCCACCGGTCATGTCATTTTCAAGAAACTAGGCATTTCTTGATTCCGCAATCCTAGTTGAATGAGATGGATAGTAAAATCGATAACCCTTAGACATTTCAGCGTAACCAATAAAGAAACCACTAAGTGTCCTTGGGTTCAACTTCTTTTCATGTCGATTATATATTCTCACCTCAGATAGATAACCCCAAATGCGCATATGTTGCAAACTTGGTTTCCAACCTTTCCATAACTCAAAAGGTGTCTTTGGAACAACCTTAGTTGGAACACAGTTTAAGATATATGTTGTTGTCTTAAGTGCATTAGTCCACAAAAACTTAGGAAGATTAGAGTTGCTAAGCATACTCCACATCATGTCTACTAAAGTTTGGTTTCTTCTTTTTGTTACACCATTTTGGTCGAAGAACTAGACATAGTGTGTTGGGCAACTATCTCATGTTGTTGAAGAAACTTTGCAAAAGGACCCAAGTCTTTATATTCTCATTGTTAATCTCTGTAATATTCACCACCTGTCAAATCTCACTACTTGTATTTGCTTCTGTATTGGTTCTCAACTTGATACTGAGACTTTGAAGGCATCGATGCTTCATCCTTGTGTGGCAATTACTATTACATACATCATAGTGTCGACAATGAAAGTAATAAAATATTTATGACTATACATATCCATATATGGACAACATATGTCAGTATGTATGATTTCTAATATGTCTAAACTCCTTTGTTTGCTTTCTTAAAGCGATCCACCTGAAGTCTGCAAATTAAGGTATAAATCAGAAGTGTGATGCTCTGTTCACTCGTCTGTTGGTCCTCTATGGAATGTGATCTAATCGTGAGTATATAACAAAAAGTTTTTCATTAATATTACACCTTTGGTACCAATGGACATGCGGGCAATTAATGACTTCATTTTGTAAAAATTCTGCCAAGACCATCGGTAAAAATCTCTTCCCACTATGATTTGATTTATGAAATAAATTAAATACATTGTCTTGAAAAGTAAAATAAAAACCTAATGGAATAAGTCTAGAAACATAAATCACGTTTCATGAGAAACTTGGCATAAAAAGTCATTTTCAAAACTAAAACAAAGTCACTAATTAAAGGTTAAAGTGCATGTCCCTATAGCCTCCACATGTGAGCCCATCTTGTTGCCTGATAAGATGCCTTACACCACCACACTAGCTTCATAGGTTTGCATACCTGAGGTTGCGAGTATGGATTATAAAAGCTGGGAATCCAATCCACCAGGTGTTAATATTAACATTAACTATATTAGATTCATAATAAACAAAGGATGATAAATTACCTTTCTTCTCAAACCACTTCTTGAATGCAAGATAATCTTTCTTCACGTGTCCATTCTTTTTATAGAAGAAACACTTGTTTTCCTTTTTTATATCAGCCTGAGATGGTATTCTACCTTTCCCTTTTTGATTTGATTTAGAAGTGGAAACCTAAGATGAGTCATTAATTTACTTCTTCCACTAGTTGTAGCCAACATTGCACTTTCACCAAATTCCATGACGAGTCTCTATTCTTCTTGAACACACATGGTCATTAGTTCATTAATTGATCATTTGTCCTTATATATGTTGTAGGAGATTTTAAAAGGTCCGTATTGATGAGGAAGGGTGTTCAGAATAAAGAGCACTAAGAAGCACTCCATTATATTTGTCCTAAGTTTCTTAAGTTGAGTTGTAATGTTTTGCATTTGCATGATATGCTCATGTACACCCTTAACGCTTATGATACGAATGGAAGAGAACTTTATTACCAGGGTATTTTCAAAAGCCTTGCCTGAAGTGACGAATTGTTCATTAATGACCTTTAGCAAATCTTGGACTTTCTCATATTGCTCAACAAAGAAACCTTAATACCAGTAGTGATTTTTTGTCTTAATGAACATTACACTAAGCCAATTGGATATCTCCCATCTCTCATATAGTGCAACTTCAGTAGGTGTGCTTTCTTGTGTCATTTTTGGTAGTTCTGATTTTCGTATGGTATAATCAATGTCCATATACCCTAGATGACATAAAATCATTTCTTCCCATACTTTATAGTTGTCACCCCTAAGTTTTGGAATTTCTAGGTGCATATTAGTACTATAAGTAGCAAGTTGAGATACTATTAAAAGGTTCAAAAGTTTAAGTCAGATTTGAGGCTTATATCACTAATTGCATGTGTTACCAATGTAAGACATACTACACTGAATCTAATTTAATAAAGATTACATGTGGGCTAAATCTTTATTTAAGTAGTTCACTTTAACATTATGATAAAAATTCTAAATTATTTAACTTTGATGGATGAACAATACCCCAGGATTCGATAGGTGCCTGCATTTATATATATCAGGAAAGTCCCCAAGTAAGTGGAGAAATCACAATGATCCTGCTAAAAACTCACTAGCCTTGAGGCTCTTATCACCCTTTTGTTAGAACTTTCCTAGACATGTATAGTTCATACAAGTTACCACTTAATGTTTCTATGTTTTAAGTCCACTTTGTAAAGTTTGCAATTATATCCTTAAAGATAAAACTACTAAGTGTTAAATTAATATTAATGTGGGTAAAATTATCAGTGATCGAAAGATTTAAAATCTCATTAATTAATATAAACATAACAAAATTTCCTATGGATAAAATTTTACTATATTCATGTATAATTAATTATTTTCTATATCTCATTCTTTTCGTGATCTTGGCAATATAAATGTGAGAATTAAATTTAATTCTGTAGACCTACTCTCTAATTAGGCCCGAAAATTAGCATATCATTCAGTCACTTTTGTGGTTCTATAAGTCATAAGCAGTGTTTTCTAATTTTACTTTTTGTTTGGGTTAAAGTGGACCAGGAGTTGTTAAAGGTGATGTAGAGGTCCACTCTCATTAAATCTTGTGAGATCTTATAAAATTACTAATCATTTAGTGATATTTGATTAGGACTAAAAACTTCATTAGACTTGAAAAGCTACAAATTATAATTTTTCTTAACACTCTTATAAAATATCACCATTTTCTTTATCAGTGTTTTCCTTTATTGCGTGAATCTTGTAAGAAATTTGTTATATTTTTGAAATTGGTTATATGAAAAAATATTTGTTAGAAAAATTAGTTTCACAATTTTTTTATAATTACTATTAACAAATTGATGAAATTGTTTAATAATTTTGTTGTAAAAATAAAGCCAAGAAAAATATTGTTTGATAATAGAAAATTTATTTTATATTTTCTAATCTTACTAATAAAAAAGATGTTTTTATATTATTTTTGTAACCATTTTAATTTTTTATTTATGTTAAAAATGATTATCTAAGCATATAAAAAATTAATTAAGTATTAAAAAGAAAATTAAAGCTTAATAAACATAAAGTATATTTTTTAAAATATATAAATATATTTAAAATTTAAATTCACCAAACATAATATTGCTTTGCCAAACTATTTATGTTACTAAATTATTTTTATAATTTTGAGATAGTATTTTTATTCAATAATATTTTCATTAAGTTTATATTTGAAATTTTATCCTTAATTATTTTATATACATATAAATATTTTAAATAAAAATTTGTTTTAATTTAGTTGTGATAATTATACATATTCAAAATTTATTTTTAATTTTAATTTTGGTTATTTAATATGATAAAATCATAAATCAAAATAAAATAAATATATTGACATAGAAAAAAAAAAGAAGATGAAAAACTTAAATATTACAATTAATTTTATTTATCATAAATTATATATTTAATAAATTGTGCTTATTAATATGTAACATTATAATAAAAGCAATAATAGATCTATGATTATTTAAAAAAACAATTTGTTGGATATGCAATTAGAGTTTTTATTATACTTTAGTTTTTATTAATTGTTTTGGTGTGATGAAAATATGGGGGAATCGAAATCGAACAAATGGTGAATAAAGTATGGGGTTATAGATAGAAAGGAAAAATTCGTTTGTGTGGAGTGTGAGTAGCACACGTTATTTTTTGACGAGTGAAATATGGCCCAAGGTGCTAGCTTGTATATTTCTGTGGTTTGGGTAAGATTTTGACCGCTTTTTAACTTATCTTTTTTGTCCATCTCTATCACTCTCACTCAAAGTCATTGCAAAAACAATAATTAGCTATCAACTCAACACCAGCTATCAGCTTAGCATAAACTATCATTGTTATATATGTTCATTGTTTTTATATTTACATCGTAGTATATAGGTAAATTCTTTGTCATTATTAATTATCAAACTTTATAAAACAGTAATTTATAATCACTACTAGCTATAAGGTAAACCAAATAGGACCTTAGATATTAAACTTAAGTTTTATGTATAAAATCAAGTTTTATGAGAAAACCTAAGTTTTTTCACAAATTTCTAAATATATAAACTAAAGGATATAATATAATTTGTGAAAAATAGAAATTTCAAAAATAAATGAAATATGAGCATAATTGAACCATAATATTATGCTACAAATAAATATAAATTGATTGCATAATCAATCATAAATATTATGCATAAAATGATTTTATACACAAACAATTCAAGTATAAGCATGAAAAATATAAAATAATATTCATGCAAATAAAACTAATAAAATCATTTAATTATATTTTTAATGCATAAATAAGATTTAAGCAATATAATAAATAATGTCCAAACAATTAATATAGAAGCGAATAAGATTCATATCTATAAACCCTTAAACACATGTGATAGGACAACTTAGTGGTTAAAGCCCCAAGCCCAAGGCCTTAGCCCATAACTTAAAAACCAAACAGTCCTTAAATCTAAGGCTTTCAAGGGCTTCCTATAAAGCCCTAGGCCTTTTGCTTATTTTAATTTTATTTATTTATTTTTAAGTCATCTTCTTCCCAGGTTTAAGCCGAACTGTAAGAACTTCATTGCACAACCAAGCCCAAAGCATCAATTTTTACTTGTTTGATGAGATTTTGAGTCCCAAATACACATTAAATCAAACATATAAAGATTTAATGCATTAAAAATGAGAAAAATAAATCAAAATTGGAGGTCCAATGCAAGGTTTTAATTCATTTGTTGCCATTTGGATTGGATATTAAGCAGAATATTTCGAGTTTGATTATGCCGTTCGAGTGCGCGGATATATATATATATATATATATATATATATATTTTTAATATAGAGTATTTTGTAACATAATTTATCAAGTAAAAATTATTTTATAACCATTAATTAAAATTAAATTATCAAATAAACATAAATATTTTAATACCTTAACGATGTTTAAATCACCAAATTAATATAATGTTTTAAGCATGTTAATCCTGCATAAATCAACAAACAAGTATAAAATATTTAATACAAGCAAATACAAAATAAACAAATAAATTCTAAAAGCATTAAATCATCCCGATGACGTCAAACTAGAGTTATTAAGTAGGCTGAAGCAGTAATCCCATTGCATTTGCAAGGTGAGATGGTCGATATCGGCTTAAATAATTAGTATAATTTAATTCTTCATCATCTGCTAAGCTCATTGAAGCAAACGGTGCTTCTATTGTCTCCCAATTTAAATCATCTCCATAAAAACAGGGCTCCTCGAGAAATCAATCATCAACAAATCTATATGCTACTTACTTATAGGATCTAAAAGACTTTTCCCTTCATAATCTTTGTAAATAACAATAAGAATAATGGTATCTTATAATTGAATCAATTAATATAACATAAATTCAATGCAAATATTTCATTTTTACCTTTCTCTAAGTTTAAGATTGTAGCGAACAAAAACCAAATCATTTAGTCTTTTGTGTTCAAGCCTATTTCTCCTTTTAGAGTGAATAAATTCAAAAATGCTCCAATTTCTTTCACATCCCGTTGCACTACAACATTGGCTAAGTACACGAATGACAAACTTTTGCAAATCCGGAGTATCATCGCCAAATTGCTCCCACCATGCAACTACAATAAACAAAACAATCATAACCAACTTTTAATAAATGTAGTAAGTAATGTTTCAATTCAAAATTAAGCTAAGCATACAGATTTAATTTTCACGTTGTGAATTGCTAAGACATTCCAAAAATCACTAGTTGATTTAACATCTTTCCTATCACGCCCACTAATTTTATCTTGCACATCAGTCTCAAACACCAATCTACTCACTGTAGTGAGTAATCCTTTAGTGACATCTTTTTGCCTAATGAAATCAAGTCTAAAAAAGATGGTAGGATTAAGAAAACAACCAGCAGCATGCAAAGGACTATGAAGTTGTTTGTCCCATCTAGCATCAATCGCCCTAATATATGGACCATACAATGAAACTTTCTTTTTCATTCTTGCAATAATAGTCTCCTTTGCTTTGTCCATAGCTTCAAACAAATAACCCATCGATGGCCTTTCCTCACTATCACAAAGTCTAAGAACTCTCACCAAAGGTTCACTAACCAAAACAATATGCTGACATTGAGACCAAAACTCTGTATCTTGCAAAACAATTGCAGCAATATCTTTCCCTGCATTACTTTTAGCATGACTTAACTCTAACCACTTGTTTGAAGTAAACATTTGCCTAAGCTAATTCTTGAATTTAAGTAAACATTGAAGGCTCAAGAAATGAGTGGCAAATCTAGTCATAGCAGGGCGACACAAGTCTCTACCATTAGTGAATTCCTTTCTCATCAAAGCCAAAACAGATGCATGATTATAAATAAATTTTGTGATACTTCTTGCCTTTTTGATAGTTGCATCAATCATAGGAAAATATCTAGGATCAGAAAAGTTCTCCAACATCAAGTCAATACAATGTGCAGCACATGGAGACCAAAAGAAAGTGCCATACCTCACATTTGTAACAGCACATGACTTTATAACTTGCATCATTATCGATTGATAAGGCGAGAACTTATGTTTTCTACTCGACTTCTTGAACAACTTGATCAAAATTCCCAGCGATGTTTTCTTTGTCTTTTCTAAAGTCGGATGTATCGATGGATTTAAAAATATGGTGCCTTTTGGACTAAACACAAGAAAATTAATAATTGGTTCTTTGTTTTTGATTTGTCCAGCTCCATCGAACATCCTGAAACATCATATAATCCCCATTCTGCCTTAATTCCTGAAAGATAGATTCTAACATCTTGAACATCTTTCAAAAGAGATCCTCTAAAATCATGAGGAGATGGACCTTTGAAACCAGGACCAATCCCTGCTATAGCATCTATCATTGGTTGATAATAAAAGCTGAATTAAGCGGCATTGAAGGATACATTTGCATCATACCACCATCTTGCCCACTGACCATACGAGGCATTATCAGCCATTTTCTTTAGAAGCCATTGCACTTCTAGTGCTGGTTCAGGATCGGATTAGTACGAGGAGCAAAGTAACTTTGTACTCCTTTCCTCGAAGGTGCACTTTCATCTACACTTCTCTTCCCTCTCGACATTCCCTATCCGTTTCAACAACCATCATGCAGCTGACGAATCATCACCCACAAGAACTTCCAATTTCAAATCTGTCTCTCTCTTTCTTTTTCTTTAATAATGTCATCCACTAACTGTTTCATTTTCCATCTAACTTCACCCGGTACTTTTTTGCAAGGTTCAACATCACCTCGGACTCTAGCAAGGTGATACTTGAATCGGGTAATGCCACCACTGTTGATCCTCTTGTTCTGATAGAAGACATAAGTACTATTTACATTACAGATTATCACTTAACCATGGTATCACGGGATCTTGAGGCCGTCGGAGCGAGAAGCCTGACGCGATGGCAGCAATACCGCTTGATGCTTGATCCTTCATTATCGCCTAATATAATTGTATGACTTTTCCGCCTGCAAATACCTTTTCGGTTTTCACCCTGCCAATCTGTCCCATGAAAACAAACATTTCATTTTCATAAGCAAAAGAAATATCTCAAAGCTCAAATTAAATATCTTATTAAAGGAGCCAAGACCACATACAGAAACATAAAAGGTATGATCAATTTCATATACTCGAGTCATTCACCTAACTATGTTTTCCCAAATCATCACTTTTTAGATCTTATAATTGATAATCTACACACAAAATGAAATCATATATATAAAGAAAGTATCTAACACTAATAAAAAAAAAATTCTGACTCATGCACAACAACTGTAAAGCACTTAAGATCACAACTTAAAATTCATTTCGGAAGGAAAAATTCATACATATTACTAAGAAAGAATGATTCGGGACGATGTGAATATAGGAAGCGTTGCTTGATTGATATATAAAGCAAATTTACGCAAAATAAAGGTGATGAAAGCCTTGAAATTCTACCAAACTAAATTGGAAATTAGAAGGGTTGACTTGAATGATTGGTTTAGAAACAAGGACATAAAATCTTTTCAAAAGGAAAGAAAGGGTTCGTATCGATATTCATATAAAAATTATGTACATAATGCTTTGTTTGCCCGAAGGAAGCGATGATTCCAAATCAATGAATGCTTTTATGCAGTGATCATGTGATCCCATATGCGCTATTCACACTTGTAGTATATTAAATGGGTAGATAAGTTCATTCAATTCCATAAAACTTTAAAAAACGATGATAGTATTTCAAAGAAAAGGTGATTGAATCAAATTTAATAAATCTTTTGCCTACAAAGTCAAGGCCTAGTTTGACGTAGCTATTGGCACACATAATTTTGGAGTTGCTTTGCTAACATTTGATAATGTGTGGCTAGTTTGACAACAAGCCACGATAATCTTAGCGAATTAAATTTAAAGCGAGGTTACGATAAGGAGGAACACAACGATTATATCGGTCATCGAGAAGGCGTGGGGTCATTATGATTATGTGCTCTTGATTAAACGTGATATAAAATATATGTATAAATTATAAATTTATAATAAATATAATTTATTATATGAGCCGGTTTTGCATAATAAATATAATTTATTATATGAGCCAGTTGTTATAATAAATATAATTTATTATATGAGCAGTTATTCCTTGATGTGGGTTTTGGGTTTTACTGCTTTTGAGTTTTTTTCGTACATTTTTTTTGAGAATACGAAACGAGAGAAAAGAAAGAATTTTTCTATTCTTTGGTTTTTCTCTAAGTGTTCTAAGATTGAGTTCTACGTCGATTCATTGTGCCCACACACATCCATACCATACGAGGATGATCTGGAGAGTCGGACGGTCTCAGATGTGATCTGTGGAGTGGGCCAGTGTAGATGGACCAGTTTCAGCGTCTTTATTCTTTGTAGATACGACGGTGTAGATTCTTGGTTGGTGGCTGATCTAGAAGTCTAGTTGACGGATCACGCAAATCACATGGAAGTAATTTTATTTAATATTGAATTTTAGGTACGGAGTTGCATGTTTAATCATATTCTTTGAATCCATACTTCATTTGTGTGTTTTTCCCTTCAATTGGTATCGAGCATGCTATGATTAGATATTATCTAGGTATTCAATAATGTGTAATTTTTTGATGTTGATTTAGTATATGGCACAGGTTCTGTTGTTGTTAGATCGTGATTAGGTCACATTAATTTTATGATTTTTGTTCATGAATGGATGTATTATTTTAATGGTTTGCCACTAGATCCATGGTAGATTTTGATTTAATATTAATTTTTTGGGTTTGTAACGGGAGGCTGGTCATAAGATCGGGTTTCCTTCTGGTTTATTTATTATTTATTTTTTTAATTAAAAATAGTTGTAATTTAAATTTCAAATCCTGCCAAATACGTACACCTTCATTATTTGGAAGCGGGAGAAGATCTGGACACCATCTCGAGCGTGACCAGTGACGTTAGAGGGGAGGAGGAGGAGACGTCGGACCCGGGATCGGCGATTACCCAGAAGAGCGATAAATCACGCGCCCTGCAGCGCGGTGGAAGTTTACAGCGGCGTGGTCTCGCTACGGTACGATGAATCATTTGGTGCGTGGGCGCGCAGTCGTTTAGCGAGCTACCCGTGGTGGCTCGTCGTGCGGTGGTGGTTCTTTCCCACGGGCCGTTTTTTGATTTGGTGGACGGCGGGATATACTACCCTTCAAATTAGAACATGTTAGGGTTTTAGGGTTTTAATTTATTTATTTAGTTTTGGGCACTTTATGCGCTGTAAACTAAAATAGTGGGCCAAAGAACCTTAGGATATTTTAGTAATAGGCCCCGATTTTAATTTTTAGGAAAACCATGGATTAGGGTTATTTAATTAATGCTTTTGTGAATGGTTTAAATTTATATGCCTAACATGTTTTATGTGATAACATATGCCATATAGAATAGGTGGTGCCATATAAATTTGCATCAATGATAATTACATGTGCATAATAATTATTATGATTCTATTATCTAAAATTTAATAATTATTATGGAAAAATTATTTTTTTGAAATAATTTTAGAAAATCCCTATTATTTAAAATATTGAATGGTGAAGGTTTTAATTAATTTAATTAATTTTTAAACCTAAGGGCTCCATTATTGAGTGCAATAATAAAATGATCATGTGATGCCCCTGACAGGATAAACATGGTTGGATTTTATTGGATTAGACCTGATTAAGTTTAAATTTTAATAAGATTGATCGGCCCAACGATCGACAATCTTGGATATTAAGATAATTTTGAAATTAAAACAATGGTTAAAAACATTCAAACTTAATTTAATTATTACCCTCCCAACTTGAGGCTATGATATTTTTATTAAGTGCCCAAAGTTTTGAAACAATTAGAGTGAAAATGATTATGTATTATCTAGAAAGTTACGTCTAAGAAGGTGGGATTTAAGTAATTAAAACTGTGACTCCCCATCTTTCTGGGAACCAACTAGTAGGATACTAATCATTTCATGATCAAATTTAGTTTGTTATAAATATCTTGCCCTGACGTAAGTGTTTATAATGGAAACCAATAATTGTTTACAATAAGCAGAAAATAGTTTTGGGATTAACTAAATTTTAAGATTATGTTTATTGTAAGATAATGCGTTTTAATCTTAGTGTGTATTTTTTAGACGCATCATTTAACCCACTTGCAATGATTTTTGAGTGGCTTATGGATGGAAATAATTATAGTGAATGGAAAACGGCAATACATTACGGATTTTGAAAAAAGTGAAGTTTGTCCTAACCACCAAAGCCCAGTAGGCCCGCGACAAATGCATCGACCAAGTCGAAAAGACTGGCGGGACAAGGCAAAATATATCGGTTCCATTTCTTTATATTCTTGCCGGTGTTCTTTAGTCATTTGAAAGGACGGATATCTGCATCTACCGGAAGTGGAGCAGAAATGATCCGGACTCTCGATAAGATGTTGCACAATCAACAAGTTCTTTAAAGCGATTGCGATTAGAAGTATAATGAACACTAGAATGGCCCAGAAGTGTGAGGATCATTGTGCGAAAATGATGTCACATCTCAATCAGATGAAGTGTTGGGGATGAAGATGGAGAGCAGGTCCCAAATTGATTTCATATTTGAATCCCTACGTCGTTTACTCGGTTTAAAGTTAATTATAATATGAACAAGATGGATCCTCTCACCGAGTTGATGCATGAACTTGAGAAAGTCTTAGAAAGGGCTTTCCCGGAAGAAGTCGGCGGTGTTCATATGAGCGGGGGTTGCTGAGCCCGAGGGAAACTGGGGTGGGAAAGAATAAGAACAGCGAGAAGGGTGGAGTGTGGAGTTAAAAACCCAGCTATGAAGCCAGAAGGCAAGTCTTGAGAATGCGGTGAAGATCCTTGGAGACGAATTGCCCTCAGTTGCCAAAGCAAGGTATGGAGTAATTTAAATGTGGTTGAAGCTTGTTTAGTGGAGAATTATAATGATAAATGGATCGTTGATTCGAGCCACTAACCATGTACGTACTTTCTTTGCGGTGGATTCAGACAAACTAACTTGGTTGGGTGAGGCAGAGTTTTTTGAGAGGCTTGGAAATCGAGAACATGTCTCAGTTAAACATTAGGACAAGTAAATTATTTTCAATAATGATAGGACTTTATGTTTAGTAGGCCCATTTATATGTCTTAGGATTTTAAAGGAATTTAATTTACATTAGTTGTTTATTTGAACAAGGTTTAACAGTGGAATTTAATTCCTTTATTACAATAAAGTTCAACCAGTTATTTGTCATTGATTTGATAGATAGTCTTTATTATTTAAGTCCTATGTCCTATGATGTTTTAATTACTGAAATTGTTGATAAGCATGATCACCTAGCCGAGAAGGAAAGTTTCAAATGAAAAATGCCGCTGGCATTCTTGGGTTAGTCGTATTAATCCTAATAGGATTATGGTTTGGTAAAAAGTGGGATCTTAACCTAGACTTTGAACTGTATACCAGTATGTGAATCTTGTTTGGAAGGTAAAATGACCAAAAGGCCCTTTAAAGCGAAAAGGATATCGCGCTGACAAGCGGCGGAATTGAGTGCGTGCGTGTGTGCGGACGATAAATGTCCAAGCCGGAGGAGGGTATGAGTATTTTGTCACCTTCCTGAGATGACTACTCGAGGAATATGGATATATTTACCTAATGCGCCAAAGTCTGAAACTTTCACTAAATTTCGAGAGTATAAAGGGTGAGCGAGAAAAGCGATTAGGACTCCATATCAAAAGAACCCCGGTCGGCCAGGAGTGGTGAATACCTATACGGAGAGTTTAAGTCTTACTTGACTTTCGAGGGGGATAGTTTCGCAACTATCGGCACACAGAGCAGCGTAATGGAGTTCGCGAGAAAGAAGAAATAGAACTCTTGAGGGATATGGGTAAGTCTCGATGCTTAGTTATTCATCTCTACCTATATCGTTTTGGGGATATGCCATAGAAGCGCAATGTATCTTAAATTTGGTTCGCCAAAAAGCGGTTCCTAAGACACCTGGAAATTGTGGAAAGGGGCGCAAGCCTAGTTTAAACCATATCCAGAATATGGTGCTCTGCACATGTCTTAAGAAAGGATCAAATAAGTTGGAATGGAGTAATACGAGAGGTTTTGCATGTTTGTTGGCTACCACTAAAGGCAGAGGTGGACTATTTTATAGTCCTTGGGGATAAAGGTTATTGTGAGTACTCACGCGAGCTTTTGGAGGAAGGTATATAAGCAATTTCAAACCCAAGAGTAAAATAATTCTTGAGGAACTTGACTCGGCTCGAAACAGCCCAGACCACCGGTGTCTTGGCCTCACAATACCCACTTGATTCCTATGCATGTTCAAGGGGAAAATGTGCAGAAGGGTGAGCAGAAACCTGAGGAAGGAACAGTGGAACAAGATCAATACATGTGGAACCGAGAACCGAGAAGAGCGATCTGAGAGGAACTAGTACCTTTACGAGGGCTCGAACAATGAACCACGACGGTGGGCCGTCGGCGTAGTGATAGAGTAAAGGCGGAAGCTGCGAATATGTCTTGCTAGGCGAGTCTTACCAAGTTGTGCTATTGACGGTGAAGATGATCCCGTCGATTACAGAAGCCTTTGGAAGATGTGGATGTACGGGGTGGCAAAAGCCATGGGCCAGAGTGAAATGGAATCTATGTATTCAAATTCGGTCACAGTCTCTTGTAGAGGCACCGAGGAGTAAAACGATAGGTCAGTGGTTGCCAGATCAGATGGGAGGTGGGAATATGGGCTGGATTGGTGGGGACACACGGGGATGAATTGAGATCTATGGGTAGTCATACCAATCCTTCAGTTCTTGCATTGTGACACCGTCCGATTCAGTTGGACAGATGTAGCAGCACTAAATGGCAGATTTAAATGAGGACATCGTCTGACAACCGAAGGGGTTCAAAGCTAAAGGCAAAGAACACACATGGTATCTGAGTTGCAAGTCCGTTATGGACTTAAGCGGCATCCAGGATCATGGAACATCGGGTTTGATCGGTAGTACTTAACTGGTTTTGAAAAATACGATGAACCTTGTGTTTTACAAAAGAATCCAAGCACAGAAGGTAGTTTTTCTAGTCCGCTACGTAGATGACATATTGTTGTCAGGAAGCGACAAACAAGTATTTGTCGGGTGTAAGATTGGTTGCATAAACGGAGTTTGATATGAAAGACTTGGGAGATACTGACTATATTCTTGGAATCAAACTTATACGAGGCCAGGAAGAATAAGTTGTTGGCCTTATCTGAAACTCTTATATTGATAAAATTCTTGTCGGGTTTAACATGGAAAATTCAAGGGGATGTACCCTTTGGGCAATGGAATTCATCTTTCTAGGCAATCACCAAAAATACGACGAGGAAAAGAGCGTGTAGGTAGGATACCTTATGCCTCGGCGTAGGTAGTCTCATGTATGCCATGTTATGTACGGGCAGATCATACGGTATGCGGTGGGGAGTTATGGCCGTGTCAATCTGATCCGTGAAGAACTCTTGGATTGCCGGTAAAAGCATATACTTAAGTATCTAAGGAGAACGAAGATTATATGCTAGTATATTAGTGGGAGTTTAAAGGAAACCATTGTGGTTTCCACGAGACTCGAACTTCAGGGGATATTGACTCAAGGAAATCTACCTCTGGTTATGTGTTTACACTATATGGTGGAGGCGTACGTTGGAGGAGTGGCAGGCGTGTGTGCGAGATTCCACCACGAAGAATTTGAATATGTTCGCGCCGAGGCGGCTAAGAAGGCGTATTGGTGAAGAAGTTCATTATGGATCTTGGGTGATACCCGGTGCGAGTCGGCCCATTACCTTTCTGCTGTGACAACGGTGGGACGTGCCGCCGATCGAAAGAACAGGTATCACAAGAAACAGAAGTACATTGAGAGAAAGTACCACTTGATCAGGAGACATCATTGAGCGAGGAGACCACGGTGGTTACCAAAATAAGCGTCAGAGGAAAACCTACGGTTAAAATTCACTTGAAAGGCTGCTGCTATTCGAGTTTTTGAAAGACATGTAGATTCTATGGGTGTTAGGAGATTACGGACTTATTTTAGGACTAGTGCGGAGTTTTTTATTTGAGCTTTTTAACCCAAGACAAATAAAATTATTGTATTTTAAATGTTAATAAAATTTCAATGAAATTATTAATTTCATATGCACACTATTTTCGTATTAAGGTCGGATTATGCGGTATATGGTCATATGGATACGTCCATGGAAGAGAACGTGATCGTAAGTTAAATAATTAATGAATAAGATCGCGATTATTGAATAAGTTGGACCAGCTTTATTTAGTACTTGATATTTTATGAAATAATGTGTCTTGGTTATTATAAAATATTGGTGCGAGATATGTTTGCATTGATAGGATCAAAGAAAGATTTAATTAAAGTTAAATTTACGTGAAGAATTAAATCTCAAGTGATATTTGATTATTATTTTCTCTCAATCATGAGTTTATTTTAAATAGGTAAGTAGACAATTATCGATTAACAGTTGTCGATATGTGGCACATTTGGCCGTGATACTGAATGATTTGGGAGCGTGATTGTTTAATTCTGGAGCATTATGAAATAAACAAAAATGGAAATTGTATGAAATATCCTCTTGATATGTTTCGGTACTTGGATGTAATGAAGTCAGCGGTGCATTTGATCCCATTAAATGATGCATCGAAGAAGATTAAAATAGTAATTGATGACAGAAAAATATAATCAATTAATTATCGATGTTTTTCTGATAGAGGAAATTAATATATATCAATATTATTAATTTTGGAGTTCAACTGCGGGCCTTTGGTGGAGTGGCACCGGTTAGATAGTGGCACTGATTATAAGGAGCGCCCAATTAATAATAGTAGTTGGATCCCGAGGGCTAGCTCGAGAAAGTGGCGGAGCTCGTATCAGTAATGGAGCTATAGAACCACAAAGTTGAGTTACATGGTTTGGGCTTATCTTTCGAGTTTGTCTTCCAGAGCAAGTGGGAGATTGTTACTTGATTATGTGCTCTTGGGTCTACTTAGTGATACCGAATATATATGTATAAATTATAGAATTTATAATAAATATAATTTATTATATGAGCAGTTTTTATAATAAATATAATTTATTATATGACAGGTGTATAATAAATATAATTATATGAGCAGTTATTCCTTGATGTAATGGGTTTTAAGGTTTTCTCTTTGAGTTTTTTCATACATTTTTTGAGAATACTGAGCGAGAAAAGAAAGGAATTACTGATAACGGTTTTTATAAGTGTTCTAGATTAGTTATGTACGATTCATTATGCGCACATCATCCTGCCCGAGGATAGATGGAAGTCGGACGGTGCGGTGCGATACGTAGATTGGGCGGTGTAGATCGTTGGTTGCGTCTTTGATGGCGTAAATCCAGGCGGTGTGAATTCTTTGGTTGGTGGCTGATCTAGAAGTCTAGTTGACGGATCTGCATATTGCTAGATCCATGCTTATTGTGTGTTTTCGCGAGTAGGTTACCACATCCAGCGGGCGACAAACAAACTCAACAAACTGACTCGAAGTTCAACTTGAAAAAAGAAAAGGATGAAACAAATCCCAGTAGGTTAACAAATAATCTCAGCATGTTAAAAAAAAAAAATTTTCGACGTGTCCAGCAAATAATATAGCGGTAATCATGGATAATCTCAAAGAAATCAAAAGTAAAATAAATTACCTCTGGCACAAGCAGATCTGACGAGATCTTTAAGTACTATCTTTTTTGTGGTGGTTAGGGTGTCTTGATGGTTAGGGTGGGCGCCCGGCTTGGCGATCACGAGCGAGTTGTAGGTGGTGGTTGTGCGATTGGCGGAGGCGAAGATAATGGCGACCCGTGAAGGCGTAAACAAAACAAACAAGATCATTGACTTAGGTTAGGTTAGGAGTTAATTTAAGTGATATGTTTTTTATTATGTCGAAAAATCATTATACGTTAGAGTAGAATCGATATCTTTGGCGGATCAGTATTCGGCGATTAAGTAGAACAAACCGACACATAGTCCGAATTTTTATGACATGTTTCGTTCAGTTTTGGAGCGAGCAGGAATGTCAAGTGTTTGGTAGGAGCTTGAGATGGAATTAGAACCTTCAACGTACATGCAATTGCGGGCATTCGTGTCGGGGCAGGTAGTAGACATACTGATCTAGCACTATGATCGAAGAGGAAACTATACAGTCAAATCAAGCTACTATATAGCAAGAGATTTGGTCATGGACAACGGTGAAATGCAACAGCAAGCAAGTTGGAAGACTTTCTAGAAACTGGAGGTCCCTCCAAAGATCAAACTATTCCTATGGAAGGCTTGCATGGACTGCCTCTCGACTAGAACTTGACTGTGCTCAAGGGAGATGCAATTAAATGATGCATGTGTGATGCTGCACCAGAAAGCCCCATGCACCTCTTTTTAGAATGCAACTTTGAGAGGGAGTGCTGGAGATATAATGCATCAAACATCAACCCAAGGGCAATGGAAGGCTTTAGAGAATGGTTATGCCGACTTTTGGAGGAAAAGGACAGTGGGAGCATGAGGAAAATCGCTGGGGTTATGTGGGGAATATGGGGTCATCGCAACTCAAAGCTGTGGAGAGGAACCAGTCAAACACCCCAAGAATGTGTCCACGCTTGTTGTAGATTTCTGGAAGAGTGGGATGAGGCTAACAAGTAGAAGGAAGGGAGGAAGGGAGGAAGGGAGTCATGACAGCTTCCGAACCCAAGAAGATGGAGTACGCCACCTTCGGGGTGCTTAAAGTGTAACATGGATGTCACCATCTTTCGTGAACAGAAGGCCATTGGGGTGAGTATGATTATGAGGGATGAAGCAGCACAGGTGGTTGGGTGTCATATGAGAAGAATAAATGGTTTTGGATCCTCGACGGAAGCAGAGGTTATCGGCATAAGGGAAACTGTACTATGGTTTGAAGACAAAAGGGTGGCCCAAGTAATTGTGGAGATGGATGCTAAGGCAGTAGATGATGCCCTCCATTCTTCAGTGGAAGATATCTCAAAACTTGGCTAGCTTATAAGTGACTACAAATGGCTTTTATCAAGAAACCACTTCACATTGCAGCACGTGAAGAGAAACGCCAATGAAACTGCTGATGCATTGGCCAAATTAGCTATCTCATTTGACTGTTTGTATAACTGGGAGGATGCCCCCCAGCACATACACCAAATTGTCTCAATAGATGTTCCCATTCTTTACCATTAATGAAAGTCCTATTTTACTAAAAAAAAAAAAAACAAATTTGAAGTTTCCAATAAAAGGTAAGTTTGAAAATTGTTGTTTATAGCAGTTTTTTTATTCATAAAAATAAAAGATCAAATAAACACATTTACCAACCAAAAACCATTTTGTACTTCAGGATAGATAACAAAATATTTTCTTATATTTTTTTAATTGTTCTATATCGTTACACTTGTTTCCTAAGGATTTCTCTGAAAAATAATTATACATATTTGTAGAATGGTTTAAAGTAGAATAGGGAAATAATCATTAATTTTTAAATATATTTAAAAAGTATTAAAAAATATTAGAACTATTTTAAGTTTTAACCTTTTTACATAATATCATAAAACGATTTAAAACTTATTTTAAAAATGTTTTTTTCAGCCATTTCAAAAACCAATCAAATCGTAAACATATTTTCTAATTTTTTATATTCTTAAAAGCATAAAAATATTCTTCAAAAATAGTTTCAAACAAATCCGAAATTGCTGTTTTTGATTTCATGTTCTCTGAAACATTTCCCTGGTGGAAGAAATCAATTCCTTCATTATCTAGCAACGTTTAAAAAAAATCATCATCTAAAATTGTTTTAAAAGTATTTATTGCTATTATTTTAATTTTGAAACCATAATAAAACAATTTGAAAACTATGTACTACTATTTGCATTTATTATTCTTTGAGTGATATAAATTTTTTTTTACATCTATTTAATTTGCATATCACATTATGGTATTATATTCTCATAAGATTTGAGTCTAGAACTTCCTGATCCCTATTCCATCCTTTTACCATTTAAGCCAAACCCTTAATCCACTCCTTTAAGTGAAGGGCTGAGTAATACCAAAATTAAGGAAACATTAATAATAGCTTTTCTTTTTAATTTTTATTTTAACATTGCCACTCCTTAAATGAATAATTAATAAAATTTATGATACAAGTTACAACCATATAATAAAAGACAAAATACAATAAGTTCCTTCTCTATTACTAAAGGCCAATTTGAAAGAATATTTCGTATGAATATAAGCGGAAATAGAGAGATTTTTTTCCTTTGTCTGGAGGATGAGAAAATTGGGTTGGAGGGAAATCACTGGTGATAGGTGTTAGGGGGTTTTCAAAAAACGGTTGAAAGTATTAGCGGTATGAGCTGTCTAACTCCCCAAAAAAACACAAAAATGGCAGTATGTCAGAAAAATAGGAACCAACCCTGCTATTAATATGACAAATGTGTGGGAGTTATTCACCATTAATCTTCTCCTTTAACTCAGTTTTCCCCTACCCCCTTCTCTCTCTCTTCCATCACATTCCCTTGATAGTTTCCACCTTTGGGAAACTTGAAAGGGAATGAATTAATCTCCTTCCTAATAATCCATATATTTTTTCCTGTAAGTTCAACTGTTTTTTTTTCTTCTGGTTTTTAATCTAATTTTCCTTTCAATCCATTAGTATTGAAGCAAGTTCTTCTTATCTTTCCCCCTTCCAAGTTCAATAAGGAACTTGAAAGGGAATGGATGTTATCTCTTTAGTAATCCACAGATAATCTACTAAGTTCAATTGGATATGTTTGATTTATATTTTTCTCTGAGAATTTGAAAGGAAATAATTTTCCTGTTGTTGCTTTCTTTTTCCACGGTGTAGTTTTCCAATTATTTAACTTCATCAATCCCTGTGTTTGATTTTTGACAGGTTGAAAAATGATCAGGTGTTTATTTCTTTTTCCCTTGTTGATCCTCTCAGTTTCAGCCCAGAAAGCTTCTTCACAGACATGGCAGACTTTAAATGGTAACTTGATTTTGTTATTTCCTTTATGCTTTTGTATAATTCGATTGAAAATAACCAAAACAACATTCTCAAAAACATCAAATTTAAGAAATATCTATAAGCATCAAGTCACATTGTGTTTCTGGTATGAAACAAACAAGGATCCTCAGTATTATTAAAAGAAGCTGAAGGTTTCAACACAAGTTTTACTTCTCTCCATGTTTGGAATGTTTGCTTGCCTGCAGGTAATGAGCCTCTCGTTATAGCCCGCGGTGGATTCTCGGGACTTTTCCCAGAATCTAGCTCCTTTGCAAATCAAATTGCACTTTCCACCAGCCTCTCCAATGTGGTTTTGTTCTGCAACCTGCAACTGACAAAGGATAGTGTTGGCATATGCCAGACAGATATAAGACTTGATAATTCCACAAATGTAGCAGTTGTCTTTCCAAAATCCCAGAAAACCTACACAATTAACGGAGAAAATGTTCGCGGCTGGTTTGCTTTGGATTATACATCTGATCAGATCTTTAACAATGTAACATGTAAGTTTTAGGATGGTGAATCTTTTTCTTCTCATGAAGCCTTTGGTTGGTAATGGCAGCAATGACTGAGGGGCTTGAAAGTGATCACTGTTTGTTTTCTCTTCTTTGTTTTGTTCTTTTCCTTCAGTGACTCAAAACATATACTCCCGGCCAAGTTTGTTTGATGGAACATTGCCATTGTCTTCTGTTGATGATGCAATTGGGGTTAAACCTCCCGGCTTTTGGTTGAATGTTCAGGTATCTGTCTTCAAATGGACTATTTTTCTGTTCTTTCTCAGCCAAGAAACTGGCATATTTCTGATCTAATTCTTTGGTGTTCCTCTGCTCTTTCTTGTAGTATGATGCATTCTACACAGCAAACAAACTCAGCGTGTCATCATACATTCAAAAGACTACAAGATTTATCGGCATAAGTTACATCTCGTCTCCTGAAATTGGTTTCTTGAAGAAAATGAATGGAATAATAAACAAGGCTAAGACCAAGCTCATCTTCAAGTTCCTAGAAGCAGACGCCGTGGAACCAACAACCAAACAAACATTTAGTTCTATATTGAAGGATCTTTCCTCAGTCAAGTCATTTGCATCAGGAATTCTTGTTCCTAAGGAATATATATGGCCTCTCAGTAAGGACCAGTATCTGCAAACCCCCACTAGTGTCGTGGCTGATGCTCACAAACAAGGCCTGGAAGTATATGCTTATGGATTCGCAAACGACATGCCTGGGAGTTACAACTACAGTTATGATCCAACAGCTGAGTATCTGCAGTTTGTCGATAATTCAGAGTTTTCTGTTGATGGAGTGCTCACAGATTTCCCTCCCACAGCATCAGAAGCCATTGGTGAGACCATCCCACTCTATTCACTGGAAAAATTAAGTGTATGATTATAATCCTTACCATGGATTCCTCTTCCTTCTGCAGCATGCTTAGCACACAACAAGAATGCTGCCAGGCCCAGCAAAGGTAAGAAATGAAATCATGATCTTCTTTACAAGTACAAATCAATCTAAGGGGGAAAATGCAATTGTATCATGCCATAATCCCATGGTTTTTTTCAGGGAAAATTTTAGTCATATCTCACCATGGAGCAAGTGGGGTTTACCCTGGCAGTACTGATCTTGCATACCAACAATCAGTAGATGATGGGGCTGATATAATAGATTGCTCTGTCCAAATGTCCAAAGATGGAGTTCCCTTCTGCTTCAATTCAGCTGACCTCTTGGCGGGTTCTAATGCGATGACTTCGTTCATGTCTCGATCCACCATAATCTCTGAAATTCAACCAACCAGTGGAATTTTTTCGTTTGATCTCACTTGGAACGAGATCCAAACACTGACTCGTAAACTTCTTACAACTTTTTAAAACTTTCCCCTACATGTTCACAAATCTGGTCTGAATTCTAATTCAGCTATACATATGTATCTCTCTCATTTCAGCTCAACTAAATAGTCCACTCCCAAATAGTGGCTTGGCAAGAAACCCTGCAAATAAGAACAACGGAAAGTTTCTTACTCTCTCTGATTTCCTGGACTTTGCTAAGGCCAAGGCAGTGACTGGAATTTTGATCGATATAGAGGTAGTAAGCAATTCAAGTTTGCTTCTTCCCACTCTGTCCCTACATATCTAATTCCATTCTGAATTCAAACAACCTACTTTTCCTCCTCAGAATGCTGCCTATTTAGCATCAAAGAAGGGTCTAAGCATAACAGATGCTGTGACAACTGCCTTGAGCAATGCTACCTTTGACAAACAAGCAACACAACAAGTTCTGATCCAATCCGACGACACTTCGGTGCTGTCCAAGTTCAACAACGTTCCGGCTTACCGGAGAGTTCTATCCCTCAAGGAAATTATCAGTGCTGTGCCCAAGCAGACAGTGGAGGAGATAAAAAAATATGCTGATGCAGTCAACATCCCAAGATCCTCCATTGTTGAAACTAATGGTGGCTTCACAACAGCATTCACCAATGTTGTTGATCAACTCCATGCTGCAAATATCTCAGCATATGTCTCTGTTCTCCGAAATGAATACGTCGCCATTGCTTTCGATTTCTTCTCCGACCCGGTAGTGGAGCTTGCTACTTATATTGGCCGCATTGGAATTGATGGTGTTGTGACTGACTATCCTAGAACTGCAGACGCATATCTCAGTAAGCCCATATGAAATGCCCACCCACCAACTGTTTGATATTAGTTTTACTCCAATTCCTAACAGATGAAAAAAAAAAAAAAAACTTGCAGGAAGCCCCTGTTCAGATTTGAATGCGAAGGTGACGTACTCCATATTGCCTGCAGAGGCGGGTTCACTACTTGGGTTGGCAGAGCCGGAGGTGTTGCCGCCTGCAGAAGCCCCGGCACCGCCGCTGACGGTTGCTGACGTTGTAGATCCACCACTGCCACAAGTATCATCACCATTATCATCGTCACCAAATGGCTCAACAGCCGATACAGGTGCTGGACCTGTTACAGCCCCTCCTGGTTCAAGTGGTCAGACAAATGCTGCCAGTATGAGTCTATCTCTGTTGGGAATTCTGCTGATTATCATGCTTTCTGTGGGATACTAACTTCAATTAACCTTGCTATGGACTTGTATCTACATTCTTTTTTCAAGAAGTGGAAGATGTAAAATTTTCTTTAGAACCTAATTGCCATCATCTTTTACAAATTCATTTCAATATTTGTACTAAAAATAGTTATTAGCGATTGGCTTTTACACATAATCCATACTTGTTTTCTCATATCCATTATTCATTATTGTTCTGAATTGCTTCTTTAAAATTTTTTGGAAAAGTTTGCTTTTTACCCACCAAATTCCTAGGATGATTTGATTAAAAGAACTTTTGAAAGCTTAATATTAAAAATTTGACCCTTCATCAATTTTTAGAATAAATTTGACAAAAACACTTTTTATTTTATTTATGTAAAAATATTGTAAGAGATAATGTATTTCATGTAAATACATGAAATAAAAAAAATTATTTTTGTCATCATTTTTTAAGAAAAAACATGAAGAATGTTAGAACTTAAAGTCACAAAATTTGAATTAATTGATACCTTTTAACCAAATATTTCAATCGGTAACATGAGTAGGTCATTCAATGCCATTTTATTTTCCTACCAAAAAATTTCTCATCATCCAAACAAGGTGGCAAAACTCATTAAAAAAGAGAGAGAATGGGAAGAATGAGGTTGAGATTAAGCCGGAATAGGCAAAGAAAAGGCCCCCACTTGGTTGCAACCAGAGTTGGCGGTGGAGGCCATGAATAGTTTTCAAAAAGATCTTGTCCACATGAAAAAAAGACGAGTATTTTTGTGTTTATATACTAAAACCCATTTATGAGAGCATCTGAGAAACGAAAGGGAAGGTCTCACGTTACAAGAAGCGGGTTAAAGCGATTTAAGTCTGCTGAATCGATGGATTTACCCTCGATCGCGTGAATCGGGACACATTTGATTTTGTTCCAAATCATTTTTTATTTTGTTTGCCTATATAAAGGTTCTTGATTGTTTAAAAATAAAAACGGTTCAGGTCTTAAAATCTCCATAAACAGTTTCTTCAATTCAAAACAGCCCCAGCTATTTGTGAATTCAATTCCTAACGTTTTTGCTTTTATTCCCAATCTTAATGGCCAACAACCAAAATTTTCAAACCAAGTTCCTATCTCTTTTATGTTGTTCCTGTTCCAGAGATCTCTCCGAAGAACTATTGAATCCTGGAGGGTAGAGTTGGCTTTTGGAGTGGCATCCATGAAGGAGGAGGTAGGGTAGTATTTGGCTTTGTATATCCACCCCACTAGTGAATCGGGATTGGATAGCATTCTCCAACCTTGCTTAGCAAGAAGGGCGAGGTTCCCATTCCTTCCATGGTCTTGCTAGTGCACATTCTATTCCTGGAGGTCTAGCAGATGCCCTTCCTCTGGGCACAGTTATTTATTTATTTAAAAAAAAAAATGTTGGAGAATGATTCAAAGTTGGTTTTTTAATAATTTCTATTAATTAGGAAATGCTTTGTTTTATTTATTTATTTAATTGTGAGTGGGAGAGTTGAAGTTGTTTAAAGATTTTTAATATGTGATAAATATGGAGGATTAGTTTTGAATCGGATGATGGATTTTTATTATTTTATTTTGATTTCTATCTTGTAGCCTATTTAAAAGGCATTTGCATTTAATAAAGAAGGAATTGTTTAGTGGTAGTGCAAAATCATTTTTCTCTCTCTTCTTGAAAATTTCCCAACAATGGTATCAGAGCCATAGGTCTTGAGAGTGCAGCCAGTGTGATTTTAAGTGGCAAATAATTTTTGCTCCTACTCCCTGCTCTTGTGAAAATTATCACATATGAGCTATCAAAATGAAGGCATATCCCCTAAGGTACGGTTTGTGGGAGGTTATTGAGAATGATCTTGATCCTGCGATCTTGCCGAATCGGCCTTCTGCTTGTTGAAAAAGCATGAAAGAGTTGGCAAAGGAAGCGAATACACTTCAGCCCCTTATGCATGCGCGTGTCGGATACGGTTTCTAGTATAATGACTTGTGAATCGCCAAAAGAAGCATGGGACAAACTTCAAAGATTTTGAAGGTAATACTCAAACAAAGTTGATGCAAATTTTAAATCTCAAAAGGAATTTGAGACCGAAAGAATGAAGAATATATGAAAGTGTGAAGGGTATGGCGACAAACTCACTGACCATTGTCAGCGGAGATGAGTACTGGTGAAGTTTCCTCCCTTAGGAGGGTGGCAGAAAAACCCTTTGTAAGCTTACGAAAGGTATGAATCTAAAATTTCTTCTCTTGAAGACTCTAAGGATACATCAAAAATTAGTTGCAGGAATTAATCAATGCACTTGAGCGTGGACGAGAACTATGAGCGGGAAGCAAATGAGCGGGAAGATGATGTAGTATATTTAGCCAAAGAGTCAGAGAGGAGGAAGATTCTTGTGTGATCATTGTGCATTGGGACACTGAGAAGGGTTGTTTGCACGAGGAAAGCCTCGATCTTGGTGCAAAAGATTTAGACATCTGAAAAGATTGTAGACAAAAAATGAACCAAGCAATCATGGTAGAAAGAGGTTGGAAAAAATTATCTTTGAATTAATTGGTGAGTGCACTAGAAAGATTTTATAGAGAGAGTGCTCTAACAAGTGAAGGTTGATGAGAAGTGTAATAAGATGATGAGGCATTATCATAGGGTGCGAAGTGCTTCACAAATTTGAAAAGATGGAGAGATGTGCTCCATGAAAAAAAAAAATTACTGCGACTTTGAATCGAGGAATGTTGGAGAATGATTCAAAGTTGGTTTTTAATAATTTATTAATTAGGAAATCTTTGTTTTTTATTTTATTTATTTTATTGAGAATAGGAGTCGAAGGTTGTTTTGAGATTTTTCTTCCTCTTGATAATACTGGAGAAGTTAGTTTTGAATGGGATAGTAAAGGATTACTGTTTGTTTAATTTGGTTATCTCTTGTAGCCTATTTAAAAGGCATTTGCATTTAATAAAAAAAGAGAGAAGGGTGTTACGTGAGTAGTGCAAAAATCAATTTTCTCTCTCTTCTTGAAAATTTCCCAACAATCGTGTGTTACGTGGGTAGTGAATTATTTTTCTCTCTCTTCTTGAAATTTCCCAACAATGGTATCCCGAGCATCGAGTTTTGAGGGACTGTGAGGAGAGAATAGCTTTCTTCTTTAATGGCTTCTGCTCACCACCGAGTTTTGATGGTGAAAATTATCATGTATGGGTTGTCGAAATGGCTCATTTGAGAGGGTCTTGGTTTATGGTAGTGGGTCGAAAGTGAAAGGGAGGGGAGAAGAAGTCGACGATTGTAGAGACTCCAGATGGAGAAAAAGCCCAAAGCGGAAGAAGGCTGCCCAGGAAGCTATACGCCCCGAGAACAACGACAAGAAGTCCACGTTGCCGCGGGAGATCAGCTTTATCGTTTGGTGCTTCACGGAGAACTATGAAAGTGATGTCTCAAGAGACAAGAACGTGACCAAGCTGGTTCTTGATGTGATTGAAGAGAAACACTCTTCTAGTTGGTGAGAGAAGTGCACGAAATTTGGAGAAAGTGCTCCCGTAATGAATTGATTTTTGAAGAAGATGCTTTGACAAATTGAAGAAATATTGAAGGTTGATGAGAGGTGCATCAACAGATGGTGAAAGTCACATGTGAGGTGGAGAAAGTGCTTCTAAATTTGAAAAAGATGGAGAGATGTGCTCCATGAAAAAAAAAAAAAAAGTGCAACTTTGAATCAGGGGAATGTTTGGGAGAATGATTCAAAGTTAGTTTTTTAATAGTTTCTATTAATTAGGAAATGCTTTGTTTTTATTTATTTATTTGGTGTGAATTGGGGAGAGTCAGGTTGTTTGAGATTTTTAGGTATGTGATAAATATGGAGAGTTAGTTTTGAATAGGATAATTAATGGATTTTATTTATTTTAATTTTGATTTATCTCTTGTAGCCTATTTAAAAGGCATTTACATTTAATAAAAAGAGAGGGAGAAGTGTGTTACGTGAGTAGTGCAAAATTATTTTTCTGGAGAAGTGTGTTACGTGGGTAGCGAATTATTTTTCTCTCTCTTCTTGAAATTTCCCAACAATGGTATCAGAGCACTCAAGGATCTTGAGGGACCTGTGAGAGAGAATAGCTTTCTTAACTCGTGGCTTACTCTTTTTCGCCCAGGTTTTGATGGTGAAAATTATCATGTATGGGTTGTCAAGAATGAAAGCTCATTTGAGAGGTCTTGGTTTATGGCAGTGGGTCGAAAGTGAAAGGGAGGAGAAGAAGTCTGATTTGGCAATGAGGGTCTGGCTTGAGAATAAGCCTACAAGCCGGGAAGAAGCCGCCAAGGAAGGCAAAGCATCACTCCCTGAGACAACAACAAAGAAGTCCACATTGCATGGGAGATCCAAACTGCCATAATGCTTGAAGCCTCGAGAACTAAAATTGTCGGTACCTCCCAGAATCTGTGATCGTGATCAATCGTTTGATGATGAAGAGGAAACACTCTTCTAGTTGGTGAGAAGTGCACCAAAAAGAAATTTGGAGAGAAGTGCTCCATGAAACTGAATTGATTTTTTGAAGAGAAGATGCTTCAGCAAATTGAAGGAAATATTGAAGGTTGATGAGAGAGTGCATCAACAAGATGGTGAGAAGTGCATCATGAGTTGGAGAAGCCACAAATTTGAAAAGATGGAGAGATGCCCATGAAAAAGTACCTCAAATCTGAATCAAGGGGAATGCTGAGAATGATTCAAAGTTGGTTTTTAATAGTTTCTATTAATAGAAATGCTTTGTTTTATTTATTTATTTAATTGTGAGGAGAGTCCAAGGTTGTTTGAGATTTTTTAGCTATGATACAGGAGAGTTAGTTTAATAGAATAATTACTGGATTTTATTTATTTTAATTTTGATTTATCTCTGAAGCTCATTTATAAAGATACATTTGTGATTATTAAAAGAGAGGGAGAAGTGTGTTACGTGGGTAGTGAATTATTTTTCTCTCTCTTCTTGAAATTTCCTAACAAGTTTTTGCCTCTCTAGAATGAGTTCATCATTATTTCAATCTCTACACAAAAAGTAGAAGGAAGCAGGAACACACTCATAACATATGAGGGTATGGCTTGGATGATAGATTTGAGAAGAATTTTCTTACCACTCTAGACAGCCTTATCCCAATCTCAGACTCCCCTACATTCATTCCTTGATATGTTTGAACGTTTCCTTTTTGTTCCTTCCCCCTTGGTATGAGCCCTAAGTGTTTGCCATTGGCGACCTTCGGAGGGACTGCTAACAGGTTATTGATCAAATGTTTGGTTTGTCTAGGCACATTTGAGCTAAATGTGATAGATGATTTATGGAAATTTATCATTTGCCCCGACACTTTCTCGTACTGAAGGAGGTAGGTTTTCACCTGTTGGGCCTCATCGTATCTGCTTTGAAGAAGAAGTAATTGGCAAAGAACAGGTATGCGACCTTGCCTCTCTAGACCTTGAATAGAATTGGAGAGACCCTCATCACATAAAATAAACAGAAGATGAGAGAGGCCCACTCCCGGGCAAAGGCCTCTACTCGATTTGATTGACCCAATCTTTTCTCCTTTTTGCACTAAATGGTAGTTCATTGATCTCACACAAGCCATAATCTTTCCAACCCATTCATTGTTGAAGCCAAGATGGATCATCATATTTTGAAGAAACTCACATTCCATGCGATCATAGGCCTTCGACATGTCTACTTTTAGGCCATCGTACCATGTTTCCCGGTCTTTTCCTTTTCATGTAGTGATTGACCTTATATGCCAGCATTATATTGTTTGGAATTAGCCTGCCTGGAACACAAGCACTTTGGAACAAAAGCTTTATATTGTTGCGATATTGGATTAATAGTCAAAGATTCTCTATTGTAATTCTTTCCTATTACTATTCTTCTCTGTTAGGCAAATAACTTAATTATAGCAAACTATTATATTCTTTCCCAGTTTAGAGATATTTCTCCATGAAAATAACTTAATTATAGGAATGAAGCTCCCGATTGTAGGATCTCACTATGTCTATAAATATGCATGCAAAGATTGGCTGCACTATTATGAATAAAAATATTCTTCATTTATAAGTTGGCATCGTGAGCCATGAAACCCTAAATCATTCTTCTTTGAATTCTTAAACTATGAGCAAGTCGATTTCAAACATCACACCAAATTCATCTCTAATTATTGCCCAAATCACTAAGGTTCATCATTCCACAACTGAATTGAGGTTGAGTTGACTAACTATGATTCATTGTATCTCAAATGTTGTGAGATGCAAATTGTTGAGAAGGAGAAACTCTCATTTATAGTACATTGTCGCCACCTACAGAAAGATAGTTATGAAAGTATTCAGACAATCAAGGTCAAAAGATGGCTGATGTCTATGACTGAGATTATGAAGTTTATTACATTCATTATCGTGACGAGATATTTGAAAGCTCTGTTTAAAAGCCTTGGTGACGGAGCTGATGAATTAAGGTGTTTTTACTGGAACTGCAGGGCTTTCTACCAAACAAAAATGACGTACTCACTCATATTATGGAGAACTCCGACTAAATCTTCATGAGTTGATCATCTGATAAGGTGGTCATGCAGGATGAAGACAGATATCAGATCCTATTAGAAATTGCTTCACGACAAGCGGTGCATATTCTTCTCCCGATTAGAGGGTGATTTTGGTTGGCGCGTAATGGCAAAATTCCGAGGAAGGATCCTATCCCTAAATTAGAAGAGTGTTATGCCCTAGTTCCCCGAGAAGATGTTCGACGCGAGGTGATGAATAGACAACTGGAAAATTCTGAAGCTTCAGCCACGGTGACTCGGAATTGGTCTAATCAAAACTGGTCCCCTCAACACCAGCAAGACCAAAAACGGGCCCATCCATCCTAAGACTGCTAATGGCAACGAAAAATCATCATACAAATGCACTCACTATGATCAAACTGGTCATACAAAAAGTCGATGCTATGAACTTGTGGGATATCCAGAATGGTGGGATCATAGTCGTGATTCCCGGAAGAAGAATTCCAAGAAGGCTCGCATCGCTGTAATTGTTGAAACAAAGATGCAGGATGATAGCTGTGAAAAGTCCTCGGCGATTGGCAAATAACAATGTGTAATGCGTAAGGTTTTAAATATTTCCACACCTGCTTCTAACAAAGAATGGCTGGATAATTGATTCCCGGCATAATGATCATATGACATTTGATTCTGCATGTTTCACCTCTTAATTCTTCCTCACAAAATTTTGTTTCCACTACCAATGGTACCTCAATTCCGATTATTGGGGAAGGATCCTTGTCCTCAAATTAATACCTCGTTGGATTTAGATTCTCGTTGTCAGTTCTCACTTTATATAATCTTTTGTCGCTCTTAAATAACCATTGCCTTATTTTGTGTTGTCATTTGGCCCACCCTTAGGTATTTAAGGACATCACGACAAGCTTCGATCATCGGGTTGTGGTGTTAGGCCAGGGAAGCTGTATTACTTGGACTTGGTGTCTAAAAAAGTTCATATGAGTTAAGGCCGTTTTTAAAGATTAGGGTTTTGAAAAAAAAAAAAAAAAGCTGAAATCTGAGATATGGTTATGGCATCGACGTCTGGGGCATGCTTTTGGTTACATGAAGAAATTATTTCCTAGTTTATTTGCAAACTTTGATGTCTCTAGTTTCAAATGTGATGTGTTTCAGAACTTGCAAAAAGCCACCAAGGCTTCGTTTCCATTAACCTTGAATAAAAGTCCAGCCTCCTTTATGATCACACATTCCGATGTTCGGGCCCATCTAAATTTGCTACTTTGGATGGATCGCATTGGTTTGTTACTTTTATTGATGATTGTATCAAGATGACCTGGGTATGTTTGATGAAGTCCAAAAGTGAAGTAAACTTGTTATTTCAAAAATTTCATAAAATGGTTTGTAGTTAGTATAATGCACAGGTTCAGGTTCTCCGCATTGACAATGGAGGTGAATATTTGAGTTTTGAATTGAAGCGGTATTTGGAAGCCCATGGAACTATCATCAAACTATTTGAGCTGATACACCCCTAACAGAATGGGGTGGCGGTTTAAAATCGTCACTGGGTTGAGGTTGTCCGTGCTTCATTAATAGAAGCACATATGCCTTTATCCTATTGGGGACACACACTTATCTCTGCAGCATATTTGATCAATCGAGTACCTTCTAGCACTATTGATTTCTAGACACCATCCCAAGCTCTCATTGAAGCAATTGTTGCTCCAGTCGGTCCAAACTTACTTCCTCATGTCTTTGGTTGTGTAGCATTTGTACATCTTCATAAGCGTCAGGGCAACAAGTAGACACCTCGAGCATCATGATGTGTCTTTGTGGCATGTCGCTTATCAAAAGGGGTACCGATGCTATCACCATCCAAGCAACCAAATGTTTGTTATAATGGATGTAGTTTTTCATGAAGACTCGATATATTTTTCCTCTGAGCCTAGACTTCAAGGGGAGCACCTGGAAGAAGTTCAAGCTCTAGACTATGATTTTTAGATCTCTATATAGAAGGGGAACTCTCTGAACCTGGTAACAATCTGAATGGGAATGAAAAGGAACGCCTTGAACTTGGTATTGAGAATGTTGGTGAATTGGATTTGAGTGGTATAAATTTGGACCACAATGGTGATGAACGTGATGAAGACCTAGACAATGAAGCCGCTGGATCAACTTCCATTCAATCTCTTTGCACTATGCAACCTACACACCAAACCAATCGCCCGAGGATGATCCGCCGTAAAGGTTCAACCACCAAGAAAACAACTACCATCGCGTCAAACCAGAGGTATTCCCAAACCCACATATGAACCCGAACTTTCTAGTAAAGTTAAATATCCCATGAGTCATTATGTGTCTAACCATCGCTTGTTTGAATCAAATAAGTCATTTGTAAATCAATTATCTATTGTATCTATTCCTAACAGTGTGTAGGAAGCCTTAGCTGACCCAAGGTGGAAAGCTGCTATGAATGAGGAGATGAAATCCTTGTAGAAGAATGAAACTTGGGAACTTGTTGATCGTCCTCCAGGGAAGAAACCAATTGGATGTTTCCAGGTTTATACCGTGAAGCACGTGCGTATGGTACAATTGAATGTTTTAAAGCGAGACTGGTAGCAAAAGGGTACACCCAAACCTATGGAATTGATTATATAGATACATTTTGTAACACCCCGAAATATACCCTAGTTGTTTTCAACATGTTTAGGGTATTTTGTAGACATAAATTAAAATTTTCGTAAATTTAATTCGAAAATATGGAAAGTTAGAAACCCGAAAATTTTATACAACTAAAGGACAAAATCGTAAATTGTCCAAAAGGGCATTAAAGACATGGGCTAATATAATTAGAGCCAAAGATAAATATTAAGAGTTGTAATGTAATTCATGGGAAGTTGAGGCTTAAAAGCCAACAATTAAAAACCTTATTATAAAGAGAAGTCAGAGACCAAAAATGCATTTTTGGTCTCCAAACAAGAAGCTTACGGGAAGGAGGAGGAAAAAGGAAGGAGAAGAAAAGAAAGAAGAAGAAGAAGAAGAAGAAGAAGAAGGAGGGGAGCAAATCCAAGGTATGGATGCTTGAATTTGGTATGGAACTATGAATGTTTGGATGGAATTCTCATGTTTTATGTGAAGGTTCATGCAATTGGATGGTTGGGGAGGCCGCCAAACCTAGAGTTGTTAGGATTACATCTTAACCAAAGGTTTTTGAAAGTAGGGTTGCTAAAATTCTAAATAGCACAAGATTGGTATGAAATCCTCATTTGAGGAGGGATTCATGGTAATTGTGTTAGGTTTACAACAAACTCTTACATAACCTTTATAATTGGTTTATGTATGTGTTATAACCTATAATATAGTTGTTTCTGGGGAGGTATTCAAGGATAGGTTTTGATTCATGTGGATGAAATGGCATGAAAAATGGGAAAATACCATTATAGCAATTTCAGATCTGTACCGGCACAATTTGAGCTTGTACCGGCACACTGGTTCTCGGGTCGTTTTTATTAACTTGTACCTGGTGACATGTTAGACATGTACCTAAGACAACCTGTTCCTAAGCCCCGTTTCGACCGGGGCCAGATTTTGGCCATAACTTGCTCATTTCTTATCCGATTTGGAGGATTCAAGTGGCTACGTAAAATAGACTTCAAGGAAAACAAACTTAAAGAATAGGCATCAAATTCTGATCCTAAGTGGCCTAAAAATTCACTCAAAGTGGGGCCATGTGCAAGCCAAATTTGGTTCCAAATTTTGAACATAGAGTAGCGTCCGGCTGTTTCGACGTAACTTGAGTTTCGGTGCTCCAAATTGGGTGATTCCAGTTGGAATAGAACCCTTAGAACCTTAGATTTAAAAGATTTCAAAGAGATAGTGCCAAATATGAAGTTAAGACCCCGGGAAAGTGAGTATTCAATCTGTCCTCTAAAATCTCCAGAAATGACTAGTTGGACATGAAATGCCATAACTTCAGTTTGTAAGGATCCGATTGGAGTGATTCCAACTTGGGTAAAGTAGATCCATAGAAGAATAAGAATCCATGAATATGTGTGATTACATACGCATCATCTTGTCAAAGATATGAAGGACGACCATTATGAACACATAAGGGGCTAAGAATGCCCTATTATAAGATAGTATGTTATCAACTCATATAATTATAAAATAATTGAGACCAAAGCGACACCTCTGACATAGTGACTCCTGTCCCGATTAGGTACTCAGATCTCGTTAGTGCTCCAAAGAGTACTCTGGTACTCGCAAGTGTTCCCAAGACTCCCGATTAGTACTTAAGACTCCCGTTTCGTTACTTCACCTCAGTCTCCGGTCAGTGCTACCAAGACTCATGTTCGCATCCGTAACTCGCCATGGCTACAAGACTTCAGATCGCATAAGATTCTGGATACTTATTATCCGTTGTCTTACACCCTTTATTAGCAATGGTCTAGGTATTCCCATAATTATATGATAATAACCCGAATAATGAATAAGAGGACATGAATGTCACTGGACCGTATACCTTACCCGTATTTCGAAATGAGTAAGCTCAGAACTCCCACGGGAGACCCGACAATATCCGTAATATGCTGAAGATAAATTCGCCAGAGGCACTCACGATACTCCATATTAATGAATCTGGTAGCACCTACTCGTACTTTTATATAAGAATAAGCATAAGTACTGTATAAACCCGCTGAGATGAATGCATGTACTTCTCGATATCCGTTATTGTTATATGCTTATTATAACTGTAGACATGCATATTATATATGTTCCCACGGCTGTTTAAAGCTTAGCATCGGAGCTTTAATCCGTGAACAGAGAAGACGTCCGAGAACTTCGCACTCCTCTGTGGGCCAACACACGAGTAGGGGTTCATCACCAGGTCCCGCACTCGATCGCACTGTAAATGTGAGGTTTTTTGAATATAATGGGGACCTCAAGATCGTATATGTGTGACATCAGAACACCACTACTGGGTGTAGTGTTATTTTGGACTTTGTATACGATGCCGATATATTATAAAGCACTCGTGACATACCTCACGCCTACCATGTGTAAAGATCCCGTATGTTCTCGCCCCTTAAACCGGTTCGGGATCCGCCAATCGGCACGGGCCTGGAACCCGGGGTGTGACATATTTTTGCACTTAGGAAGTAAAATCAACACAGTCATGTCTTAATGTCTCTAATTGAACCCGGATTGGCCACTGCAACAATTTGATGTGAAACATCTTCGGCTAAAGGTCCGCTAGCGTGTACATGGATTTGCCACCAAGGTGGCGACACCGTAAGTGCATTGTTTAAAGTGCAAATTAAAGAAATCATTGTATGGCTAAACAACTCCCGAGAGCGGTTCGAAGGTTGCTTAAGTCCACGAGGTTCGCTACCATCGAGTAATCATACCACACTTTATTCTTGAAAAACAAAGATATGGTAAGATCACGCCTTATTGTGTATGATGACATGGTGGTTAAGGTGAAATGGCCCCGATGAGTAGAGCTCTACAGTTACTTGTCATGTATCCAATGAAAGACCTCGGCCACTGGAAGATTTTTCTCGATCGGCGTTCTGATTCCATAAAAGGGATTTTTGCTCAAAAGAAAATATGTTTTGCATTGTTGCAGAAATTGGCATGTCGCGATGTCAACCGCCTGATACACCGTATAGGAAGAATGATTGAAGCATGTGTCAAAACCAATCGGGTGCCTGTTGATAAAGTGTGCCATATCGAGTTTCGTTGAAGATTGATGTACTTAGCCCACTACTCAGGCCAGATCCTGCCTACATGCATTGAAAGATTTAGCTGGGCTATGCATAATTCGGGAGAACAACATATAATGCAAGTATGCGCATTTTTTAAAAGGTATCTCGAAGTCCGGTCTCTCGAAAGGGCATTTGTTCACTAAAAATGTAGATTGTCAAAGTGTGGGATGCATATAGTGATGCCGACCGTTGATACAATAGATTATTATTTACCTTACTTCGGATATTTCACCTGTAGGTGGTAATTCCTGTTATGGAAGCAAGAAGGCATCGTTGTTGCACATTCAAGCGTAGAGGCTTAATTCTTGGGTATGACACTTTTGAATATGGAAGTATCGTGACTAAGATTCTCTATTTGATGGATTTGGGCTATCCGTCTAGGCACGATTCGCTTATCAGGACAATAAAGCAAAGATGTGACATTGTTCATACCCTGCACAACATGATCGTAGACAAAGCATGGAGTGTAGACGTGATTCTTCATTAAGGAGAAAATTGGATGATAAAATCGGGTCGAGTTGCCCAAGATTCTGATCCCAAGATCAATCACGATATCCTCACCAAAGTCGCTTTCAAGTCGAAAGCCTCAAAGGCAAGTTGGGCATGTGTGACATCTTACGCACCAACTGGTGGGAGAAAGTTACATATTGGAATAGTCAAAGATTCTCTTATTATAATTTTCCTATTACTATTTTCTTGTTAGGCAACAACTGAATATAGAATAACTTGATTGTAGGACTTACTATCTCTCTATAAATATGTACATGTAAAGATACATAATTATTATGAATAAAAAATATTCTTCTCTATTTTACAAGTTATATCGTTAGGGGTGGTTTGTTGAACTAGAGTGATTGGTTGGATTGAAAAGGGTATTTTAGCGAAACAATACGAGGACACTATTCCAATGTATGGAATTGATATTTTATTCCAAAAAATGCAATTTTCATGTAATAGGTATCTTTGGGTTCTATTTTTTTTTTTTATAATATATAAGTGATAATTTTTTACATGATTTAACTTTCGTTCAACCAGAAACCTATTATATGACATTATTTTTAAATTGCTTGTATTTTTTTTAATTTGTACTGAGTATATATATATATATATATATATATATATATATATATATATATAAGTTATATATATATATATACTCGTGTTATATTGATTTATACAGTGATAATTATTATAATACAATGTAATGGATTCTAAAGAGAAAATTTCATACATAGGGTCACCATTATTTTGCATTTTTGAATTATTATTTTTCTTCTTTTACAATATATAAGTTAATAATTCTTGCATGATTTAACTTCTATTCAACTAAAAAACCATTTTAAAACTATTATATGACACTATTTTAAAACCATATTTTAATTTGCATGAATCTTTTTATTTTAAGGTTATACATATGTTTTTCAAAGCGATTTCCCTTATTTCGATAGTTAAATAAAAAAGTAAATAATAAAAAACAAATCTTTATGACATGATTTAATTGTCATTCAACAAAAAAAAAAAAACTATTTTCAAACCATTTTATCATATTATAAAACTATTATTTTAACTTTCATCATTTAACATTTTTGAATTATTAGTTAAATTTTTTTAATTATTTATATTTTTTACAATATATAAGTCAATATTGATCTAACTTCCATTCAACAAAAAAAAAAAAAAAAACCATATTAAAACTATTGTATGACAAAAGCAATGTTCTAAAAATTGGATCGGACCAACATGTCCAATCGATTGGACTGTGAACCGGCATCAAAACCGGTTCAGTTCAAAAGTTAAAACCGCTTTGAACCGGTCAAACCGGCTGCTGAACCGTTAAATCCATTTAATTATTTTTATTTTTACCAATATAGCGTTACGCCTATTTATGACGCCATCGTTCAATCACGGTTTGACGCGCTCAACCAAGGAATTTGACCGATAACTTTTCCAACAGATGTTCTATTATATGACATTTTTTAAAACCATTATTTTAACTTTTATGAATATTTTTTAAAATAATATATAGTTTTTTTCAAAGGAAATTTCCTTATTTTATATTATTAAATGAAAAAAGAAAAAAAAAGGAGTCCTTATAACATATTTTAACTTCATTCAACTATCGATTAAAAAAAAAAAACTTCATTCAACTAAAAAACTATTTTAAAACCATTATTTTAACTTTCATTATTTACCATTTTAAAATTATTTTTATTTTATATAGTATATAAGTGAGATCATTCAACAAAAAATCCACACTTAAATTTCAAATAATTTATATTATTTAATAGAAAAAATAAAAATTTAACTTTCATTTAACTAGAAAACTATTTTAAAATCAATTATGACATTTTTAAACCATTATTTGAATTTCCATTATTTAATATTTTTTATTTATGTATAATTATTTTTTATAATATATATCTTATTATTTATAACATGATTGAACTTTTTTTTTTAATCAAATAACATGATTGAACTTCCTTCCAACCAAAAACACTAAAAGGTATTATATGACATTATTTTAAAACTATCATTTAATTTCTATGAATAATTATATGTATATATATAAATATATATATAGAAATTTTTTTTTTTAATTATGTTGTGAGTTAAAAAATGAAAAAATATTTTGTAAATTAATTAAAAATAAAATTTTAAAAAATAGCTATAAAAAATTTAATTCAATTTGATTGAAATGTAAAAATTATAAGATAAAGTTAAGATAAAAAATAGAGAGCTAAGTTGAAATAGAAAGTACTTTTGGGAAATTGTAATAGAATGCAGTATAAAAATGATTGTTTTTGCTAACAAAAGTAGTTTCAAAAAAAAATCATTGAAATATTTTAAATAATGGTTGTTTATGGCCTTTTCCCTATTTTATTTATTAAAGGCTTTATTTCCGTAACTATTTTTAACTTCCAAAACAATTTCCCTTTTTCGGTTCAATGAAAAATTTAAAAAATGTAATTGAAACATAGAAACTATTTTAAAACCATTTTATGATATTTTAAAACCATTATTTTAACTTTCATTATTTAATATTTGTTTAATTTTTCATAATTAACATTCTAGAGTATGAAATGATTATTTTTGCCACAAAAATCATTTTTCCAAAAAAATATCACTGGATATAATGTTAAATAGTTGTTGTTTATGACCTTCTCCCCTAATTTAGTTATTAAAGGCATTACTTCCATAACTATTTTTAACTTTCAAAACAATTTCCCTTTCAATGAAAAAAGAAGTCATTGTAACATAATTTAACTTCCTTCAACTAGAAAACTATTTAAAAACAATTTTATGACATTTTAAAACAATTATTTTAACTTTCATTATTTAATATTTTTTTCATTATTCGTAATTACCATTCTAGGATATGCAATGATTATTTTTGCCACAAAAATACTTTTTCGAAAAAATTATCATTGGAATATTGTACACCCCAAATTAGTGTTTCTTTTATTTACTTTATTTTGATTGTATGATAATTATTGAGAACTTTTGGCCTATTTATAGGATGACACATGGAAGCATTTGGAGGGCTTGATTTTAGGGTTAGGGTGTCTCTTATGAAAAGAGTGTATAAAAGAAAAATAAATTTGGAGACAAAATGAGGGAGAATGATTTTTAGGAAAGAAGACAAAGTGAAGCCCACAAAGGTTTGATAGAAAGCCATCTCATTCTTTTGAAACAGGCCGTAAAAGGGAGAGGATTTTTGGAAGTAAGACCAACCTTAGAGACCTTTAGAGACCTAGGGAAGAGAGCGGCCATTGTTGGGGGGATCCTCTTAGGGCTTGAGAGGTGAGATCCTCTTAGGGAAGTAGGGTTTTTTTTGGGGAAGCCTTCAAGAACCTAGAGGAAATTCCCTTGAGGGAAGGAACTTGTGATTTTTTTTACTTGAGAGGTGAGCTATTGTTTTCTTGTAGGAGAGAATTTTTCGGCGATTTTAGAATCCACATTTGACAAGAGTTGAAAATTCCGGGATATATCGTGATATGGAAGTGATATCGGATACGAAACCCGATGTCTGATAAGCTGCAGATTATTGATTAACGCGGATGGCTTCGGCGTTTTTCGTCTCAGCCGATATTTAGGCTATAGATTTTCCGGTCAAAATTTGTTGAGTATTGTTTGTCAACCTTGCAAAGTGCACCCTTTCACCAAGCCAACTTGTCATTCAATTAATATAGTGCTAAAAGTTGTTTTATCTGTAAATTCTAGTATTTCGTATGAAATTTTTTAAAGTATTTTTTATATGGTTATATATGACTTAAATTTAAAAGTATTTTACATTCCATAAATTTAGCAATTAAATTAAATTTCAATATTAATATTCTGTTTCTTCCGTGTGCTTTTTATTAAAAATTACTATCTACTTTATTTTTTATTTTCACATTAATATTTAATTTTGCAATGTAAACTTTAATAATAGATTAAAAAAAAGATAGTTAAAGAATTAATAATTAAGATAAAACATATATATATATATATATATATATATATATAAGGAGCTACTCAATAAAGATAAGAATCTTGGCAAGGTTAAAAATATCAATTTTTAAGATAAATCAATTACTAAGATGAACTAAAGTTAATATAAAGCAATACAAATATATATTAATTTTGAATAATTTTGGATTTATTGATATTTAAAAAAAATATCCACCGATATATCCGTAAAATTTAAGTACCGATATATCCGTAAAATTTAAAGTACCATATATCCATCAAAACCGATATTTTTATCCTTACATTTAGGTAATTTTCTAATTTTTTGTCAACGATTTCATTTTTTTCTTTTTCGTTCATTTCCTATTCTTTGGGATGATTTATTTCCATGATTCCCATTTCCTTTGGATGTTGGGTGAGTAATTATTTGAAGACGGTTTGAATATGCCTATTTTGCGAAGTTTTTTAAGTTTTCTCTCTAGCATATTTCTGTTTGATCTTTCTACTGTACTCTCCCAGTTATGTTTCTATTTATTACATATTTCTTTCCAATGGTTTTTAGTTACTCTCTTGCTATCTGGTAATACTCGAAATATTTGCTAAGTTCATGTGTGGAGAGTTGGATGTTGAAAACCCATGCAAAAATGAATGTTTTGAGTGATGATTATGGTGACGAATGGAGAGTCTACAGTTGTTGGGCATTAATTAATTTAGTTGAGTTCTACTGTTGGATGACTGAGACAATGTAGCAGTGGAGCTGTTTGACCATGTCTTCATTTGTACTTTGTTCCTCATTAAGTAATTATTGTTGTGCTTTGTTCCGCGTTTGTTTTGCTATCAGTTTCATCCTCATCCCTTTTATTAATTCTTTATAACTTTTTAACTATTTTTAGTATAATTTCATATCATTATTTTGATTATATTAATATATTATCAATGACCTCTAATCGTGTGATGAGAGAAACCAAGGCTTCGGGGTCAGTTGTGACCTAAGTATATCAATGAAGACTATAGTAAATGTTGGGTAACTTGAACATGCATGTAGTGTCCTTTTAGAATTCTTATGATTTAATCGGACAGTCTCTTTTTGTATACAGGAAGGCTCCTATAGAAATAAAACTCTTGAGAATTCCTCCGGTGTGAAGGTCATCACTTCAAACAGAAAATGTGGAAAAACCCAGTGAGCGGTCCACTATCACTACTCGCATCATGCTTTAGTGATGTCTCTAAGGTGGCAGTGATCGCAAAATACATAGATGCTATTAAAACACTCGTATCTCGATGGTAAGATGGCGGGCAACCTCTAGTACTAAGACTTTACCTAACCGTGTGAGGCATCGTCGAGCAGAAGTCTCTAACGTGTGTCTCTCCGCTCGGTATCTGGCGACAAAGATCATGGTGCATTTTCGTGCCACTTGGATGCACATCACGACTGAGACCTTGATAAGGACGCCAGTTCTCCTTTCTCAAATATGTCTTGGGGAAGCCCATGATCAGTCCACGAAGACACACCATGTGTGTGGACCATTTCAGCCTTCATCACCGTGCCTGTTGTGCCACGTCACTGATGGACACTATCTCTACGTGTCGAGGCGGAGACTAGTCATACACTCGGTGGGTAAGACATAGCCACTAAATTCCCTAATGTACTGAGCATGTCCTTTGTAATGTAACCCCAATGATCCTCAATTCTTGAGGCATCATCACCTCTGGGAAGCCATCTTAGCTCGGGTGAATTGTGTAGCCACTATTGCCTTACGGGATGGTAATGCGATAACGTAATCTCGAGATATCTCCATCCATCTGCGTTGCCTCATATTTATTAAGGTCCCTTTATACAAAGATATGCTTTGAACTGTGGTATGAATACCTCAGGCGCTCCGCAAAATGAGTGGTGCCAAATCTTCAAGAGCAAGAAGACTATGGCCGGCAGCTCCATGTCATGTGTGGGAGATGTAATTGGCTGGTGGTCGCTAGCGCCCGAGCGATAAACTCTACAGAGAATCTCTGGGATTGTCAAAACACATCTTAGTCTAATCGCCGAGGCATCATATGTAATCCTTTAGTGTACCTGCGTCACAGCTGGGGACTATCGAGATAGGAGTGAAATATGAGCCTGTACCAGTTCTTAGTGCTGATTACGCCTTAGTCATTCCACTTGAACTTGACCTCTGTAGTAAAGCGAGCCGGGAAGCTGAGGTAAGTGCTCGGTCTAATGAAACCCTTGTCCAAACAACTCCATGTGTATCTACGGACGCCCGAGTTCTACCTTCGACTACGCCCGTTTTATCTCGGTCATAAATGACGTGTGAGTGTTACTTGATGATGAGTCTATCTATACAAAGAGATCTGTTGGTCATCGAAGAACATCCTCATACTCACAAGCCACCGGTGAACTACGACTCGTATCTAGACATAGATCTTCTAGGATAAGGTTTGCTTCTTCAACCATCGACTGGCGCGTCTTTACCTAGAGTCGTACCTGCATTGAAGGTGTTAAAGTCATGCTTGTCCTCCTGAAACATAACACAAATACCGCTAGTGTGTGGCGGTAACCTCTACGATCACAATCGATGTGACCGTGTGTGTCATCGACGGAGTCTATCGAGGATGACATCAAGTCGACATGCACCCATAACCCCCTTAGGACTCCACACATTACACATGGCTTTTCAGTTTCAACCTCGACCTAAATCATATCTTGAAGAACCTGCCTCATGGCCAAAGTGGTCTGTCCACCCTCCTCTCGATGGTCATGGTTGTGTGACCTGAAGTCATCATCTTGTAGGAGGAGTCCCACAATTTTACCAGGACAATTTCAGACCATCCAGCAAACTTTCTCACTTTGGTAATTTTGTTTATATGTCATGATTAAACGAGGCTAATTCAATAGTTTCAACCACATATTTGAAATGTATCATCGTTCCTTGTTTTAGGTTCTGAACTCAGGGCTTTTGCTGCATGTTGGCGGCGTCGGAAATGCCAAGAAGCTCATGGAACTCTTCCCATGTCATTGCCTCAGGTTCCTTGAGGAGACTTTGACCCCGATCCCACCATGGGATTAGGTCACTCTGGCTGAATGCGGCTGGCCTTATCTAGTGGCCTTCCCAGGAATTTGATTCCATACCTAAAAACCTGAGGATCCCTCTCTTGTCTAACTAGTAGTGTGATGTAACTCTAATGAACTAGTAACATCCCAGGCCAACCGTTCGTTTCCTTTTCTAAACCCCACCCCAGGTTATCATTTCTCTAATATAGTGTTCTTTACTTTTTCCATATACATTTTACCATGCATATAATTCACTACAATTTTGTAACCTTACTGACATTGAGCATGTTTCAAACCCTTTATATAATGCACCATACAATGATCTAACCCGTACTTGATAGTCCTAGGTATTGGTGTGCACAGACTCTTGATACTGGTTGAGACATTTAAGTATCAAGACCATGCCTGAATCTGCACTTGACTCCTGGTAATTGTTCACTGAAAGCTCGATGCGAGCTTTGACACCCTAAATTTGGGGTCCGTTGATAACAAATCAGCCTTGAAATCGTGGATGGGTAACGCGGAGGCACCACACCAATGTCTCCTTTAGGGATCATGATTTATAATCGAGCGAGTCTCCTTTATCGGGGGCTTTATCAATACAACACCTGCAAAAAACACGGCAACATATTTGAATATAATACAATGACCTCATTGGTCCAGTGTAGTGAAAGTGGCTAAGCAAGACCCACTCATCCTACAGAATATGCGAGACTAATTACCAGTCCTTAAAGTTTACGTTACAACAACATTACAAAATTTTAAATTACGAACAAGGTTGTTCCAAAGTATTTTTACAATTCTTTTGCACAATACAAGCTAGAACTAGTTTTGTTCAAGCTTCACTTTACAAAAAAATTAATTTACAAGCCTCAACCGACTTTCTTCATGATTGCGCGGCCTTGGTGGCGTGATCGCCTCACCATCTGCTGTGTATGCGGGAGTCCCATGACGGGTGAGCAATGCCCGATAGGGTAAGCTCTACGAAGAGGGGCTACTCCGCACCTAAGTGCATGTGCCATGTTCTGATCAAACATTCTAAGTAAAATCTGCGGCTTCTACTTTGGAATCTTTACGTACCCATAGACCAGCGTGTCACTCACCATGCCTTTAACACAGAGTCCTTATTGACTCCTCACACATGCTTATGCGAATGTAGAAACTTGTTGGTGTTTCCTTGTGACACGCTATCAAAACAAAGCTTTTTGTTTTAAACCTCATTGGACATCCCAGATCAAGCATTCAAAGTAGTGGATGTCTCGATAAGTGACTTTATTAAAGCATTGGACATTCTTTGATGCGCAGCTTTCCAGTCAAAGCATTGGGCAGTCTCCGATAAACCACTTTATTCAAAGCATTGGACAGGTTCAGATAAAACAACTTTATTCAAAGCCTTGAATGCACCTATGAAATTAGTTGGATGTAGTCAAAAATCTGAAACTCACCACACTCATCAGAATGATGAATAATTGCTGATATACACCCACTTATTTAATACAATGTCCCCGTGCATATGAAATACAGCTATCATTCATATATCTCTCTGTTAAATTATATGTTTAAACCATGCATAATACCCATGCATCATTTGGACAATCATATCAATTAACATATTATAATTTCAAATAAATCCCCTTGATACATGTCGACATGCTACACATGTGTTGACATCTACAGAGTCATCACCAATTATGACCATTTTACCTTATACTACAGGCTTAATTGTATTTCCTGTCCACATAGTAGCCTACAACCAGCCTTGTGAATGTTTGGTATACCTAAACACACATCACAAACCAAACCATTAGAACACACAATTTGACTTCAACACAATTTCAACCAATTATATCCTTTCAAATTCAAGCAATGATATACTGTCCCATATACCAATTGTGTAAAAATCTAGACACAATTATTAAAGCAGCCTAAGTGTTATGTGATCAGGAAAACGAACCATGGCAAGTTATAGAGGTCGATTTGGGTAATTAAGACTAACATCGAATTCTTGAATAAGGCGCTATTTCGACGAAGGATATTAGTCCAAATTCTCCATTTTATAGTAGAAAATCAGCCCGGCCGGACATCATATGAGGTCAAAACGGACACTATTCCCATAACCATTATTTTCCAGGTAGCTTTACTTAGGGTGACTAAGATTCAACAACAGCCCTAGAATGGAAAAATGAGCAAGTAGAAGAATCCCATCTTGGGCATCGTAGAAAATCTAGAGTCAGTGGACACTTCAAAACAGAAACCTTTGATTTCGAACTCTTTCTGCTTGAATGACCGGCGAAATCGCTGTTTACGAGTACCCGCACGTAGCTCTCGTCACGTGGATGGACTGGTTGCTCTTGGCTTGTAGCGAAACATAGAAACTGAGTAGATCGTGAAGGATTGAAGCTTCTCTCTATCCTCTGCTCTTCTCCTACTCTGTATGTTTTGTTTCTGCTTTCGATGAAGAACTCACTCTCCCCTCAAATCTGATTTTAACCTTTGTCTAACTTAATTCTTAAGTTTGAAGACATATGTGATCAAATCGCCGTGTGTCCATTACTCATTTGGATCAGTTCGCTTCCTTGAAGTAATTTTTCGTCTTGGTTGAGTTCAATTTATTTTAAATGAACTTTACTTGAGTTCCTAACTCCAAGATTATATAAAAATCTCGTTTGAGTCACTAGGCAGCTAGATTACCTCAAAATCGTAAGAAAAATCTCGATTGTCTACGAATTTGTGTGAAAATTTTCGAGTAACCTTTAGGTAAACATGAATCTGTAGCATGATTATTCGCATTCATCATCAGATCTACAGAAAATTTTCAGGGCTTTCATGAACTATTTCAACAATTTTACTGAGATTTCTCATTTTCATAAAAGTAAAGTACCAGTACCCATATTGTTATCATCAAATCCTCTTTGTATTTGCCTCTCTCTCTCTCTATGTTCTATAGCATGTCTACCCATTTTTCGTTTTTCTGCATGTCATTCTGTCACACTATTTAAGGCTTATCACTCATTTCATAGTACCTTCACTTACATTACAGTTCTTTTTGTGGTTAACATACCATTCATTCACACCATTAATTGCCCACTTTTATTCACATCATTAGTCACCTATCTGCTCACACTAATAATCTTAATGCTCTTTCTCTTTCTTTGGTGTATGGGTAATAAAAGTTCATTTCCACTTATTGATTCATAGCTTTCTTTCTAAAGTTTCTGTGTGCATTGAAGGCATTTTTGTTTTTAATTCAATTATTCCAAATTTCAGTATTTCCATATTGCTACATGGTTTCAAATAATTTTTGAATTTCGATGCTTTTAGATTTATGTGTGTTTTAGTGTTTAAATATATTTTTGTTCATTTTAATCTTTCTTGTAAACTTGTATTTCTTTTCATGTTTTAATATTCTTATGTTTCTCTCTACCTTAGCGGTTCACATAAGTAATTTTTTTGTTTTTTATATTATCTTACCTCTTTTAACTTTTGTGTAACAAAGAAATCTTACTCTTCCAATTTCATGTGTATTCTTAGGATCCAAGAATTTCCTATTTCATCACTTACTCATTTGATTTATTTACTTTATTTCTCTCTCATCATTAGCTATTTATCAATATCTCTCTATCATCATTACATACTCCCTATCTTCTCATATTAATCTACTTAGCTTCACCTGCATCATGTTTTACTCATATTAATGTTTAGATTCATTTTGTTAATCCTTGTAATGTTGTTTAGATTTTATTTTGCTGATTCTTGTTCTATTGGATAGGTCGTTGTGATATTTTATTTTTGATGGTTCCTTACTTTACTTTTAGCTTGTACTAATTCTTCTGTTTATATTGTATTTGACTTTGTGCTTCTGCTAATTCTTCTAATGTTTTCTATTTGTAATGTTTTACCATATATTTTATAATGCTCATACGTTTTAATATTTTTTATATTTGACAGCATATATTATAATCCACTTTAATGTTTGAGTTCGAGTAATTCTTTTGACCAAACCCATTAGAACTTAATTAACAGCTTCATCTTTGAACCCGGAAACCATTGGAATGACCAAACCCATTGGTGCCAGTGGAGAAAAGCAGGTACCAGCAACTCTGACTCAATCCATTGGGACCTTTGACCTTGACCGTGGGAACAGTAAAGATAGCCATATCTCTCTAAACTAACTCGTCAGGACCTTTGACTCAATCTATTAAACTCATTAGATCATTTGACCAAGCCTTTTGGCCACACACTCTGACCAACTCTATGGTTCATCAAGCTTACACCCTTAATTTATTCAAGTTCCCATTTCAAAATCCAAGTTCCCCATTTTCCAATTTCAAAATTTCAAGTTTCCATTTTCAAAATTACAAATTCTTAAGTTCAATATTCAGTCATCTATTTTAATTCCAACTCCCCAAATTCTAATTTCTGTTTCAAGTTCTGAACTCAGGTGTCAATTTCCCGATTTCTAAAATTCAGACCTTTATTTCAAGATTCAAATCCCTCATTTCTTGATTTTAAGATTTTCAGGTTTCTAATTTAAAATTCAGATGATCCAATTTCCCAGATTTCCCAACCAGTCTTTTTTTTTTTTTTTGGAGATTTCAAATAAAAAAAAGTTCTCCAGTTTCAAAAAATTCCAGGTGTCCAAACTTCATAAAGGTCTACTAACTTTCAGGTTTAATTTAAAATTACATATTATTCTGATTTTCAGAATTTCAAAGTGTCATAATTTCAAAATTCAAGTCTCCCAATTTCTAATTTCAAAATTCTAAATTCCAATTCTCAAATTTATAAAATTCAAGTTCTTAATTTCAAAATTCAATTTCCAAAATCTCAATTTAAAATTCTCAAAATTCAAATTCATTTCAAAATTCTTAATATTCAAACTTCAATTTCAAATTTCCAATTTCAAAATTTCAAAATTTCAATTTTAAATCAGTTTTTGAAAAATTTGAATCACATGATTAATTTTATAATTCCTATAAAATGGAATCTTGTTGAGTTAATTTCTGTAACAGATAAAGGGGCATGGGTGTGGGCTCGACATTCCATTTATCTTTTGAATAAATAATTTGACCTTTAATCTATAACCAATTTCCAATTAAATGTGAATATTTTGTTTATTTTTTATTTTTTATTTTTGCCTTGTGTTGTTTCACAATTGATGGTGCTTGATCTGTTGCCCAAATGCTGTTTTTTCTTATCTAACTCTGTATTATTTATTTATTTATCTATCATGTTTATATATTTGGTGTGACTAACCATACATTATTGTGTTGCTTGTCTTTAATTCATTGATCGATTAACCAAAGCGTGTTTTCCTTAGTTTGTTTAAGTAAACGACTTTGGGGGCTTATAAGTCACTACACTTTAACGTTCCTTCTCGATAAGCTGTCTTATTTCCCAGGACCTATCTCAGTTTTCCCAAACCTATTTTTTCTTATCAAGAGTCACATTTAGGGTTTTTCTTTCTTATTTTATTTTGCTATTTAAAATAAAACAAAAATAAGTGGTGACTTCAAACCATTTTAAAAATAGTTTTTGAAAAATAAAAGCAGTAACTCAGTGTACAAGTGGGAAACACATAATAATCTGGATCTAAATGATTCTATTGGGGATAGTGAGTCAAATTTTAGGGTGGCTGAAGACGGAGATGTGGAAACTTGGGCCATATCATGCTTATTTAGAGTTGCTAGTCAGGAGGGTTGGCCGACTTGAGCTACATTCACGACTATTTCGAATCGATTCGCGTCTTTCGACTGCGTTCCATGATTGACATTCTTGAGGGTGTGGTAGTTCACCCTTTGCTAGTTGAGACTAGAGTTGTTCTTGGTTATTTTTGCTTGATTGAAGAGTGAGGGTTTGATGATGGTGCATCGTGGTATCCGCCGTATCCTGGCAGTTTCTTAGATATGGCGATACCTTGAGCAGCGACCAGGCAAAGAGAGGCTTTGAATAGTTGGCCACCTGCTTTGTGATATGTGGAGAACCATAGGCGTCGCGGAGTGATGTATTATTGTTGTTGTCTTAGATCGAGCTTTGGCGTGGTGATGAGCGAGATCCATCTTTGTGGTTGTGAGGCCCCACATGGAGACATATTTAAACATGAATTGAAGAATAGCTTTGGTTGTGACCACTGGAGATAGATTGTTATCGTGTTGAGATGTCGGAGTGTTAGATGCATGGAAATCTCATACACGTTCCACCATCAGAGTTGTATGCATTGACCTCACCTTGGCCATTTTTCAGTTTAGGGCATAGATGTTATTGGAAATATTTTGCCGAAGTCTTCTAATGGTCATGAGTTCATCTAGTCACTGTGTGATTATTTCACCGAAGCAGGTAAAGGCTATTATCTGGCTAAATCGGCCAAGGTTATACTTTGCCGGATCACACGTTATCTGATATGGGGTTCCTTATAGGTGATATTGGACCAGGTGTACATTTAGGATGGGTTGACACTTTACGGAGATATAATCAACATCACGGGATCATGCGCTACGGGCGCGGAAGGCGAATAAAAGCGATAAAAGTGTGAACAGAATATCAAGGGGTCTCTTGTGAAGATGGTTAAGACTTCCAGTTGAATAAAAACTTCCTTTCGCATTATGGGCATATCGCACCTCCTTTCACACTTCTACAAAATCCACACCTTACTCTCTAGTTTATGGCATGGAGGTAGTTTTGTCCGTTGAGATAGATATGGGATCCTTGAGAGTAGCCCTAGAGCAGCAGATTTTTGAGGCGGGGTGGGCTCAGTCATGATTTATTAACTTAGCCTGTTAGATTAACGGAGATTGAGAGTTGTTGATCATGTTCAAGCTTTCCAGAGGAAGATGGCCTGTGCTTTCAAAAAGCGGGTCAAGCCTATACCACTACAGTGAGGCGATTTGGTTTTGAGAGTCCTTAGAGGATTGGTCTTTGATCCTAGAGGGAAGTTTAGACCCTATTGAGGTGGACCTTACATTATTAGAGAGATGATCTTAAAGGGAGCTGCATGGTTGATGAGCGGAGCAGTTCTGAGCCAAGCTAAGTGGATCAGCCCAATTTTACGTTGAGACCATGGTGTGCAGGATGGGTGGCCATCATTTAGGTTAACCCTTATACATATCTTTGTACTCATGTTGTTGTTGCTTCTTATTAGACCTTGTAAATTTCACTTTGGCCTATCTTTCTCTTATAGTCTTACTTGCTTTTTCATACTTGGGATGGGGGCCCTACACGATTGTGTGGATGCCCCTTAGTTTGTGGATCTTGCAGTTATGGACATTTATTCTTTATCTTTACTACACTCACTTCATTATTTTTTATATTTTATGATTCTATCTTTTTCAATTCTTTCTATCTAACTTCTTGTTATGTCTCATTCTTTCTCGCTCAAATTTGGTGATCTATTCATCTGCCACCATAGAGTTTATTTGTCATCCCTTTGTAGCACCCAATACTAAATTTTTTATAATAAAAATTATTATATATTTCGGGTATAGTGAAGAACCGATTTGGTATTTTAAAATTGTTAAATGAATATTGTTAAATGATTATATGGCGTGCTAAAAAGCGATAAATATTATATACTAAATGAGAATTGATTGGACTCGAAAATTAACGAGTGTAAAAAGAACTGAAATTTGATTTGAAAAAATAATAAGACTGAGGGTCCTTGCTGGCTCAGTGATAAATCATGTACCAGATGAATGATATTAGTGAGAGGTCTGGAGTGCAAGAGGGTGTGGGTTTAACTAAGAAAAAATGGAGAAAATGGATTTTTAAAGAAAGCGAGCAAGGCCTTATGGGATTTAGGGGGTAAAGATCAAAGTGGGTATAAGGGAGCTCATTCTTGAGCAATCCGTTTTTAGAGGAGAGGAGAAAGGGAGAGAGATCTGGCGAGAAGGATCTCAGAAACTTTGGTGGGATTGTTTCCGTTCTTGCTTTTAGAATCGAAGCAACATAAAGAGAGAAGATTAAAAGAGAGGTTGAATGTAAATCAAACCTAGCTTTTTCCTCCTTGTTGATTTTGATTTGGGGAAAAAGCCCTATGGGTGGGGGGAGGTTTTATTGGTTCTAACCCACTTTGGAGTTGTTTAAGTTGAGTTCCATGGTGGGTTATGATATACATGAGTTTAGAGGAGTAATTTGGAAGGTTTTGTGGGTGAGAAATGGCCAAATCTCATATATCTAAAGTGAATATACGACTAGATGATCTTCAAGGGTGGAATGGAGTGCCCATGGTCTGAGAGGGGTGAATGCCAGGTACCCTTCACCGATGGGTGGGCCGATGCCGATTAAAGTGAGTACTTCTTCCAGGAACTTCAATAACCACGTTTTTGTACCTTGCACTATTAAGTATCGTATTTGTACCGGTGTTTAGGGACCCTAATAAAAAGGTTTAATGGGGGTTCATATAGGTATACAAGAGAGAAACGTCTTGTACCTGCGTCTCAGAGTGAAGCTTCGATGCGATTAATTGCCAGTTGGAAATTTATATTTTAATTGGAGTGCGATAGAAACCCAGCCATTCTAGGGCTGAAACTATCGAAGAGACAAGGGATTGATAAATTGGTCTGTTCTTTGTGACTCCATTCCCATATCAAGTTCTAATTGTGAAATATGTATATATATTGGTTTGAATTATTAGTATTCGAAATGTTTGTCAAATATCTGCATATGCGCATGTATTTGAACTATAAGTGAATTTGCTGCATGTGAGTAAATTGATTTGAAATGTATTGAATGACCATGTGGGATTCTGGCGAATTAATCTTTGTGTTTATCTGAAATCCCTTCTCTTGAATGACAACACGGTGATTTAATGGGAATCATGCATTGAATATTAATTTCTATAGTCGATGTAAGATTGTGATATTGAATGTGAAATCACATTCTTCTTGGAAGGCGACAATAGGACGGGATTCACCATTGATCTTTGTAGTGAATGTTGACTCTACCATTATCAAATCTCAATGAAAAAATGATATTAAGTGTATTTGTATAAATATCTTTTTACATTACACATAGACATTGTATAAAGGCATGTTTTACGATAAATGTGATTCGTATTGGTAGAAATGGAATAGTGGCTGTATAGAACCACTAAGCATGAAATTTCTTAGCGTATTGTTTTATCAATGCACATGTATCAAGTGATAGACAATGATTGACGGACGTGATCGAGTTGAGTAAACATAAATTTCACGGATTATGCCGTCACACATACATCACTCTATTACTGAGCATGACATTTGTTTTGTAAAACAAAAGGAGTTGACTTAAATTATTTTGTACCTATATTTGAATACGATTTTGGATATTATGTTGTAGCGACATAAATGCCATTTAGTTAAATGCTATCTTTGTAAGATTGCATGAATTTATGTAAAAATGTTTATGGCCCTGCCCAGAATTCCTTCACAAAGACTTGAAAATGAAAACTGCCTGTGTGAAATGTATTTGATAAATGGTTGATTAATGAACTTTGATCGGGCGTCAGGTTTATCGGATCATGTGTGCAGATCTGCAGAGTGAAAGATTCTCTTTAGTGGTATTAGAGCATCCCGGATCGATTTGAACCTTCTGTCGGGTGGGGCCAGAAAAAGTGCTACTACAGTGACATCAGACTTCACAGTTTGGGTTTACCATGTGGAAAAAAATGACAAATGATTTTGAAGAACACACCTTCCAACCTTGTTACCATTTAAACAAGATGGCGTGACTTCGGCGGATCTTGTGGAGTCTATGAGAGGCATGGATGGTTCGGGTTACACATAAAAAAATTCGTGGTGACCAAGGGGATGGATTGGACAAATCATAATTGTGGAAGGTGAGGCACTAAAATGCTCTGCAAATACACCATGAGGAACTACGATGGGATCATATGGATATCCTCACGTCTGTGAGAACGCTGCGAAAAGCCGGCCTTGTTTGTAGTTACTCCTCAATGGTCTACATAATGGCAGGTGTAAAGTCAGGCAATAGATTTTTATGGGAAGAAAGATGATGGCTTGCTATGGTAGAAAGATGATGAGCTTGCTATGGTAGAAAATTGGCTTGAGAGGACCGAGCAAATGCTTGTGCAAATGCATTGCTCGCCAGAAGAGAAATTGGAGGTAGCGATCTCACCGCCTTGAAGATGGCTATCATTGGTGGGTTTTTGATAAGGACCGCACCACCGAAAAGGTATAGTGGAAGTTCTTCTTGGACGAGTTCAAGAAGCAATATGTAGGTCGCATCTACTTAAACAATATGAGATGAGAGTTTCATAATCTAAAGCAAAGACAGATGAGTGTGCCCGAATATCAAAGAGAATTCACTCGGCTAAGCAAGTATGCTCCCGAGATACTAGTGTTTGAAGAGAAAAGATGTCATAAGTTTGAAGATGGTCTAAATGACCATATCTGGGCCCATGTCACAGGATTATGCCATGAGGATTTTTCAAAAATTGTGACATGTGCTCTAAATGTAGAAAGAGTAAAGAAAGAGAAGAATGACAGAAAAGAGAGAAGATAGGGTAAGAAAAAGCTCGGTCAGTCAAGTGCTCATCAGCAACAAAGTAAGAAATTCAAAGGACCACAGGGTTCTAATCACTTACAACCTAAAGCATCTGCAGTGGGCATTATTCTACCGACACCGCTGTAAGTGCACAAGGAGGTGCTTCTAAAGGACAAGCTATACCATTGTCTTCATTGTGTTGCTACAAGGAGAGGCTGAAATCGATCACGCTGTCTGGCTTCGTAGGATCTAATGAGCACAAGGTGAAAGATTGTCCTAGAGCACGTTCTTTCACAAAGACTCAGATAGGGGCAATACCATCATTGCGTAAAGGCGCGAAAGTGCTTGTATCACCGAGTGTTCCGGTAGGACACATACTATGAGTGTGATGTGACGCCGTGTTCTAACTAGAGCATATGCGATAAAGGCAGTAGAAGATTCCGATGCATCAGATGTGATAGCTGGTAATTTTACTATCTTTGATACTATTGTACATGCATTGATAGATCCGGGATCAACCCATTTATATGTGTGTACTGATATACCCAACTTGGGTAAATTATCGAGGAGTGAAACCGAGTATGATATCTTGGCGCATAAACCCACTGACATAGTGTTACTGCGGAATGTGTAGTGTATAGAGATTGTCCCATCAAAATACGAGAGTATGAATTTTTGGGAGATTTGATTGAGTTAACTTTTAAGGAGTTTGATGTGATTTTGGGGATGGATTGGTTGTCCCAACACCAAGCGATAGTTGATTGTAGAATGGAAAGAGTGACCTTAAGAACACTGAATGAGGACGAAGTAACTTTCATCGACGAGAGTTCAAACCACCTCTCTAATGTGACATCCGCAGCCAATGCAAGAAAAATGTTGTGGAAAGGATGTGAAGCCTACTTGGCTTACGTGATTGATACGGTAAAGGCAAGGCCTAGTGTATTCGATATCCCTACCGTTAGTGACTTTTCGGACATGTTTCCGGAAGAGTTTCCAAGATTGCTCCATGTAGGAGATTGAGTTTTGCGCACGTTGTACCAGCTACATCACATCCATTACAATCAGATCGAATTGCTCCGTTGGAGTTAAAGGAATTGAAATTCGCGCTAAGAACTCCGCTAGAAAAGGGTTTATTCACCGCATCACCATGGGGAGCTCCCGTGCTCTTTGTTGAAAAGAAAGATGGTACGCTTAGGTTATGTATCGATTATAGGCAACTGAACAAATTGACCGTAAAGAGTAAGTATCCGTTACCCAGAATTGATGATTTGTTTGACCAATTGAAAGGTGCAAGTATCTTTTCGAAGACTGACTTGTGGTCTGGGTATCATTAGTTGAGGATTAAAAATGCAGATGTGCATAAGACAACGTTCAGAACACGATATGGACATTATGAATTCCTTGTAATGCCGTTTGGTTTGACAAATGCACCAGCGGCTTTCATGGATTTAATGAACCGTGTCTTTCGATCAGATGTGGATCGCCTTGTCGTAGTTGTTCATGTGACGCATATACTGGTAGGCCTCAAAATATCGGGAAAATCACGACACACACCTTCGGGTAGTGTTAGAAACTTTGAGAAAAGAAAGATTATATGCAAAATTGAGCAAGTGCGAGTTTTGGTTAAAGGAATTGTCCTTCCTTGGACACATTGTATAAGAAGAAGGGATTCGAGTGGATCCAAAGAAAATAGAAGTGGTTATTGATTGGAAACCACCGCTAAAATGTCACGTAGCAGTATAGTTTCGATTAGTAGGTTACTACAAAGGTTTGTTATATGATCGTAGCCCCTATAACAAGATTGCTCTAGGAAATATGTAAAGTTTGAGCGGAGGAAAGTGCCAAATAAGTTTTGATATTGAGCGTTTCTAACCAAGGCACCCGCCGCTTCAACCGACCACGGTAAAGTGAATATGTAATATTTAGCACAAGGCCGCTAAACGGACTCGATGTGCCTATGCAAGAGGCTGCGTAGCTTATGCTTCAAGATAGTTGAAGTCTCACGAAAAGAACTACCCTACGCATGATTTGGAATTGGCCGCAATAGTATTTGCATTGAAAATTTGGGGACATTATTTGTATGGAGAAAAGTGTTTCATCCACACTGATCATAAGAGTCTTAAGTATTTGCCCTCACAACGAGAAATTAACCTGAGACAACATAGATGGATGGAATTGATAAAAGTCTATGATTGCGTGATTGATTATCACTCGGGAAAGACCAATGTAGTGGCCGATGCCTTGAGTAGAAAGATAGTGCAAACACTTCGAGCGTTGAATGCTCAATTGTCGTTGAGAAACGATGGTACAGTACTGGCAGAATTGATAGCGAGACCGAGTTTATTGAATCGAGTGCTAGAGGTACAAAAGAAAGACTAGAAAAATTGTTTCCATAGTAAGTTAGATTGGAAATGGTAAAGAAACTGAGTTTATAGTGAATGAAGATAGGGTTTTGTATTATAAAGATCGGGTTTGTGTACCCGATGATAATGATTTGAGGAAAGCCATACTTGAAGGCACATAGTGGATCTTTTTCTATACACCCCAGTAGCATAAAGATGTATCAAGATTTAAAAGTCTCGTATTAGTGGTCCAGAATGAAAAGAGATGTTTCTGAATTTGTGACCAAGTGTTTAGTGTGTCAAAAAGTGAAGGCAGAGCATCAAGTTCCTTCGAGATTATTACAGCCTATCAGAATACCGGAGTGGAAATGAGATCGAATCACCATGGATTTTGTGGTTGGGTTACCATCGACAGAGAGGAAACATGACTCAGTTTGGGTCGTAGTAGACCGATTGAACAAGTCAGCTCACTTCCTACTAGTGAGAACCGACTATTCGCTTGATAAGCTAGCAGAGCTGTACATTAAGGAAATAGTTCGGTTACATGGGATTCCAATATCCATTATTTCAGACCGAGATCCGAGGTTTACCGAGATTCGGGGAAAATCGCAAAGAGTTTTAGGCACTGATTGAATTTCAGCACAAGTGTTCCACCCATTGCACGGATGAACAACTGTAAAGAGTGCGATTCGATTTTTGAAGACATGCTAAGGAGCGTGGATCGACTATGAGGTAGTCGGGACAGACACATCCCTTTAGTCGACCTCAGGTACAAAAACAACTTCAATCGAGTATTGGAATGGCACTACGAGGCTTTATATGGAAGAAAATGTAGAACATCATAGTTGAATGAATTGTTTAAAAGAAAGTGATTAGCCCCGACTCGACAAAAGACTAAGAAAAGTGAAAATGGTTAGAGAGAGATCAGTGGCCACCGGAGCAGACGTAAATCATGCCAACATGAAAAGAAAAGATATTCGATATGAGATCGGCGAAAAGTGTTTTGAGCATTGCCTTGGAAGAAGGTGATGAGATCTCGAAAAAGGGCAAGTTATCTAGGTTTACTGGCCTTATCAAGTAATCGAAAAGTGGGTCTAACGGCATACCTGATTAGCATTACCTCCGGACTCGAGAAGATCCATAATGTATTTCATGTGTCCATGCTAATGGAGGTACCGACGACTGGTCACATGTCTTTTTCTGAGACAATTGAGTCAGAATCGCATTTGACCTATGAGGAAGAACCGCGAGAGATTTTGGCTCACGAGGTGAAAGAATCATGAACAAGAAGATTCCCTAGTCAACGGTCAGGAGAAACCACAAGACCGGTTGGTGCCCACTGGGAAAGTGAAGAAACGATGCGGCAAAGAGTATCCGCCGCAAATCGCTTGACTCAAGGTAATTTCGATGACGAAATTTTCTTAAGTGGGGGAGAGTTGTAACGCCCCAAAAATACCCTATAATTTTTATAATAAAAATTATTATATATTCCGGGTATAAATTGAGCCAACTTGGGTATTTTCAGAATTGTTAAATGAATATTGATTAAATTATTATATGGCTAAAAGCCAAATGCAAATATTATATGCTAAATGAGAATTGATTGGACCCAAAAATTAACCCAAGTGTAAAAAGGGCAAATTTGGAATTTGAAAAATGAAGACCAGAGGGTCATGTGAAAATAAGTGATAGGTCTATGTACAATTAGATGATAAGTGAAGGTGCAAATTAAGAGGCTAGTAAATTTTAAGTGAGAAAAAAAATGGAAAATGGATTTTTAAAGAAAGCCAAACAAGGCCTTATGGAATGTAGGGAATTAAAGACCGTGTGTATCTAAGGAGCTCATCTCTGAGCAAACTCGCTTTTTGGAGAAGGAGAGGAGAAAAGGAGAAGAGAGCTAAGGCAAGAGAAGGATCAAGCTTTGGGTGGGATTGTTTCCCATTTCTTGCTTCTAAGAGATCAAGCAACCTACAAGAGAAGACGGAAGAGATTGGAGCAAGAAATCAACCCTAACTTTTCTCCTCGTGGATTTTGATTCGGGGGAAAAAGCCCTAACTTGGGTAAAGGGATTTTTTATTGGTTCTAACCCACTTTTGGAGTTGTTTAAGCCAGATTCCATGGTGGGTTATGACATACATGAGTTTAGAGGGAGTACTTTGGAGCCAGGGTGAGAAATGGCAAATTTGCCATCTCCGGGTAGAACTCTACACATTGGTACACAACAAGATCAGTGGGTACTAGTACCCATAGTACGTAGGGAATCAGTACTCTACTCAAAAAGTTGGGGTACCGGTACCCCTTCACCAGTAAAGGACTGGTGCCGGTACCGATCAAAGTGGTACCGGTACCGGAGCTTCCAGTAACCCTGTTTTTGTACCCCTTGCACTGTTAAGTCTCGTATTCGTACACCAATTGTTTAGGGACCCTAATAAAGGTTTAATGGGGGTTCATATAAGAGTATATGAGAGAGAAAACGTACCGTACCTCACCGCCGAGGCGAAGCTTCGTACGATTAATTGTTCAACCACTAAGAGTGGAGAATTTGTATTTGACTAGGTGCGAGCGAAGACTGTACTAACTTGACCTAGGACTGTATCGAAAAGAGACAAGGGATCGATAAATCGTCCGCTCTCTCGTGACTCCATTCCCATATCGTTCTAATTGTGAACATTATATATATATATATATATATATATAGTATATATATATATATATATATATATATATATATATATATATATATATATATATATATATATATATATATATATATTGATTTGAATTATTAAGATTCGAATGTTTGTCAAATATCTACATGTGTGCAAGCGTATTTGAACTTATGAATTGCATCAGCATGGAGTAAATTGATTTGAAATGGGCTATTGAATGACCAACATGACGGATTCACCAACTGAATTCTTCATGAAGGTACCCGTATTTGCTCAATGTGAAATCACATTACTACTGAATGACAAATACAAGGATTCACCAATCAACACTGGGCCGTGAATGTTAATTTCTATAAATTCAATGAGATTGTGATATTGGAATGTTAAATCACATTACTAATGAACGACAGTTATATAGGATTCACAATTGAATCTCGTCAGTGGAATGTTGACTCTATATTCATATGTAAACAGAACCTGGTGTTTAAAAAATGATATTAAAAAGTGTATTTGTATGAGTATATTTTACATTACACATAGACATTGTATAAAGACATTATTTTGATAAATGAATGATTCGTATTGAACTGAAATGGAATAGAGAATTGTATAGAACCACTAAGCATGAAAATGCTTAGTGTATTGTTTTATTAATGCATAGGTACCGAGTGAGAGACAGAGATTGAAAACGGACTCAAGGTCGAGGAGCTTAGAGTCACTCAGAAAGTTCATGGAGTATGCTTCATCACATACATCCTCACCATTTTTGAGCATGACATTGTTTTGTAAACAAAAGGAGTTCAACTTCGAAATTATTTTTGTACCTATATCTGAATACGATTTTGGATATTATGTTGTAAACGAAATAAAATGCCATTTTTGGTTAAATGCAAATTTTGTAAAGGAATTGCATTGAATTTGTAAATGTTTATGGGCTTGCCTCAAATTGAAATCGCTTCCGCAAAGATTTGAGAACGAAAACGCTTATATTAATGAAATGTATTTGATAAATGGATTTGATTAATGGCTTCGGCTCGGGCGTCCCTGGGTTTTGGTTCGGATCCGCCAACCGGGTCGGGCCAGGCTCGGGGTTGTTCCACTTTTCAGCGGGTATCCGAGCATCTCCGATCCTGCTCGACCCGCCAATCAGGTCGACCGAAAAAGGGGTGCTACACCCTTTACTCATTCCATTGACATTTATTCAGAGACCATTAGTTTGAGAGGCTTATGCCATTTCATTGGAGTTGGTTCATTGTACCTTGACGCTTGGAGATATGTTTGTTTATTGCCATATTAGTTTGTTTGTCAGTATTTTATTCAATCAGGAAGAGGAAAAAAAGAAAAAAAGAAAAAGAAAAAATGCGCACGTGGTATATATTCGCATCACAGTTTTCCGAGTATGTATATGGATTTATGAGGATAATTGTTTGATAAGTGTGGCTACTTATGGGGTTCGTATGTGTATTTCGAGATCCCAATATCATGTGCTTACTTTGAGATTTTATTAGTGGTACGTGAGATGATTGATTCTCTCTTAAGGGCTCCGAGTCAGTGTCATATTCATCATCCCATCTATCGACGACATGTCTTTCCCATGCAATGATTTGGGTAGATTCATCATATCATCACTAGTCTTTTTTTTTTCCTACTGCTATATATCTTCTTAACTTCATACCTCTCATTTTCACATTTATCACCTTCATATGCTTATTGATGTTGAGTCTGATGTTTCACTCTACATCCTTGTCCTCTTACCTATCTCAACACATGTTACACTTTTTGCACCTCATCATCATCACCAACGCTTCCATTGGATGTCTTCATGTCCATGGCTCATGAGACTTTTTATGCATGTGGCATTCCACACACGAGGGCATAGAGTTGATCATTGGATATTTGAGCTTAGTTTCCCTTCATTTATTTTACTTTATCACCTAAGCCTAAATTGCGGTCCGTGTCGTAAGAGCACCTTAAGGCCATGAGATTTGACGTTTTCTTTGACAACATCTACTTGGATAGGTATCTTAGACTTGGTTATCTGGACATTATCATGTTGCTTTTTCTGGGAGATGCCTTATTAGTGTTTGGATTCATTTTTAGTTGCGGTTCTATATGACTTGAGGTTGCCTTTCTTTATTGATCGATGCATAGATTTAGACTGATTTCTCAACATTGTGGAGTATTAGATGCAATACTGGGGCATACTCCCTATCCATTGAGATCATCTTGTTGGTTTATCGGGATCATCTGGAGTTGTTGGTTTATGTAGACAGATTCTTGTTAAGATGTTGAGCCATATTTTTATATTTTGGGGGTTTTGTCATGTCTCTATTGGATGGTATACATGTCATACTTGGGCATATTCCTTATTTGCTAGGATCATTCGGAGTTTGCTTGTTTGTGAATACAGTCTTTTTCGAGAGGATAAGTCTTGTTATGACATTTTTGGACTTCATCATGTTTATGTTGGATGCCATATTGGGGCATACCCCCTATATATCAGATCATCCGGAGTTTGTTTGTTTGTGCATCCAGTCCTTATCAAGAGGATGAGTCTTGTTATGACATATTTGGGATTTCATCATGTTCTTGTTAGATGCCGCATTGGGGCATATCCCTTATATGTCAAGATCATTTGCAGGTGGTTGGTTTGTGTAGATAGTTCTCGTCGAGGACCAACCTCATTATGACATTTCAGGTAGATGTCATTTTGGGGCATATTTCCCTATTTTTTTGAGATTACATGATCTTCAGAGATGTGTAGATGGTTTTTACTAAGGATGAGTTTCATTATGACATTTTTTCTCTAGTATTGATTATTCAGCAGATCTTTGCTGGGCCATGCGAGTTGGTAGACATTTCTTAGGCACTATTTTTTCATCCATTGTTGGCGTTGTTCTAGGACCCTCTGTTTTTTATGTCTCGAGATTTTAGAGTGAGATTCCTCATATGTTTCTAGCATGGATTTTTGAGCCAATGCGAGAAGTTATTCATTTTGGACGTTGAGTTCTTATTGGTCCTTCATGATAGATACACATGCTCGTACTATTTATGATGATATGGTTGGTTTGAGTTTTGAGCACAATGTTGTTTACCTAGAGTCACTTTGGATATCCACTCAATGTGATATTCCACTTGCCATATTGGGGCATATCCCCCTACTTTATCAATGAGATGATTTGGCTTCACTGTTAGTTACTTGGTGGTTCTTATTTGATTAGGGGATCCTCTTTACATTAATAGCAATGTTCTTGAGATACAGAGATTCATGCATATATTATTAGGCCTTTTACATATGTTTATTCCATATGAGGTTTTCACATTAGATTGTTTAGGAGTTCGAGGACTCGGCACACTAGGCCATGTTTGCCCTCATAGATTTCAAGCGTTCAGACTTCGTCTTTGCTTTCTAGATTTAATGCTTTCAAACTTAGCCTTTGCTATCTTCAGTTTAGGTTTTAGGCGTTCAGACTTCGCATTTTATGTCTTCAGTTTGGATTTTAGGCGTTCATACTTTGCCTTTGCTCTCTTCATTTTGGATCAGACATTTAAACTTCGCCTTCGCTTTCTTGGATCAAGATATTCAGACTTCTCTTTCTCATTATTGATCAAGCGTTCAGACTTCATCTGCATCACATTTTCAGCACTGCCATCCAGATGTTCAGACATGTCTTCTACAGATTAGGCATTTAGACTTCACCTTCATATGGATAAGATGTTCAAACTTCATCTGCATCACTTTCTCTAGCTAGCACTGCAGTCGAGACGTTCAGACTTCGTCTTGTGCATATTAGGCGTTCAGACTTTGCCTTCATATGGATCAGACGTTCAGATTTCGTCTGTATCACATTTTCTAGTATTGCAGTTTAAACATTTAGACTTCATCTTTTGTGGATTAGGCGTTCAGACTTCATTTGCATCACTTTTACTAGCATCACAGTTCAGAAGTTCAGATTTCGTCTTCTACAGATCAGGCGTTCAAACTTCGCCTTCATATGGATCAGATGTTCTGACTTCATCTGCATCACATTTGCTAGCATCGCAGTTTAGACGTTCAGACTTCGTCTTCTATAGATTAGGCGTTTAGTGTAGCGACTCCCGAACCCGACCCAACCTGGTTGGCGGATCCGAACCGAAACCTCAGGGACACCCGACCGAAGCCTTTTATCAAACCCATTTATCAAATATAATTCATTAATACAAACATTTTCATTCTCAAATCTTTGTGGAAGCGATTTCCATTTAGGGCAAGCCCGTAAACATTTACAATTTCAATGCAATTTCGTTACAAAATATGCATTTAACCAAAAATAGCATTTTATGTCCTTTACAACATAATATTCAAAATCGTAATCGGATATAAGTACAAAAATAATTTCGGATTTGAACTCCTTTTGTTTACAAAACGATGTCATGTTCAAAATGGTGATGATGCATGTAACGGAGCATACTCCGTGAACCTTCTGGATGACTTTGAGCTCCTCGACCTTGGAGTGCCTTTCAAACACTGCCTGTCGCTTGATGCACAACGCATTGATTAAAAACAATATGCTAAGCATTTTCATGCTTAGTGGTTCTATACAGTTCTCTATTCCATTTTAGTTCAATACGAATCATGCATTTATCAAAATAATGCCTTTATACAACGTCTATGTGTAATGTAAAAGATACTTATACAAATACATTTTTCAAATCATTTTTTTTTCACGTTTCGGTTTGCGATTTCACATATGGCTATAGAGTCAACATTCACGATAGATTCAGTTGGTGAATCCTATCCTGTTTATCATTAAGTAGCAATCTGATTTCACATTCAATATTACCAACTCACATATGACTATAGAAGTCGACATTCACGATAGATTCAGTTGGTGGGAGGGGAGGAGGGGAGGAGGAGGAGGAGGAGGAGGGGAGGGAGGCTACGTGCGGTTTGTCATTAAGTAGTAATGTGATCTCACATTCAATATTGCAATCTCACATATGACTATAGAAGTCGACATTCACAGCCCGGTCGAGTTGGTTAATCCTATCACATTTTCATTCGATTAGGTGTAACACCCGAAATATGCCCAGTGGTTTAGGGCTTGTTTAGGGTATATTAAAAGCTAAATGAAAATTTTCGAAAATAAAACGAGGGCCGTTAATAATAAAGCGGGGATAAAGTGGTCTTTTACCACTTGAGGACATAAAGGCATAAAGCAAATAAGTTTATATGCAAATATGAAGTTGAGAAAATATGGAATAGAAATTAGAAAGAATGGAAGGACCTAAATGCGAAAATGAGAAAAGAGTTTAAAATGCAAGGCGAACATGACCTTAACAAGAAATTTGGATAAAAGAGCAATTGGTCTCTCATTTTGAGAGACCAAAAACGTAAAGAAGAAGAGGAGGAGAAGGGGAGAAGAAGAAGAAGAGGAAGAGGAGAAGAAGAAGAAGAAGGAGAAAGGAAGAGTAAAAAGGTATGAACTATAGATTCTTGTATGAATTTCAATGCGATTGCATGGGTAATGCTTGAACCTAGGGTTTGATAGGATTTCATCCCAACATGGATTTCTTGAAAGTAGGGTTGGTAAAACCCTAAATGGTACAAGAAAAACATGGAATCCTCCCTTTGAGGTTGGATTCATGGTTTAATTGCATGTAATGGAGTTAGGGTTTAGAACAAACCTTAACTAACCTTTATATTGGGTTTATGTATGGGTTATGACCCATATTAGAATTGTTTTGGGAGTAATTCATGAATGATTTTGAAGAAAGATATGTAATGAAAGATGATTTGAGTAGATTTGAGGTTACAAGATGAATATGGAGTAGTTTTGAAGTGTATATTGATTATTGAGTTGATTTTGTTAGTAATAATGCTCTAGGCCTATTGTATGGACATGGTATTTTGACTATTTATGAGAATTAATTATTATGATGATTTGCATGTTTACTATATATAGTGTCCTTGAATAATATTATTAATTATTCTAAATATCCTAATCGGTTATTGTTATAGAATAACAATGAATTAAAAGATTAGTATAAGAAGTTTGATTGATATTCCATGGGATGAACCATGTGTATGAGATACAAATCAAATTTATATCTATTTGTTGAGAACAAATATTGGAGCCAGAGACAGTCTTGAGATTAATACATGGATCAAAGTCATAATTAATCTCTAATAGTTGTAATCATTAAATCCTTTGGCTTTGAATCGCTACTAGTTCTCAACGTAGGAATATTGTGTTTGATATAATCTAATGTCGTCTTTAATCGGATAGTATAAAGAGTTATACTTGAACATAATAAAATTATGTAGTGAATATGGCGATTAAGATGGAAATTTGTCCCTCTTATTATAAGAGATATCTCTTGGGTCCTCGACAATTGAGGCCCCGAGAAATGCATGGCGGTACTCAAATGAATTGATGGAGATCAATACATTTATTTAAGTCGATCTAATTGGGTTTATTAATCAAAGATAGAGCGATATAAGGTTGACTTTGCCCATGCTTTATATTCTATCAAGATATGACGAAAGGATTATGTCGTGGCTATATTAAGGTTGTCTCGGATCATGACTTCATTTACAACTTGGGTAGTCATAATGTAACTGCTTTAGAAATGCACGACTTGTAGGATCAAAAGCGTGTGATTTAGGCTGCTGCCGTGTTAGTGAGCATATAAGGATTCGCAGCGTGGAAACGAATAATAGCAGTTATGAACACTCTCTGTAGTAATTTAAAATGATGAAGTTATTTTAAAATTACAAATAACTATAATTAGTTGTTATTTAAATTCGAATTTAATTTGAAAGTTTAAATTAAGTGATTTAAATTATAACAAAATAGTATTTGTTATATTTTCTTATTGGATAAGGAAATAATGCGCAAGGGTTTTTAAAGGAGTTTTAAATATATTAATATAAATAAATTCGTTTCCTTATCACGATAAAGGATTTGAATTTAAATTGTTATTATTTAAAACGAGTTTTAAAATATATAATAATAAATTCGTTTCCTTATCGATAAGGATTGAATTTAAATTGTTATCATTTAAAGAGTTTTAAATATATTAATATAAATAAATTCGTTTCATATGCGATAAGGATTTGAATTTAAATTGTTATTATTTAAAAGAATTTAAATATATAATAATATAAGTCGTTTCATATACGATAAGATTGAATTTAAATTATTATTATTTAAAAAAGTTTTAAATATATAATAATATCAATTCGTTTTTGACTAAAACCTAGCGGAGATATATAGATATATATATGTAGAGACATATATATATTTTTAGAATGTGATGGAGTCTTTTACTCTAGAACAACCAAAGCAGGGAGGACCTAATTTCGTTTTGAAGACGAGCGCGAACTAGCGTTGATAAGATCGTTCATTATTTGTTCGTGTGTGGATACTTGCAGAGGGTGGTCGCTTTTCGAAGCGGCCTGCAGATCTGAATAAACCAAAGCGCGGGAACTGAAGGCTTAATGAATCGATCTGAGTAAGTTTCGTTTACCCTTCCTTCGGTTTTTATGAAACGCATGTGATCCTTGGTGGGTTAAGGGATAAAATTTTTTAAATTCCGCTGCATTTATGTTCCAACCATATTGGATATTTTGCCCGTAACCCAACAGATTTGGGTATAAAAATATGGAAAAATGGGAGAGAAAAACCGCAATGCAGGGAAAATTCGAGGGGGGTGAGTGCAGAGTGCCAGAAACGAGGCTGATGCCGATGCCAGTTATGTTACGTCACCGTGGTAGCCATTGCTCTATTTTGACCGGTGTTAGTATTTTGGCGCAACGATGTTTATGATCAGTTGAGTATTCAAGTTGATAATTAAACTAGATTTAAGAAGAACCAAACATCCTGAAATAGCTACCTTCTAATTAGGATTCTATGTGGCCCAAAAATTCACTCAAAGTGGTATGTTCAAGCCAATTTAAGTTAATTTTGAACATAAGTAGTCAGGGTTGTTTTAGGACATAACTTGAGTTTCGGTGCTCAGATTTGGGTGATTCAGTTGGAGAAGAACCCTTAGCACCTTAGCTTCAAGTAGTACAAGAACCAGTGTCAAATATATGAAGTTAAGATGCTTAGTAAATAAGACAGCGGCTGCTCACTCTTTGCAGATCTTTACCAAGTAGCTGATTTTCTTCACGGCTTGCAACATAACTCCTTCGTTAGGACTCCATTATGGGTATTCTTGGACTCTATGGAAAGCTCATTGAGTCTAGAATCTAACCATATGCTATTTAATGGCATTTGGTGCCCACATCTTGTCGAAAAATTGAATTGTTGTACCAAGTGTATTTTCAGCTTGGTTAAGATTAGTGGAATACATGGTAAGAAAGGATGTAGATATGAACAAGAAATGCAATATGTATAGATGTGTTCATGAAACATGAATATGATATGGAAAATGAAAACGAACTGAAAATTGAATATGAACATGAAAGGCAATATGTCATGAACACATAATGTGGTTAAGTTATATATGATTATTATCACATATAACCAGAAAAAGATAACAAATGATAGGAAATACATGAATGAACAAGTGGTAGCGATTAGAAGGCTATGAATAGATAAGACACAGATGATCTACATAAATGATATGAAGACAGAATGTGATTATGATCGGTTATGAGTTCTATTTGTGAAATATATATATGTATATATAGATCGATTTGAATTATTGTTATTCGAAATGTTTGTCATACATAAATGATATGAAGACAGAATGTGATTATGATCGGTTATGAGTTCTATTTGTGAAATATATATATGTATATATATATCGATGTGAATTATTGTTATTTGAAATGTTTGTCATACATAAATGATATGAAGACAGAATGCGATTATGATCGGTTATGAGTTCTATTTGTGAAACGTATATATGTATATATATATATATTGATTTGAATTATTGTTATTCGAAATGTTTGTCAAATATGTGCATGTGTCGAGTATTTGAACTATAAGTGAAATTACTGCATAAAAGTAAATTGATTTGAAATGTATTATTGAATGACTAACATGATGGGATTCACCAACTGAATTCGTCATGAAAGTAATCGTAAATATTGAATGTGAAATCACATTTTTATTGAATGACCAGCATGGCCAGGTTTACCCGGCGAATTCGTCATGAAGGTAGCAGTAATTCTTTGAATGTGAGGATCACATTGCTCTTGAGATGACAAACATGACGAGATTCACCAAGCGGAATCGTAAGTGAATGTCGGCTTCTATAGCCATATGTGAGATGGTAATATTGAATGTGAGATCACGTACTCTTGAATGACAAGCGGGACGAGTTCATAGCTGAATCTGTCGTGAATGTCGACTTCTATATTCATATGTGAGATGGTAATATTGAATGTGAGATCACATTGCTACTGAATGACAAACATGATAGGATTCACCAACTGAATCTGTCGTGAATGTCGACTTCTATAGCCATATGTGAGATGGTGATATTAAATGTGAAACCACATTGCTACTAAGTGACAGGCTTGCGCGGGATTCTGGCCCAGATACGCCGTGAATGTCGACTTCTATAGCTATATGTGAAATCACAAACCGAAAAGTGAAAAATGACATTAAAAATTGTATTTTTTTTTAAGTATCTTTTACATTACACAGACATTGTATAAAGGCATTATTTTGTAAATGCATTTTGTTAAATGTAAATGTTATGGGTCTCTTGAACTTGCAAATGTTTATGGGATTGCCCAAAATGAAGTGCTTCCATGTAATTAAAAAGTCTAAAATGGAATAAAACCAAAAAAAATGTTTTGAGAAGATAATTGAAAATGTCGGAGTAAACCGGGCTCCGACTTGGATCCGCCAACCAGGTCGAGTCGGGGATTCGGGTCGCGACATTTTTGAAAACAAAAACTTAATAAAACGATAACTAAAAAGAGTTAAGCGATCCCCGGATCATGATGTAATTGCTAAAAGGATTTGATCGATAAGCGGTCGTGATAATGATATGGAACACGAAAAGGATAAAGCCTACATGTGTAATATGATATGGTCGATGTATATGTGATCCCGGTTGACTCTGTATGTATTTGATATGACTTTGATCTGTTTCGACTCACCATTGTATATGTATAAGTTTGCTCTGAATATGATTTGACCTGTCATACATGTAGAATATATGAATTGCAACTTGTAAAAGACATGACACATGGAAGTAATACGAACATGATAATGACTTGGAATCTGAAAAGGATGAAACCTATAGGTGTAACATGATATGAGTTAGAAGTCACATAAGGATAGGTTTCGTTATATGCGTAAGGAAAAAGTAAATGTAAAAAGATTGTGACGACGATTATTGTTATTTGTCGTCCCACGTATATGTTTCCCACTAAGCGTAAAGCTTAGCAAGGATTTTTAATCCGTGTAGGTACTGAAGAGGAGATAAAAAGGACAGGACATTCCACACCAGCAATATGGGCCATCTTAGAGATAGGTGCTCACCAGCACTTTGTTTCATGATCTCGATGTTTGTATTAGAGAAATATCTTGCATGTATAAGTATTTGTATAAGTAAATGGGGACTTAGTATATGTATAGATTTTGATGGACACCACTCAGGTGTAGTTCTTTTGTATATGTAAATGATTTTGTTATTACGAGAAATTGTTTGTATACCAGATACGAGGTTCAGCTGCGAGAAAAAAAAAAAAAAGCGAGGTAGAGTCCGATTATGGCCTCGCTCCCCGGACTCGGTTCGGATCCGCCAATCAGGTCGGACCGGGAATCGGGGCGTGGCCCGATAACAATGTGATTCGCATTCAATATTGCAATCACATATGACTATAAGTCGGCATTCCACGGCAGTTCGATTGAGTGAATCTGTCACATTTGTCCTGTTAGCAATGTGATTTCGCATGGAACAAATACGATTACCTTCATAGTGAATTCGGTTAGTGAATCGCCATGTTGGTCATTCAATAGCCATTTCAAATCAATTTACTTTCATGTAGTAAATTCACTTATGGTTCAAATACACGCACACATGCAGATATTTGACAAACATTTCGAATACTAATAATTCAAATCGATATATATATATATTTCACAAATAGGACTTTAAATGGGAATTAAGTCACAAAGAAACAACTGACAGAGAACAAAGAACATAGAACAAATAGAGAATAAAGAACAAATAGAGAACAAACCAATTTATCGATCCTTTTTCTCTTTAGATTCCAATCCTATGTCGGTTGTTGTCCTCACCCGTACCTAGTCAAATGCAAATTCTCCACTCTTAGTGGTTAAACAAATAATCGTGCTAAACGAATACGCTTCGCCAAGGCAACAAGGTACGATACATTTTTCACTTAGTCTCATTCTTATTTGTACCCCTACTAGTCATTTATTAGGGTCCCCAAAACAATCGGTGTACGAATATGAGACTTAAAATTGCATAATATGCAAAAGCAGCGGGGTGCAAGTAGTGAATGCAGGGTACCACTTTGGTTGTACCGATGTAGTCCCACACTTTGCCAATGGGTACAGTACCACTTTGAGTGGGTACCGGTACCACTTGCATCATGGGTCTTAGGTACCACTTTTTAGTCTAGAGTACCACCTCTACAATTTTACTTGATATTAGGTTTGCTATTTTTCACCAATTTTTCTTCACTAAACTTCCTCAAATCTATCCCACATCAAAACTCACCATGGAATCCACCCAAACAACTCCAATAAAGGGTTAGAATCAATAAAAATCCCCTTTACCCAAGTTAGGGCTTTTTCCCCAAATCAAAAATCACAAAAGATGAGGTTAGGGTTTGATTTTCTTACCTTAGCCTCTTCAAATCTTCTCTTCCAAGTTGTTTGATCTCTTAGGATCAAGAAATGAGAAACAATCCTACCAAAATCACTCCTTCTAGCAAACCCTAGCTTTCTCTCTCTTTTCTCCTCTCTTCTCTCCCCAAAAACGTGATTTGCTCAAAATGAGCATGTAAGACCAACTTTGGTCTTTTAAATCCCCTTTAAGTGTAAGGCCTTGTTTGGCCTGCACACCCATTCTCATTTCTCATTTTCTCCTTTTTGGTCTTAAGTTACTTATTCTACATAAGGCCTTGTTTATTACAAAAATGCATTCTTTGACTTAAGTTTTTCTTTAATTGCTTCTGGCCCATAAATCTCGTGCACTTGATTTTCGGTATTTTATGAACGCAAAACTTATTTACAATTGGCCCTTAGGTCCTTATTTTACTAATTTCAAATTTTCCCTTTACACTTGGGTAAATTTGCAGGTCCAATCAATTCTCATTAGCATATAATATTTGCATTTGGCTCTTAGCCATATAATCATTTATTCAATTTCATTTAACAATTCCCGAAAAATACCCAAGTTGGCTCAATTCATACTCAGAATATATAAAATTTTTTATTATAACATTCTAGGGTATTTTTGGGGCGTTACATTTAGACTTCGCCTTCCTATCGATCAGATGTTCAGACTTCATTTGCATCACATTTTCTAGCATCACAGTTTAGACGTTCAAACTTTGTCTTCTGTAGATCAGGTGTTCAAACTTATCCTTCATATGGATCGAATGTTCAGACTTCATCTGCATCACATTTTCTAGCAACGTAGTTAGACGTTTAGACTTCATCTTCTGTAGGTCATGCATTTAGACTTTGCCTTCATATAGATTAGATGTTCAGACCACGCCTTCATATAGATCAGATGTCCGGACTTCGTCTCCATCACATCTTTTGCTTAGTAGTTCAAACGTTCAAACTTTGTCTTCTACAAATAAGGGCGTTCAAACTTCGCCTCTACCTTCTACATCTTGAATAAAGGCGTTCAAGCTTCGCCTTTGTGTTTCTTCATTTTAGATTAGACATTCAGATGTCGTCACCATAGTTCAGACCCTCATATTTTGTTTTTATTAGAGATATTGCTACCAGTATTCACAGTCACTAGCACTGCCTACTTTGATCGCATGGCTTCTTTCGGTTGTCTTACTTTGCTCATACTAGCTCATTAGTTCATTGCGAGTCTACATCTGACCATTATGGAGTTCTCATCATCATACCATTTGCCTTAAGAGCTTATTCCCTTATTGGTTTCACCATTTTTTTGAGCGTTCGTGATTTTGTGTAAGCATGACGGGTGTTGATTGCTATATAGTGTATAGAACCATTCTAACACCCCTGGGTGGGTCGACTTCCTCTTGCTTCAGATTTCGATGCAGGTTTCACCTTTGAGAGGACCTTCTTGGAGGGAGAGCTCGGATCTATATCATGACTTTGTTGGCCTCCCGGTTGGCTTGTCCTTTTGCTGTTTGTTTTGCAGTTTTTTTAAGAACCCCTTTAGCTACTTGAGTTTGAGTAAGCTAGTGTTCCTCTTTTTGGGGTCTCATTTTTTTCTTCGGTAGAGTTCAATTCACTTAACTCATTTTTCACACCTTTGTTTCACTAAATTGTTAATGTTTGTTACACTCATGAACTATATCGAAGAGGGGCATATTTGTAGACCCCAAATTAGTGTTTCTTTTATTTACTTTATTTTAATTGTAAGATAATTGTTGAGAACTTTTGGCCTTTTTATGGGCTGACACATTGAAGCATTTGAAGTGCTTGATTTTAGGGTTAGGGCGTCTCTTATGAGGAGAGGCTATAAAAGAAAATAAATTTGGAAACAAAATAAGGGGGAATGATTTTAGGAAAAGAGAAACAAAGTGATAAAGGCTAGGGTTTGAGAGAGAAGCCATCTTTCATTCTTTTGGAGAGGAGCGAAGTAAAAAGGTAGGGTTTTTAGATGGAGCCAGCCATAGAGACTGGGGAAGAGAGCGGCCATTGTTGGGGGGATTCTCTTAGGGTTTGAGAGGTGAGATCCTCTTAGGGGAGTAGGGTTTTTTTGGGGGGATCCGTCAAGAACCTAGAGGAAATTCCCTTGAGGGAAGGAACTTGTGATTTTTTTTACTTGAGAGGTGAGCTATTGTTTTCTTGGGAGGAGAGGAGATTTTCTTCAACTAATTATAGAGAGAGAAGGAGAATCACATTTAGGCAAGGTTAAAAATTTCGGGATTGGACCGAGCAGATACGATAAGTTTTATCGATTATCGATGGATATTTTGACGATTTTTACAAAATCTCTTAGGAGGAGAAGATATTTTCTTCAACTGATTATAGAAAGAAAAGGAGAATCACATTCGGGTAATTTTCTAATTTTGTTTTCAACGATTTTATGGGTACCATGGGCTTTGGCCCAGACCCTCAAACCAACAGGCCCAGTCAGTCTACGAGCCCAAAACTGAAAACCACAGAGGCCCAATCTACGGACCCAATCATCTTCATTTACAAGCCAGGCCTAAACATACCTCCCCAGCCGGGTGGGAGATATAATGCCTGGGTATAATCTTTCTGTGGCTTCATCTTTAAGAAGGCATGGCGACCTCTCAGCTTGAACAAATAACCACCCATGAGTCACACACATAACCACCCTGATGGCGGTCAAACACATCATGGAGCAGAAGGTGCCAGCAGTTTGGCTATCTAAAGGGAAGAATAGGTCATAACACACAAACAAAGCGCCACCTTCATCTTCCATTTCAGAAAGAAATTGTTTACTTCCCATGAAAAGCGGACAACAGACCCTCTTCCAAAAAGGAAGAGGGGGTGATATCATAGAAGGTAAGACATTATTGACTAGAAAAAGACGAATTCTTTCACTCTCCAGACTCCCTGATTTGACTTAGGCATGGTAGAGGCGATAGGCACCCGCAGCACGTTTTCTTGTTTGTTTGCGGGTGCATGCGCGGGTTGATGTGATGATCGGTGACTCGGAGAAAATTCGGGAGACTACAATTGGCATAGTGCGGTAGGGCGATCAAACAAAAAAGCTCATTGGCGTTGCGGGGGCTTGGTTGCATCAGCTTTAGTGATCGCCTATCCTGAGCTTTGGTAATTCCTATCAACTCAGGATAGTCGAACTTTATCGTCATGACCCGTGACAATGAATCGGTCCCTCGAAGATCAATTCCTTTCTTTGGTGTAGGGATATGGGGTGAAAGCGAGAAGGAATAGAAATTTAGACAGGATGGGGCGATGCTGCGGGCCCAGATGTTGACCATGCGTAGCGGAAAACGACCGCTTGCGGACTCGCTTAGAGGGTGAACGGATCGAAAATGCACGAGGGAGTAGCCACCCAGCACCCCCAGTTAAACAAAATAAAGACAAGGAGCCTATCCTGCTGGAAGACAGCGACGTTGTAGCGGATGACGAGTTATCTTTCGACAGCTCGGCAGATCTACCATCCCGAAAGAACGATATGGAGGCGAGTCGAGAAGAGGCCCATAGCGTTCTAGTCGGTCGTCGGCGACATACCTCGTCGGGTCTTGAGGAGAGAAATTATTGAGAGAAAGGAAGCGTGACGCGCCCACGAAACATACCGCGTGGCATGGGGGTGCAGCACCATCACTTCTGTTTGGGTATCCCGCCTTTGGAGCTGCACCCATCCCGTATATGCATGTACCTATTACTGTTCGGGGTCCTGAAGACATCCTGTCGTCCCCATTAGGGCAGCACATCCTGAATTATGAGCCATCCCACGGCTTTGCCATAACACTGTTTGCCATGTATGATGGCTCATTTGACCTGTACGACCACATGTTGCACTTCAAACTGCCGGCATCTTGCCGGGAATGATCGTCTCTGCAAGGTACTTGCCACTCATGGACTCAGCCTAGCCTGGTTCCATAAACTCCTGAGAGGATCCATAAACTCGCTTAATGAGTCATAGGTCGCGATTCGCTTCCCCAATACTTATGTCACCGCGTGCGGAAACACGGGTCTCACTGGCTAAACCATCTTTCAAGCGAGGATGAGTCTATCCGACTTCCTCATCAGAGATTTGACAAAGTCAGTCCAACAAATCGACTCATACAGCATGGACGTGGTCCTCTAGAACTTTTAAAGAAGCTTTGGACTAACTACCCCTTTCTTCTAGTCGCTATCACTCGACTTGCCTCTAACGATGGAAGAACTGTAAGATGGGTGGATAGATACTCTACGCTGTGGAAGACAATATCTCGAACAAACCCTCCCGTGACAGTTGATGGATTACCATCAGACACGTTAGCCAAGAAGGGGCAGCCCGAAAGCAAAAGGGAGCTGCATTTCAAGGTGACCGTGGCCGCCTCGAACAAGAAATGCAGGAACCTCCCAGCTTTAATTCCCATCAACATCCTTACAATAGAATCCTCTCCCTTATTTGGGATCACCCTGAATTTTTCTGGCCTCTACCAATTTGGTCATATCCCGAGCAACGCGATCGATCTCTGAGGTGCGATTACCACAGGGACCACGGGCATGAAACTAACAGATGCCGAACTTTGAAGTTCCTAGTGGAGAAACTAATCCGAGCCGACCAATTTGGGGAGGATATATTCGTGATCTCGCCGCCCGACAAGCCTCTCTCCAGAGCCGAAAGTATAGCGCGCCCAGCTCCCATCCGAGCCCCGACTCCACCACGACTCATATATCATACTCTAGCCGACGACCGCATCCGCCCCAATCGCCGAGGAAAGTCAGTTGCGCATTTACGCTGAGCCCAGTGAACACTATCAAGACTTTATAACAACAAAGCAATACAGCCGGTTGAAGGCCCCATATCGTTTCCTCCCATTAACCCGTCCAGGGTTATCACTCCACACCATAATGCACTTGTGCTTACTTTATGCATTAACAATTTTGATGTGGGCCACGTGAGTGCTCAAGCCACCCCGGTAGCGTGATGAATCGCTGCAACTTTCAAATTTTCGCACGGACGAAAAGTTCCACTTGATAAACTCAATTAGGCTGGCAAAATTTTGTTTGGATTTAATGGGGAAACTACGCTAACCATGGGTGATATAGCTGTCCCCGTCAAGGTGGGGCCGGTTCCCTAGGGGCAAGTTTGTATTCTCAATCAGAAGACTCAAATGCATAAATGCTATCATTGGTCGTGGGCCTGCTGCACGCTATGAAAGCAAAGCACTTCAACCTACCATCGACGATCACACAGCTCAACTAGTGCCGGATAGATTGACTCCTAAGAAGGCAAAGCAAGAAATTGCTATTAATCGGCTTGGTGATAGAGCGTGAGAAAGGTGAAAGCCCTAACAATCTGGCCACCGAATCATAATCCCTAGAATAGCAATCATGGGTCACGCCAGTGTGAAGGGAGACGAGGAACAAGTAGCTATGGATCCCCGACCAATACTCCCGGGGGCGCACTCTGATAAGCACACTTATGTCAGCTCCCTCTTATCTGAAGAGGAAAAAGAGTAATTGCGGTAGGTTTTGCTTGGTAACACCGATGTATTCGCATGGACCCATTAGGATATGACTGGCATTAGCCCCACGCATGCCTCTCATAAGTTGAATGTCATCTCGACTGCCAGGCCGGTCAGACAAAGAGTAAGGCGTTTCCACCCGAATCGCCATCAGATTATTCAGACTTAGGTAGATAACCTTTTGGACGCAGGATTCATCAGGGAAATCAAATACCCGGAATGGCTGGCCAATGTGGTGGTGGTACCAAAGAACGGTGATAAGTGGAGAGTATGCGTAGACTATACCGATCTCAACGACGCTTGTCTTAAAGACAACTTCCTATTGCCCCACATAGACCAGATTATCGATGCGTCATCCTGGCATGGTATGCTGTCATTCTTGGATGCCTTCTCAAGTTACCATTAGATCCCCATGTACCCACCCGACGCGGAGAAAACTGCCTTTATCACCCCACATGGACTCTTCTATTATAAGGTAATGCCGTTTGGTTTAAAGAATGCTCTAAGACTTATCGAACCGGTTACCAAGACGTTCGTGACCGCTACCGGTAAAACCATGCAGGTATATTGACGATATGCTAGTAAAGCCAAAAGAACGCCTGCACCACACTACACACTTACAAGAAGCCGATCTCCCTTGCTGCATACAACATGAAACTCAACCCCTTAAAGCGACCTTGGAGGCTGAAATACGATCGGGCCATTTCCACGGTGACCCGCAGAGAGGCAAACCCCCGCCAACTTGGGCTATCCCGAATCACCGGTCCCGCCCGAGCAGAGACAGCCGACCTACGGCTAGCCTCAAGTGGTTCATTTCAGTTCACCGACCATCTAAAGCCATCTGCCGCCATCCCTCAAGGGGCCAATCAGATTTGTGATGGAATGAAGAGTGTGATCAGGCCTTGGTAGTAATCAAACACTATATGGTGGAACCCCTAGTTCTTGCTAGCCCCAAAGTTGGCGAGACACTCTTCATATATTTAGTAGTTTCAGATGTCGTAGTAAGTGCCGTCTTATTCAAAGACTGTGAGAATAGAAGTCAGAGACCAATGTTCTTTGTCAACAAGTCCTTAGCCAACGCAGAAACCAGATATAGCCGCCTTGAACAGGCCGCTTTAGCTATCCGGATAGTAGCTAAGAAGCTTCGCCTATACTTTCAAGCACACCCCATTGTGGTGCTAACCAACCTTCCTCTTCGAAGCACTATACACAAGCCTGGCTCAATCTAAAGTCCGGATGATGCTTGAAGATTAATGCCCTATCCGACCAAGTATAGCTGAGGTCCCGCTGTATTAATCTAAAGTTCGAGTAAGATTGACGTCCCACCAGGCTCAATTTAATTGATGCCCGATAGGAACGTTGCAAAGCCTGGACGGGAAAGAAAGCAAATGAACCAGGGGACGATTGCTTAAACCTAGACTACACTTTACTCGCTACACATTAGCGCCACCCGGCTAAGCACAAATGAACCAAATTTTGATTAATAAGGGAATCAAGAAAGACAAAATAGCGACATTCATTACAGTTCAGCTACACTATCAAAATGTCAAGATTTAACTGAGGAAAAGGAGCAAGGCCAAGGCAAGGCACGTCAGATGCGCCCTAACTCCTCGCTGACACCGGGCCCCTCCCTTCCTACACTCCTAGATCGAGAATCGTGGTTATCACCTACCTTAGCCCCGCGACAGAGGAATGCTCAACCTCCTCACTAATGTCCGCCTCTCGAAGGCAAAGAAATTTTTCACTGCAATAGCAATCTTATGGCATCGAGGTTAGCAAAGAACTCGGAGGTAGATTTGTGACTGGCACTGATCCCACTGAATCCCAAGCTTATTTTTGTAAATATTATGTGCAAAGGCAATAACCGCTATAATCGTAATCGAAGATAACTTCCAAACCAAACAGCCATATCTCCGCCTCCAAAGCTCTTCTCTTTAGAGACCTTCGCATCGAAAAGGATAGCTCAGCTCAAGCAACTCTAAGTCTCTACAAGCAAGGAAACTCACTCACCTACGACGGCTAGCCCCTCCTCCGCCTTCGGGCTAGGCCTCCGCATAGCCAGCTTCTGTCGAGCCCCGTCTAACTTAGACTCCACCTTCCGCCGGGCGCCCGGAGCAGGCCTAAGGCGCCACAACTCGCTAAACTCATATTCCATCTATGCCCGGGCGCCGCCCGCCACTTTGATATCCAATCAGGCCATCACCACTTCATGATGAGCGGCGTCTCTCTCAGCCTCAGCACGAGCTGCCCTTTCAACAACTTCTCTAGCTTCCAACTCCAAGCGCTTGGAATTTGACTCTACTTCCATTAAGGAAGCACTCAGTGGCCTTGGCCGAAACGCCGATCAAGGAGTCGTAGGCCTCTCGCCCCTCACCCGAGTCTAAAATTCCCGACGAAGGCTATGTTCCGATAAGAGCACCGCCAAGAAGAAGCATATTATTAAAGATATGACAACAACTAAGAAATAATACTAGAATGACATATAACGCTTCCAAGCTCACCAGTTCCGTCGATTGAGCAAAATTGCGGTTGCGAACCTGCATCCCATCTTCAATCATTTGCTGGAGATCTTCTTTAATGGTGCCAAGAAGGGATCGAGATAGCATACCTTCTGTTTCGCCTCTACCGAATAAATACAGTATCTGTGAGTATCACGGCACAGATCATGCAAATGGTCAGCTGAATATTAGCCTTGATTGAAGGGCCTCCATCGATTAATAATCTCCTGGGCACCCTTTGGCCTGGGAGCTGATACCTCTTCCATGGGTGGAGCCGGGCCGCGAGGAGGGAGGAATTCACCAACATACGATCGTAGCGCCGGCCTCCTAGGTCCGCCCGCATATTTGGTCGACCGATCGCTAGCGCCCGCCAGAGGATGGACCACCCGATGGCGACAAGAACCGGGAAGCCTCTCCGACTCTACGCTGGCGTAACGCGGTCCCGCAGTTGGCCGGTCGATCGTACCTATCTCAGAGAACTCTGAGATGATAATGGCCTCGTGACCTTCGAACTCTATCCTGGGTGGCTCGCCCGATCCTCCCACCACTCTTGACGACATCAGCCGCTTGCTCAAGACTAGCATCTCGCTTCCGTTTCCGAGCAGAAAAGTTGTGAATCAAACCAGACATCTCATCCTTTTCCTCTTCTTCTTCCCGGGCCCGGAGCGGTGCTGCTTGTGAGGGACCCATGGAAATGAAATCCTTCCGCTCTCGCCCTCAAAGAACTTCTTGTCGCCGGCCCCTTCTTTCTTCGATGCTTGGGGGGTAAGACGGGAGTCCTTTATTTCCAAGGGAGGACGCTCCAAACGGATACCCCCCTTAACCTTCTTGGACACCTGGGGGCAGGACTAGAATCCTCACTAGCAGAGGAAGGTTACGCAGGTTGAGTGTTGATGACCACCTTGACTCAGCCCGTCATTCTTCGCCTATAATCGCTGGATTGCTCGCAGGTTCAGAGCTGGGTATGGTCACCTTCCACAACCTTTGAGGGCGTAGGTCGCGGATTATTAAGATCGCTAGGCGAGATGAGCGCGACTTAAATCATGCAAAATTCTTCACGGTTAGAAGGATCAAGATGCCACTCTTGCCCCAACTCCATAGCCTGGATTTCAGAAACCGGGCTCTTCCCACCAATGCACTAGCTCATTCCTTCGCTCCTCAAGAACAAATCTATACAATAATGAAACCCGTGTACATGAATGGGCATATGAAAAATACATCATCAGGTAGGTCCCAAGCATTTATACACCCCAGAAAGACATCAGACGGTTAACATCAAATAGCGGTCAGGGAACCCGGTCTCATCCTGTTGTCCCCGACTAGGATCACCCTCACCTCATTCTTCGCGAGCCTGTGAGTCCTCAGAACGACTGCAACCAGAGGCTCGGGCCGACATGGACATCCGACTACTCCTCAAGGTATGTTTTTAAACAAACCTCCACCAATGAAAGATCGCTCTGCAGTTGAAGGTCTTCGCATACGCGACCCGCTTAGGAACTGAATGACATTCGGGGTGAATGCGTATCGACGCCTCGTAGCTTCAGAATCTTCATCAAAGACGACACTCCGGGAAGCGGTTCACCTGTTCATTGCTCCTGTGAAAAATACCGCGCTTGTACTCTCTTCTCTGGTCCACAAAGATTTGTCGGCCAACCGATAGGAATCTTCAATGTCATCAGAATTTCAAAGTAGCTCCCAACTCCACCATGCATAAGGAGTAAGATGACGCTTGTCAGAGAAGGCGTCCCTTAGGTAGGCCCTCGCTTGCGGCCCGCCCCGTCGTGGCCCTTCCGACCTCTCTCTATCTCTAAGGCGGCATTTACAAAAAGGAGGAAATGACAATCGTACCCTCAAATTATGATACTAACTCCGGTAAAGCGTGAAACCACTTTGCAAAACCCAATAAGCTCGGGTGGAGCGCTCACCCAGCGGTGCCTAATAAATAATAATGCCACCCCCATGCTATCCTAAATTCCCAAACCTACTCCGTTTACATTTGATTTTTGTTTTATTTTTTAATTTTTAATTTTTTTTTATATTTTTATTATATTAAAATTAATATATTTCATAACAAATAAAATATTATGAATTTTTATAAAATATTTATTAAAAAAACATTATAATAATAATAATAATTTATTATTATTATATTAAATATAAAAATAAAATAATAAAAGAGTTTTTAAAATATAATCGGGTGGGCAGTGAATAATACCACCGAACCCGCTTGGCATACTGGACATAATAAAATCAAACCCGCCCCAGTAAGGGCGGGGCGGAAACCCGAAATAACCCACCCCGTTACCATCCCTACTCACTATTCAATGTTAAAAAACAAACATATTAATACTTAATGCTATAAAGCACTATTCAACATTAAGCTAAAAAAAAAGTTATATTCAACGTTAAGTAAAAAAAACAAACGCAACCTAAGTCTAAATCCATTAGCTGAATAAAGCTCACTTTATTAGGTCCAACCCATCTACTTTAGGCCCAATCTAACCTATCAGGTCTAACCCATTTTCTTAGGTTTAGCCCATCAGACTCAATCTATTAGGATCAGCTTACTTGCTTAAACCCAACCAATCCCAACCTATCAGGTTCAACCCAACTACCATAGACCCGACCCAACCTATCAGGACCAACCCACTTGCTTAGGTCCAAATTATTTGCTTAAACTTAATCCATTAGAATTCATTGCCATGTCACTTGAGACCCACTGACTACATTACACCCTCAAAACAACACGAGGTTTTGAACCATCGACCTCTATGTTGTAAGTGAGGCCCTTAGCTACTTTACCAACTACCAACTTATGATATATTCTTTATCTTTTTACTGATATTACTAATTTTATCATCTTAAAAGTAAATTTTCAATGTTAAAAAAGTAAAATTTTTCAAATTCAGAATTGCTCATAAATCTTAAATTTATATTTCATCTTCATTCTCCCACTCTCATTATTTCTATCTCAATCTCAATTTCTACAAACATCATATTTCCATTTTCTTAAATTCCTTTCGACTATCAATCTTTTTAAAAAAACTTTAATTTTTTTCAAAATTCTCAATTCCTAATTAAAACATTTATTTCTAAAATTCAAATCCCAATTTTCAGAATTTAAGTATCTTTCTTCAAAATTTCAATTTCAAATTCCCAATTACTTTAAATCCTCAAATTTCCAAATTCAATTAAATTTCGCTCTAAAATTTAAATCCTAATTTCCAAAATTCAAATACCTGATTTTCAAATTTTCAAATTTCAATTTATAAAACCTAAATTTCCAATTTCCAAAATTAAATCCCCAAATTTCAAATTTCCAAGTTCCTAATTTTCAAAAATCTAATCCCTGATTTCAAAATTCAAAATCTCTAATTAAAAAAAAAAAAAAAATAATAATCAATTCCCCAAATGTCCTAAATCAAAACTCAATTTCCAAAATTCTCTTTTCAAAATAGTTTTAAAAAGTTTTAATAAAATGATTAATTCTATAACTCCAATAAAAATGGAGTCTCATGGAATTAATTTGTGTAATAGATAAATGAGCCTTGATAGGGGGCCTAACATCCCATGTACTCCTTATTAAATAATTTAGCACTTGATGTATAATTTGATTTCTTAATTTGATAATGAATACTTACATATTTGTTATTACACTAACATTGTCTTCTATTGATAGCGCTTACGATTCTCTGCCAAGGTATATACTCTTTCCTTTTTTTACTTTACTTGTTTATTTTATTTATGTATTTATTTGTTGATGGCTTGATGTACACTCGTGTAATTATGAGAGATAATTCTTGGTATCTATTAGTTAATCAATTGATGACCATAATTTCCTAAACTTGATCAGTAGAGACCCGAATTTAAAGGCTTAGATGGGTGCTACGGCTCACTACTGCACATTCCTGACAGGTAACATGACCTCCGAATTTTGACATGATTTTTCGTAGACTTGTATTTTTAAGAAAATGAGTCACACTAGAGTTTTATTTCTTATTTTGTTTTTCCTTTAAAAAAAATAAACAAAAATAAGCGGCGACTCAAAATCGTTTTCTAAATGGTTTTTCGAAAAAATATAAAAACGAGTATCACATTTTAGTAGGAAATGCATTATAACCAAAATGCGGTGTCCACATATATTCTAAACATTTACAAATTTTTCCTTCTAAGATTTTGATTTTTAAATAATTTTTTTTTGTTTTTATAAAAAGAGGGGTATAAAAGCCTATTAAAAAATGATGAAGAAGAAAAATATGTAAAATTAGTTTAAAAAAGATAATTAATCACTCTAGAAAAGCGGTATCCTTGAGTTGATCAATAACTAGCTCCATAGCTTCTACTTTATTTTTGTGACGCCCCAAAACCGGGGTGTCTCGTTGACCACCGTCAACCTGTGTGTCTCACATCATGAGACCCATACATGAGTAAAAATGACCACACTGGCCTACACATTATACTCATCAAGATACATCCAACTATAGTACCATAGTTCAAGAGTTGATTACATCACTCTTAATACAACATATATTAAAAGTTTAAAGTTCTAATACATGCTTTACAAAAAGATAACAAAGCCACAATCCGACTTTCTTCTCAAAACGGCCTCTAATGAGTGCCACCTTCCCAATCGCTCCATGTACTTGAAATAATATTCCCTCGACAAGGTGAGCACCGCTGGTGAGTGGAATTATCTCTAAATGGGTTACTCACACCAAGCCACATGCAATGATTCAATGTAAACACACACTAAAGCAAATACGTGATCCTACTTGAATGTCTACATGCCCAATCTCATGTCTCGAGTCCTCACCAACTCTCACACTTTGCCAAGCCATGTATGAGAAAACACCGCTTTTCAAAACAAAACATTCTGTCTTAAAACACACCATCGAGTTCTCAGAAAATATCGACTACCCTTCGAGTCAAATCTGGTAGGAGAACTTCGAATAATAATGTCCTCATCCATGATCCGCTGACTATCTCCCAACCCAATTCTCCGAAAAATCTTCCATCGAAATTCCTTTCACAATCATGTTCCATTTTTTATTTTCTTTCATGTCATGCACTCACACCTAATTTCCTAAGGTGCCCCGGTGCACATGGAATGCATTATGTCATTTCCAAACCACTCATAATATATATTTACATGCATATATTAACATAAATTAAATTAACACTCATCATGTTAATACACCAAAATTCTATGTGCATTAAATATATTAAATTCCACATTACTCAAGCTATCCAATTCAAGCAATATTTTGCTCAAACACACATGGACCAATTTCGTCCAACTAGAAAGCAAACCGGACTGCTTTTGAATAGCCTTAACGAAAGCAAAGGTCATTCATGGGCAAATTTCCACTACTCAAGCATCGGTTCCATTTTGTGGAACCAAAATCCATGGCCATTTCCGACCTCATACACACCCAAACATAATTTAATGCATAAATTATCACACAAGTCACCCAAACACTGGATCCGTCCAAAACGAGCTCCAAAATTTCACTCGGGTCCCAAGTTTTCGGGACTGATCAAATACACTACAACCTCAAATCAACCCAAACCATCAACAAAACACTTAAATAAAAATAAACAGCAGGAGAAGACCCCTACCTCCGAAGTTGTCAAAAACTCCATTAAAACCCAAGAGACTCCACGCCTATCTTGCCGCTGTGAGCAAACTTTGCTTCGTCGCTCGGAAATCCACGTCCGATCGCCGGAATTCTAGAGAAGGTGTGAGCCTTTTCTCTCTAAAAACTCTCCTTTTCTCTTCTCGCTTGGCTTCTCTCTTCCTTTCCCTCCCAAACCGGTTTGGTCTAGATTGAGGTCAAGAGAAAAGTCTTCTCAATGTCACATGTCCAACTCTAAGTGGTGTTGGAATAAATGACATTCATTGTCATTTACTCCTTGAGGAGTCCAAAGGGCAGGGAGTCCAACGCTTGGTCAGCCAAACGCTGGCTCCTCGAATGTTGTATCCCATTCCTTGTACCTATAAAGGTGAGACTCCCTTATTCGTAAAATAGAGGTTTCTTTTTTAGTTTGAAGTCAACAAAGAAAGTGTGGTGCTCGTGATAGCCCTGATGTAGCCTTCAGCCACGAGCAAAAGGTTCTGTGTTGAGGTACCATTGTCCGTCGGCAGATCCTGGAAATGCACGTCATGATTCTCCGAGCACCAGGAGACGACTTAATTTGTTTAAGGAGATCGGATGCTCACTATGACTTTGATTTCTATTACACCGCTCTGTTTTGTTCTTATCTTTCACAATCTTACTTTCCTCTATAATCGTTGTAACAGTTATAACAAACTTAAAACATTGTTCTTAAAAAAAAAAAAACAGAGTTGGTTGGTCGGAGAAGAAGAAGTCACCGGAAAATTTTTTTTTGGAAAGGAGAAAAAAAAATCGGAGAAGAAGAAGTCACCGGAAAAAAAATTTTGGAAAGGAGAAAAAAAAAATAAAAGAAACTTTTTTTCTTTGAATCTTTGAATTACGTTAGTAAAAAAAAAAAATGGTATATATATATATATATATATATATATATATATATATATATACTCAAAAACGTTGGTTTGCATTCCGGGGTTTTGGAAGGGGAAAAAGAAACCATATTTCAGCTCGGGAGGGTTTTCCTTTTGATACAAGGAGGAGAGAACCAATCGTTGATTAAGAAACACCAAACAAACAACTGGCTGTTGGAAAGTCCTTTGTAAAATAAATAAAAATTAAAGGAGGGAATGGAACTCAAGACCTTGAGTTCAAGAGCCAAGGCTCATCCTAACAAAAAACCACATGCTTTGTCAGTGGATATTTCTCAAGGAGGATTATAAGTGATAAGAGAAAAGTCTTTAGGCTAAAACCTCTATTCTCACTTTGTGAGTTTGCAACAATTCCTTATGGTCTAGGGAGCCTTTGAAAACCATAAAACAGAGAAGTTCGTCTAAGGAGGCTAGTTGTTTGGCCTTGTTTCTAAATTCCACTCACTTTCCTCTAGGAAACACTATACGTGTTAATTCCAATTATTCTCGCTAATTGGTTTGGGAATAGAAATTGATCAATTTTCTATAATTTTTTGCAGAGAAATGACATTGGTTCGTAAGAGCACTAAGGTCTCACCGTAGATCTGTCAAGTGGCAACCCCCACTGTAACACAAGCACTATGATGCCTCTGGCTACTGCCTATCTCTCGCCTCTACCCTGGAAAACTGAGAAATTGAATACCGGATTCTAATTTCAAAAGGTGGCAAAGACGCCTGCTCTATTTAACCACCTTGAATCTTGCGAGATTCTTGACGGAAGAAGCTCAAGCTCAAAGAAGATGAGCGCCAAGATCCAGAAGTCACTTTAGTGTTTGAATGCTTGGAAAGACTGATCACTTTCTGTGCAGACCACACAAGAATGCTTTAACTCGATTCTATACAATGTATACAGATAAGAAAATGCTCAAGGAGCTATGGATCTACTTCAGACCGTAATATAAAATCGAGACTGCGCCAAAAGTTTGCTGTAATGATTCCCATTATAAATGGTAGATTCCAAGATCGTGGTCACTAAGTCCAAGAACTTCAAGTTATCCTCCATGAGATTCATGCCGAGGAATGATGTCGAAGCCGAAACTAAGTGTGGCAATATTATTGAGAAACTCCGCTTCCTCGCTTGGAAAGACTTCCAAAACTACTCCTCAAAACATAAGAGAAAGGAGATGAGCATCGAAGATCTAGCTTATTCGACTTCTCGTGATCGAAGAAGACAGCAACAAAGGATCCGAGAGGAAAATGGCAATAATAATCCCACGAGGCTAAGGTTAACTCAGGAACATGGTCAAGGTTCCAAGTTCAAAAGGCAACAACAAAAAGGCACTAAGTTGGGAACAAAAGGGGAGTGTTCAAGAAGCAAAAGTTCATCGGGAAATGCTTTAACTGTGGGAAGCAAGGTCAAATCTTCATTGGGTGCATCAAGAGAAACAAAACTCAAGGAAGCCAATGTGGTTGACTTACATCCCAAGGATGCGTTCAAATCGACCTCACCGGGCAGTTGGATCTCGAGGTGAACTTGGTGGACTAAATCCCAAGGAATGGTGGATTGACACCGGTGTTAATTCGCCAAATGGCCATCAGCCCGCATTAATTAAGTGTCGACGGCTTAGCCATAAGTCCTGGTCTGCTAAAGTGCTGGGGACTACAGAGCCGGGTCCGGCTCTTATGAAGTGCCTAACGGCTTAGAGCCGTGGTCCAGACAAAGTGCCACACTACTTAGAGCCACAAGCGTCCGCATTAAGAAAGCGCTAAATGGCTTTTTGAAATTGCCAGAAGGGTTAGAGCCACAAGTATGACATTAAGAAAGTGCCAAACGACTTAGAACCGAAAGTGTAGCATTAAGAAAGTGTCAGATGGCTTTAGAAATGCATCGCTTGGGAGCTAGAAGTCCGCATTAAGAAAGCAATTACAACTTAGGAGCCAAGTCCGATCTTAGTCTGCTGCACTGGGCTTGAGAGCCTGTCCGGTCTTGTGGAAAGCGACGACTTTTAGAAATCTCCACGACTTAGAGTCACAAGTCCGTATTAAGAAAGTACTGCATGTGCCTTAGGAGCCGAAGTCCTGGTCTTTGAAAGTGCCGCATACCTTAGAGCCGTGTCGAGACAAGGAAGTGCCGTGACGACTCTAGAGCCGTAAGTCCGTCTTGTGAAAGTGCTAGACGGCTTAGAACAAGAAGTCTAGCATTAAATGAACTAGCTGGACATCAACCATACTAGGCCTCTGGAGCAGGGGATACTCGACTTTCTCGCACTTAGTAATGAACCAGTCAAGATCCCACTATGTTGGGCCGGACAAAAGGGCCAGTTTCGCTTGACTTTGTATTGGGCTGGTTGGGCATTAGCCATGCCCGATCGGATAGGGCATTTAGCGCTATCCAGACTTTAGTCTGAGCCAACTCGGGTATTAGCGATGTTGGGAAGGATAGGGCATTTAGGGCCATCCGGACTTTAATCTGAGTAAAGAAATAGAAATGAATAAAGGAAAAGAGAAATAGAAATGAAAAAAAAAATGCTTAGGTAAGTTGCCGTAGGTAGTTTTGGGACTAGTGGTATCAAGGAGAAATAAGTAATCAAATCAATAATAGCAAAGTGACTGAGCAACAACAATGTGGCTTTTGTAAGAGGATTTTATCAATTGTATTTCACAAACGAATAGGCAGAATAATTTTGAGAACTCTGCTCAAACCATTGCCTTCGCCTTCTCTACTTGACAAAATCACAAACTTGTGGACAACACCTAACACAGTTAAGGAGCTAAGGCAGTTTTCTGGAATTTCATACAAAAATTATATTTGTAATCGTGACATCCTCAAGCAAAATCATAGTCATTTTATACCCAATCAACATTAAAATTTACTCTGCAACATGCTTACTTGCACCATAGCAAAGAAGGAAAACAAACCACTGGCGCAAAAGCTAGATATTCCTGGTAAAAGCATACTTTTGCAATTTGTTTTGATGAGGAATTAGCTTGCATATGCAAATAGGTGGCATCATAATCACCAACAAGAAAATTTCATCATTCATATAAGAGCAGAAACAAAATTCCCATACGTTATAGAGTGGATACGTAATAATAACCTCGAAGCTTAGTTAATCGATGTTGAATGTGACTCTACAAACGATTTTCCCTTGATTTTATCAATTCACTACCTGACATAACAGAGAGCACTTAGAAATTTCTCATACACCCAGAAAGATTTTCAAACTTAAAGACATCAACACAATCCAAAAAGAAACTATATCTCAACCCATCAAACTAAAATAACCTAAACTTCGAATTCTCAAACTTGTAGAGAAAACACACATAAACACAAATCCCTACTACCTAAGGAAACAATGAATCCCACTAAAAGTTCACATTCAAAAAGCAAAACAAGACCAAGAACAAAAAAGGGGGCATAGAAAGAAGACGAACCGAAACCTTGTCGGAGGGAGCATCGAGGGAATCGAGGTCGGCTTGATCGAGAAATAATGGAGGGTAGATGTATTAAAACAACATTAAAAACGTCGGGAGGAAGAGGGAGGTTAGGAGAGATGAGGTTGAGGGCAATGTATGAGTGTTCCTGTATTCTAGATGTGGTCGAGAGAGGGATGGTTCCATCCGCGCCTTCTCTTATTTTGAATAATTTAGTGTTTCCCAACTACCATACTTATTAAATTATAAGTCATTCTAAATAAAATAATTTAAAATATCAGATAAATTAATAATTTGAACTTCCAAATTACTTACGCCATTGCTCGGGGCTGTAACCTCCATTAGGAATTGAACTCATAACCTCTCGTAAACCACTCTTAAGTCATGCCTTAAGAACATGATTCACTTGTTAAAATAAATAATTTTAATTTAAAAATTAATTTTCCATATTCAAGTTTCACAAATATAAAATTTTTAATTAATCAATTAAATATACCTTCAAATTAAATTTATAAGTATGTAGTTTTTTTTATAATAAATATGTATTTTTTATTTCTCTACAAAAAAGTATTTAGTTTTTTATATTTAAAAACTAATTAGTTTTAATGATTATTTAATATGATACTAAAATAAAATAAATTATTTTTACTTGTATTTAGTTCTTTCTATCCATCTCTGTTACCATGATGTTTTTCGAATTGGTCAACTTAAGTATCATTAAATATAATATAAATGTTACTTCAAGTGTCAAGGTTGAACTTAATTCCTGTACTTTTTTTAAATTCCATGGATCAAATGTCATAAATGCATTTTTTCAGAGGAGAAAGGTATAGAGTAGTGAGGAAAAGAGAAAAGAATAGAGAGAGAAAGCCTGAGGAGTTTCGAGGCCGAGAGATAAAGAAGTGGGAAAGTTTGTCGTGAACGAGAAAAAAGATCGAGGGAGGAGGGAAACGGCGGCTTTGGTGGGAGAGAGAAATCTGAGAGATAGAAAGCAGGAAGTAAGGGTTTTCTCAAAAACTAGGAGGGGAAAGAGAGTGGGGAGTGTTTTGGAAAAAAAAATTATTAAAAGAAATATTATTTTTAAAGTTGATTTATTCAAATGAAAATAAAATTACTCAATTTTTTTTAATGGTTTGACTTCAAATATATTTGATAAAATGAATATTTCAATTTTTTTTGACATCTAATCACTTGCCATTTACTTACATTGTAACTTAAAGTGTTGCTCATCATGCTTAGCTCATATGATAATGTGCTCAAAGTTTCAAAAATATAGGGCATAAGGAAGGAAGGGGTCCTGTGTTCGAGACTTAATGTGAACAATGGAAACTGAAGTGAAGTGTTAAACTATTAAAAAAAAACCATTTGGCATCACAATATTTTAACAAGGCTTTGTTCCTATGGAAACTCAACTCTGGGTCATTCCTTATTCCTCATCCAACCCTTAATCATTAAGTTTAATTTTGTTGGTGAATATAAATATATTTATATTTTTAAGGCGATTTTATCTTTATTTAAATAAATATATATCATAAAATAAATTTTATTTTCTTTGTTTAACAATTAACAAGAGGTGATAACAAAAAAACTTCAAACTATTGAACATGCTTTAACTAGTAGAAAGGTTTTAAGATATTTATTAATTTTTATTTAAACAATATTTTGAATTAAACTCATGCAATAAAATTGAAAGCTTAATTACTTGAAAGAGAAAAAAAAAAGGAATTGAAAGAACCCAATAAATCAGGCAAGGACAGGGCAAAAATGTAGTCTTTTTTACCCAATAATTTCTTGGTCTCTATATCACCTAGCTTCAAGCACTAGTCAGTCGTTTCTCTTCAAATAACTAATTCCTGTGAATAAGAAAAAATCTCTTATTATTCGACCATCACAACCTCTCCTTATAGGATACTTGAAGAATGGTTCACAATATATTCTCTCAATTGAGAAAGGAAAGTTGCAGAATGAGCTAGTGAGAAAATAGGGTTTTTGCTTCCCTAATTCGGCGTTAAAGTGATTTTTGTTGGCGGTGGCGTTGAAATGTAAAGCCCTAAAACGATGCATTTCAAACAGAGCAAAAGTTTTGTTTTTTGTTTTAAATCATTTTTAAAGAAAAAAATAATCAAATTAAAAATTAAATGAAAGAATTTACCAATGGAATTATTCAGTCGGTAACTTTTATTAAATTAAAAATATTTTTACCTACGTACTAGCTCACATTAAATAAAGTGCAATATTAAATAATACTTTGAAAATCTAATTTTCTCACAAAGACTACTTCAGTCACAAACCGTAGGAAAATTACAAAATAGTCAAGGCCAAAATTATCCTACAGCAATTTCATCAATAATTTTCCTCTTAGGCATATGCTCAAATCGCTGATAATCCGTAGGTAATTTCCATAGGTAAAAGTTAGTGAAAATTACCTAATAAAACACTTCCGCCGATACCTTTCGTAGGTATTCCGTCTTCAAATGGTACCTAAAAAGTTACACTCAGATATTTCATAAAATTACTTTATGAACACTGTCAGGGTAATTTTTAGGTATTCACCCGATAAATGGTTTTACAAAAATGTGGAAAAATAATGTCTTGTTCCAATGTATATTCCGCCGGTAATTACTAACATGAATTTCCATTCATCTATAATTTACCGATTAATCGTGGAATTTTTGTAGTGAAAAGTAGATCGACCATAATATTAAAAACAAATCAATGGTTTCATTATTAGTTCCGTAATCAAAGTTTATAAGTACTTTTAGCCACTTATATCAGCGTCAGCTTCTAAAGTCGCTCATTGTGCTACTAACCCTGGGATACGGGTTTAACTTTATGGTTTCTTTGATGAATTTGTATATGTTCTATCGTTGCGTAATATAGAAATTGGACCACAAAATTATTTATTTCATATTATTATTAAATCCATTTCTATAAATATTTTTAACATTTTTAATTATTATTAAAATAACATATTTATAATAAATTCAATTAATTAAAATTTTTACAACTTACTTTAGTAGACAGTCATTTTATCATTACTATTTACTTACTCCATTAACTTATTAAGGAATATTTTAAATATCTATCTTCTTAAATATTACGTTGTAAATTTAAAAAAAAAAAACAATAATAACACAGTGACCTTAGCTTGGACCCTATTACTTTTTATTGTCAAGATTGATTTTAATAAGAAGATGCCACAGAACATATCTGATTTAGACACACAATAATACACAAGAATGGGATAATATTATTATTAAGGGATAGCTATTCACTCCCATCTATACTTTTTCATTCATTTATCTGATCATTGTGAACCCAAAATTGGACCTCTTTCCACTCTTATATCTTGTCTTACTAATCTCTAATCCATTATTGACCCTAGGTTTGTTTAGGGATGGCAAAATTCATGTGTCCGCCTCAACTCCTACTCTCGACCTTATTACTTAGGTGCAAGGCTGGGATTCCACTTAAAACCCGAACTGGTCTCGGTATTACTGGGTGCCGTCCTCGCCCCATCTCCCCTCGATCTACGAAATTGCCTTAAAATAATCCCAATTTCATTGTGTTTACTTTAAATATTAAATTCCATTTTCATAAATTGTTTTCATCATTGTTACCTAGAAAATTAACTTACTTGACTTATACTACTACCATTTGTGTAACGTGAATTAAGATGACCAAATTTCTTAAATTTACAAATTGATATTTATACATATATATATTATTATTATTATTATTATATTATATATTATTATTATTATTACATATTATTATTATATATTATATATTATATTATTATTATTATTATTATTATTATTATTATTATTATTATTATTATTATTATATTTTTAATAAATTATAATATTAGACTTAAGAATTACCATAAATAAAAAAGAAAAACTTAACTATTGGTGAACTTTAAAGTTACAAATATTTTCACATAAAGTTACAAATATTTTACATAAATTAGGACCCATCTCCCTTTGGAAACCTAATGTCCCATCTACATGTTGCCCATCTTTAATTTTTTTTCTTTTCCTTCCTCCCTCTCTCAATACGACTTGCCTTCACTCCACCTCCATCAATGTTGTAATAGCTGGTCTAACTCCAGGATACCTACCATTCGCTCCAAAGACTCCCTATTCATAGGGCCTAGGCACCCCCATTTAGAGGCCCAAGCAACCAAAGCCTCCACACGGCGCTCCAAGCTTCTCAGCCCAAGGCCCCCTGTCCATGTGCTAGCCTGCATCTCATCAGTACAAAGATCCCAACGACGCCCAATCTCACAGGGACTATCTGGACAACAGAGCCGGTGGGGACGCATTGCCTCAACACTTTCCCCAGTCGGCCATCGCTTCAAAGACGCCACCAACAATGTCCTACCGATCTCAACTAAAAACATCTTCCCATCGAATTAATAAGATCAGAATCACTTTTAGGATGACCACAATGATTCGAGGAGCAGAGAGATTTGTATAAAACCCGAGAAAAATTAAATTTTTATGGTAAATGGTATTTTTACAAACTATAATTTTAGATTCGGGATGAACAAAACGACTTCACATAAACAGCACGCCTAAATCCCGGTCCGCCGACTACCCGCCAACCGTGCCAGAACACTCGTGGCTGCCCGTGACCCACCTCTCACGAAAACCAGCAGAGTCTTCTTCTCAGGATGGGAGCCCCACTGCAGAAACAAACTTGTCCCAAATATCAACATCGTAAGACATATGATAATAAAAACGCTCAGCCTATTACACCCACACACACCTTATCATCACACATCAACTATTATTATCATGTTTTCAAGAGTTAAATGTTTTACCTTATACAACACATAAATTTGTGAAATTCTAACATGTAATACATCATAAAAACCCAAACACAAATCTGGGGCTTTTCTAAAAATGTTCTATGATGAGCTGCCCCCGTGCGCTCCTGCATCTCGAAATAATGTTCGATGTGGCTAGCTAATGCTTCAAGAGTGCACCACTTAAACGGGTTACTTTCACTCTAAGCACATAAATATCTACCTGTCACATATCCAAAAGAAATGCATGATCTTACTTGAACGTTTACCTAATCAATCCCATACCTCAGCCTCACTCTAATTTCTACACTCTGGGTTTCTGTGGGCATGTATGAGAAACATTATTTTTCAAAACAGCATATTTGTTTATATTCATGGACAACTCCGATAAGGGCAGCTCTAATCGACTCGATGTTCTATCTGGTGGACAAATCCTTTCTCGATGTATACTAATTAGGCTTCGACTTCGCATTTACTGATATTTTATATGGACTACCCAACACCATTATTAGCTCAACCCTTCCTAAACCATTCTTCAAAATTAACTCTATAATATCCATCTCCCATTGTTCTAGGGCGCTCTAGCATACCAACGATAACGTCATTTCTAATACAAATTATATAACACATGCAAAATATCCTCATATTACATATTTAATATTATTAATTTAAAATCACACAAACATGTTAAGGCAATTTCACAAATTCATTACACCAAAAAATTAGCTCATCGCGGCTACTAGTCACTACGAGCAATTCAATTTGAAATCACTCAACACCGCACACACATTTTCACAAATTACCATGAATGATCCATTCATCGTGAACGCAGGAAACCCTCGGTTAACTGGGCTTCACGGCTTCATCGGCCACATTACATTTTCACAATACCAAGCCATTTCCGGCCTTTACACTATCAACACAAGATTTATTTCATAAAATTTAAGGAAATAAACACTAAACAGTTTCACATTACACACGGACCGTGCATTTGGGCCTATAGCTTCATGACCGGTCTCATAAAGCCTCGGGACCATCAAAATGGGCTGCTCGTCTCAACCCAAACTAAAACATCCACAAAAACATCTTAAACAAAGTGTAAAACCAGTAGGATGAAACCTAATCTTCACAGTTTGTCGAAAACTCAAAAACCCAAGTGCCCCACGCATGTGGCCGATGCGCAGAGCAAATTTTCTTGCCTCGCGACTACAATACCGTTTACAAAATCGAGAAAGCACGTTCTTTTCACTAAAATTACCATTTTCATCAAGCATCTCGCATCTCTCCTCCCTTTCACGCCTTGTTTCTTCCTTTTCAAATGCAGACGCCACTCATTTCATATTTCGTCTTTCATTAAACTTTCCATTAATGACATTTATAACCCTTCTTCCCTAGTTTTGACACTTGATACCATTCTCGTCAGTTCATTTCCACATTTTACCATGCAACATAAGTACATTAGTACATGTTATAAGTGACTTTCATCACATGTCATTTTACAAGATCGAAACGATGCTCGAAAACGCGTACATTCATTGTTCAATTCGATGAAATTTGACGCGGTTAGTTAGATTGGGAGACGACCTAACGTGGGCAGGGAAATCTGTCATTATATTCAAGATCTAGAGAGAATAAATTTTGGATTTTGACCGAAATTACTATTTTATCTCTTTTGAGAAAATGATTTTCGGTCTTGCCAATCTCTTCAGTTAGAATTGTCCAAAATCGACAGCATCACCATGGCATATCCAACGCACTCTACCATGCATGTAACCACATTTGTTCATTAACGATCTAATTGACAATTAAAAAGTGTAATTTTGAACCCTATATTGTATAGGTTCTTGAGTGCTTTTGTAACATTAATTCATGTCATTTATACTAATATGTTCTAGTCTTTCTTAGTAACACTTATACATTTAGAGAGGCTTTGGTCAGTTTTTGCGTGTTTTGCGCACTTTGGAGTTCAATGAGATGAAATGATAACGCTGAAGTCAACCTCAGTTCAAGATTGATCAGCCAAGAATCAATGAGAAAACCAAGGCAAACATAAGAAAATGTGATGCAAATGGAAGATGAGATAAATGCAGATTTAATAAAGTTGAATTCATGTTTCAAAAATTCGCTTACATCATGAAAATTGGTAATTTAGATTAAAAATTTCGCACCTTAGCTTAAATACCTAAATTTGCTTAGGGACCCATCTCTAATTTCATAGCACTGCTCTTAGCGAAACATGATTGCTTATCAAGAAATTTCTCATGAAGAATAAATTTTCCAATTTAGCGTAGTTTTTTTCATTTTCATAGATTCCGTGATTTCGTTTAGTTACAAATTCCTTGCCAATGAAGGAAATTGGATGTCTCACATACTCAGAATAATGCAAACTGTTTCAACCAGGTATTAATCTTTAATTGTTCAATAACTTAGCCACTTCTAGGTTTTTTGGTATTATACTGAGGAGGCCTATAAAACCCTCTCTTTGTTTTGCAAAGAAAGTGTGAACAATTGGCAGAGTCGAGGAAACAATTTGGGGAGAAGACATTTTTGTTTTTATTTCTTTGTAAATAAAAGTCTTACTTTGTGGTTTTGCTTTTACTTTTTCTCTCTCTTCTTCTCTTTCTTTCTTCCCTTTCTCGGGTCGCTTAAACATCTCCTCGAGACGACAACTTAAGAGATGCTTACAAAGCTCTCCTTTCTTTGCAGTTATGGGAAAAGAAAGCTAGCTTGGTGGTGGGAAGTACATGTAATATATCTTGTATTAAAAGCTACGGTAGTATTTCATGGCTTTACTCAAAACTTAGTCGCACAAATATTGACAAGTTATCGACTGGGCAACACCTCTCTATGCTTTAGACCGTTGTTCTTTAGGATGTGGTTTTTACGAGCCTCCGAGATAAATATTTACACAGCCAGGTTCTTCAAATTAGGTTAAATAAATACTCTTAATGCTATTATTTTTAGCCACACTTTCTATTATTTAGGATGCAGGCTTTGGGTGAGAGATGTAATCGTTGTTCTTTAGATGTGTCTTTACGAATTTCAAATGATAAATTTAAATGTTAGGGTTTTAACCAAAAGGCTTGCAATCGTACAAGCACCGTTTTGACTTCAAATAGGAAGATGTTTCATAAGAGGTTTGCTAGTTAATGATAGACTGCCACGCTACTGGACCATACGTCGCATGTCATAAACGCGAGGACAAAACCCGAGACACTTGCCTGCCCTAACTTTTACAGTTAGTGACCCCACTTTTTACAAAGTTGAATTTTCTGCCACTTTAACTTCTTAGTTTTTATACCTTCAGTTTCAAACCATTCCTATCAGCTTTCTTGAAACCCAAACCAAAAGAGTCCAAAATAGAAAGTTCCTACCTTCACGACCCATTTAAACCATTTTGCGATTTAAACCTATCTCGCTGCTTCGACTTAGAATTACTCATAACAAGTAGCAGTCGACTACTTCAAGCAAAGAGTAGAACCAGGTGGCAAATCTTGCTGATCTTAGCTCAGCCACCCGCGGCACGGCAACAAACGCCATTTGCCGGGGATGGTGCCAAATTCACGACAGGTCAGCACTCAGGACCCACACCACGTGGTTGCAACCTTTAATCTTGAACCGCCATGTGAATCACGCTGTTTGACTTCTGCGCAATCGCACCGTTTTAGTTTTCAGCTTTTCTATTCAGCCAGTTTTTTTTTTATTTTTAGTTAATTTTATCTGTAGGTCATTTATCGTTTCGCTTAAGCTTTTCACACCTCAGTAATGTGCGTTTATGCAAATGTCGGGAAAATATCAGTAATTGAAATAGATTGAGTAACACAACTTGGACCCAGTTTAGTAAAGAAAATTAATCGATACTACGATCCCATACCCGAGAAACAACAGAGCCAATCAGCAAACTTTACTGGGTCTGAATGCCCACAGAAACCAGTTTAGTGTGACTCACATCCACCCTTTCCTAGGAAAGTTGAAGGCCTCTATCTCTGTATCATCTCTCTCAATAAGACAAAGAAGGGAGGCATTTGTATTCTCACTTCACATAATATGGTATTGGAAAATGGTACCATAATATCTCATATTGTGGATTCCTGAGGGAGGGCCTAGGCACCTTCGTGGGAAAGGTACGACTGGACATGATTGGCCAAAGCAAAGCATTTCCATTTGACCCTAGTGACAGGTACTAAGATTATTGGCTTCAACTCTATCGAGGCCTAGAACCATAAGAAAATTAATGTAGTCACAGGCCGGAATTCTAAGTTCTTCAAAGGCTTCATAGCACCACAATTTGAAAAGACAAATTCCACACTTTTGCGCTCAGATGGGTGAGAGATTTTACCAGTGTCGGGAGACATGGAAACTATCAGCAGTATTGTCCACACCCACTGGTTCACATGGGCTGTTGGTGAAATCCACTCCTACAGGCAGGCTGTCTCTCACTACAGGCAACCTTAGAAACCATGTGTGGGGAGACTTTAAAAGAAACATCCCGATGAAGCTTCACGGATTCCTTAATTACAAGTGGTCGAAATTTCAGGGTCAATTGAAGTGAATTCAGAGAACGACAGATGAAAACCAATTCAAATAACCAGTAATGGGATGTACATCCGCCTCAAAGACATAGAAAATGAGCTAGGATTTCAACCTCAGCTGGGGAAGGCAGAGGAGCTTCAGCAAAACAACTCAACAGGTGCACTGGGCAAAGGGGACTGAAAATTCCGCACAGCCTAACTCAAGACCACTTCCACCCTCGCACTGCAACAAAGGTCTCATGACCCCTCAGCAGTGATTTGACGTCGTAACAGGCAAATGATCGTAGGACAACATTGTGTTCATAACACTAATAGTTTCCATATGGTAACAATTTAATACTCTAAATTGAGAAATTCACTCTACCTTGCATCGATATTCATCCTTTCTCTCTTGCGATAGGATTTCATGCCAAACTCGCTTGGTTTCCTCACACACAACAACCAACTATCTCCTTTCTTTCAAAGAGAGCAAGCTTTCATATTTGAATTTTGAGGTGGTAGGGTAACTTTGTTGAGGAACAAAAGGAAATTAAATACAAGAATCAATAAGGATTGACACTGCAGAGTAACATTGGAATAAGAGAATAGATCGGGTCGAGAGCACCAACTGCAAAATTGACAACCTATGCATTCAGTCACCTGCGATCAACAAGTTGCAGGAGGTAACAAGAGAAAGTGGGAGGTTTCCATCAAATAATGCAAACTCCAAAAGTGAACTCCATGAGGCAGTGACCATCCAACAACCAAAGAATGGATGAGGTTAAGGCCAATCACTCGAGAGCAAGCAGGTTGATAAGCCTATTAAAACCTGTCAAGAAACCCAGAAGGTGGAGAAAGAATTGTAACCCCAGCACATTCTCCTAGAGGAGATTCAATAGAAACACCGCATACCCACCCTCCATTTCCATCAGCAATTTAGAGCAGTAGCAGATCTTAATAGTGCTGTGGTATTTCGAGGCCTTAAGAAGGTTAATACGCCTTATCGACGACCAAATGTGTCTCTACTTTATAGCAAAAAAAAAAAGTTTTTGAAAGATCTTTGCACAAATTTAAAGGATTAGGCACTGAGAAGAAGGTACTTCACGAACACATCATGCCATAATCCAAAGCACACTCACAAAATAAAGATTCCGGGGATCTCTACAAATTTCGCCTGGATTGCAATTGTATAGAAAGTCCTTAGTTTGGCTCAGGGTGAGCTGCAGGAACCTAATGCCGTATTCAGCATATTGTGCGCTAGGGTTTAAAGGAACTTAAACCTACGAACATTACACTTCCTACTGGGTCAGATAGATCTCGTGAAAATCCCTGGGGACAGTTGAGGATGTCTTAGGAAGATTGCATTGAATTCTATTCACTCAAGAGATTTTGTGCAGCACCCGACAGATCAAACTAATTACTAGTGAACCCAATTACAGGTAACCACAATTATCTTAGGAGATCCATTTCGCCACCAAGCAATGCAAATAAATAAATTGATGCCGAATGGTATCAAATGCAATTAACTTTTGCACATGACCATGGGAGTTGAATATCTTTCTATTTGAAATAACAAACATGAGTTGTTAGGGAAATTGAAAATCAAATTTCGATGAGGTTGTTTCTAATTGATCAAAGGTGCGTGAAAACACAATAATTAGGAAATGCAAGGAGTGATCAAATTATGAGATGAAGGCGAATTGGTCTTGCACAATACTAACAACGCTTCAACTGCTGTCAATGTACTCATCATCGAGAACAAAGCATAACAATCAATACCCAACACAATGGAATTAGCTCTGTGTAATCATAGGGCTGAGATTATCTCCTTGACCTCTTGAGTACTCTTGCAAATTGAACTGTTTATGTTCTCAAAAACCAAATTGCAAGCTCAACAATTTTGTTAAGTATTTAGTCACTTCATTTCTTAGCTATTTTTAGTAATGTTTCTAATTAGTGCCTCCATCTTAGAAAGCTGGTGGGCATTCTATATTATCTCATACCAAATCTTTGTATTACATCCCATTCTAATCTTAATCTTAATTTCTACTTTAGCAACATTAAATTTCTTTACTTTTGAAAATTCAATTAAGGTGGTAAGACTAGGTATTGAGCCAAATTGCTTAAAATAGCGAAAAATGCAGGAAATGACTCCTTCTGCCGCCACATAAGTTTATATAAATGTGAGGCCGGGTTTAGAATGCTACTCACATTCTCCCTCCGCCCGTGTCCCAGCTTCCTGGGGCCAAGCTCGAGTCCTAGCCTCGCCGCCGCTGATCGCCTCGCCACTTCGCTCAGCTCCATCGCTGAGTTCTCGTCCGGCCGACCAGCCGCCGCTTCGCACCCCGTGCTTTGCTCGACCGAAGCCTCTAGTACGTCTGCCTCGGCCACGCACGCACTCAGCTCGACCGAGCCTTCAGCCAGCCCCACACGCACGCACTGTACCACCGAGCCTCGCGTTTCCACTATCACACAAGACGAAAGCCTCCAATATGACTCGCTTCAGCCGAGCACACGCGCGACTCGGGTCTGGGGCCTGGTCGAAGGTCCCTCGACCTCAAAGATCCCGCCACCTCCCGAGCCTCGTCAGCCAGTTCAGGGCCATTCCGCCTATCAGCCGCGAGCCCGTTCGTTTGTCATCAAGGGTTCAGCAGCCTGTGAGAGCTCTCCTGGTTCCAGACCACAGCAAGAAGATATTTCAGCGAGTTTCCATCTTCGAGCATTTTAATCCGACATCGCATACTGGTTCAGACCGGCTGGTCCCGCTCAATCTCAAATAGACTCAAGACGCTCGAGAGCTACGCCCCAGCCAGTCCTCACTCTCCTCGTATTCATCATCGGTTCTGCAGGCGCCCCGGAGTCTGGGGGATTTAGATCGCATCAGATCTCATCGGGACCCCAGGCCCCATCGCCCATCACGGGAGGAGCCAGGGAGGGCCCCGACCTGCCGGGTTCAAAACATCGGCCCCAGGCGAAGCCATTCTTCTACTGTACTCCCCACCATCTCCGCCATCTGGGCCATCTGGCCACGCAGGCGACTCATCACCACAACCTGTCGCCACCGTCACTGGGAGTGCCACCATTCTCAGGAAACTCCCATTCCGGGGTGTGCGAATTTCCACAACAGAGCTCTATCAGAGTCATTTTATGACATCTCAGACGAGTCAATTTCTGCATATCTGTCTGATCACCGAGAGTACTCCACCTCCCACCTCATGACCTCACACAGCTTTACACTTCCAAGAGTGGTAACGGCAGCTCTGATCTGACTTACGATCCTCAGGGAGACACTGTCCACTAGAGATTCAGCCTTAGCATAGATGACCGCCTCGGTACTCAGCTAAATTGATATTCTGGGAAGAAGATTAAATTCTACACACCACACAATTCAGGAGGGTTGAGAGCTCGGGGCCCACCCGCCTCATTGTGGAGACGGTCCCGAGACCGGCTGGGAGACATCGTCCGGGGCATTCCACAGAGGCGCCCCGCCTCGTATTGTCACGACTGATCCATTTACATCAGACCAATACCCCTTCAACAAAGATTATTGCAGTGGGAGGAGCCATCCGGGAGGCACCCTTGCATCCGATCTCAGATTTTGTCTGGGGCTCTTCCCGCGAGTCAAGTGACTGTCCTCCTTTGCATTTTCGGGAGGGAGAAAGGTCCATCGAAAAGAACTGACCCGAGCGGAGAGACATCCCACCCACCTCGATGCTCGAGACCCCTCCGCCATGTTCTCGAGCGTATTGGACTCTGCAGGAGCCCAGCTAGATGAGAGCTAGATGTCTTCATGTAAAGTGTCAGACCTAAGTTAAGACCATGTCTCGTCTTCATTCCACATAATGCACCACAGACCGTGAGGGAGGTGTCTTGGTCAGAGGTCAGGACCTAACACAGACAATATTGCCCTGTCTCAGCCCGAGGTAAACAGGGACTTCCCCATTCCACTGCTCACCCTCCATCTTCTGATGATGATCACACATCAAGAGGCAGCAGACACTTTCGCCTCACGCGGCCATCATTCAATCGAGTACATCCATGCCAAATGAGTGTAGATAGCCGGGTGCGACGGATGCCATCCGCTTCACTGCAGCCTGCACGTGGCCGCTCAGATCGCAGGTCAGCCTAAAGGCTATTCTATGCCGACTTCAACATTGACCTGACCTGGCATTCCCTTATGTTCCCCTGTCACGAGAGAGCTCACCACCGATGCTTCATTGGGATGTTCTCCGGCTGCAAACAGCAGCTCAGGCCTACTACCACCACTCACTAATGCCAGCCGGAAGGGTTGTAGTTTCTTTCATTTTGGTTTATTTTATTTCAAATGACAATCATTTACTAATTCTTGCTTAGGATTTATGTATTAGCTTATAAGTAGGCAAAGTGATAGTTTTAGGTTTAGCTTGATATTCATGTACTAGCTTATTCTTGGCTATATCAAAAACATTTCGGGCTTATTATTATCAGACCCTTTACACAATGTTTCTGCACCTTCCATCTATTGTGTAAAATGTTTTTCCTTTCACCAACAGACTGAATGAGCAACAATAATTGAATTGGTTTAAATCGACAATTGGAATTACATAGCTGGATGATTGAATCAATATGTTTTCACTTTCTATACTAGAAACAAATTCCATTGGTTTGAAATTCAAATTTTTGGTCAGCCACAGCCCGGAAGATGTCAGTTTCTCCAACTTGGAAATTTTCCCCTTATTGCTAATTACGACCAGACCTGTACTATTACTGATAGATCAGGAATTTCCACACCTTTCATTAGCAAAGTTTACTTTAGGTACAAGAACTAGATAAGGCCTTGAGTTACCTAAGCAACAAAGACTACTGTTGTCTTCAAAAAGGAAAAGAAAAAGAAAAAGCAAAAAAAAAAAAAAAAAGCAGTGCAGCAAAGTATACAAAAGTCATGGTACCTTTATTTTTGTAACCCAGCACTGGCCTGTATGGTGATAAAGTTTTGAAACTGAGCGCCCTGCCTTAATCATCAGAGTCATCGATTTCCAAAGGTTCGCTATATTGCGGATAGGCGAAGTTTAATGACTTGCGGGATGCTTAATTTCAAGTCATTCGAGTCCGCAAAGCCTTTGTTAGTGGTCATTGATCCTTTTCTACTTGATGCCCTAAACCTTAATTATTGGGTGTCATCGGCGGACCGCTACACCCAGACTTTGGCGTTGCGGAAGTCACCGGATTCCAAGCATCGCACTTCACATGCATGAATAAAAGAAAAAGACGTAATCTGCTAGCTCTATCTAGGTTGTTCAATAACTTAAGGCATGTTTGCCAGCGTTGGGGAGTGGGAACAAAATTTTCACTACGACCTAGTGTGTGATTCCAAAGCCACCAATAGACTAGGTGGAAAATTCAAGTTGAAAATCATGGAACCAACATTGACATGGGAATTGTTCTGCATGGGATTTGTCTTTCATATCTCTGCTTGAAAATCTGATGTCAAAACAAAACCAAATTTCTAAAGTACTGGTGCATCAAGTACATCAACCTTTGAATCATAATCTTTGAAAATCACCATACAGATTCTCTTTATTTTTATCAAGTAAGGGACTAGCAAATGTTTTGTTGGGGGCAGACACGCCTAAAAGTACTTGAACCCCATATTAGATAGGTTTCGAGTAGTTTTTTAAAACATTAACCATGTCATTTACACCCAATTGGAAAGTGTTCTAGTCTTCTAGTAACATCCTACAAGCATTTAGAGGGCATTTTGGTCGCTTTGGTGTGTCACACTTTGGAGTTCAATGTCGAGATGAAATGATAAATTATAGTTTGAAACCTCAAGTCTCAAACTATATCAATCAGCCCAAGAAATCACGAGAAAACCAAGCAAAACAAAGAAAATGTGACGCGCTGGAAGATCAGGAGGCAAACAAGTGTACCGGGTGATCAACAGGGTCAATTACAGCTCAGCAAAATTTTCAAGACTGCGAAAATTGGCACCCAGCGAGCACCCGCAACCCAGGCTAAAACAATCACTACTAGACCTATCTCTAATTTCGCTAGCACTGCTCCTCTTAGCGAAAAACATGATTGCTTATTCACAAGAAATTTCATAGTTTAGCAAAATTCGCTTAGTTAGCGAAATTCTCTCTATTCCATGAATTCTTTTCCATTGGGCGACTGCTGATTTCGCTTAGTTAGCGAAATTCTAAATAGCGGGAAAACTGGTTTTTCCTCACATGCTTGTACTACTTTCTCAAACTGCTTCCACAACTTATGTATTTTCACTTAAATTGTTCAATAACTTCAGCTTAATTATAGGTTTTGCATTGTTCCTTGAGAGGCCCATATAAAACTCCCCTTATTTTAGAAGAGCAGAACAATTGCGAAGAGTTGAGAACAATTTGGGGAGTAAAGATATTTTTGTAAGTTTTTATTTTTGTAAATAAAGTCTTTTATTTTAGGTTTATTTTATTTTTTCTTTCTTCTTTCTTCTCTTCTTTTCTTCTTTTCATGCTAAACATTACCCCTTCTTGATGGATTACAACTAAGAGATGCGTTTGGCTGTTCTCCTTTCTTAGAAGAGGTGCGTAGTTTAGCTTATGGGTGGGTACTGCATGTCGTCTTGTATTGTGTTAATGGCAGTAATGATGGCTCTTATTTCAAAACTTAGTCGCATAATACCGGGATGTTATTGATTGGGGTACACTTTTGATGCTTTAGAACGTTGTTCTTTAGATTGGTTTTTAATGTAGCCTTCCGAGATACATTTAATATGTTAGGTTCTTCAAATTGTATATTAAATAAATACGATCTATTATTTCGCTAATACTTCCTCTATTATATTTAGGACAAAGTGTCAGTGAGAGACAAAATCAAGAGTTCTTAGATGGTCTTTATGAGCCTTCGAAATGATAATTTTAATGTTAGGGTTTTAAATTGCAAGGCTTAAGTAATCGCACAAGTAATTGCTTTGACTTTAAATAGAGATGTTTCATGGGTGAGGGTTTTACAAGAATATAGATCCGCTATGTTGTAATGGACTATAAGGTTGCATAAGTCATAATCGCTGAGGATAAAACCCGAGGACACTTGTTTAATTTAATTCATAAGTTAGCGACCCACCCTTCAAAGTTAACTCTTTCACACCTTAACTTCTTGAAGCTATGAATGTATTAAACCATTCCCATCAAGCTTTGAAAAACCCAAATCCAAAGAGTCCAAATAGAGCCTTACCTTCATGCAACCGATGCAACCATTTTGGGGATGAAAACCCATCCCCTTGTTCGACCTTAGACCACTATACCGGGCAGAGTTTCACTACTGTAAGAAAGAGTAGGAACTAGGGGTGTGCATATACCTTTGTTGATTTTAGTCACCCTACCTGTGGGCACGGTAATCACTAATCAATGCACCTTTAACCCTAAACAAGAAGGGATATGTGGCCCGCATCGTGTCCTTCGCGTTCCCACGTTAACCTCTCCACTCCATAGTGCCGCCATAGCACCCTCACTAGCTCACGGTCTTGCATTACAAAACCCGATCACTACACCAAAATACACACTAGTCCTCCGGGCGTCCCATCGTTGTCGACCTCAATCTGTCCCCAATCCACTACACGAGCTGGATCTGACATATACTTCCGGAGCATGGAGACGTGAAACATCTTGTGGACACCTGACATGCTGGGCGGTAAAGCCAACCGGTACGCAATAGTGCCTATCCTTTCAAGTATCTAGAAAGGCCCAATAAACCTCGGCGATAGCTTCCCTCGCTTCCAGAACTTGACCACTCCTCTCATAGACATCACCTTTAAGAAAACGTGATCCCCAACCTCGAACTCTAAGGGTCGACGTCGTACATCCGCAGAGATAGCTCTTCCTCAGAGGCTCAGCCGAGAAGACGCCGTCTTATCATTTACCTTCTCAAGTGTCTCTAATCGATCAGACCTGATGGAACTCTTCCACCCTACCCAACATAACGGTGATCTACATGGTCTCCTATACAATGCCTCATATGGTGCCATCTGTATACTAGCTTGGTAACTGTTGTTGTAGGCGAATTCCACTAAGGGCAAGTGCTCTTCCCAGCTACCCTTATGATCCAGGACGCATGCTCGGGCAGTGATGTCCTCTAACACCAGATAGTCCTCCCGTACTAAATCCATCTGTCTCGTGGGTGGAAAATCCAGACTCATGGTCGGTCAGTAGCCCATACCTTTTGGAAACTCTTCCAAAAGTTCGTCAAAACCCTGTCCCTATCCGATACTATGGATACCGGGTACTCCACAACCTGACTATCTCTCAAACATACAAACCCAGAACCTCTCTGGGCGCGGCTGGGTCATCCACACAACCTAGAAAAATGTGCCGACTTCGTGGAGTCATCCACTATCACCCATACCGTCATGCCTCTCACAAGGTCAGGCAAGTGGGTCACAAAGTCCATCGTGACGTGCTCCCACTTCCACTCAGCTACCTCCAATTACCCCGGCGCCCCCGTCGGCTCAGCCACTTTACCGTCGACACGTGAGACATCGTCGCACATAGTCCCCCACGTGTCTCTTCATCCACCAATAAGACGCACATTTAAGATCCCGAACATCTTCGTTGCCACCCGATGCAATTAAAATTGAGAGCAAAGTGAAACTCCCCGAGAATCTCTCAAATCTGGCCAGCCGAACTGGGAACCACTACCCGTCCCCTATACCTAAGACTACCATCTGTGTGGATGGTCCAAACTTCTCACACCAGACTGACTGCACCTAGTCCCCGATGGACACCATCTCTCGCATCCCGCCACGACTCAATCACTGATCAACAGACCAGCGGTAAAATTACTCAAACCCCAACGTACCTCTTAGTCTGTTTCGTTGTACTATAATCCAAACTCGGTCCCATAGGTCCCTAAGCATCCGCCACTCCCGGAAGCTATACTAACAATGCTCCTCGTGACTTCCGACGAGTGCATCAACCCACCACATTTGCTTCACTCTGTGGACGGTGCAATGCAAAGACTGGGCAGCCATAATCCTCTGTAAACTCCATCTCATCCGCTGCGTCTCATATCAGATCCCGGGCCGCAAGTGAAAAATACTTCAGGCTTCCGTACTCGTGGTCCGAATTCCCCGAACTCACATAAGGCAAGGGCGCCCAAATCTCTGGGCGAAGACTACGACCGCCAACCCATGTCATGGGTAATTTCGCCTCATGATTCTCAACTGACGGAACCATAAGCTACTACCTCCTGGACACTAAACACATCCCAAATCCACCGTCGGTGCATCACAATACACTATAAAATTGTCCGTCCGGGACTATCAAGATAAGAGTTGAAGTAAGTATTCTCTTCAATTCCTGAAATGCCTCCTCGCATCGGTCATCCCAATCAAACTTGACCTCCTTCCGGTCAATCTCACATAGCCGCGACCCGAGAAATCCTCAATAATCCAGTAATGCACCAAATTAATCCCAAGAAACCACGATCTCGAAGACTCCACTTCAAATTTCTCCCAACCTTATCTGCCGACCTCTCTCGGATCCATTGACACGCCTGACGACATCACTGGTTCCAAAAATCTCAACTCAATAAGCCAAAATCAGACTTACTGACCATGATAATCGATGATCTCTCAAGAATCAGAACAATCCTCGGGTGATACTCATGTTCCACCACCGGAGTAGATCAAGATGTCATCCTAAGACCACGCACAAACTCCGATCCGTATGGCGTCGGAATACCCTATGCATGAGATCCATGAATGTCTGCGCATTCGTCAATCCAAAGGGCATCACAGAACTCAAAGTGCCCAAGCTAACGCCCTAAACGCCGTCTTTATGGATATCTATCTCCCTAACCCTCACCGATGGTAACCAAGTATGTTCATTCGAGTAGACTCGCGCCCCTCCTCTCAACTTAATCAAACAATAAATAATCCTAACAGGTACCGATTCGATCAGAATCTTGTTCAACTGTCTCGTAGTCAATGCACACGGTCTGTCTTTCTTTTCGCGAAACAGAACCTGAGTTTCCCATGGTGAAGTGCTCTGGCCCACGAATCCCTTGTCCAAGAGTCTCTATAGTCGACTCCCAAGTTCCCCGCAATCTCCGAACCGGGGTGCCATCCTATGTCGAGTCATAGAGATGGGCAAAGTACCAGTGGTAACTCCTCGACACGGGGTCTACAACCTCCGTGGAGGTAGTCCAAGTAGCTCATCCCGGAAAACATCCACATATTCACACTCACTGAGGCAGATCTAAGTCCGGTCTCTCCTCGTCCCTCTGTGGTAAGTGGCTCTCTAGCCAACTCGCTAACCCGGTCCTCCTACCACCTCGATTCCGTATAACGTCTCGGGGGTAAAATATCATGCTTGGGTCCCCCGAATACCACACGGTAGTATAACAGAAGCCTCCCAGGTGGTGGCTGTGAATCTCCACGCTTCACAATCGATAACGACCCCTCGTAAGTTGTCGGCCAATCCATCCCCAGGATTACATCAAACTCTGACATGTCCATGATCCTCGTGTCCACCGTGGAAAGAGAGTCCTCGAGGATCTCCAACTCGCAACCGCGATATATCATACCCATTCCTCGCCCCTAACCTTAGGAGAGCTCGCCACAAAGGCCTCCGAGGTCTCAACCCTCTAAGCCCAACTCTATCACAACTCATAGCAATGAAATGAATGCAAAGCACCGTGTGGACCAATACCCAGGCCCATAAAGCAGATATAAAAACGCATTCTCTCGTATAACCGGGCTGATTCACGACTACCATGTGTGACGGTGGCGCACACGCCCGAACTAATCGACATAAACCCCGTCGTGGCCTCGCTTCTTGCCTCGCCCCCTAACTTGACTCTCGTGCCCGCTCGTGAAACGAAAGCCCGCTGTAGCTCCTTGAAACCGTAAACCGGCTCCTCGCCCTGCACGGCCGCTGGAGGAAAAAGTACTGTATCCTTCTGCCCCATCACCCACTGGACTCCGCTACTGGTCCCGAAACCCAGGGATCCTCGTCTCTCGGGCAATCCTCTCATGTGTTCAGTCACGGCAGCCAGCACACCACCCGCCGCCGATCGGCAATCCCCATCCGCCCCCTCGCCCCGACGGTCGCGCTGCCTCACCTCGCGGAACTAGAGCCTCTATTCTTTTCCCGAACTAGAAGAAGACCCACTCCTCCTTCCTCTTGCTACTAACACCATCCCCGAGTGTCTCGAGCATCCTCATTCCTCTCTCATGGTCGGTCGGCCCAACCAGGCTGGAGTCCCACAATCCCTCAGAGGCGCCCGTGATCCTCAGTCCACCGCGAGCAGAGTCCCTCGAGATCTCCCGAACTCGCAACCGCGACATATCATACCTACTCTCACCCTAATCCCTGTGGGAGAGCTCATACGCCACAAAAGGGCTCTTAAGGTCTCAACCTCTAAGCCCAATCCTATCACAACTCGGAGCAAAGAATAGAATGAATGCGAAGCACCGAATCAAATAACACTCTTGCCCACAAGTGATAAGCAAAACGAGTACCCTCGGGAGGTAACTGGCAATCCCGCCGACTCACCAAGGTAATGGGCGTAGGACACGCCCGAACCCCTGATGTCCCTACTAGGGCCTCTCGGCCCTCCCCGCCTCGACCCCAACCTTGGCCTCTGGCCCGCCTCGTGGAAACGGAGGTGCTCGTAGCTCCTCGAAATCGGAAATCGGGCTCTCCTCCTCGGCCTCGTATCGCATGGTGAAATCGCATCAGATCCTTCATTCCCATTACCGACCGGGACTGCACATTCCAAACCCAGATCCTCGCCTCGAGGGGCGTAATTCATGTGTTCAGCCTGGCAATGGTAGCACACCATCCGCTCTCGGGCCCGACGGTGAATCTCATCCGCCCTCGTCTGTGAGTGGTCGCGGCCGTGAACCCCAAGTGAACTGTGGAAGCCCCCGCTTCTTTCCCAAACTAGAAGAAGACTGACTCTCCTTCCTGTTGCTACTAACACCCGCATCCCGAGTGCTCCGAGCATCCTCTATCTCTCTCTCTATGGTCAGGGCTGTCCCAACCATGGAGTCCTACAATCCTGTAGGCGTCCATGATCCTCAGGTCCACTGTGAGTAGAGTCCTCGAGATCTCCAACTCGCAACCGCGACATATCATACCTATTCTCGCCCTAATCCCTAGGGGAGAGCTCACATACAAAGGCTCCTCTAAGGTCTCAACCTCTAAGCCCAACTCTCTATCACAACCTGGGATGTGCAAAGAATGAATGGATGCGGGCACCGTAATCAAATAACACTCTTGCCCATAGCGAGATAGCAAAACATACCGTGATAACCGGGCTGATCCGTTAACTCACCATGTGTAATGGCGTAGACACGCCCAACCCCGATGTCCCCGTCAGGCCTCGTCAGCCCTCGACCCTTAACTCGCCTCGGCCTACCCGTGAAACGGAGGTGCCCGTGTAGCTCGGGAACCGAAACCGGCTCCTCCGCCCGCACTGGCCGGGAGGAACGTATCGCATCCTTCCTATCCTACTACCGACCAGATCGCGCCGTCCCGAAACCCTAGATCTCGTCTCTGGGGTAATCCTCCATGTGTCTCAGCTCTGGCAATGGTAGCACACCACCGCCCCGCTGGATCGGCAACTCTTATCCGTCTCGTCCACTGATGGCCGCGGCCCTGGAACCCTCGTGAACTAGAAGCCCTCTGCTTTTTTCCCGAACTAGAAGAAGACTGACTCTCCTTCCTCTTGCTACTAACACCCGCATCCCGAGTGCTCCGAGCATCCTCTATCTCTCTCTCTATGGTCAGAGCATCCTCTATATCCTGTAGGTGAAGTCCTACAATCCTGGCCCGAATGGACAACTTCAGCCCATTCTCAAATCTCCTAACCTTGGCCATGTCCGTGGCCACATAATCATCAACAAATCGAGCTAGCTCTGTGAACCTAGCCACATAATTCATCACCGTCATCACCCCCTGCTTCAGCTCTAGGAACTCCTGAGCCTTCGCATGCCTCGCAATATCTGGAAAGTACTTACCCATGAACGTACCCGAAACTCGCCCATGGCAGCCTCCTAAGTCTCTAGAGGTCCTCGCCCATTTCCACCGCTACTCGCCTCACCTCAAATTTAACGCAACTGGTCCCGATCCCGGGTCACGAGGTAATCTCGATGGCCTCTAACACCTTTCTCGATCCGCATGAACCAATGGTCTCGCCACCATCGGATCCTCCTCCCTGAATGCTCCGGGAGGATGATGCTCCCTAAACCCCCCGGAGGTTACTAGGACCTCCCGACCACTATACCAGCTCAGGCTATAGGCCGCCGCAATACCTACAAATTTCACAAAGGCCCGGCCGATCAAGACCGGGCGGCTGGTCAAATGCCGGTGGTGCTTGACCAGTACCTCGTGGACGCCCTCTACGTCCCATCCCGACTAGCCATCTACACAATTCAAAATGGCGCTTAATACAACGCAAAGACTTCCAAGGCATAAACACCGCACCGAGACACTATTCATACTGTAATATACAATATATTCTTATGTCCCCGCATTTAAATGCAATGCGAGACAATTAATTCACATGTTAAATCATTTTTATCCACAAAAATTTTATTTTTGAAAATTTCATTTTTTTTCAAAATTTTGTCCTATTTGATTTGATTTGATTTGATTTTATTAAATTTTTTTTTTCAAAAATTTTTGTGATGAACAAGGTTTCAAAAGTGACCTAAATGTGATCGAGTCCAAAAACAGAGTCAAAGTGGAGTCAAAGTACTAAGCACCCAATCTCGCCAAATTAACGCCAAGACAAAGCCGCGCTCAGTAAAGACGCGCGCTGCCCGGTCGTGGCCACCCCCTGGGGGCGCCATGTCGCAAGCCCCACCGCCGCGCGCGCGCCACGCGGCGCCTCGGCCGCTGTGTCGCGCGCCATGCTCGCGCCTGGCGCCCACGCCCGCCGCCCCAAACGCGGCCTCCCTCGCGCACGCTCGCCGCGTGCCCAAAGACTGGCCGTGTCGTGGCACGCGCCCGCCGCCCAACCCCTCGTCACAATACACTGTAGTGTATTGCGATACAAATGCTCAGCTGCCAGCCCTTCCTAGCTGCCTTAGTCACGATACAAAAATTGTATCGTGACACACTACCTTCCCCAGCCTCAGTCACAATACAGTTTGTGTATTAAGATACACTCCCCTCCTAGCCAATCAAGCCCTGTCTCTTAGTCAGAATACACTTGGTGTATTGCAATACAATTTTTTTTTTCCTTTTTGCAATACACTTCATATTGCAATACAATTCCAAGCCTAACTATAGCCCTTGTCATTATCAATACAATCAAGCAAGAGCCCAAACTGCTATGTGCACTATTTTGTTTTTCATTATTTTTCATTTCTTCCAAATCATCGAAAATACTAAAAAAATATATACCTATTTTTTTTTTCAGGTTCCAGAATACTCAAATAAATTTATAAAAAATTATTTTCATTCATTTTCTTTAGTTTTACACATTACTAAAACCTTAGAAAATGATTTTTTTTTTTTTTTTTAATTTCTATCGCAGCCTTCCTCATATTTCCACACATGCAAGAATCTTGAATGCATCCATACAACAAAAAAATTTATTAAAATTTTGTTTTGTCATCCAATAAACCAAATAAATTGATTAGAATTTATTTCATTTATTATTTTCTTTGTTCCAGTTTACACACTGTAAACTCCCAAAATTTTTTCCTATGTGCTATCTACTAAGCACACGAACCATACACAATACATGAGCACACATCATTCATGTTATGCATATTTTTCACACAACAAAATTATCAAATCACACAAAACACCCCAAACACATGCATGCAGTGTCCTAGTTTTGTCCTGTAATTTCCTAGGTAATCTCATACCTAAACTCAACATCGAACCACACCTAGTGGTGATGTTCTTATACCTCAAAGACTATGGCCTAAGCCCAAATCCCCTCAAGCCCTAGGTAGTCGTATACCTAAGCTCTGATACCAAGCTGTGACGCCCCAAATCCCGGGGGTCCGTTGACTACCCGTCAACCCGCGGAAACACTCGTGAAGGTCGTGTGACCCGACCTCTCTCACGAAAATCGGGCAGAGTCTCCTTTGTACGGAGAGCTCTACCCAAGAACAAACCTATCCTAACATCAACATCAGAAGATATATATGAATAAAAACGGCCTCCTAGGCCCATACTACAATACCCATCATCATACATCAACTATATATCATGTTTTCAAGAGTTAAAAGTCTACTCTTATACAACACATATTAAAATTCTAGAATTCTAATACATGTAATACATCATAAAACCCAAGCCACAACCCGGCTTTCTTCTAAAGTGGCCTCTATGATGAGTCGTCTCCTCGTGCGCTCCCTGTACCTGAAATAATGTTCCCTCGACAGGGTGAGCTAATGCTCAATAGTGGAATCACCCTAAATGGGTTACTCTCCACCTAAGTGCATATGCAATGCTCCAATGAAAACATACATTCAAGTAAATGCGTGATCCTACTTGAATGTCTACCTGATCAACTCATACCCCGAGTCCTCACCGACTCCCTCACACTTTCCTAGGCCACGTATGAGAAACATTATTTTTTCAAAACAAAGATATTTGTTTATATTTGTGGACAACCCTCCGATATAAGTAGTGGACCGACCGATGTTCTATTTAGTGGACAACCCTCCGATGTATGTCAATTGGGCCGACCCACTTCCATTGATATTTTATATGGACTACCGATACTATTATTATTAGTCAACCCTCCGAAACCATTCTCTCAAGAATCACCTCATGCACTCACTCCTATTGTTCTAGGGTGCCCCATTGCATATGGAATGCATAATGCCATTTCCAATACAAATTATATAACACATGCAAATATATCCTCATATTATTGTTTACATAATTTAAATCACACAAACATGTTATGCAATTTCACAATCCATTACACCAAAAATTAGCTCACGTGGGCTAATTAACATCAACCGCGAGCAATTCAATTTGAATCACTCAACCAAACACATTTTTCACAAAATTAATTCATGAACACTATTCACGTGAACGGTGAAACCCTCGGGTTACTGTTTACGGTTCACGACCACATTACATTTTCCACACAATTCAAGCCATTTCCGGCCTCATACTATCAACACAAGATTTATTTCATAAATTTATGAAATAAACACCCAAACAGTCCCTACACAGTCACGGACTGTGTATTTGGGCTCCATGTTTCGACACTCTGGCCCCAAGTTTTGGGACCGATCAAATGGCCGTTCAAGGCCTCAACCCAACCGAAACATCCACAAAACACTTAAACAAAGTAAACCGCAGATGAAACCCCACTCTCACGGAGTTTTTCGAAAACTCCTGTGGTCCTGGTGCCCACGCACAGGCTCCTCGAGGCGTAGAGAAACTTCCTTCTTGCCCCGAAGGATTTCGACGGTCGAATCGCCTACAAATCTAGAGAGAAGTTGGATGTTCTCTCACTAAAATCACCATTTTCACGTTACTGCATCTTCCCCCTCCTTTTCACGTCTTGTTTTTCCTTTTTCAATGTAGGAGACGACATTATTGAGTATTTCATTTTTCCTCATTAAACTTTCCATTAACGATATCTGCATGCCCCTTATTTCCCTGCGCTTCGACATCTTCGACACTATCTCTACTGGCCCATTTATCATTTCTCTACTCATGCAACATAAGTAACATTAGTACATGTTATAAGTGACTTTCGTCACATCACATGTCGTTTTACGGCACTTGAAATGCGATGCCTCGAAAAACGTACAAATTCCGACTTTCTCGGAATTTGACGAAATTCGACGTGCTAGCTAGATTTCGGGAGACGATTCCAATAGTGAAATCTGTTTCATCATCCGAGATCTAAAGAATAAATTTTGGATTTTTGATCGAAATTACGATTTTGCCCTTTTTAAGAAAATTATATTTTCTTGGGTTTTACAGGAATCGTTTCACGAAATCTAGCTGTCACGTCGAATATGAGGCAATCGGAATTTCACGTTTTTCTAGGCACCGAGAGTGGTGCGAGACACTTGGCGCATTTTGAGTGGCTCAAGATGAGACACGTGTCAAGTGTGAGGTGAGTCAAACAATAAGCTCAAGTGTAGGCCATAGGAGACATGTGGCATCATGTCATTGGGTGGAAATCCATGGTAGATGGATAAGAGGATAAGGGAAATCCTAAGGACCACTAAAAGTGTGACATGTGGCAAGTGAGATGACATCTCACTTGACCTCTATCTTCTCCCAATCGGTTGGGAGAGAGGGGGAGGAGGAAAGAGAAAGGCAAACTGAATGTAAGGGAGAGTTTTTTGAGTGAGAAGCTCTCACTTCTCTCTAGATTTTTCGACGATCGGTCCGTCAAATCCCGACAAGACAAGAGGCAAAGTTGATCCCCGCTGCAAGAGCTACACATGGCATCAGATATGGAGTTTCTAAGAACCCGAGAGAGGTAGGGTTTTCTCTCCCTACTTGATTTGTTCTTTCGCTAAGAGCCATTTTAATGGTTAGTGGATGTTCCTAGCCTTCGAGTGGTCGCTCATTCGGTGCCAAAACTGACTGAAAGTGGCAAATCCCTATAGTGGTTTTGGACAAATTTAAACTGACCGTGGATCGTATGTGTGCTGCTTGTGTGTTGCTTATGTGTTATTCAGGTGACTTTTCGCGCCTAAGACGGGACTGCCCGATTTTTTATTAGCTGACGAGTGCCTAAAACACTCATCTTACACTCGTCGGTTCGTCATTTTCATATTTATTTTATAATAATTGTATAGTTTTGTGGCTAGATCCCCGATTTTGTGTCTCGTGTTACAGGTTCATTGAGCCAGAAGAGCAAATTTGAAGCAGTTTCGGGAACAATGAGGAGCGTGCGGAAGTGATCGCCACGCCGCTGACACGCCACCACCTCGCGACGCCACGCCGCGATCGCCACCACGCCGCGAGGCCGCCACCACGCCGCGGACGCCACGACGTCACGACGTCACCACGTCGCGACGTCACCACGTCGCCACCTCATCATTTAAAGTACGAATGGCTCGTAAATTAGTGGTATCGAGGCGCACGATTCGAGGCAATGTGCTCAGAGCAAGAGTGACACTAGCTTCTCGAGGAAGTGCCCTAAATACGCTTTTCATTTTTCGGATATTTTCGGATATTAGAGCAATGTTTTCCTTATTAAACAGTTTCATCTTTTCTTTCATTATGTTCTACATCTCTTTCTAGGGTTACATCAAACCCTGTCACATACAATGGATTAAAGTTTGATCTTTCATGTTATTCAGTTGTTATTAATTTGTCACATCTACTTATACCGCATTTCAATTATATGATAATGTCCGGCCAATGTTAGCATAATCGCACCGAGATCCGAGATTCGAGAGATGAGGGTATTCAGGACTGCAGAGTAGCCTAGCCGATTCGGTTATCAGAGATATTCGAACCCGAAGGTACTGGGTTAGTACATTTAAGCATTTCGGAATACCGAGTCGAGATAGAGATATACTCGATTCTATTCACGAGATAGGCGAATATACCTCGAGAGAGGATATCTCGTAGGCAAAATCACCTCGCCATTGACATATTACAAATATATCGAATAACAATATCTTTAGAAAAGTAATCCATTGAACGTGATAGGAGATTTAACTCCAGCGCCAACACCATTAATTCACTAGAATCAACAGCTTAGTTGCAGTTCCTTACTTACTTTTATCCTAAACTCTTTTATTCAGATATTGTCTGAAAAGCAGAACCTCTGTAGTCAATTCACCTTTCCCTGTGGATCGATATCCGTACGTTAAGTACACTATATTACTGGGGTCATTACGCTGCGGTACTTAAGACATATAGGCATTCATTTTATATTACACCGCGCTTTCGGCCCGTTGTTTTTGGCGCCGTTGTCAGGACAGTTTAAATTGATATAGATAAGGTTACAGATAGTATTCTCAATTTTTCGCTACTTTGTTATTTTACAAGTGGCCGGGTAATCGGGTTTTGTTAGTTCAGGTGTTATCAAGTAGCACAGGTTTCAAGTGAGTACATGCAACAAAGAAAATCGGGAATTAATCAACACTGTGTGATCCCGAGCTGTAAAGACTTCGCACGATTGCGCCGAACGTATAGGAACACGTATTAGAACTTCAATAGTCATGGAAAACACTCGAAGAACAAGATTTCGCGCTGAACAAACTGAACTAATAGAGAAGGTAAATAGAACTGCGCCTGTGCCATTTATACAGCCGACGATCCTTACATGCTATTAGATGAGTTCGCTTTTACCACCAACAAATTTGTTCAGACAAATGACTCAGACTCGCCACCGATTCAAGCAAACAATTTCACCAAGTCAATACAAGACAGATAAGCTTCGTATCATCTTGCTCCGACTACCCCATGAGAATCGAACACGATTTGACTAACTTCCTCGGTTTGGCGATATCACTGCCAACGAGTTATCAAGAAGCTCTAAGGTTACTTGCCAATTCTTAATTTTCACTCGGGGATACAAACATTGGCCAACTGGGGCCACCACCGATTCCATTACTACATGGAACCCATTTGTACAAAAGTTTCTGACCAAATTCTTTCCACCTTCGAAAATTGCACAACTTGTGCAAGAGATCAATACGTTTGGTCAACTAGAGGGGGAGAACCCGGGCGTGCTTACGGGGACAAGTTTCATGAATTATTACCAAGTGTCCTCACCATCGACTAACCGTGATGGATGCAAGTCCACACCTTCTACAACGGTCCGAGAAATGCAACCCTCGAACAATGATGATGCCTCAACCGAGGATCAGCTTGATGAAGAAAACTACGCATCGTGCGTATGAGATATTGAAGATGTCGCAAACTAACACTAATCAGCGGGCCTAGAGAGAAGGCTACACCAAGAAACACGGTGGTAATGTACAATGCGGTCCCCAACAACACCGTAAATCATGCGGGCACGTTTGACTAAGCAAGAACAGACAACAAGGAACCGCAAACGCAATCCAAACCAACCAATGGGAGTTATGTGAATTCTGTGGAGGACAGCATAGTAGTGTGGAATGTCAGTCAGGAAACCTTACAGTGGAGCAAGCCCAATATGTGCCTGTGTTCGGCCGTAATCAACCACAAGCAGCTAGCGCGACCGTGATGGGGAAACAACTACCGTAATCAAAATCAAGGCCAAGGGTGGCGTACTAATCGTAATCCGAACAATGTAATAATCAGTATGGATGGAGGAACAAATTTTAACAATATGCCATCTAATCGAGTTACTGAGCCACCACCCGAGAAAAAGTGGATTCTAGAACAAGCTCCTGCCCGCATGCTCACCTCACACACCACCTTCATGAATGAGACCAAGGTGAATACGCAGTTGTTGTGCAACTCAATCTCGAACAATCAAGAAGACACGGTAAATTGGAGGCGTGACATGGGTCAAATGGCCAATTTATTGACTGAAAGGCAACAAGGTTCACTACCAAGCACCGTGAGGCAAACCCTAGAGGAGAAGGGAAAGAATATCGCAAGGCCATCACTCTGGGTAAGGAGTGGAAGAGACCGAGAACTTCAGCCACAACCGATACGAGAACTAAATTAAAGGACAAGACCAAAGCATCCCAAAGGACCGTATGCAAGATGAGCAACCCCGAGATACGAGCAATAAAGATAATAAAGTCGTGAAGAACAATCGAAACAGACAAAAACATGAACTCGTCATACCAATTCCGTATCCTCGAGGTCAAGAAAGGCAAGTTAGAGAGCACTTCTAAAAGTTTCTTGACATCTTCAAGAAACTACATATTAATATAACATTTTTGGAGTGCATTGGAGAACATGCCTAGTTACGTGAAATTCATGAAAAGATCTAGCGAGTAAGAAGAAGTTTGAGGAATACGGGACTATTGCCTTAACTCGAGGAATGCAAGCAATATCTCGAGAAAAGAAGCTTCCCCAAAACTACAAGATCCCAGCTTTATATACCGTTTCCTCTAGGAACCTAGTATCCGGAAAGCCCCGTGACTCCTGGGAGCCAGCATCAACTTGATGCCACTGCCGATGTTTAAAAGGCTAAAGCTGGGAGAACCGAAATCGACCAAAATCAGTCTACAACTTGCGGATAGGTCATACCAACACCCTCGAGGTATAGTCGAAAATGTGCTAAAGTTAAAGTTCGTCCTTCCGTGCCAGACTCTGTCATTCTCGATGAGGAGTGACCCACTGGTCCCCATCATACTTGGTAGACCTTTCCTAGCCACAGGAAAAGCTCAGATCAACGCAAGTAAGAAGGTGAACACAAACTAAGAGTCCAAGGAGACGAGATCACTTTCCATGTTTTCCAACCCAATGGCACTCCGTGATGATCGATCCAAATGACGATATCTCGCAACTTCATTACACGTAGAGTTTGCAAGACGGTGCTTAAAACTTCTCGTGGAAAGTCATGACCGCACGTATGGACACTGGAAGTAAGGGCATGTACAAAAGAGTATTTCATCCACCTGAAAGTATCGGGGTGAGCACTATAAGGATGCATAAGCATTTCCCTGCTTATCCTAAGTGTCGCACGCTGGAGATTCAGATTCACAGCCAACGACAAGAACATAGCGCTTCGGGGAGGCAACCAAGTGTTCTAAAACTTCATTTTAAGTTTTCGCCTATCGTTGTTTTCAAGAATTTTTTATTTCAACTAGTATCCATGATCGTTGTTTCGCTTGTTGGTTTAATTCTCGTGAGCCTATGTAGGTACGAGGCTTGCATTGTTCAAAGTCCCAAAGTGGAAGTTTTCACAAGTGGAGAGTTCTCGAAATCAAGTGTTGGGTATATAAAACCCTCAGAGACCACACTGTTATTTGAGCCTCACACGTCACGCTGCGGCCTCTCACGCCACATCGAATTCCTCACGCCGCACGCCAAATTGTAAGTCTGTCACGCCACACTTTGATAATTCAAGTCATGACGTGATTAAATATACTCGCTCACGCCGCGACGTGAGACACCACGCCGCGACGCCGCCGTTATACGCCGCGCCACGCCGCTGACGCGTTCCGCACGCCGCGACGGCCCCGCTTGTCAAGAATGATTCATTTTGCACTCACCCGAACCACTCTCTTCGAACCCTAGCTCCTCGCACCGGGCCCGCGTGCCCAACCTTGCCGGAGTCTCGTCTCGTCCCGGGCCTGAGACCACTCTCGTCGCCGACCACAAGTCACCCTCTTTCGCCGCTTTGGGTCATAGTGGCATTTCCACCACCTGTGTGCCCGATTCTAGCTTGGGTACAGAGTCTAGGTTCATTTGTGCGTTTTTGTAGTCTAGAGGTCTTTTAGGAATTCATTTGGTTGGGCTACTAGGTTCCTTAGGTCTTGAGTCCCATTTAGGTTTTTGTTGAAATAATAGGTAGTTATTTAGTTGATTTTTCTTTTTTTTTTTTTTGTAGTGTACATTAGGTGTTCGAAGTTTTTGTCTAGGTTATATGTCCGGCAAGAGGCGTGGTTGCTTATGCCGCGCAGTCACCCGCAGAGCACTCCCACTCCGCTCACCATGCCCGCTGCTTGTAAATGCGAGTGCCGCCGATCGGTTTGGCACCATTTGCAAAAACCGCTCGTTCATTAAGGAGAAGGGGTTTCACCACCCCGATGACTTCTTCCGCAAGACAATTGCGGCTAAGGGATGGCGTGCCTTGTGCCAACCACCTCATCCAGCAGCGATGAGTGTGGTGCGCGAGTTCTACGCCAATCTCGCATCCCATATTCTGAAGAGAGTCGGTGTTGGATGTATTTGTCGACTTCCAACTGGGCGTGAGTCGATCAATTATTACAGCCTAGAGCATGTCCCCTTCGGGAGAGCCGGCTCGATCAAGCCCGCGAGCACCCCGACTAGCCTCGAGAGATTACAATGCCAGACACCAACAGGGCGGGTGCACTGAGAATCACTACGGTCACAAGCCACTTCAAGGCCAAGATTTCGCCTTCATCCCTGCTGTCCGCACCATTTTCATCACTGGCCTCATCCTCGACGACGAATGTGTGAGGTTTGACGAGCCGTGCTGTTCACGCCATCTTACAGGGTATACCTTTCGATGTTGGGCAAGTTATCGAGGATGCCATCCTCCATAACGGAATGCGAAGATGAACACAGGACACCCCTTCGATATTTGGCTTGTGCGAACAAGCGGAGGTGCATACTGGGCGACCGCGACACTTGGCTCCACCCAATAAAAGCCATATCTGTCAAGCGGGACACACCTGGTGTCCCGCAACTTGAGGGGGCCTACGATTCAGGTCACGAGCCCTCAGACGAGGACGAGCTTCCCGATTATCGGGCTCGCTTTGGATTCCTGGGTGACACCCGGGGAGGACGTGAGACTTGATCCTCGTCTCGCCGCCTCGCGCCATCCTCGTCTCGCCGCCTCCGCGCCACCCTCGTCTCGACCACCTCCGCCCACCACCCCGTAGGCCTCGGGCGCGCTCCTCCCAGTCCTTCCCTAGATATTGAGGACGATTATCTCACTCACTTGAGCACTTTGACGCGTGCAGGATGAGACCGGGAAACCGCAGAGTCCTGTATTACTCGGGATATGGAGCGCTGGCGTCTTTATGCGGACGGTTCGGCCCGGTCGGACCATCATTCTCTGTGTGACGGTCTATACGAGGCCCGGCTCGCGCCAGGCTTTGGCTTTCACCATCCACCACCACCTCCACCGCAGTGATATTCAGGGAGTTCCCTTACACTCTATGTTTTTATCTTGCCAGTGGGGACACTGGTTATTTTGTTTGGGGGGAGGGATTTGGTGATCGGGTACTATGTTTTGTGTTTTGTTTATTGTGTTTTGATTTCCGTAGTATGCAGTATTTTTTAGTTTGTTCCGCATATTAGTGTGTTTTGTTTTCAGTTTATTTTACATCGCACTTTCATGTTCATGAGTCATGTGTTAGTTGTTTGATTATATTTTAGGACATTCTTGCATGTAGTAATTGCATACATGTGTGCCATGTTGAAATTGAGGATCAATTTTGGATTGAGTTCACTATAAGCTTGTTCAAATGCATACATTTGCTTGATGCTCGGTAATTAGGTTGAATAGTTGAAAAGGGCTAGTGAATCAATTCCGGGTAGTCAAGAAACCAGTTCTCAAAAACCCTATCACACTTTCGCACTAGTGACTTCGGAGTATGCATAAGTCTTGAACCAACTACTAAAGTTCGATCAAACTAGGGAGATTCGAACCATTTGAGTGATGGGACACCTAATCAAAAGAGGATTGCCATCGAGCCCCAACCAAAAAGAGAAAATACAAAAACAATAGAAAAAGAGAAAAAGAAAAAAAAAAAAAAGAATAATGACAAAAATAGGTATATGCATAGGAATAAGCGGGATCATCCAATCGGAATCCCGGGCACAGTCTGAGGGGCCTATCAAAGCCTAATGCCCTTTGAGCCAGGCGGCTAGGGAGTCGTGACTTCCTTTGCCCGTTACATGGGACGGAAGATGGATGGTCACATGACCTAGGGCCATCGAGTTTGGTTGAGTGTTCGATTGAAGTTTGAAGGAATTTAATGCACAGTGCCCCAACAAGCGGTGAAGTCACCAATGGATCCCACTTCTGAGGAACAGCTCTTGGCACTAGGTCTTCCATTTTTGTTTTTGGTACATAGGACATTTTCTAGGTATGTGGACATAAATAAATGGGTGCGTTCACATCCTTGTCTGATTCGTTCTTCCTAATAGATTGGGTTGAGCTTAAGTTTGGAATTATCGGAACCTAGGCATATTAAGGAGTCATCCCACTATAAGCACATAGGGGTTTTGGGAAAGGCCATTGAACACCGTGGGATCTGATGCACTAGTCAGTTTCACCTATCTCAATCGAATTTACAGAAAGTCAAATATCACGTATGCCTTATTTTGAGCATTCGAGACAAAGCCGATTGGGTATGTGAGTCGATCCAATTTGATCCCTATTTTTGAAAGCATGTGCACCTTTGTGTCTTAGTGTTAGTTGCATGGTGTCGGGTGTGTGTCCTGTCTAGAGTCGGTTCTTTCGTGAGGACAAGCAAGAAACTAAGTTTTGGGGTGTGATGTGCCTAAAACACACATCTTACACACGCGTCGGTTCGTCATTTTCACATTTATTTTATAATAATTTTATAGTTTTTTTGTGGTAGATCCACGATTTTGTTAATGCGGTGTGGTTACGAGGTTCATTGGGCGTAAGGCGGCTTTTGAGCGGATTTTGGAACAATGAGGAGCGAGGCGGGGAAGTGAGCGTCACGTCGCGACGTCACCGCGTCGCGCTGACGTCCTGCCTCTGCGCGTCACCACGTCACTTAGCGTCGGCTCGAAATGCACCTCATCATTTAAAGTGCGAATGGCTCGAAATTAGGGTATCGGGGGCGTCACGAGACGGAGGCCGCGAGTTTCGAAGCGGTGACCTTTGGCCCCGAGGAAGTGCGGAAATTATAGCGGCACCGTTTTGGATATTTTTCGGATATTAGAGCAATGTTTTCCTTAATGCATAGTTTCCATCTTTCTTTCATTATGTTCTACATCTCTTTCTAGGTTACATCAAACCACATCTGCTCTGACCGGATTAAAGTTTGATCTTTCATGTTATTCGGTTGTTATTAATTTGTCACATCTATACATACGCATTTGATTATATGATAATGTCGGCGATGTTAGCATAATCGCCTTTGGGAATCCAGAGATTCGAGGAATGAGGTATTCGAGGATGCAGGTAGAAGTAGCCTTTGGCCGATTCGGTTAATAGAGATATTCCGAACCTGAAGGTGGCATTTGGGGTTAGTACATTTAAGCATTTCGGAATACCGAGTCGAGATAGAGATATACTCGATTCTATTCACGAGATAGGCGAATATACCTCGAGAGAGGAGGGGATATCCTGTAGAGCAAGATCACTCGCCATTGACATATTACAAATATATTGAATAACAATATCTTTAGAAAAGTAATCCATTGAGCGTGATGGGAGATTTAACCTAGGCGTAACATCATTAATTCACTAGAATCGATAGCTTAGTTGCGGTTCCTTACTTAAATTTTACCCTAGAATCATTTATTCGGATATTGTACGAAGCGAGAACCTGTAGTCAATTCACCTTTCCCTGTGGATCGATATCTGTACTTTAAGTACACTATATTACTTGGGGCTACGCGTGCACTTGCGCACATAGGCATTCATTTTATACACCGCGTTTTCGGCCTGTCATTAGCCCATGTGAGCTCATTTTGGTGTTATTACTATGGATGAATAACATGTTGTTTGTGTATGAATTTCGTTAATATATGCATGCGTGATACATTAACATGAATTATTGTGAAATGGCATGTGCATTTTCACTTATGCAGGGTAACCTAGAACAGTAGGTATGAGTGCATGACATGAAAATCATGGTTGTCAAATGAATTTCATGGGAAGATTTTTCTGAAGAATTGCCTTGGAGAGTTGTCCAACAGTTCATCTTGGAGGATGACCCATGACTGTTTCGGAGAGTTATCCAGCAATTCACCTCGGAGGGTTGTCCAATAGAATTTTGTCGAAAATTGGTATTATGTTTTCAGGAACAAAAACCCTTTTGTTTTGAAAACAGTGTTTTCTCACACTTGGCTTAGGCATGCGTGAGGGATTCAGTGAGGGCTCGAGATGTGGGAATGGGTGTATCACATTCTCATCCATAACATGTAGACATTTGAGTAGGGACTTGTATGTTTTACTTGAATGTTTGATGTGTCGTGCATGAGCACTGGGTTGGGAGTAACCAGTAGGGAAGAATTTCACTCTTGGGCATTACTCACCTGGAGTGGGTGGGATCCCAACTTCCCGGGTCTGAAATTATTCGGAAGTAGAGCTCACTAGGTAAAAAACTTTTTTGAGAAGAAGAAACGACATATTGGCTTTGATTATATATTTTTGTAAAACATGTATGAAACATTCTGACTTATACATGTTTGTAAAGGAGTGTAATTAACTCTTAAAACTATTATAATATAATTGGTTATATTTTGGTGAGTATGGATGTATGGGCCCGACGTGAACATTTTTACTCATGTTTGAGTCTCGGGTAGAGAGACACTCATTTGTGGCATTGAGACACTCAAGGGCTACATGTATTCCGCGGGTTGACAGATTGTCAACGGACCCCCGGGGTTGGAGCGTCTGAAATTACGGAATAACTTGGCTATCAAAGGGAAGCCGGTGACAACGCCGATGAAGCGCCCTCCTTCATTTGAAAATAATCACCCACTTTCCATAAAAAGTATACCATCTTCCTCCTTCATAAATAAGGGAGGAATGCGGCGAAGAGGGAGGGCAGTTCCCTGCGAAAAGCGGCGTGTTTACTCTCCCTGTTTCTCTGTCTGACTTAAGCATCGGAGAGGCGGCCGACACCCCACCGTCGGCACCTTGTTTGTTTTGCAGGTCCTTGCTGCTAGGTTAATACTCAGGCAAGTCGAAGACTCAGGAATCCGAGAGACAACATAAGCGAGATATCTTCGGTTTCATTCTGTTGAAACTTCAAAATTTTCACCAACCATCATTTCATAATGGAGTAATTTCCACTTGGTTTCCAGCCACAACATAAAAAAAAAAAAAAAAAATCTAGATTTTGGCATATTTTGGTGAAATTTTCTCACCCTATTTTCTCTCTTTATAAATGTGCGCATTTTGTTCTCCAATCTACAAGAGAAACCTACTATATTTATTGTTATAGTTTCTAGTTATCATTTATGGCTGTGGGTATTCAATAATAAATATAAGAGTTATGGTTGCATTCAAAGATTTTGATCTAGGCATTTCTTCTTTTATTTTCCCTTATTTTTTAGATTTTCTAATTCCTGAGATTTTGATTTGATGGAGATTCTTCTATTATCGTGCATTTTTTTTAATTGCATTTAATAAATTGTTTGGTTTAGCAACACCTCTTTCTGTTGTGAATCCAGGGCTTCTAATTTCTATGAATTTGATTTTGAACGAAATTTGCATGATTGTGAGACTAGTGACTTAGTAACACCTCTTTCTATTTATTCATGACCTATAATCACCTTCCTTTTCATTATAGTTTTTACTCTATTATTTTCATAAATAGTCCATTAAATTCTAATGACTCTCATTTCAAGTCAAGGAAGGACATCTCTAGGACCCATTAAACCAGTAGCAATTAGGTGGCCTGTAGTAGGTAGGTATTATTAGGGCTATATATACCAAAAGTCATTTTATTGTTATGGATGTTTATTTTATTTTAATAAAATTATGTTATTTCATTTCAATGAGAATCTACATGAGCTATGTTTGCATTTAAATATCATGCATGTGTGTCTTTTATTCTACATAGTAGATGATTTGGTGTGTAGAGTTTGGCTTACACATAGAAGATCAAATCATCGGTTCTTATGGAATATAAGCTATTGGTTTATAGTCTAAATGGAATTTGACACACCATTGGTAAGATTGTAGCACTTGCAAGACTGATGAGTGCAATGGCGGCTATAAGGGAATGACTAAGTTCCAACTTAAATGTTGAAATGCCTCGATGTGTATTGAATGGGATCAACTTGGGGTAATTATTTTATACTAACACATAAAATAATTAATACCTCATGGTTATTATGAATACTATTACTCTTCATCTCGAGATAATTAATAAACACATGCATTTATTGTAACGCCCCGTCAGAAGTGTACAGTACATGTAACTGTAGGGGCGTATATGAGTACCAAGTGTCACATTGTAGTATTTTGGAGACTAAATTGGGAAGTGATAAATTATGGAACCCGGAATGTGGTAATAAAAGAAGGGTAAAGTTGTAAATTCACAAAAAGGATATGAAAATCATTAAATGAGTAGAGATGGGCCATAATAGAAATAACAAGAGTTGATTTGCAATATTAAAGAATTAAGGACCAACTTGCAAATTGGAGAATTTTGAGGCTATAAATAGCCATGAGACAAATCAAAATCATATTTTTGGTCTCATTTGGTTAGGGCAACCGTGGAGAAGAGAGGAGAAGAGAGAAAAGAAGAGGAAGAAGAGGAAGAAGAAGGAAAAGGAGAAGAAGACCAAAAATCAGGTATGTTTTTGCCTTGGAATCAAGTATATTTTGATGTCTAGGGTTTTGGTATGAAATTCCATGGAGATTTGTTCTTCCTTTGTCTAGGGTTTTGGAAGAGGTCACCCAAACCCTAGATTTTTGTTAAGGTTATGTGGGTAAAACCCAAATTGGTAGAAAATAAACATGGAATCATCATAATTATATGATTTTTAGAAGAATTGATGGACCTTTGGGTGAATTCATAGGATTTTTACCTAGGGTTTTGTGGTATGAGTTCTAAACCACCAATTCAAGTGTTGTGAAGTTATTTTGGATGATTTCCATGATGATTTTTGAGGTATTAAGGAATGGGAAAGTTATATGAAGAGAGTTGGTATCAAAAGTGGCAAAAAGGAGCAATTTTGGGCAAATTTCAAGATTATCTGGAGTGGATGCAAATTTGTACGTCCCAGTACGAGAACCAACTGTGCCGATGAGATTCCAACTGTGCCCGGTACGGGGCCAGCGAATGCAACTGACGCGATGCGGGTCCAAGGAATCTCTTGGGGTACAAGTGTGCCCAGTGCCCGAGGAATGTTGTGTTTTGTATGAAATTCAGGCGAATTCATTGCAGATGGTTTAGGAACCTTACTAAATGATTAAGAGAGGTTCAAATAAGATTGGAATTCAATGAAAACGTAGCGTACCTCGCCGCCTCGGCGAAGTGATATTCGTAGAGTGTGATTAAGTCTAGGAAGTACGTTAAGTTTATACGTTATACATAAGATTTAATATGTCTTAATAATTACGTTTGAGTGTGTAGGCTAAGCAAAGGCGACGTGGAATTGTGCTCCAAATTTAGTAGCGAGAAGAAAATGTGAGTGTTAAGCCTTTCAAATACTAGTGTATTGTGTATAAGTTGTTTTACACTGATATTTAATGGTTTTGAGTTGTAAAACCATTTTTCAAGAAAGCAAGCAAGCAAATGGTTTTAAATTGAAAAACCATAATTCAAAGAGCAAGTAAGCAAATGGTTTTGAATTGACAAAACCCATTTTTTAAACAAACGGCTTAAGCAGCAAATGATTTTAAATTGTAAAATACCATTTTCAAGAAATGACGAGAAACAAGCAAGCAAAGAGAATATTTGTAGAAAACAGGCTAGCAAACCCCTAGTTAAAGCAGCAAACCGGTCGGAGGGTATTCCGTCGTGCCACGGTGGTGTTGAATCTCATACAAGCATTTTAGTTTTTGCACCGGTGACGACTTAGGTCATACATCATGCATTTAAGGGAAGCTGTGCGCGTCTGCGGGGTATATAAGGTTAAGAGCTCTAGCAAATTATGGTGATGGCGACACAAGGTCCAATTCCACCACATTTGAAAAAGGTGAAGTGGACACAGTCAGCACCAGGCGCGGTCGATGCCCGGGACTCTCGGTCACTGGGGTCTGACAAGCAAGTATGAGCTCTAGTGGTTGATGATTTATAAGCATGATCATACAGTTTTGAAAAATCAACCATTGGTGCTCGGTTGAGCACAGGCTCCCGTAGAGATTTGATGCATGGTTGAGCCAAGGCTCCCATAGAGATTTAAAAACAAACAGTTGAGCACAAGCTCCCGTTTTTATTTCAAAACGATCGGTTGAGCTCAGGCTCCCGTGGTGATTTTAAGCAAACGGTTGAGCCCAGACTCTCGTTTTTATAAAAATTTTTGAGAAACTTTTAAAGCAAAAGGTTTGTGAAAGGTTTTAAGAAACTTTTCAAAGCCAAGGTCAAAACAAACGAAACGAGAAGTTTGAGAAGTTTATAAACTTTCGAAGCAAGCAAGCAATAAAATTTTTATAAACTTTTAAAGAAAAGCAAAGCAAAGCAATCAAGCAAGTATTAAAGTTTTATAAACTTTTAAAAGCAAGCACAAGAAATCTGAAAAGTTTTAGAAACTTTTAAGCAATAATGGCTCAAGTAAGCAAGCGAGGCTTCTTGAAAATATTTGTAAAGAGAGTTTTACGGTTTTTAGATGTTTTAGAAAAAGCAAAACGTGCGCCAGCATACACTCACTGAGCTCGTTTAGCTCATTATTTTCCTATTTTAAAAACTATTTTCCAGGTATAGGTACGCGGCGGCTGGGGCCAGTAGATTTGTCACGACATCGGTATAAGTCTTTGTGTATTAATAATATTTTGTAAAGGCCTTGCTTTGGTGTATAATGGAGCATATATGTATGTACATAGTGTAGTTTGTGAAAATGTTCGGGGTTTCTAGTTGCTATATTTGGAAATGTAAATTTGTATAGATCTTGGCACGATCTCGGGAGTCGTTGTTACGATCAGCCGCGGAATACTTGTGAATGTCGGGGTGAGCCGACATTTTCGAAAATCGGGCGAGTCTCCTTTGTCGGGGAGCTCTGCAGATACAAAACTGTCTGAAACACGTCCCCAAAGCATTAATACCTCATGAGTCTATGATTAAAACGGTCACTTGGGCCCATAAACCAATATTCATAACAATGTATAGATATCCAACTATCCAACCATAGTTCAAGAGTTCAAATTTTACTCTTATACAACATATATTAAAATTAAAACAATTCTAATACATGTAATACTTCATAACCCAAAGAAGCCACAATCGAATTTCTTAAAGCCCTAGGTCTACAGGGCGAGTCGTCCCATATCCTACGTGCACATAAAATAGTATCCTGACAATTGAGCTAATGCTCGATAGTGGAATCACCCTAAGTGGGCTACTCTCACCTAAGTGCAATGCAATGCTCAAAATAAACACACATTCAAGCGAAATGCGTGATCACCTGCTTGAATGTCACAACTAATCATCTACCGTAGAGTCGGTGCGCTAAGCCTCGTATAGAGAATTATTATGTTATTTGTTTGTGAATGACCCTCGGAATGTGTATATATCAATTGGGTCGTCTCCGACGATTGATATTATTTATGGACTACCCTCCGATGTGTATATATCAATTAGGCCGTCTCCGACGATTGATATTTTTAGTTTTAGACAACCCTCCGATAATTAACATTTTTAGACAACTCTCCGAACCATTTTCTCTAGACTCACCTCATGTGCACTCCTCCTATCGTCCTAGGGTGTTACAGTGCATATGGAATGCATGATGCCAATTCCAATACAGTCTATATCACATGCAAATATATAAACATGCATATATTCACATAATTCAAATCACACAATCATGTTATGTAATTACGCGTTTCATCACATCAAAATTAGCTCACATGAGCTAATGATCAAACACGAGCAATTCGGCTTGAATCACTCGACCAAACACATTTTCACAAAAATTATTTTGTGAACACTATTCTCGGGAATAGTGAAACCCTAGGTTACTATTCCCGGAAAATCACCAATCGTCGGTTCACTTTATGAACCCGAATTTCACGGCCATTTTCAGCCTCATCCAATCAATACATGATTTATAGCATTATTTATGCCATTATCAACCCAAACAACCGCTCACACTCACGGCCGGCTCATGTTGGGTTCAATAAATTCAATCAATTCGGTCCCAAGTTTGGGGCCAAATCAAATGATCGTTGAGCCTCGAAGCTAGAAACATTGAAAACACTTAAATAAAGTGTAAAACCCAAGTAGGGAGAAACCCCTACCTCACGGAGTTTGTCTAAACTCCTTAAATCCGGTACCCACGCGTAGACCTCTCCGCGTAGAGCAGCTTTCCTTCTCGTCCCGAAGACTGCCGACGGTCGGATTTGCTAGAAATCTAGAGAGAAGTTACTTGTTCTCTCTCTAGAACACAAAAACTCCATTTTTCTGCACCTCCTGCATCCCTCCCCCGTTTTTGGCTTCTTTTTGCATATGTAGGAGACAACACTAGTCATGTTTTGTCTTTTTCTAACTTAAACAATTCCATTAATACCCGTTATGTCTCTCTTTTCCCAGTTTTGACATTCGGCACTATCTCGGCCGTCTACTTACATAATTTCTCTACTCATGCCACTTATGGCACATGAGTGCGTGTTGCGCCTGTGACTTCGTTGCATCGAAAATTGTTTCTGACACCCGGGCTTGCGATGCCTCGGCGATGTAAATTCCGATTGTCTGGTCGACGAAATTCAATGTGTAGCTAGATTTCAGCGTCACGATTCCAACGGTGCAACTGTTCGTCGTCAGAGATATAGAGAGTAAATTCGGATTTTTAACGAAATTAAAATTTTTGTAACGAAGTACGATTTTACCATTTTTCGAAAGTGGAATTTCTGGGTCTTACATTCTCCCCTCGCCAAAATGAATTTCGTCGAAATTCAGGACAATCTTACTCACTAACATGCATACAGCGATGCACTCTACCATGCATGTAAACTCGTCATTAATTATTAGCCGGCGAACTTCATTACTTCATCCCTAAACAAGAAGGGATATGTGGCCCGCATCGTGTCCTCGCTTCCACGTTGACTCCTCCACTCCATAGTGCCACCATAGCACCCTCACTAGCCTCACGGTCTTGCGTCGCAAAACCTGATCACGGCTATCCAAAATACATACTAGTCCCTCCTTAAAGATCTATCGATTAATCGAACCTCAATCATCCCCAATCAACTACATGAATTTGGTTTGGGTATACTTAGGAGCATGGAGATGTGAAATACCTCGTGAAGACCTATCATGCTAGGTGGTACTTATTGCCGATGCCTTGACAAATGCCTACCCTCTCGAGTATTTTGAAAGGTCCAATAAACCTCGGCGATAGCTTCTTGCGCTTGCCGAACCTGACCACTCATCTCTTAGGCATAACCTTCAAGAAGACATGATCCCCAACCTCGAACTCTAAGGGTCGACGTATTATGTCTACATAACTCTTCTGTCGGCTCTGAGCCGTAAGAAGACGTTGTCGTATCAAGCTCACCTTCTCCGAGGTGTCTCTAATCAGATCAGGACCAGTGATGGAGCCCTCTTCCACCTCGGTCCAATCATAACCGTAATCTACATGGCCTCCCATACAATGCCTCATATGGTGCCATCTGTATACCCGCTTGATAACTATTGTTGTAGGCGAATTCCACTAAGGGCAATTGCTCCTCTACCCTTATGACCCAGGACGTATGCTCGCAGCGTGTCCTTTAACACCTGTATATAATCCACACCACGTGTAACCCTACACAACCCTTACTTTGTGTGTAGCTGACCTTCCCAAGGTCTGTCGACAATCAATGGACGTCAGCCTAGTCCATGTCATGTATGACACATCCATATATTGAGCCCTTCTTGGAAATCATCAACACCAATGCAATTTCAAGGGTTATCTAAATCTAGTCACTCTCGGCTCCTGTCATGACTCTAAGTCTACGTGATAACCATGTCAGGTGTGTTTTCATCTCGATTAACAACTCTTCGACACACTTCGAGCCTCTTACATTCACCACGAAATTTGGGATATCTCCGGGTCTCTCACACCCTAACTCGGAGATTCTCACGCTTGGGGGATTCATTGCCCACCTTTGCCCTGACACACTCACAATTACTCTTCATTCTTGAATCGAATTATGAGTCTTCATTGGGCGATAGTCCTAAAGACAAACTCAACCCACACTCACCAAGAGTGGTGAATGACCGTCTGCAGGTGCACCCACAGGACTCGGCCAGCGATGTTCTTGTGCACATGAGCATAATAATGCCATGTTTGTGACACCTATCTCGGGTCCACCATGAGAAGAATCTCGTAAGATCTCGCTCATAATCAGACCCTATCAGGTCAACTTTCACCCTACATCCTAGGGAAGAACATCTATTCCTGACTTCTCTAAAGGCCTTAACCTCTAATCCCAAATCCAAGGTCATGTCGGGTATGACAACCCGGCTAAGGTCCCCCAATTGCGACAACGGCGACTTTGACTCATCCGTATCCGAAGCGACATCAACAACCAATATGTCTACCACCCTAAGGTCCACTACGCTTCCGTTGTGCAACTCTGATCTGTCCTTAACTTGACCCACACTCTGGCCCCTCTGGCCTATCTGTGTTGTTGGAAGTGCTTGTATAACACCACGGCGAGCGGTTATCGGCCGGAGTACTAGGGTGTGGAGGGAATGAGCCACTAATACTCTCATGTTCTACATTCTTGGGATGTCTTTGTCCCAAAGCCCTGGGATCCCTATCTTTGGGGCAATCCCGTCTCACATGCCCAATCCTGGCCCTGGTCCTGAAACTCGTGTGAAGCGAGTCTTATGCCTCTTCTCGAACTAGAAGAAATTTGCGATCCTCCCTCTTTGCTACCAGCCGCCGCATCAGGAGTCTTTCCGGCGTCGCCGATCTGCCTGGCATGGTCGGGGTCATCCCAGCAAAAGTCCATGTCCGTGAAGACGAAGTCCTCACGATCCTGCCCCGAGATAGACAACCGACCCATTCCACGAATCTCTGTAATACCCGGTGATCCTAGAAACTACGTATATCGAATTGACATTTGGTCTCTCCCCGCGACTCATCAACGCCTCTGACCTTATAGGTCGTGACACTCACGATCACGACACCCGTGTCCCAAGATCTCAGCGCCCAGTAAGCGAAACTAGAAACTGCCCAAAACGCGTCTGGCTTGATGGTAACCCGGTCGCGAGAAGGTGCATCTTGGAATGCTTCATACTCACTCTCAAGCCCGATCAAATAAGTAATTCAATCCTCGGTAATGAGTGCAGATTCTTGATCGTAACCATGTTCCAACTATACGTAGTCAATGCACGGTCGAAGGGTCTTGTCCTTCTTGCCGCCAAGCAGGCAGGGCCACATGGTGAGTGCACCACCGGTCTAATGGGCACTTGTCATTAGCTCATGTAGCTGGACTCTGAGTTCCTGCAACTCAACCGATGCCATCCTATGCGGAGTCATAGAGATGGGTGAAGTACCAGGGTGTAACTCGATACCGAAGTCTACTACCCTCTGTGGAGGTAGTCCAGGTAACTCATCTGGAAAAACATCCACATACTCGCATCTTACTCTGGGTAGATGCAAGTCACGGTCTCTCCTAAAATCCTCTGAGGTGAGGCTGCTAACCAGCTCTGCTATGCGACACACGGACTGCCTCTGTGGGGCAAAATGTCATCTTGTCTCCTACAATACCACCACAGTACCGTCCTGCGTGCGGCGGTAACCATGCCTTCACAATCGATGCGATACTGTATTTGGCCGGCTGATCCATCCAGGGATGACATCGAACTCGACATGTCCGATTATCCTCAAGTCCAGCTGTGAGTAGAGTCTCTCGAGATCTCCAACTTCGCAACGCGACATATCATCCCTATTCGCCCTAATCCACAGGGTGAACTCACATACAAATGGCTCCTCTGGGTCTCGACCTCGTGACTTCGATCCACAGCCCGATCGGCGATGAATGAATCTGAAACGCTAGAATCAAACAACACCCTTGCCCATGGCGAGATAGCAAAAATGTACCGTATGGCTGGGCGTCTGGCGACTCGGCTGCGGTGTGATAAAACAGACACGCCCCCCAGACGATGTCCCTACGTGGGCCTTGTCCTCTACTCTTCTGCGGCTCGGGCTGCTGTGAAATGTGAGGAGGTGCCGGCCATAGCTCCACAAGCGAGGCCCGCTCTGGCTGTACCATGTTGTGGAGGAACGTCTTGTATCCTCTCTGTCCTACTGCGGCCCCAGGTTGTCTTTGTCCGAAACCTGGGATCCTGTCTCCCAGGCTGATCCTCCCCTCATGTGTGTCAGCTGACAATGGTAGCACACCATGCGTCACTTTGGCCGTGACTCTCATCGTCACGGCCCGGATGGCGCGACCTGGACCCTGCGCGAACTGAAGCTCACACTCTTTCACGGCTGAAGAAGGCGAGATGTCCTTCCTCTTGTTACTAACACTCACATCCAGAGTGCTTTCGAGCCCTCATCTCTCTCTTATGGTCGGGGCTATCCCGACCATGGAATTCATATCTGTGGGCGAAGTCCTACAATCACGGCCAGATGGATAGCCAGTCCATTCTCGAATCTCTGCCTTGGCTGATCGGTGGCCACGTAATCATCGGTAATCGAATTTAACTACGTAGTCCCCAGCCCGCATTAGTCCATCGCAGTCCGTTGCGCCTGGCCGGCTCACAGGAACTCCTGAGCCTTCGCATGCCTGCTTGAGTCTCACGGAAAGTACTTACCTATGAGCGACTCACGAAACTGCGCCACGTGTCATAACCTCCCCAAGTCTCTAGAAGTCCTAGCCCGTCTCCACCCGTACCTAGGCCTCGCCTCTAGTTTGGAATCATTTGCGATCCTGGTCGTATCGGAGGTGATCTCGTAGCCTCGATACAGTCTCTCGATCTGCATAAACGATAGTGCGCCACCGCCAGTGCTCCTCCCCCGTAGTGCTTGGAGGATGACAAAACCTAAACCTCTGGGTTGCTAGGACCTCCACGACTACTGCTAATAACTGGCACACGTCGCGACCAGCGAGCCGGCTGCCACGAGAAACTCCCTCACCGACATCAGCAAATGCTGCTGATCAAATGCGTGGTGCAAATTCGAGGAATCATCGGTGGTGCGTGACTGAGTCACCCCATGCCGTCCTCTACGATCCTCGTCCTCTACTAGCCATCTACACAATTAACATGGTAGTTAAATCATCTGATATCTCTAAAGGCATAAACGGCTCCGAGACACTAATCATACATAAATTAGTGTATACACATTGTCCTTGCATTTACAGGTAATGCAAGACAATCAATTTTGCATTTAAAATATTGTTTTCAACAAAAAATTTTATTTTCGAAAATTTCATTTTTGAAAATTTTATTTTTCGAAAATTTTGTCTAATTTTATTTGATTTTATTTCTTTTTTTCGAAAATTTTGTGATGAACAGTGTTCATGAGCCAGGGTTCCTGACAATGTCCAAAAATTAGTGATAAGGCGTCTTGAGTCAAGCCAGAGACAGCGGTGAGTGCACCAAGTGCATAGCCCGTTGCCATGGCCAGCGCCAGGCAGCGCGCGCTATGGCCCATCTTGCGCGCGCGCCCCGAAATGCGCCCCTGCCGCGCACCCCGCAGCGCCCCCTGCCGCGCGCCGCCCCTCCCGCGCGCTCTCGCCGCCTAGCGGCGCCTTGGCCTGCCCTGGCGCCCTCGTGTCGTCTTGGCGCGCTCAGCGCCCAGTGCCCGGCGCCCGGTGCCCGGTGCCCGCGGCGCCGATGCCGCTAGCTCTCGGCGCCGTCTGTGTTGCCCGCGTGCCCGTGCCGCCTAGCGCCCAACCTCCTGCTCCTGCCTAGCCCTCTATTTTGCTATTGGAACAAAATACTCATCCTTTTTTTCATTTCTTCCAGCTACTGGAAAAACATAAAAAAAATATACACATTACACCTGTTTTCCGAATACTCAATAAATTTATAAAAATTTATTTTGCCATTTCTTCGATTTCTTCTTTGTAAAATCTTAGAAAATTATTTTCTCCTCCTATAACCAAATAAATGTATGAAATTTATTTTCTTTTCTTGTCTTTTCGATTTTGCTACGTAAAAAAGAATTTCTCCACCTTATATACATATACACCGGTATATATATATATATATATATATATATATATATATATATATATATATATATATATATATATATACTATATATATATATATATATATATATATATATCTTTCATTAAGTGCGGAAAATGGTCGAAATTTCCTCAAAAAACTATCCTTATATAGCTTACCTAGTGTTCAACCTCAAATTTATAAAAGTCGATTTCATTATCCAATAAAGCCAAATAAATTTCTAAAAATTTATTTTCTTTTAGTTTATTCTTGACTTTACTCAGCGCAATAAAACTCTAAAAGTTTTCCTATGTATTAATCACTAAGCACATCACATTTCACAACTCATAACATGGTATACATACCATTCATCAAACATTCACACAACATGTCATCAAATCACACAAAACACACCAAACACGTGCATGCAGTGTCCTAGTTTTGTCCCGTGATTTCCTAGGTAATCTCATACCTAAACCTAACATCGAGCCACACCTGGTGGTGATGTTCTTACACCTCAAAGACTATGGCCTAAGCTCAAATCCTCAAGCCCTAGGTAGAGCATACCTAAGCTACGTACTAGTTTGTGGCGCCGATCCCGGGGTCCGTTGACTACCTGTCAACCAGCGGAATACTTGTGAATGTCGGGTGACCCGACATTTTCACGAAAAAATTAGGCGAGTCTCCTTTGTACGTGGGCGCTCTACCCCGAATACAAAACTGTACAAAAGCGCATTAAAACGTGCGATACTCTTGATGCATGGTCGCGGCCACTTGGGCCCATAAACCAATATTCATAACAATGTATAGATATCCAACTATCCAACCATAGTTCAAGAGTTCAAATTTTACTCTTATACAACATATATTAAAATTAAAACAATTCTAATACATGTAATCTTTATAACCCAAAGCCCTGTCCAAACTCTGCTTCTAAACCTCAGTCTCTAGAGACGGCGTCCCTCGCACGCTCTATTGCACGTAAAATAGTATCCCTCGACGGGGGTATTTAATGCTGATGGTGGAATCCTTTAAGTGGGCTACTCTCCACCTAAGTGCGATGCAGTAACCAAAGGCAAACACACATTGAGAAAATGCATGATCTGCTTGAATGTCTAAGCCGAAGATCATCTATTGCAGAGTCCTCATCGACTCCCTCACACTGCCTAAACTCGTATGAAATTATTGTATTATTTGTTTATGGAGCCCGACCCTCAGAATGTGTAGTATATATCAATTGGGTGTGCCAGGCGATTGATATTATTTATGGACTCTTACTCCGTGTGTATGCCTCAATTGGTAGTCTCCAGGCGATTGATATTTTAGTTTTAAAATGGCCCTCCGATAATTAACATTTTTAGACAACTCTCCGAACCATTTTCTCTAGACTCACCTCATGCACTCACTCCTATCGTCCTAGGGTGTTCCAGTGCATATGGAATGCGTAAATCTGCGATTCAATCACGAGTTTATATCACGTACGAATATATAAACATGCGTATATTCACATAATTCAAATCACACACAATCATGTTATGTAATTACGTTTCATCACATCAAAAATTAGCTCACATGGGCTAATGATCAAACCGCAGTATTAGGCTTGAATCACTCGACCAAACACATTTTCACAAAATTATTTTGTGAACACTATTCGGGGAATAGTGAAACCACTAGATTCTTATTCGGGAAAATCACCAATCGTCGGTTCCTTTATGAACCGAATTTCACGACCATTTAGGCTCATTCCAATCAATACATGATTTATAGCATTATTTATGCCATTATCAACCCAATGACCTCACGCTCGCGGATGGCTCATGTTGGGTTGATAAATTCAATCGATTCGGTCCCGAGTTTTGGGGCCAGTCAAACGACCGTTGAGCCTCAAGCTAGCGACATTGAAAAACACTTAAATAAAGTGTAAAACCCAAGTAGGGAGAGACCCCTACCTCACGGAGTTTGTCTAAACACCTTAAATTCGGTACCACGCGCCAGAAGCGACTTTCCTTCGTCGAAGCTGCTTGGAGTGGTCGGTTGCTAGAAATCGAGAGAGAAGTTACTTGTTCTCTCTCTAGAACACAAAAACTCCATTTTTCTGCACCTCCTGCATCCCTCCCCCGTTTTTGGCTTCTTTTTGCATATGTAGGAGACAACACTAGTCATGTTTTGTCTTTTTCTAACTTAAACAATTCCATTAATACCCGTTATGTCCCTCTTTTCCAATTTTGACATTCGGCACTAGCTCATTGTCCATTTACATCATTTCTCTACTCATGCCACTTATGGCAAATAAGTACGTGTTATATGTGACTTTTGTTGCATCGAAAATAGTTTTACGGCACCTGAACCGTGATGCCTCGAAAAACGTGTAAATTTCGACTGTCTCGGAATTCGATGAAATTCGACATGCTAGCTAGATTTCGCGATATGATTCCAATGGTGCAATCCATTTCATCATCCGAGATCTAGAGAATAAATTCTGGATTTTTAACCGAAATTAAAATTTTGTAACCGAAATTACGATTTTGCCATTTTTTCAGAAATTGGAATTTCTCGGGTCTTACATATACAGGACTTGGAATATTCTATATGCAACCGTCATGCTGCTGAGGTTTTTCCGCTGCTAAGATTTTACCAAATCCTAAGTTGGAAAAATAAAAAAAAATAAAAAAAAATTTATATGAGGTTTAAGCCCAGTGTCTGACCGCTTCACGAGATTTCTAGTCGTTAGAATTACTTGGTGGAGATTTACGTGCCGGTGCTTAGGCACACATATTTGGTAGGGAGTGGGGGTGTGTCATTTGTGTTGGTTATTTTGATTCATAAAGAGTAGAGATCTTTATAGATCAATAATCTACGGTGAGTTGGATAATTCTGATAATTGTATAGTGAATGTGGTGTGCCAGAATCCACGTCATTAATTGGATTGATGATACCCCCTTGAGGATACTTATAAGTTTTGATTATGTCAAACCCTGCAGGTGGATTTTTAATCCGACATATCAAATAAGTTAAGTGGAAGGTCTCAAGATGATTATCAGATGTTGCTTAAATAAAACTATCAGTAATTTAATTTAATCAACGAGTATCTGTAATCTTAACGTGGGGAGATTAATAAGTATTTAATAACAAATGGCTCAAATTATACTTTCGAATAAGTGAGGGAGTGCAATTATAATTCTTTAGTGGAGTGAATTATAATTAATGTAAAAAAGTTCATATATTTACATTGGGAGCCCGAAATCTTATTTGCTTATAAGTCCCTACCATAGCCTATTTATATGCCATGTTGGGTAGCCTCTAGGTTACAGAGAGATAGAGAGAAAAATCATATCAGTCACTTTCTAAAAACCCTAGAGCCAGCCATCCAAAGGAAAGCACGAAGAGAGCCACTCCCTTTTCTCGTTCTGGCATTGGGGAATACAATAGAAGGCTTGGAGGGTCGAGCAATCTGCTGCGAATAATTTTTTATTGAGATCAATTCAGACATATCTCTAGGTATGGATTCTAACTGTATCCTCGTAGCTTTATTCGGATTGTTTTTTTTTTTTTTTTTTTGTAATCTGTGCAGCACTATCGCTATGTTTACGAAATTCAAACCCACATAGGTATGGCTTGGAGTGGCCGATTTTGTTTCGTCGAGATTACACGAAGCAAGTTTGCTCTAGTTTGTCAGCTATTAGTCGCTTTGGTCTTGGGTTAGCCTAGTACTAGTACCCACTCTTTTAAAGATATGTATCTTTGATTGAGCTACTCATTTCAAGTGAAGCATATTTTATTCTAACTGTAGAAAGCATTAACATTAAATTCTAGTTCATCTTATTGATGAAACAAATTTATTCTAATCAACTCAAGCACTTTCATTTTATACGTCTTCTTCCTAAGAAGAAAACGGCCGTGAAAATTCCAGCTACCTTTATGAAGCCTAGCTCCATTGTTAAATTAGAAACTGTTTTAGACTTCTTGCAACACTGTTCAATTGTTCTTATGGTGTTTGTTAGTCAAAATCTCAGACATGATCATTACCTGCTAATCAAGAAAGAGGTGAGATGGAGAAGAACAAACTGGCTGAGAAGTAGAAGGCTTCACTTAAAAAAAAAAAGATCTAGAGTGTGGTGAAATCGGTTTTTTGATTAAGAAATCGGTTTCTTTATCTTTTTATCATGATAGACACTGCTCATTTTTTATTGCTTTAATCTTATCATGTCTATGGTGATATTAGTGCCCAAGGAACAACTAGTTCTAGTCAAACCCTAAACAGAACTGATCAAGTAGCCTCTTAGCACTTATCAGAAAATTGAGTGTGAAAATGAAGATTTCTCTTCACACTCCAAAAATAAACTCTAAGCTAATGTTTAAATAAGAGAAGCCTTTCTGAAGGTAACCAGACATATGTGAATCTCTTGTATCCCACCTCATACACTTATTTACACTTCAAGGTCTTAATACCAAAAAAGAAAAAAAGAAAAAAAAGAAACTCAACACACACACACACACACACACACACACACACACACACACACACACATATATATATGGGGACTAGAGTCTTCTTAGGTATAAAAAACGAATTATTTTATTTTAATTAGCTTTTTACTATAAGCATCTTACTCATATGTGATTCATTTACAGGACAAATAAAAATATTATCCTAGCAACAACAAAGCAAGGTGGACATTTGGGTTTTTTTGCAGGGCTCGTTGCAAACAACTTGTGGTAATGGGTGCTTCCATTTCTCTTTACTTGTTGGGAGTTCAGTTGATTTCAGTGATTTATTGATTGTAGAACCCATCATTGTGGGATGAAGATGTGTATTTATAATTTGGTTTGATTTGTTTGTTTGTATTGTGTGCATGATCGTTTTTTTGGAAATTATACTTGTGGTTTTACCTTTTCTTTGCTACATAGAAATACAGGTCATAGGTATTTGATTCGAGTAGAGTCATTCGTTAATTATTGAATCAAATCATTCATCATGAATTTAAGGCTAATAATAGGGATTTCTAAATAGTTTAGTATAGTTTGACATAGAAGTTTCAGTTCAAATTTGCAGTAGAGTCCATTTCCATAACTTTTTAATGTTTTTTTGGCCAAATGTTGGTTGCCTTAAGAATCTCTTGGTATTGTGGAGAAAGAATTATTAAACAAGTTAATGGTTGTTTGATATTTTTCCATTAACTTTCTTGATATGCGTGTATGGCACTGAATATGTTTTACTTTTATTACTTATTGGAAAATTTTGTGCTTAATTCTTGTCATCTTATTTATGCAAATGTGAACTTTATTATGATGATGGTTGGAGTCTTTGCATCACAAGGAATTGGTTATTTGTCTTTGTGACTTAAGTTGAGGCCTTGAACTTATCACTAAAATTTGTTTTCCTTTATTTTCAATATGGATGTAACCTAGTTTGAACCTTCTGGTTCACGAATATTTAAGACCTAAGGTAAACTTGCTTTCCTTATAAAAGTCTAACATAGAACAACTTGCTTTTTTTTGTTTTTTTAAATCTTTGACTTCCCTTTCATGTTGTGTATCTTTCTTTTCACATTTATCTCTATTTATCTATTTCTTTGATGTTATGTGTCACGAAGTGTTTTTACTTTGTGATATGTAGCTTGCAGTTAGAGTTCTTTTTTTAAGCTTTTTTACGGTTATGTTTATTGAATATATATATATATATATATATATATATAATTAATTAATTGAATGTGTGCTGAAATTTTAATAAAAACATGGGTTGAAGCTTAGACATAAGTTTAATGATTTTTTAATGAAAGCAAGGACAAAAACTGGGATGGGGTGTTTGTTTGAGGTGAGAGGTGGGAAAAGGTGGTTTCTTGTGAAGTTGTGCTATGGTTGAAAAAATGGTTAATTTGAATTCTTTAACCCTTAACCCTAAACCATAGTTCTTAAACCCTTCACCCTAAACCCTTAATCCTAAACCTAGATCTTAAATCCTAAACCACCTCAAACCCTAAACCCTAAACCTTAAACTCTAAACCCTAAACCCTAAACCCTTAACCATAATTCTCTTTTTTTCTCTTTTATGATTGCATTCTGAATGGGCAGGTTCTCTTTCAAGTTTATGAATAACTTAAGACATTCATATGCCTAATAATTTATGTTACATATCAGGGTGTGTAAAATGAGTTCCAACAGAGAATGGATGTATTTAAGGCTAACAAATAAATTGTCTAACAAATCATTTATATTGTTAGTCGAAGAATTTGTTCGATTTGCACTTAGTTGACCAGAAGGAAATGACGGTAATTACATTAGATGCCTATGTAATAAGAAGAAGTGTTAGAATAATAATTTTGTTGAGGTTAACGAGGCAAGGTTCCATCTTTATAAATGTGTTTTTGTCCCTAATTATCATGTGTGGTACTTGCAAAGTGAGATAGAATCATCAATATATGGGGATGAGGCATTACATAATGTGAATGTCACTCGCCATCATGCAATAACAGATAATGTTGGACCATCGACAACATTTGTGCATATGGTTTATGATGCAGCTAGTCCACAGTTTAGTGCTAATATTGTTGAGGAATCTCCTAACCCAACATCACAAAATTTTTATGACATGCTTAATGCTGCAAACCAAGAAGTATGACCCAATTGTCAAACATACTCACAGTTATCAACCACTACTCAAATGCTTCACATCAAGTAATTGCATCGATTGTCTGAACGATGCTATGATGCTTTGTGTCAATTCATAAAGGAGTTGTTGTCAGATGATAATGTTATGACCGATAGTTTCTATTAGACCAAGAAGTTTGTCAAGGGAATTAGGTTGCCAGTCAATAAAATCCATACTTGTTTGAATGGTTGTATGATTTATTGGGGTGATGACTCCAAATTGACTAAGTGCAAATTTTGAGATCATGCTTGATATCGACCACAAACTATTAATAGGCAAAAGCTTGTGCCATATAAGAAAATGTATTGCTTTCCACTAACACTAAGACTTCAACGCTTATATGCTTTGGAATCTATTGTTGAGAGTATGAGAGGGCACGATGAGCATTTTGTTTAAGATGGTGAGATCTGCGCCCGTTAATGCGATTCTCTGCATAGAAACATTTAATATTAGCCATCCCTCATTTGTAGCGAATTCGTAATGTCATTTTAGGCCTATGTACTGATGAATTTCAACCATATGAGCAATCTGGGAGTCAGTATTCTTCATGGCTTGTGATTCTCACTCCATATAATCTGCCCCTAGAAATGTGTATGAAGGAACAATACATGTTTCTAACAGTTATAGTCCTACGCCCTAGAAATTCGAAGGACAAGTTAGATGTATATTTACAACCTTTGATCTCTAAGTTACAAGCATTGTGGGAAATTGGAGTTGAAACTTATGACATTTCTAGAAAGCAGAATTTTATGCTACAGGCAGCTCTCTTATGGATGATCAATGACTTTCCAACTTACTTAATGTTGTTCGATTGGAGTACGTCTGGAACACTAGCATGTATGGTATTGTATGGATGAATTGGATGCTTTTACCTTGCAAAATGGAAGGAAACAAACTTGGTTTGATAATCATCATAAGTTCCTTCCACCAGATCACTCGTTTAGAAGAAATAAATATGCTTTTAGAAATAATCGAAGGGTAGCAAATCCACCTCCAAAAATCCGCTCTGGTGTTGAGTTGTTAAGGGAAATTGATGCATTAGGCTTAAAAAAAGTTACTGAGATTGGGGCAAATGATGTTATTGTTCTTGTTAGTAGATTAACATGATGGAAAAAGAAGTCAATTTTTTGGGATTTTCCATATTGGAGCACGAATCTTATAAGACATAATTTAGATGTGATGCATATAGAGAAAAGTGTGTTTGAAAATATCCTTAACATGGTGATGAATGTTGACAGGAAAACAAAAGACAATGCAAAGTCTAGATTAGACTTAATGGAAATATGTCGTTGACTACAGTTGCATGTTGTCGATGGCAAGTTTCCAAAAGCTTGTTACAAATTAGACAAAAATGGCCGAAATGAGTTGTGTATTTGGGTTCAAAATCTAAGATTTTTAGATGGATATGCTTCAAATATGGCCAAGTGTGTAGACATGAGCAAACATAAACTTTTTGGAATGAAAAGTCATGATTTCCATGTCTTTATGCAAAGGTTGATACCAATTTCATTTCGATCTTGCATCAGGGCGATGTGGGGCATTAATAGAACTTAGCTTGTTCTTCAAGGATCTTACAACAATTGTGTTTAAAATAGAAGCTGTGATGAGATCGGAGTAAGAAATATCGATTATTATTTGCAAACTGGAGCAGATATTCCCTCATAGTTTTTTTTTTTACTTAATGGAGCATTTGCCAATACACTTGGCATATGAAGCCAGGGTAGCAGGACCAGTCCAATACTCGATGGATGTATCCATTTGAAAGGTATACAAATTAATGTTATAACTATCATTTTACATCAACGAATCATATGCCTGATATCATTTACTATGGGAACTTGTCGATATTCACCCATCTAGGTTAACCTTTTGGTAGACATACAACACGGATGCTAAGTGAACGAGAGATGAATGTCGCATATCAGTATGTCTTGTTGAACTGCTCTGAAGTTAAACCCTATATTGAGTATGCATCTTAATTCAACCATTACATTAATAATGCAACTTTCTACTTCCACTAATTAGTGTTCTATTAACATAATATTGATTAGTGAGTTACAGAAAAATGAGCCATACATTATTGATGCTAGATTCGATGAATTTTTCCCAGCATGGTTCAAGGCTTATGTAAGTTCTTAGCTATTTTAGTTAGTTTATGGTAAAATGTCTTTTAACACACTCTTATTTAGCAGGCACATGACAACATTGAAACCATATATCTTAAAGCTCTAGCAGATAAACCGCTTCAAACAATTAATTGTTATAATAGATATAATGTGAACGATTTTCGTTTTCACACACTATAACGAGGTACTTCTAAATTTTCAAACAATAATGGTGTGTGTAATAAAGGTACTAATTACACGATTGATGAAATTGACTACTACGGTCAATTGCAAGAAGTTGTGGAATTAGAGTACCTGGGATGGCTCATTAAGATGAAAGTTTTATTTAAGTGTGAGTGGTTTGACATTACACCAAATGTCAGGACGAGGATCCACAACCAATACAAATTAGTGGATGTAAATCATACAATAAGATATGAACATGATAAACAATTTGTTTTAGCAATGTAAGCACAACAAGTGTATTACTACACATATCCAAGCTTACGACGTAATACTAGATCTTGGTGGGCTGTTTGTAAAATCAAGGCTAGAGGGATGATTGAGATGCCTGTAGAGTTAGAAATTACCCCACAAGATCCATTCCAAGAGGAAACAATTGATGTGGATGAACTTAGTTTACCGGTGAAAAATGATACCATTTTGCTTAATGATACAATAGATGAAATGTTAGACATCTATATAACTGAAACACTTTATCATGATGATGAAGAAGAAGAATATGATGTAGATGAAGAAGAAGAATGAAATGATTTAAATAGTGATGAAGATTAGGTTGCTAATTTGATTGTTGTATAACAACATCAATTGATATATATTGTATTGTTTTTTTATTCTCATGCAGTTGGGTGAAGAAGCAGGATGAGGATCTGGGATAAGGGGCAAAGGATGTGGTAGATATGTGGTTTCCTCCCCCTAGTGTCCTAGTAAATTCTCAATCATTAGAGGGATTACCAACCACACCTACATCTGCACCAAGTGCCATCATCGGTGATACTACTAGCCCTACCTTGTAGACACCAAGTGATCCTGCATTATCATCTGCACCACCACCTGTACAAGATTCATCACCACTAGCAGCATTACTACAGGGTTTATCATCACCACCACCCACTAGTTATGTCTCTTGTCCTACCATTACACTTATACATGGAGAGTATGTTTTCTTTTTTAAACTCTATCATTAGAATTTTTATTTTTTATGTTAAACACATGAAGTTGGATGACTGCATTGATTGACTTTGTATGTTTACTTGTAGGATACACATCACATAGAATATGCCTAGGATTATCACTAATATCTTCAAGAAGAGTTTCCATGTGACGAGTTATACTTGGAAGATGGTCGCCTCCGAATATCAAGATTTCTACTAGCAAGAGTTTCTGGTATGAATTGGGTCCAAGTTATTTTTTATTTTATTTTTCTATATATTGATAAGCAGAAAATGTTGTGGGATATTGATCTTGCTTTTATTTTGTTTATGTTTTTTTTAATGTGGATAAGGTGGAATTTGAATGTGAATTAATTCAAGAAAAGTGACAACATTAAAAAGTTTCACAATCATATCACGATAAAGTTATTTTATTTTTTCACATATTTTCATTTATTTTTTATTTTTTATTTTTTGCATCATTTCGATTGCAGAAACATTATCAATGAGATCATTCACTAGATGCTCTAGTTAAGGTTGCATGGCATAAGAAGGCTTCACGACGTTACAACAATGACATTAGTCGATGAAATGATCATAGCCAATGACCGAGTTTCATCTTAGAGTGCATTTGGGAAGCTTGGCAACGCTATTTGCAGACATCGAGAATTTCGGAAAAAGTCTATCCAAGGATTTATGAATAGGATGAGTGAGACCGGAGGTCGGGTCTGCGAGACAACCGCGACACCGGTGGTTCCTTATCTCATAGGGAGAATGCTAAACGTTAGGTACATTATTGTTAAAAAGTTCGGATTTTATTTTATTTTTCTTTAACTACTTGTGTTAATATATGATACTTTTCAATTTCAGGAGGCTAAGTTAAAGTGTCTGCCTCTTTCACTTGAGCTCCTAGAACAGACTTATAAGAGGAAGGTAGATAATCAATTTGTCGATCGGAAGTCCCAGGAGATCTATGTAAGTACAAACTTTTTAGTCAATTTTGTTTGTGCTTTTTTTCTTCAAATTGCTAATGTATATATGTTTTAGAATCGTGTAGTTGTAAGGTATGAAGCTAAGACTACAACAGGAAGACAAGATACATCTTCATCTCAAGCAGTCGATGCAACTCAAATCTATCTAGAAAGGTTGAGGCATCAAGAAAAAACTAGTATATGGCCTTGGATCGATAAGATTTTTATGTCTACGGTCTCATGTATCATCCATTTTTATCAATATGCCTTCAACTTGTCAGTCAGTCCAAGACTCCCAGACACAGGCACAAGGAGATGCTCGGATTGAGGCCTTGAAAAATGAGATGAGTGTGATGCATGAGCAAATGATGTAGTAACGAGGAGGGCATTTGCGGTATCCCTTTGGCTTTTCATGCACAAATTAAAACATTAGGGGTTTAGCTATTCCACCAACCATTGCTCCACAACCAAATGTATCTTCTATTGATCAGAGTTCTAATTGTTAAAACATTTTAGTTATTAAATTATTGCACATACAAACTATAGACTGAAATTGTGGTTGAATATTTTATGAAATAAAAAAAAAAAATTTGTGTTGCATTTTTTATTATGGTATAGTGGTGGGCTCTTGAAATTGATACAAGAAATTTCAAAATTGCAAATTTAATAAAATATTGAAAATGGAAAAAATAATTCCAAAGGATTTTGCAATGGAAATTCGATGCTACAAGTAAGGTCTTAGTGAAGAAAATATTTGTTACAATAAAAGAGTTACTTTGTCAAGTAAATATACTCAACGACATATTCTACAGTGAGTCACAATTGTTACAAACTGTCAGATATTTGTAATGGAATCAAGAACAAAATCATGCAGCACAGATTGCAACGAAACGTTGTTAACTGCTGTAAATTTAATGGAATTACAACAACTTCACCATTTAATGTCTTTTCACTCGTTGGGATTTAGCAAATCTAAATTAGCAACATATAAAATTAAGGTGTACATAACAACATAATAGCTTATGTCAGAATCCGTTGTTTTAACCAATCAGCTAACGGTACATTTGAACAAGGTTTTTTGCAACATCATAATTAAATTTGACTGTTGCAACCATTAATAAAAAGAAATTTTCAACTGATTACGAGTTTGCAAATGATGGTATGTAAATAATCCATCATAGTTTAAGGTGACAAATGATCTAATCGATTATTCATCAATATTTAATTCTCGTGATTTAATGGAAAGAGAAATCTGTAAGAAATAAGAAAATAACACCGAAAGAAAGAAGATAAACTAGCCATGTTTTGTGTGGATTTTCATTTTGGCATATTTAAGATCTCATTTCTTCGTCAAGTATCGAGAAACAATTAGAATTTAATAAAAAACCAAACCCAAAAATGTGCGTTCCAATTCCAAAACGATGGTGCTTTGGGGAAATCCAAGTAATCAAAGATCCATCCACCCCACTACTTTTCTATTGATCAAAACATTTAAGATTCTAATAACAGCTAACCACAATATTTAGTAACAAGATGATGATTCAACACTAGAATACAACTCGAACTTCATTTCATACAAATAAACACCGCAAATCGATTCACGATCACAAGCCTAACTCCGCGAAACCATAAAATGCAGCTAGAAGACAAGTACATCAAACAAGTTGACAAAGCATGGGAATCAAGATAATGCTTCTTCATGAAACCTTAAGCCATCTTCAAGTAGTCGCCATACCCACCTCCAGTAGACCGGCATCACCACCACTGGAGCTGAGGAGGAATGTGTTTCTAAATAGGTGGTGTGGTGATGAAGTGGAACGAATCGGTGGTTTCGGTGGTGGAGAGAGGATTGGTACCAGTGAGATAGTTTCAAGGCCTTCCCCTACATATTTCCTAAGCTCTTTCCTCTAAATTTTCCATAATGGAAAGCAAAGACTCTAAGATCACCACACGCTCGCAACCCTGATTGGTTTACTTTCTCCAATCTATGTGAAGGGTAGCTTGCTTGCCTCAGAACTACCTCAGCGATCTCCAAGGAGCTCGTTGATGGATGGTGGGTGGTGCTTCGCCGTAGGGTCAAAGCCAAAGCCCAGCTAGCACTGGGCTGCCATTTCCCTCCCCGCTTAGTACTTCACAGAAGATAGTCACTGGACATCCTGTGGAGAATAAGTAGCTATGTGGTGGAGATCAATGATTCAAGGTATCACTAGTAGTCGCACCACCATGATCTACTCGGGAGGAGAGGTGCCAGTGCTGCACCGAGAAGACGAAATCCTCATACGCATGAAGTGGTTCGAGCGTAAGTCCCAAAGTCACGGGCAGGAGTCAGACTACTGACCCCATCGACAAGACTGGGTGAGTCCAACCCGTGTTATGGCAAGAAATCAGGTAACCACTATGCTTAATGAAAGGGAGAAAACGCCCACCCGTGATTACTACAAAGGTCTGAGGGTATGTATTGTTTGGCGTAAGACTAAATGAGGTGACAACGTATGATCACTTCCCTCTACCCTTCATGTGACAATGAAGGATTTCCTAAGAACCCTTCTACTCGCTTCCCGAACGGTTATTTAGATATTTTAAAATTGAAATTGCTGCAAGAAGACCAATAAAAAAGACCACCTTCACATGCCCATTTCGCACATATGCCTACTGTGAGGATGCCCTCGCCTGCGGTACGCCCCCGCCACATTCCAAACATGCATGTCGTGACGCCCCAAACCCGAGGGTCCGTTGACTACCCGTCATCCCGCGGAATACAAGTGGATGTCGGGTTACCCGACGCCACTCAGAAAACGCGTAGCCCCTTTCAGACGGAGCTCCCACCAAATACAATAATCCCGTAGATAAACCTGTCTCAAAATGGGCTCATATATCATCACCCGAAAGTAAAATCGACCACTCAGCCCATAAACAAGAGATCACACTAATATCCAGAAACATACTAACTATGTCCAATAGTTCTAAGAGTTAATACGCATTTTTATACAACAAATATATCAAAATTAGAGAATTCCTAATACATGGAGCAAAATCATCAAAGCCATAACCCTGGGCTTTCACAACCCTCCTACTTTCTAGACGAGCCGTCCCCCACGCTCCCTCAGACTTGTAAAATAATATCCCTCGATAGTGGTGAGCTGACACTGCTCAAGATGAATCGCCTCTAAGTGGGCTACTTACCCAAGTGCAAGGCAATGTTCCAAATAAACACACATTCAAGCAAATGCATGATCCTACTAATGTCTAACTCATCATCCTCATGTCTGAATCCATCATCTCTCACACTCGCCTAAGCCTCTCGTGATGAGAATTCATATTATTTCGCTTGTTCGTGGACAACCGATGTATATATCAATCAGCTCGCCTCCGACGATCGATATTATTCGTGGACTACTCCTCCGATGTATATCAATCACTGCCTCACAATTCTGATATTTAGTTTTAGACAACCTCGCATAATTCACATTTTAGACAACCCTCCGAACCATTTTCTGGGATTTCATCTCATGCACTCACTCCCGTAGTGCTAGGTGTTCCAAGGCATATGGAATGCATGTATGCCATTCCAATACGTTTAATCTACATGTAAATATATATACAGTACATATAGCTTATGAAAGATCAATTCACACAATCATGTCATGTAAATTCTCATTTCATACATCAAAATTAGCTCACTTGGGCTAATGATCAAACACGAGCAATTCAACTTAAATCACTCGACCAAACACATATTTTCACAAAAATTATTTTTTGATCACTATGTCTGGAAGAAGAAACCCTAAGCATCGCCTTCAGCACAATTATCGCTCACTTCAACCCGGCTTCGCCGCCATTTTACCACAAGTAAACCAATACATGATTTATTTAACACCCATCTCATTTATTCCAAACAATCTCGTAAAATTGATACTGGACCGCTTCCGTTGGTCTCAACCAAGCATTTCGATTCTAAGGTTCGAACCGATCAAACTTACTGCTCAAGCGCCTCAACCAACCGAAACATTAACATGGTACTTAAACGAAGAATAAAACCCAAGTAGAGAGAAAACCCCCTACCTGAGCTCGAGGAAACCCCTTAAACCGAGACCACGCCGAAGCTCTCCTCCAGATAGCAGAGCAGCTTCCTTCGCCCGAAGATCGCCGACCACGATCGCCTCGTATTTCAGAGTATAAGGAAGACTCTCTCTCACTAAAAAAATCGCCATCTTCGTTTATGTTAGAAATTTCCCCTTTCTCACGTTTCATTTATGTTATGTGGAGGAAGATGTTAATTATGCAACTTTTGTCTTTTTTTTGCGACTTTAAACTTTCCAAAAATGACATATGTCCCTTTTTCCTAGTTTGATATCTTGCTTCATTCTCGTAACTATTTTCATCATTTCTCTACTCATGACACTTACGACACATGAGCGCATGTTATATGTGACTTTCGTCAAGATCAAAATCGCTTTTACTCAAGACCGAACCCACGATGTTCTAAAAACGTGTAAATTTTTAATTGCCTCTATCAAGACGAAATTTTACGTTAAGAAGGGGATTTCACGAGACGATTCCAAAGGTGAAACTGCATCATCCGAGATTCAGAGAATAAATTCTTATTTAACCAAGGATCATAATTTTAATTCAATACTGATTTTACTCTTTTAAACTGAATTTCTGCCTTACACACGCCAAGATTTTCAATGACGGGAGTAGAGCGCATTACAGGTTTCATACGGATGATATTATAGTCTATGGAAGGAGCTATAAAGAATGCCTGATCAACTTAGAAACTGTCATGCACAAGTGTATAGAGAAAAACTTGGTATTGAACTGGGAAAAATGTCATTTTATGGTCAACCAGGGAATTGTGCTGGGGCATATCATTTCAAAAAAAGGAATTGAAGTTGATAAGGCAAAAATTGACATGATTTCAATCCATTTCCAAATAAAGACTGCAGGCAATTCTTGCACGCAGTTTTTATAGAGGTCTATCATGGACTTCTCAAAATCGCTAAGCCTCTTTACAAATCGCCGGAAAAGGATGACAAACGGTTTGGGTAAGACCCTAAAGAGCTTGAGAGCCTCGAAATCGCATAAACCACCGGCACCAATAAGGAGGGCCCCCAACCCGGGCAAGCATCTAGTGATGCGAGCGTGCCATCTCACCATCAGCGCTCTCGAGCAAAGGGAAGCCGAGGAAAGCCCTATGGTCTCTATGCAAGCAAGGCATTAAACGGGCACGTAGGAATTACACCACCATGTAGAAGGAGCTGTCAATTGGTCTATGCCTGATGTTCCGAGCTTACTAGTCAATTGACATAATCATATTCATGTATCACTCGCAAATTCTCAAGTATATTGCTCACCAACAGAGAATGCTAAGGTTGGGGCTATTTACTTATTCTCCCCGCTCAAAGAGTTTAACCCGCAGATCAACCGACAAAAAAAGGGGCGTGGAGAATGTTGTTTCGTGAAATCATCTATCTAGATTAACAATAGCACACAACACTCACGACCCTCCAATCAATGATGAGTTCCCGAAGAGTCCTCGCCTGCTGAAAGCACACCTCGGTATTCACATCACAATTATTCAAAAAACAGGGAGCTACATTAACATTGAAAGCTCATGACAGTTCTTCCTTCAGTACCACCGCCATCGGGAAAACCTTTTTTATACAAATATTGTGCCACATTCGATAATCGATGTGCCGTGAAGCGTAGCAACAAGTGGATACTCAACCACGCCATGAGAATGTCGGAGCTATTTGTTCTAAAAATTGCCAGAAGGTGTTACACTTGGATTGCATTGGCCCTATCTTTTCAAGGATGATCATACCATGCGCAAAGAATGTGACAAATGCCAAAGATTAGGGAAAATCTCTCGTCGTCATATGATGCCCTCGAGCTCACCCCGTAGGTCGGCCTATTCGATGCTCGGGGCATCGATTTTATGTAACCATTCCTTCCTCCTTCGATACATCTACATTTTTTGTAAAGGGAGTTTGACTATATCAAATGGGCTAGCTTGTGCTCAGAACAAAGAGATCAATGTGGTGGTACTCGAAATTTCTCAAAGAGAATGATTTTCCGCATTCTCGGGGTCCCTAAACTATTAATTAGTGATGGAGGTTCACATTTCTTCAACAAACCTTTGAGATCCTCCTAGCTGTTCACTTATGTCAAGCACAAGTGGCCACCCCATACCATCCTCGCACTAAAGTGGTCAGCCGAAGCAAATGCAACGTGGAAATCAAGACGAGCATCGATGAAAGTGGTGAACTCTAACCTAAAGGATCGGGTCTCTCGCCACTGACTCTCAGGGGAATACGTAACAGCCTATAAACCATCCTCGCATGCCCCTTAGTCACCTAGTTAAAGGAAAGGCATACGTCAATACCGTGGAAATTCGAGTATAGAGCATGGTGGGCGTTGAAGAAACTAATCTTTGATGCGGTAGCTAGTCTCAAAGGCTCCCGGATATCAACGAGTCGAAAGAACTAAGGAATGACGCCTACTTCAAATCTGAAGCAATCAGAAAGATATAAATATGGATGATTTACCAGTCGTAGAATAAAACAAAGGACCGAAAGTGTTACTTTATGTTCAAAGCTCCACCCTTTCCAGCAAGTCAAGTCGATGGATCACAATCACCATCCTGTAGGTTCATCCCACGGATCGTTGGACCCGCTTCAACTCCAAAGACAATAGGGTGTTCAAGGTTAAATTGGTAAAGACTGAAACCCATGAAAGACAAGATTTATTAGCACAAGGAGAGATTCCCTCCTCGACTCCCTTGAATTCAAAAGACTATTCGAGGGAGTGGTTTGCAGATTCCTTTAAGCTTACAACAGCCTGTTAGAATTTCAGGTGTTTTATTTTAAGTTTTAGTTTGATTTTCTTAATTTCTGGCCTTGGGCTTTTGTTTTCCTTCGAATTTTCCACAAATCAGAGCTGTAATTTTGGTTCTATTTTTGAAAGTGTTGTAGTTGGTCGGGAAGTTTTGCCAGCAGAATTCTAGTTTAGACTTTTCACAACCAAGGACTTTCACAGGTTGCAATTTCAGAATACCAGGAATTTTCTTTAGTCTAGTACCTCGCCATCTTCTTCCTCCTCACCCTTTCACGGCTTCTAACCTTTCAAGCCAGCGCCTCCATTAATTTTTCCATATTTTTTGAGCCACAACCACTAACCACCTTTATTTATGGGTATTAATTGTGGTTAACTCTTCAGATGCTAAAACCTATTTATTTAAACCCCTATTTTTTCTCCTTTTCATTCCAATTCATTTCGGAAACCTTTCCTCCTCTCCTTCTCCAACCCAAATGCAGTGGTAAGACTGATCTGAGACACAGCCTAGGCCCAGGAGGCAATCTTCTCCTCCCGTCTACAGCCTCCAACCCCTCAAGCCATCCCGGTGCCAATCGCAGTCTAATACTTCCCGCAGCCCGTCGCTACTCCCCGCGCCGCCGCCCCAAACGGCCGGCCCGCCGGCCACCGTAGCCGCCTCAGGCAGACCACCACAAGCCCCGCCCTCGCTGGCTCCGCCCCGGCCTCCGAGGGAGGCACATACCATACCCGGTTGGCCCCATTCCCCCACGCGCAGCCATCCCGAGGGCCCCATCGTCCAGGGTCCCTGACATCCCGCCAAGATCCCTCCAGCTCAGCCCCAGAGCCCTGGGGCCACCACCTACTCAAGGCTCAAGAGATCTCCTCCGGACTGGTCCCCCGCATGATCATTACAAACTCTACTTCCATCAGCCTCTATTCCATAACACCATTATGAGAGTGGATGTGCACACAGATTTATTGCAATCTCTCGCTCGCCAAGATCCAGAGCCCAGAGATGGACACATGCATAGTAGATAGTACTCCCTGAGCCATCTGATGACCGTCTGCTTTACTACATTCTGAGTGGTCACCCAGTTTTTACCATTGACAACACCTCTGTGCCAGAGTTCAACCACAGCCATCCATCCATAGACGGGCAGCCAGGATACTTCGAGCTTCTGACATAGCGCCTGCCCATCTTACTGCGGGTCCCGTCAACTTTCGACCGTGAGAGATGGCTCTGCTCATGCCTGACAGCTAGCGCCTGACCATCTTGCTTAGAGGCAAATTCTTTCCACCGCATATGCGCTGATAAGACCACATACTGTGGTCTAATCTTTTCCCTCCAGCCATATCCGCAGGAGAGAGCCATTCTGGGAGGCTCTCTACCGCATCCCGAGGGTTACGGTTCACCTACTGAAGCATGACACTTGCTCCACTTTCGAGGACAAGGTTCATCACAGGAACCTGACCAGCGTTGAGTCCACACCCCTCCTGCCTCGAGGACTCCTATGCCAAAGCTGGGAAAGACACGCCTCCTCACAGCCTAGGCTGGGAAGGCCACGGCCACGATCACAGGTCATCCTTTCGCTCGACGGCAAGGACAGCGCCTGCTCCTTTATCACCTTCCACCCGATCCAGCTGAAAGACCATCCGAGCCAACCTTCCACGAAGGAGCCGCCACTCCAACAATGTGCATACTAAGGAGCATCGTTCCCGCATCCCCCGCCTTACTCCACATCCCACTCCTCAAGGTTTCTCAGACTCTCCAGCCCGCCCCGATACCATAACTCCTATAGATATTGCTAGCCTGAGCACTTCAGCACCACCTCCACAGCATATCATGATATCTACTTGGGACTTCCCCGCTATCATGGGCTGCAAATTCACGCTTTCTATCACTTCTAAGATTATTTCCAGAATCGCCATGTCGCTTTAGGGCTGAGAGGATGATCACACTGAGTCACATGGGCTCGACCAGCATCCTCATGCAGATCTGTGAGTCACCCTGGGCCCGCTCACCCATCGGTTGTCCCGCCTCAAAGCCCTTCGCCCCTCCAGAGCGCACCTATGGGCCTCCTCTGATCAGCAAAGGTGAAGCAGCAGTCGCAACATACTTTACAGCACCTCATTCTCGTCAGGCGAGGACAACTTCCATCGCCCACACACTAAGTGAGGTAGTACTCCCGCTAACCCATCCAACCCATTGCTACAATGCCGGTTTGGTTTGGGAGAGTTAAATGGAAGGGAAGTGACTTACACTTTTGATTTCACTACCCTTTCAAAGCTTATTGCTTTGTATGTTTAATTGGCTTGTGGTTGTTCATTTGTGAAGTTGTTTGTTCGTTTTTGTAAAAAACGAAAATATAGTGACATACATTCCTATACATACCATACAGCTCATTTCTCAATTCAAAGTGCATCATTTTGCCCCCTTGTTTTTTTTTTTTTTTTTTTGTGGTTTTGCACACAGCTATGAGTTGGAAAAGTCGATATTTGCCCAATGCCATTGATGTTAGATCAGTTCCGCATGCATGATTAAGTAGATGATGGATTGAAGTCTCATGGTGTTCAGCACTACTTCTTTACACTTTAGCTAACCGCACACAGTGCACATCGGTTTTTCTTCAAATAGAAAGTGAGAAAGCGCATAGCTCACTACTTTGCAAAACCCTACCTAGTTTAGTTGACCACCTGTAATAGGTTGGGGACCCCTAAGAAAAGAGGCCCGATGAAGTCTTCGCAAAGAAAAAAGAAAAAGAAAAAAGCATAGAAAAGTCGCTGAGCTTAGCGCAGAAACCGAGCCCCGCGGTCCAGGGGTATATGAAAGCCTTTAAAACTGGTGCCCTAAACCAATTTGGTTGGAACATCAGACTTAGTCTTTCGTTACATGGGTGGATGGGTGAGGTTTAGCGAGTTGTAAGTCTTTGGAATCTCGAAATCATTCAGGTGAAGGTGAAACACGAAGAGTTAGTGGTCGAAAGATCCTTTTGACTTGATACCCTAAGTCTTAGTTGGTTGGGAGTCATCGGTGGATCCCCGTTACATGGACTTTGGTGTGGTTGATTCCTCAGCATTGCACCCTACAACATAAAAAAAAAAAAAAATTAATGGAATAAAATGAGCCAGATTCATTAGGTTGGTCATTCTTCTAGGTTTTAGCGAGTAGCTTGGTTGGGAGTGCGGTTTGGTAACTAGCATTAGCGATCGCAAACACTTAAATTTTGGTGGAAGTTTCAGGTCGATTCCCTTTAGTTGGATACTCTTCTAAAAACTTGATTCTATATGGCTTTCATTCTCCCAAGATGGGTATTGTGCAGGAGGTTGGTGATTCATATTGAAGGTTAAGCATTACAATTCCTGACCTTTTGAAATACCATTTGTCTTGTAAACATAATTTTGATTTTGTTTTGTTCGCTCTCTATTTCTTTTATTGTTAAGGGACTAGAAATGTGTAGGTTGGGGGGTGTTATTAGTGCCCAAAAATTGCTATTTTGAGCCATGTTTATCGCAAGTCTTGAGCACTTTTTGTGTACTAATCAACGTAATTAACCCAATTGGCACATTAAGGTCCCGGCTATACTACTAATCGCATTTTGTGGCTGTTTTTATAGTTTTTGCAAAATAATCAGGCCAAAGTTATCGAGCCAATCCAAGCACGAAGAATCCAAGCCGACCTTGTATCTCACGACAGAAGTTGGAAGGAAATTGGAGCCACAAGCTGAAGAAAATTGGAACACTGCAGAAATTTTACAGGGTTGCGAATTTTCGCAACCTGCGATGCCTCCAGTTTGACCTGTAGTTGACCACTTTTTGTGACTTTTTCCTAAACTACCCCCTATGTATTGATGGTAGTTCAGACATTTTTGTAATTTCCCTTTACTCTGAGCAGTATATAAGCCTCAGTCAAGCTTTGTACAGGATATCACTTGATGTAATAAAATTGGCGCGAAAGCTTTCAGTTCCCGCTTTTCTTCTTTTCTCTCATTTTCTCCCCCTTTCCTTCACTTTCTCACCTGCCAAACACCCCTTGAGGATGACAAATCAAGGGATGCTTGGCTGAATCCCCTCATCCTTGAAGAGGAATGCCATAGGGCCAAAGTTTTGAGGTAAACTGGTGTCCTCTCTGTTTTCAATGCATGCAGTTATAATCATTTATGTTTTTATCTTTGTAGCGCCAAATCCTTCACAGTGTACCCTGATTGGCCAGTACTTGGCAAGCTTTTAGGGCTCATTGGATGCTTACCACTAGATCCACTGAGGCTCACTTAGTTGCCATTTATTTGCCTTTGCAGGTTAGGTCAAAGGATCGTTTTTATTGCTTTGAAACATAAATGACCAATAATCTCTATTTCAAGAGAAAAACTTTTCCCCAGGGTTCAGTTTTTATGGCTAAATGAAGATCGGTTCCGGGAAATGACTATAGGTCATCCTCCCAGCAGCTGAGAAAGAAGGGCGAGGACCCTGATCACCACAAAACCCCGAACTGGTGGCGAGACTTGAGGTTCTTTTTACATTTCTGGCTAATTTTTTTTTTTTTTTTTTTTGTAGTTTATAACCACCAATCCTGTTTTACAAACCCCAAATCCAAAATTGAAATCACCATTTTACATCAGCGTGAATCATTTTAGCATAAGAAAACTCATTCTACAGGTTCGATACAAAACCACTATCTTGCATTAAGCCGCTATGACAGTAGGAATTTAGGTTACAAATATTGTTGATTCCGGATACACCTATTGTGGCACGAATCAAAGACTTAATGCAAGACCAATGAAAAACTAAAGTAAAACAAGACTGAAACGATGAAGCAATATCGTCTTTGATGTAGACTATGACTAGACCTAAGAAAACTCTATGCTAGCTCTGCAAACCAATGTAACTCAGATAAGATGAAATGAAATCTTAACTCAAAAAGCCTCTAAGTGTGCATCGATCCCCAAATACTTTCATCCTGTAGAAATACATAAACTAGGCGAAGGGGGAACTACATGGGTAGAATAAGTGGGTAGAGGATTAGTAGTCACACTCGGGCCAGATAAGGTGACTACCCCAGAATCAATCAAGTCTTGAAATGTATGGTGAAGCGATAGACAGTGCTCAATATAATGCCCTTAGCCTTGGTGATATGCACAAAACTCATGTAGACGATAATGAGGAGGCACACGTTGTGGTAAGAACTGGTAGCCGATAGAGAGTAATCAAGCCAGAATCCTTTAGCTCTCAAAAGCCTGAACAATGGTCATGCCCAATGGGGTGACCTGTCTTGTGGTCCTCTAAACTTGTGGTCAAGGTTGCTGTGGAGTGAAGGCTCTCTGATGTAGTAGTCGAGGACATATTAGTCCTAAGCATCTGATTTTGAACATAGGTTTGGCTGAAGCTGTATGTGTAGAGGGTGGGTGATCGGGATCACGAAAGTAGAGCCTATAGGAGTAGCGGTGAAAGAGCCTTTGATGATAATTGATAGCGCTAACCTCTCCAAGTCTCCCACTAAATGATCCCATAGGCTACTTCCCCTTGGAATCATGGGAAGAACTATCATCTGACCATAATCCTTTGGAATTAGCATCCTCAACACTAAATGCGACATGAAATAAGCTCTTAATATCCTGAAAAAGGGACACCAACAAGACGTTTAGAAAATATGGGCTAAAGGTTCCGAAGAACCATATATATCTACTCCTGCTCCTTAGGCCGATCTATTATATCAACCACCTTATCCCTCAAATGGCTAACAAATGAAGAAACTATCTTATCAGACCTCTTTCTAATGGCTTCTAACTCTTGTCTAGATACATCTATACTAGCACTGGAAGTAAACTATGTCAGAAACTCGTGGGTCCACATCTCCCCACGTGCGAGTCTAGAGCTCAGCGATGCAAACCATCTACGTAGCACTTGCTTGAGTGAGCATAGGAAATGAGCAACTAATTGTGTATCATCTAATCTATGCGCCCTCATGATAAAGCTATAAAGCGAGCTTCGGGCTCGAAAAGGAAATAAAACATATTAGAATTTGAGAGCACAGGGACTGATGAGACTCGAAGACTCTAAAGAAAAAAGCAAGCTCGGCTCGAAAATGAAATCCACAAATGACTGAGGGCTCGTGAGGCTCGGGCTAAAGGAAAAAACAAAAAGTGAGCTTTGGGGCTCAAAAATAAAACGCTCTTCGAGCGGGTGAGTGTGTGGAGCTTTCAGGCGATGCGGTCGGCACCGGTTAGTGAAGCCCGGACAGTGACTTAGTGACCAAATGTTCAGCGACCTTGGCCTTTACCGAATGGGCGGGAGCGGAGGCGTGATGAGGTTAGCTACAAGGCTCGAGGTGAAGCAGAGGGGCTTGAAGCATGATCATCGTCGATAGAGCGAGAGTGCGACGGGCGAGGCCCTCTGGTGTTAGTGATCATGAACGAGGAGGGACTGGACTGCGAGTGTTTGAGCTCCAATTCCTGATTGATCAAGTTTTTGTGTAATTCATCAAAGAGAATCAGAGTGTCACGACCTTGGATAATATTGACAATGGATTTGAAGTCTTCGTCCAAGCCATTCAAGATTCTATCAATGAGATCCTAATGGTCAAGTGGTTTCCCAAAAGCAAGTTGATCAGCTCGGCACTTGATGAAGTTCATGTATTCGATGATGGTTTGGAGGTGGAATGGATCTTGAGTTAGTCCTTGGTTGTTGTCTCTGAGATGGAATGAGCATATGTGTTAGCAAGGGTTAGCCATGCATCATGAGAGATGGTGGATTGTTGAATAAGAGGGATTAAGGGAACCAAAATGGATCCAATAAGAGCACCAAAAAGTAGTTTGTCTTGGAGGATCTTGGAGAGAAAGTCCGGATTTAGGACGCTGTCGACCGAATTGTGAGTCGTGGTACGGGAATGGGATGAGCCATCAATATATTTGTAGAGGTCGTAGCCAATGAGGATAGCTTCAATCTGAAGCTTCTAGGAGAGGTAGTTTATGGAGGTGAGTTTGATGATGTTTTGATGCAAGATAGTGATGAGGGTGAGAGGTGAAGTGGAATATGAGGAATTGGGAATAGTAGTTGAGTATTTGTTCCTTAAGTCATGATGTTTGGTAAAGTAGGAATGCAGGCTGAGGCTAGGGAGAGGTGAGGTGGATGTCGTGGCTCACGATACCATGTAGAATACTCAAAATGTTAGACGATTGATTAAATTTCTATTGAATCACATAAGGTATAAATAATACAAATGAATCAAACGAATAAGGTGACTAACCTAAGCTAGGTATAGACAAATCCTATAATCAATCTAAATCTAAATATTACAAATTGGAAATTATAGGGTTTACACTGATTACACTTTACTTATTTGGATGTAGATCGGGATTCTCCAATATGCCACCACAGGTTAGAGCTCTGGGAGGAGAAACCAATCTTGGTAATGCTTGATGAGAAAATGAGTGTGGGGAAGAGGTTTGTTGAGGCGTCTACAAACATCGTACGAAAACAACATGGGTAACGCAGAATCCTTCAGTACAGACGTTGCGAATGAAGTGGTAGTCAAGTGCAACATGTTTCATGCGTGGGTGCAACCTTACGAGTTCATTAAGTCGTTGCATGACATTGTCCACGACAAATGATCGGTGCAGTGTAAAACTGAGAAGATTCTAATTTTTCTAAAAATGGTAAAATGGTAATTTCTAGCCAAAATATGAAATTTTTAGATCTCAGATATGCAGCGAACTGGATTTAGATTGTCTCGCGAAATCCAGCTACCATTCGAATTTACGTTGAATTCAAGAGAACAATCAAAATTTCACATTTTTCGAGCCGATTATGCAGTGGCACATTAATGACGAAACTGTGAGAGACATCTGATGTGAAAAAAGTCACCTACTACATGTACAAAATGTGACAAATGTTGCATGATTAGTGAGATGATGGAAATAAATGGCTTAGATTAAGCCAAGTGTCATAAAGGCCCTTTAAGTCAAATAGTTAAATGAAGGGACAAGGAGGGAATTAAGTTAAAAGATCAAATGAATAAGACAAAAGAAGAATAGTCTTCTTCTTCACCATTTTGGCAGAAAACGTGCAGTAAAGGGAGATTTTAGATTTTAGAGAGAGAAATAGTGACTTCTCTCTAGATTTCCCGGCATTCGGACCATCGGTTCTCGTCGGAGCAAGAAGCAAAGTTGTTCTACGTGGCGAGGGCTATGCGTGGGCACCGATTTTGTGGAGTTCCGAAAACTCCAAGAGGTAGGGATCTTTTCCTACTTGGTTTATTCTTTGGCTAAGAGTCATTTTAATGGATGGGGATTTGTTGAGGTCTGAATGGCTGTGTTATCAATCTCAAAATCTTTGAACCGAGTGGAGAAAATCCCTATTGTGTGGCCGTGATTAGTGCTGACCCTAGGGTTTTACTGTTCACATGATATGTTGTGTGATTTTTGTATTGTTGGTGGTCAGAAAGAATGAACTCTTTGATTGTTATTAGCCCTTAATGAGCTAATTTTGGTGTTATTGATTGTGAATTGAATAACATGAATTGTGTGAATTAAAATTTTGTTAATATATACATGTAAAATATATTAACATAAATATTTTGGAAATGGCATAATGCATTCCATATGCACCGGGGAACCCTAGAACGATAGGTGTGAATGCATGACACGAAAATGAAAAGAAAAGTGAAAATGGTTGTGAAAGGAATTTCAAGGAAGATTTTCCGAAGAATTGCCTTGGAGAGTGGTCCAACAGTTCATCTTAGAGCGGACCATGTTGTTCGGAAAAATGATCGACGAATTAAGCCTCAGGAACAGTCGATATATTTACAAAACTTCGGTAGTAAAATTTAAAGGGAACAAAACCTTTTGTTTTAAAAAGCGATATTTTCTGCGCATTTGGCGCTCGGGCATGTGTGGGGAGTCGGTGAGGATTTCGAGACATGGGATTGGGCATGTAGACATTCAATTAGGATCCGCGTGTTTGAGTGTGTTTGGTTGTCATGACATGTGCGCCGTTGGGAGTAGCCCATGCAGAGATTATCACTCTTGGGCTTTGCTCACCACATCGATGGATCATTGGCCCCGGTCACGGGGAGTGTACGGACGGCGCTCATTAGAGGCGATTTTAGAAGAAAGCCTGACTGTGGCTTTGGTGGATACTTTTGTAAAACATGTATAAGAACTCTAACTTTTGATATATGTTTTGGTTAAGAGTAATGTAATAATTCTTGAACTATTGTTATATAGTTGATGTATTCTTGATGAGTATTGATGTATGGGCCCAAGTGGCCTTTTTTACTCATGTATAGGTCTCATAATATGAGACACAGGTATTCCGCAGGATGACGGGTTGTTAACGAGACACCCTGGGATTTGGGGCGTCACAGCTTGGTATTAAAGCTTAGGTTTATAAATACCTAGAGCTTAATGTCAGATACTAAAGTATAGCTTAGTATCAATAAGTTAGGTATATGATTACCTAGGACTTGATGGGCATGGGTTAGATCAGTACATCATTATGCATTTGATGATTGATGTGTGATCATTTGTTGTATCAGTTTGTGTGAGAATTGCTATTAGCAGTGAATAACACATAGGAAAAAATGTGGAAAATTTTTTCTTTTAAATTACGAGTGTGTAAAGCGAAAAAAAAACATATTTAAAATAAATATTTTTGGTTCTACTGAAGACATGAAAAAAAAAAAAAAAAAAAAAAAAAAAAAAAAAAAAATATATATATATATATATATATATATATATATATATATATATATATATATATATATATATATATATATATATATATATATATATTTATTAATCTTACAGTAGCAGGAACAAGAAAAAAAAATGAGTTAAAAAAAAAAAAAATTTGTACGAGAGTGGATTGGGCTCTGCCCGTTTCAATTTGAGTCATGATACAATGGGTTGTATTTGCGGCACGGGGTGATGGGCGGCCACGCCCGAGGAATTGTACGACACGGCCAAGAATACGAGACAAAGCCACACGACCACGGCTAACAAGGTCATCATGTCCTAAAGAACTAACATAAAATCCATCTTGGATTCTTTGATAAATCTTATAAATCTAGCATGTCTAAAAATCCTCTAATTCCCTTCAGCATTGTAGTGGCGAGTAGAGTTTTATGATAGAAACTTTTAGTTAGTCTACTTCTTAGGCTATGAAATCTTGTGCCTCAAGATAATTCCCTATGTTACCATGAAATGACATTTTTCCTAATTCAAAGCTAGATTCTTGTCTTTGCACCTCTAAAGTAATGTTTCCAAATTTTCTAAACATTTATCAAAACTGGATCCGTATACTGAGAAGTCCTCCATGAAGATTTCCATAGCCTCTTCTACAAAATTTGAGAACATAGACATCATACATCTTTGGAAGGTGGTAGGAGCATTACATAATCCAAATGGCATCCTTCTAAAAGTAAAGGTGCCATAAGGACATGTAAAAGTAGTCTTCTCACAATCATAAGAAGTGTAATGATCTGGATTTATATCCGAATATCCATCAAGAACGAGAAATGGGGTGTCACCTTTAACCTGTCCAACATTTGGTGATGAAGGTAGAGGATAATGATCCTTTCTTGTAGCGGTATTTAGTTTTTATAGTCACACACACACCCTCAATCTGTCACACAGTTCTTGTAAGAATCGATTCATTCTTCTCATTTCGATCACATGATCCACCCTTCTTAGAACCACATGAACTAGGCTCACCCAAGGACTTTAAAGTGCATATATGAACCATTTAACCACTTCAATGCTATTGACAACTTCTTTCATTGCGGATTCGATCTTCTTTGATGTTATTCGTCTTTGCATTCTTCTCGAAATTTTATGCATACATATGGAAGGACTAATTCCTTTCAAATCTTCTATAAACCAAGAAATTGCTCCTTTATATTTTATGAGAATTTCCAGCAGTTGATGTTCTTTGTGCTTTGTCAAGTCAGTTGATATAATTACTGGTTTAGATTTTGCAGCTTCAAGAAAGGCATAGTTCAAATGTTCGAGACAATTCTTTAGAAATTAAACCCTTTGAGCTTGTGTTTACTTCTGAAACCTTCTCTTCATAAATACTTGATTTTTCTACACTGCTTTCATTAGGAAGAATCTTTGCTTCTTTTAATTCAAGTGGAGTTCCAAAAATTCAACATGAAGATCTTGGAAATTCATCTCATTTTTCATTCATTGAACTTTGAATCTTACAATCTTTTATCAGTTTAGAACTGATGGGAGCTTTTGTTTCTATAATCTTACAATCAGTACTATCAAATTCTGGTTGTTTCAAACTCTGATTGAGATTAAAGTGCACTGCCTCATCTCCAACCCTTAGAGTAAGCTCTCATTTCTTCACATCTAGCAAAGTTATCACAGCAACGAGAAAGGTCTTCCTAATAATGATAGGACTTGTTTTCTTCTTGATATCAATGACCACTTTGGAAAAATGAACTTTCCTACTTTGATAAGAACATCTTCAAGAACACCCTTAGGCTAAGCTAAGGTTCTGTCTGCCATCTGCAGAGTCATGGCTGTGGGAGTAAGCTCCCCTAAACTTAATCTTTTAACTACAGATAAAGGCCTCAAGTTGATGGTGCAAGGAATAGTGAAGTTGCCTGGATCTTTTATTTTCATAGGTAAAGTCCTCTGAATAATTGCACTACAGGTTTCTGTCAGGCTCACTACTCCTTCAGCAATTTTCCTTTTTCTGCTCAATATATCTTTCATGAATTTATGCGGGGCATTTGAGTTAGTGCCTCTGAAAAAATGATATTAATCTCTATTTTCTTGAACATATTCAAGAATCTAAGATATTATCTTAACTGGCTTTTACGCAGCCTACGAGGAAATTGGACTAGAGACTTATAAGCCTGAACCTCTTCTTTCTTTCTTTAATCATCCTTGAAACTGCTTTTCTTTGCACCTTTATTGTTCTTTCTTCTTCAGTAACTTCATAACTATATTGCTTTATTTCTTCTCGATTCACCGGATGTTTTCTTCTCGTTTCTTCTTCTTTTCCCCTTTTTTTTTTTTTTTTCTTGAGTTCTACGCCACTCCTGGAGTCTTGCCATACAATCTTTAGGATTCTTCTTAGTATCACTTAGGAAGGCATCCTTTAACTGGTTCTTCATTGCTAAGGCCAACTGCCCTACTTGTGTCTCCAGATTTTTCAAAGAGGCATTTGTGTTGGCTTGACACACATTTGTGTTTGCTTGGAATGATGCTAGCTTAGCAAACTTTTGTTCATGTAGATTCAGCAGTCTTTTATTTTCTCCCATAAAGCTCAACATTTATTCTTCAAAAGACTAAGACCTTCTTTAGCCCTGATTTTAAGCCTTTGGTCATTCTCACTACTTCTTTGCTACTACGCGGAAACCATGTTGACCTAAACTGGCGATAATTCGGCCTGAGTCTCTATCCTTGTTATGTTGCAGGTCCATATGAGAAATTCTCAAGGCTAGTGTGTAGTGAGTTGAAAGATTTGTGTTGGGCTTAAAGTTGTAACTCTCATTACCATTGATAAACTAAAACTTCCTCTAGCAGGTAAAGGACCCAAATCTTGAAAGCGAGTCAACTTCACTGTTTTGTTGATCTTCCACTATTTCAACTAGATGGGCAAACTGGTTGCTTCTTTCCTGCATGCACACTTTGTTCATCAATGCGTCTAGTTTTGCCTCTATAGCTGACATTTTGTTCAGCTCTAGCATGCCACTTCCTCTTTGCATGCTACTGCTCCCTGAAGTCTCAGATGGAGCTTTGTAGTTGCTCTTTGCTAGATCTTCTATTAACTGGTTTGCCTCTTTAGCACTTTTTCTGTAAGCTACATAGCAGGCTGCATCTATGATCCCACTTGATCATGTAGTTTATTGGCATGGTAGAAAATATCCATATGTGTGATCTGATCAATCCCATGCATTGGACATCTCTTGAGCAGCTTCTCATACCTTTCTCGAGCATTATAGAGACTTTCATCTTCACCTTGCTTGAATATAATGATTTCTCCTCTTCTCTTTGAGGTGAGAGCATGAGGGAAAAATCTACCCATGAATGCTTCAATCAACTCATCCCAAGTGTTCACTGATCCATAGGGGAGTGATTCAAACAAACTTGTTGTTGTATCCCTTAAGGAGAAAGGGAATAGCTGCAACTTAATCACACTAGGCCTCACCCCATTTAACTTCACAATGTTGGCCATTCTAAGAAACCTACCAATGTGCTCATTGGGGTCTTCACTATGATGACCAGTAAACTGAATATGCTGGACCATGGTGATCAGTGCAGGCTTAAGCTCAAAATTGTTTGCTTCAATTGCAGGTTTCCTGATTGCGGAATAATCATCTCTAACAACAGATTTCCAGAAATCTTCCATAGTTCTTTGCCCTTGAGGCTTGTCAACTTCCTCAGTTGGAATGTACTGCTATATCTCCCTCTGCTATTCCATAATCATTGCTTCAGCAAATCTGAATTTCTTCAGGTTTTTCAGTGTCCTTTCCAATTCAGTGTCCAATGGTACCAATTCTTATTTTGGTTTTCTATGCATGTGAGGACTTCTGAAATGGAAACACACTGAAATCAAATAAGATCAATAAGTAAAAAAAATATATTATGATGTGTTTTCATTAAAGATCGAGTAGCTAATTATGACTAATGATTCACTTGTTTTGGAATTTTTTTTTTTTTGATAAAAAGTAAAGAAAAATATCGAGCTAGCAATTTTCTTTACGGTAAGAATATTAATCTTTAAATTCTATTTTTCATTTAGATCCTCGACAGCATTTCAACTTGTTGACTATTTTTAACAAACAAAAAAACAACTGATTCTTGATACTATTGTTGGGGCCAGATTTCGACATAGCTGCAAGACTAACCATCAGTCCCGACAATGGCACCAAAAACTTGTTGAGTAAACCAAAATATGAAATTTGTTTTCTGCCTTGTATGTAAAATGCTTCATTTTAAAATTGGTTTGGTCTAGATCACTGCAAGTGCACATGTCATACAAGTTATACAATGGATTTTAAGTCCAGATATCATTCCCACGAGAATCAATTAGAAAAATTTAAAGATTAACTACCCTCGCTACTAAAGATCCTTACTGTTGAATTTCCCAGTCGGATGGGTTATCTTTGTAGATAAAAGAATTCCAAAATTAATGAAATCTCTAAAGTACATGATTAGAGAGTTCACTGAACTAAAATACAAGGGAAGAAAAACAATGTTTTGACCATCAGTTTGCAAGTCCCAAATAAGATAAAGTAATGGATATGAAACTTGGAGTTGTCCAAGAGCAAACTAGTGTAGCAATGGATTTCTCCTAACACTACACATTTCACTATCCAGCTTACCACACTTCTATCTCTAGGCAGTCTGGGTGATAGCTACTTGTAGGGTTGTTCCTTTTTAGAATCTGACTATTTTCCTTCTCAGTACTTCCACAGTCATTTCTTAAATTTGAAATTGCTTACCTATTAGATAAGATTGCAAGCCTCTCGAAATAACAAGTGTCTCAACCATCAATTTGACAAGAATTTCCTCTTCCCTTGATTAAAGTCTCAGCTAATATAGGGTTGAAGTCATTCCTCTCAATTGAAGTGAAACCTCTTAGAATTAAGTTGCTAAATCAGTAAGTGGATCTTATGCCACGGGCACACACTCTTGCTGTCACCCAGGAGGGAGCCTTTAAAGCAGAGGTTAGATCATCACTAGTGATATATCAAAGTAATTCTAAAAGTGCAATTGTTCAAATAATATTAGTGTAATTTTACCCACAAGTGACTGCTCATTACTCCGAATTAGTCTGACTTTGTGTCACTTAGAGTTCACGGAAATCAAAACAAAAATCTGACTCTTTAAAAGGTACGAACACGATATTCAAAACAACTCAATGTGAGGTATGCACAGTTAAATCACTCTATTTGCTTGCAAAAACAGCATTAACTCTTACAATCAATAATCCCAACAAGTGTTCTTTTTGACATAAGGTTTAGCCTTTCAAATCTGGATCACAAATCACAATGACTGGTTGATTAAACGAATTCCTTTAGATTGCAATCAAAATTGAAGAAAAATGATTTCCATAATAAATCCCAGATTTTCTTTTAAGTTCAGATAGAAATGAAATCCGATCTACATGAATACTAGCTCGGCATTCCAATTCCTTATCCCTTTGCTCCCCAATCCTAAAGAAACGAATCTAGAAACAGGCGGAAAGGAAAAATAAAAATAAAAGAAAAATATACTCCTGATGAACTTCGACTTTCCCAAAAGCACAAAGACTTGTTGAAAAATTGTTAGGCTGCACACTACTCCCCAAGGAAACTATTTATAGAGAAACCGGGTCTTGGGCCCTAAAAACAAGGCGAAAATCATGTACTTCGAAAAGCCTAGAATTGTTGCCCTAGCTGTTGCTGTCATAGTGATGTCGTGATGATGTCGCGACATTGGGGTTGTCGATGTCGTGGGTTGCTGCTAAATTCGCGACATCAAAAATCTGTTTGGCACTTCTTAGTTTCCATTGATGAGTCCATGTCGTGATGATGTTGCGACATGGAGATATATTATTATAGATTAATTCCGATGTCGCGACACTACCATTCTTGTGTTGTGACATTTAGTTGGTGTTGCGACATTGCTATGATGTGTGACATGGCGTAACTGATGCCCTTGCTTTGGCACACGCGCCTAATGTGCGTAGCATTACTAATCTAATGTTGCAACATTGGTCATTTAAGTTCATTGTGATCACCTGAGGATAATGTTGAGACACTATTATGATGTCACGACATCATATCTTGTTGTTATGAATTCCTCTACTAATGTCGTAGCTAATGTTATGAAATTTATTAGATGTCGCAACATTGGACTGATTTCACTATCCAAGCTACTTTGATCTGATGTCGCGACATCGACATGTTGGTCACTAGTTGATGTTGCAACATTGCCTCTGCATGTCTGATCTATTACGTTGATGTCGTGACATTTCTACTCCGAGGTCGTGACATTGAATCTTGTTACTCTGAAATTGCTACGCCCAATGTTTTTTATGTGATATCAGCGACATTTATTACGTAATCGAACGACTGTCTCATCAGCCAGTTTACTTTAATTAGATATTCGCGACTTTTTTATTTTTGTGTCGTGACATTTGACTTGTCTCATCATCAAGTTGTTTTGATTGAATGTCGCGACATTATCTATCTGATGTCGCGACATTTGACGTGTGAATTTCCAGTGTTTAAGCTTTTTCTAATGTCAAGACATTTCTGATCCAATGTCGACATTCAAATGATTCAATCTTTTCCTCTACAAGCAATGTTGTAGCCATGTCTTATGATGTCGTGACATTGGATGGCTGCCATAATTTGACTGCTAGAGTTGTTTATGATGTCGCGACATTGCTGTATCTTTGCTTTCCCTTCTTCAGCTGATGTCGCAACATGGCCATAATTTCAAGATTTTCTCCACATAATGTTGCGACACTGAAACCTGCTTAAGCGATGTCGCGACATTGGCCTTTTTGTTGCACCATGCTGATTTATGCTTATTTTTATCTTTGAATTAAGCATTTTCTTTAAGTTTTGCAAAGCAGAAAGGGTTGGGTGAAACTCCATAATTCCGTGGCCGAACTTTTAAGCTTGAAATATACTCAAAAAATTGGCTTAAAAATAGATGATTTTTAGACTCATCATTCACTTCTGTCAGTCGTCGTATATGATAAAAATGACCTCGAAGTAGCCATGTCCTAATAGAATATATCATAATTCATTAAAGATTTTGATTGGTCTTAATCTTTGCAAGTGCACGGTCATTACAAGTAATAAAAGTGGATTTTCATTAAGTCCAGCTATCGTGACCACGAGGATTGAGAATGAATCATAAAATCAACTACCCCAACTACTTAAGATTCTTACTATTTGAACTCTAATATTAAAATGATTGGAAAATTGAATTAAATAATACTAAAGTAGATTCATTAGTGTACATAAAATATTAATAAGAATAGAGTTGAGAGTTCATTGAGTGAGACAACACTGGAACCTAGATCAATGAATAATTGTCAATTTGTGCATCATTTTGAATCTTATCTAAGTCATAAGTTGGAAAACTGAATTTGTCAAAGATGCATTGCGGTATAGTTTGGATTTCTCCCTTAACCATACCTTTCACTAATTGAGATTCATCATTTTTGAATCATGATTTAATCAACTTCTGCACAATATACCAACCCTCTTTTTTAAGATTTAAGTATTTTCCTTTTGGTACTTCATGCCGGATCATAAGTTGGGGAATTCTTGCCCGTAGATGGGATATTGCAGTCTTCTCCAATTTGATTGACACCTAATCCTTCATTTCTGATGAAAATTTCCATCTCCTTGATTAGATCCTTGCTAACACGGGATCATAATCAGTTCATCAGAGAAAGGAGGAACCTTCGGGTGATTTAAACTGATACTTCATTCAACTATCCTCAAACCATGAGTAAGATGGTGATCTATCAGAGTAACCCATCAAAGTTCATTAGTTCCATAGTATTAGTCTACCATACCCACAAGAACTGCTCTATACTCTCAGGATTCTCCATCTCTGTGTCACGCATAGGGCCTCCTAGAAATCAGAGCAAGATACAATACTTTGCTTGGTGCGGTACCCAAATGCAGAGCATTAAGTTCAGAAATAATACCAATCAAATAAATTCAAGAAATCTAACTAAGGCGTTCTTCCATTTTGTGCAGAACAATGACGATCATCATCGACCCATTCCCAGAGGGAGCTTAACTCTTCAAAACCGGTTCACTCATATCAGTGACTAACTAATTAGGAAAATTCACTGAAAGTGTAAACGAACTGAAATAAATGAAATCCATAAATTTTCCAAACTCCATTTTATTCAAGAACAGTAATGAAAGAGAAAATTTAACAAGAAATCCCAACTTGAAGCTACACTATAGTTCATTACTCAACTCCCTGAAAATAAAAAGAAAACTAAGTAAAAACTACACTAAATCAAAATATACTTAAACGGAAATAAAGAAATAAAAGAAAATAATAATATCTGAAGTCTTATTTGCAGAAATCTACGGAAATGCGGGTGGCCACGGTCTCTAGATCGTCTATTTATAGGCGCTTTCAATGTTAGGTTGCACTTCAATAATTCGTTATGAATCCCAAAAATTATGGTCAATTGGTACTTTCTATCGCGACTAGAAAGTTTTAAATTAATGAGTTTAAGTCTTTAATCGGCTTTTGTCGCGTTGTTTTAACAAGGCGCGGTTGGATAACTCTTGGATTCTTTACGCGTGAGTTTGTATGCATGACCTTTTCTTATCCACAGCGGAGATCATCTTATCTCGGCCTTAAATTTTTTGTAACAGTGCTTTACCTCTGCCTCACGGAAACTATCGCGACAAGCATTTTCTTTTCCAACTTGTCTACTCTCATGACGAGTTTCTTTGGTTTTTCTTAATTTCATCGATAAATTTTCTTTTATCCGCGATAGGATTTCTTTTCAGTCCCTTATCCCACGGCGGAAGCTGTTTGTTACCTTGAGAGGGATCTTTGTTGTGACAAACTTGACAAACTAATCGGTTCACCAGTTTATAGCATACTTAAGTTTCTTATCCTGGCGAATTCTATCAGCAGAACTTTTCATTATCATGATAGAAAACTTCTTTGTCGTGATAAATTTTACCTTCAATATTTCACTATGTCGCGACATGAATTTCTTTGTGCGTATTCTCTTGTATTGCTCTATGCTTCTATGTCAAAGAAGAAAATTCCTTGTCGCTGAAATTCTCGACCTCATGTTTTGTTTATGCGTGACAAAAATAATCTTTGTCACGATAGAGATTTTGTTGTTCTTTGTTGTGAACTCTGAATGTAATGTCGCAACAAGATTTTCTTTATTGCAACAAAAATTCTTCCTTGAGCTGGCTCCATGTTGAAAACTTTGTCGTAACATAAAAACACTTGTCTCAACTAACTTGTGTTGTATTCTTGCAATTTTCTGTCACGATAGAGTTGTCTTTTGTCACAACATAATTCATATGATAATCTTGACCTTTATGTTGCGGCGGAAGATCGTTATCTCAGGCAGTTCCTTTGTAGTTTGCTTTAATCATTGTAATGAGTTAAGGGTGTTCTTGTAGTATTCTTTCATTTCTTCTTTAGCAATGTATCGCGACATATAATACTGTCGCAACATAAATGCATCTCGACCTTGAGTTACGCCTGTTCTTTGTTGCAACATATATTCTTGGCTGACTTAGTTCTCGTCGTTGGAAATTTTGTCGTGACAAACAAAAACTATGTCAAGACAGAGACTGTTGCAATTTCCACTTTTTTTTTTTTTTTGCTTCTTTTCTATTGGAATTATCTCTTTTTTCAATTAACACTAGCAAAACACAAATTTGGTGAATATTCCATAATTTTGCATACAAATAGATTTGAAACTATTAAAAACATGCCAGAAAAATGGATTAAAAATAGATTAGTTTAAGACTCATTAGTGGGAGTGGGTGATAGTCATCTCACATCATAGCATGAAGGGAAATCACATCAGAAATGATGGTGTGATGGATAGACAGTGATCTAGATATCCTAAAATGAGGTCACAAGTCTTTCTCAAAATGCGCCCATTACCATCTAACTCAAGGAGGCTCTGGGCGAACTCTCACCATCATATATCGTAGTGTAGCAAGGGTGTTGCGTACATATACGTGCCTAAGAAGAGACTGATACAATGGAATATATAAACAAGTTTTTTTTCTTCCTTCCTTTTTTTTTTTTTTTTTTTTTTTTTACACATACTCGAATCAACAATAACTGATATATAATATACAACCACATGAATGAAATCACCTCGTGGCATTCAAGTACTTAACCATGAATCCTCAACGATAAGATAATCTCTCACAACCAAGAAATCTAGATCATTGTAAGGGATGAAATGAAGGAAAGATGCTCAAAGTCTACTCTATATAAGCAAAAGCTTCACCATAGGGGAAAGAAAAAACTAATGTCGTAAGTGAAATGAAATGGGATAGAAAGGGGGTAGGAGGCTAACGGTGACATGTGATATGAGGGAGTAGTGATGATGTCAAAATGGGAGGATCATGATGGCAAAGAATAAGGTGGATCCGCGATATATGCGTGGTCGATGCTCCTTGAGATCTCTAATCAAAGCATCCATACATCCTTGGAGCCCCCAGCCGTTGTAAAGAAAGACAAATAAGGTGATGAAAGAAAAGGCTATAACATCCATGTGAGTCCCAATGGGCTAGAAACGAATAACTCTATATGCCTATGGGATAAGGTAAAAGGCTCATGAAATGATGGCCACCCATCCATTTGACCCACTGACATCATGCATCATGCTCGAGATTACACATGGTCAACACTAAAGATCTACACTCCACCCAATGTAGAAATTTCAAATCCTCAAAATCATGTAGCTCATGCTATATACTCTATAAGCTCTCAAACCATCTCGATCATAGTATATGATAACAATCTCATTGAAATCAGCTAACTAATATGTCGATACAAGCTACTCATTGTGACCCATGTAAATCCAATCCCTATGGCAGAGATCAAGCACGAGAGTCATATTTAAGTGTCATAACTTCGTACCATGCTATAGCAACTCATTTTCTCATCTCAGCCATAGAATAATCAATGATCTCCTGATCTTGAGGCCCCGACCGACACCCATTATCGGAAGGGTGTACAGATATAAGAACTATAAACCTGTTAACTTACATCATTCTAAACAATTATCCCGAAAATATAAACTTACAAATATATATATATATACAAAATAATATTATACCCCACCATTGGAGTGATCAACATGTTCAATTACGTTATATACAAAACTTTTCATTATTTTCAAAAATATATGTACATCATCTAAAAATAAACCAAAACATCATTAATGGGCTAATCTTTTGTGTTGGCATTTGCTAATGTAGAGAAGTCCTTTTCTCACGCCCCTCGATACCTGCGGATAAACACCCGTCTTGGCTTTATAGCTTAGTGGGGATCCATAAATATGAATGACCACTATAACGATTATCGCGAAACACATAATACGAATGCATCTAACTATACATATACATATACATTTAACCATTTATCACTAACATTTCAACATAAGGTAATAAATCATAACAATTCCACTAATTGATTTATTTGCATATTCATGACATTCATTAATCTTTAGCCTTATGAGTTATGCCTTCCATGTGACATATCTTGTCATTTATAATTTCATTACATTTTTCATTGCTTGTAATTTCCATGTTTTATGCCTTCATAAAGCATTACAATTTTCATCTCATCTTTTGTCATGCACATATTCCAAAGAAATTATCATGGGACAGAACTATATGTATCTGAAGATACTATCCTTTGTACGAGATAGTGATTTATAAAGTATCCTATATTGCAGCCCAAACAGGGCTCTTTGTAATTATCCAAAACAAGATCCATGTATCATGACCCAAAGCGGGAACTAACTCTGTTTATGCATTTGTATGTTGTAGTATTGTTATCCCTATAAGCATGCCTATCTATCCAACTACCCGGTCATAAGCAAGCAATCAGTTTTATTATGTTTTCTTAACAATCTTTCAGATATCAAAAAAACATATCATATATACATGAATAACTATTGATATCATGAGATATTCATTATCAAATAATCTCTTCTAACATTTAACTGTATTTGCACTTTTCATATAACAAAATACGTGTATCCTCTTTAGCTTTCATAACACATGTTATCATGATCAACTTACTATGATGCATTATTTCATATAACAATACATTTATATAGCCTTTATACAATTTCAATTTCCATAACCAATTCCCCCTAAACAGTTCGAGGTAGATCCTAAGTCCATTGTCAACTACAATTTTGACCCTTTAAACATGATTGTTAGACAAAGTGATCTTCTAACCCAATATACCCATATGTCTTAAGTTTCATATGGTTTAAAAATGATGTCTTCTGGATTTTTAATTTGGGAGAAATGGTCCTAATATTCGGACTACTCCGAGACAGTTTTTAGGGACATAATTGTTCCCTTACTTTGAAAACCTTCCTGGGAACAATGGGAACCAATATGGTTACACTTTCTTCATGAAATTTGTTATCTTAGATGTCTAGCTTTACCCAAAACTCGGAATCACTACATTTAGATCAACCTATCCTAAGATATGACTCAAACACTAAGGCTGGTCCGACGAACCTTAACTGATGTAAAATGTGAGCTCTACTTTGATGAATTTATGGTAATGGGGTCCACCAACTGCCACTTCTTCATGGAAGTTATTTTACAAGAATTCTAGTTTACCTAAAATTAGAATCACCTATTTTGGATAAACAAACTCGTAGATATGACACAAACATCAAGATCAAGTTCGACGCCTTGACCAAATCAGGCTGAATTGACCTAAATTCATGGGTCTTATGCTAATAATAAGACCTTGAGGCCTTCAACACATTTATAGCTAAGGGAATGAGGATTCTCCTCAAATTGGAATCACCGAATTAGGAGGTCTCTAGGCCAAGATATGGCCAAATAACTCACTTGAAGTTTCAAAAATTTTGACAAAGATCTCCTCTACTAACCCTACTTCTCCTTACACCAATTTATTCCTCATTTGAAGAACCCAAAAAAGCAAAAAATACCAAGCAATTCAAAATATACAACAAACCCAACAAGATTGGAAATCTCTTACCTTTCTTGAAAAATCTCTCAAACCTTAGCTTCTTCTTCTCCTTGTTCCTCACTTCTTCTCTTGTACAAGGCTATATCTCCAAAGCAAATGAAGATAGCTCAAGAATGTATTTCTCTCAAACCCGTAAAGCCCCGCCTCTCCAAACACCAAATGGAAATGCTTCTTCTTATAAGGCCATGCTCTGGGCTTTATCCCATTTTCGCCTACTTTCCATTTTTCATTTAGTCCTCACATATCATTCAATTTGCAAAACAACTTATCAATATTCTATCTTATCATAAAATCTTAAATTTTTAATGTTTCTAAGTCCCTAATTTGAATTGGACCATTATATTTTTTTACTTTTAATAATTCCGATTATATCCTTTTTCACACATAGCAATATTAAATTCCGAAAAATTCAAATTTGATTTATAATATACCCTAAACTGTAACAAAATACTAGCAGATAATTCGTGCCTACACACTGCACCAAATTTCCCTTCCATCATGTCACATCCTCATAAGATGCAATACTTCAAATCTACTCATTTCAAACCCTACATGGTCAACCGATAAGTGATAAAAAAGGCTAGGTATATATGGAGGGAGGGGGGTGGGGTGGTTGAAGAATGAGAAATGTGAGCGTGCTCAGAATGACAATGTGCCGCGATAATAGGTCATCTGACCAAAAGGCTAAGGTAATAATACAAGCAGAACGATGCTACTCTAATCCGGTAGAATGAGTCTCAATCTCTAACCTCGAGTAGTCTCCAATCTAAGGCCACAAGCCTGCTAATACCCTCCATAATGGGCCTGCCCGCGGATCATGATGTAAGCAAAAGTACTACGTAAAAACATGCTATGAACCAAAGATGATAAACACAAAGCACATCCATAGAAAGACCATATGCTCATAAGAATAAGATCACATGATGTATATAATGTAAATAACTGGAACTATAAATACATCATTTATGAGGACAAACGACTCAATAACCACTCGACCCTCAAAACTAGACTCTCAAACAAATTATATATATATATATATATATATATATATATATATATATATATATATATATATATATATATACATATAACAGAGCATCGGAATAGAAAGGGAAACAATACTTTGAACGAAAAGACTCAATGTAAGACTAATGAAAATCTAAAGTAAAACAAGACTGGAACGATGAAGCAAAATCGTCTTCGATGTAGACTATTACTAAACCCAAGAAAACTCTATACTACCGTAAACCAATGTGTAACCTAAACTAAGTAAATGAAATCTTAACTCAAAAAGCCCCAAAGTGTGAATCGATGCCCAAATACTTTCATCACCAACCAAAGCTCTACTGCAAACTAGGCGAAGGGGGAACTGCATGGGTAGAATAAGTGGGTAGAGGATTAGTAGTCACACTCGGGCCAGATAAGGTGACTACCCCAAAATCAATCAAGTCTTGAATGGTATGGTGAAGCGATAGACAGTGCTCAATATAATGCCCTTAGCCTTGGTGATATACACGAAACTCATGTAGACAAAAGAATGAGGAGGCAATGTGTCAGTAAGGGCCTGGTGACAATAGAGTAATCAAGCCAGAATCCTTCAGCTCTCAAAAGCCTGAACAATGGTCATGACCAATGGGGTGAACTGTCTTGTGGTCCTCTAAGCCTGTGGTCGAGGTTGCTGTGGAGTAAAGGCTCTTTGATGTAGTGGTCAAGGTTGTATACTAGTTTGAGCAACATATGGTTGTTGAACATAGGTTGGTTGAAGCTAATAATGAGGAGCAAGGATTGAGCTCAAAGCAAGTGGCCTATAAGGTAACCGTGAAAGAGTCATGATAATTGATAGTGCTAACTTCTCCAAGTCTCCCACTAAATGATCCCACAGGATACTTCCCCTTGGCATCGTGGGAAGAACTATCATCTGACCATAATCCTTTGGAATTAGCATCCTCAACACTGAACGCGACATGAAATAAGCTCCTAAGATCCTGAATAGGGACACCAACAAAACGTCTAAAAAATTTGGGCTAAAGGTTCCGAAGAACCATATATATGCTCCTGCTCCTTAGGCCAATCTATCATATCAACCACCTTATCCCTCCAACGGCTAACAAACGGAGAAACTATCTTATCAGGCCTATGTCTAATGGATTCTAACTCTCGTCTGGGATATTATTTATATTAAGACCGAAGCAAATCGTGTTAGAAAACTCGTGGGTCAGCATCCTCCCAATGCATGCAGTCTAAGGCTCAATCGATGCAAAACCACTTATGCTACCCCACTGAGTGACATAGGAAATAGAGCAACCAACTGTGTATCATCTAATCTATGCGCCCTCATGATAAAGCTATAGAAAAGTGAGCTTCGAGCTCAAAAAGGAAATAAAACAGCTCAGGGCTAAGAGCTCATGGCTCAACAAGGATTATGGCCTAAAAGAAAAAAGCCAGCCGCCCAAATGAAATAAAACAACTCAAGGTCAGAGCTCGTGGCTCAACAAAGTTTGTGTGGCCTAAAAGGAAAAAGCGAGAAAAGTGAGCTCCGGGCTCGAAAAGGAAATAAACATATTAGTATCGAGAGCTCAGACTCCAACGAGGCTCAAGGCCTAAAAGAAAAAGCAAGCCTGTGCCCAAAAATGAAATAAAAACAACTCAGTATTCGACAAGGCTCGTGTGGCCTAAAAAAGAAAAAGCAAAAAGAGCGAGCTTCAGGCCTGCAAGGAAATAAACAACCTGGAAGGCCGGTGAGGGCAAAGGAGCTCAGCAAAGAGAGGCCTAAGACTACTGGCAGAGTGGATTAATCGACTGACTTAGTGACCAATTGTTCGGCAGCCTTGGCACTTACCAAGATGCGGGCGAGACAGGAGCTATGATGAGGTTGGCTACAGGGACCGAGGTGAAGTAGAGGAGCTTAAAGCATAATGACCGCCGATAGAAGGAGAGCCATGACTGGCCAGGCCCTCTCGTGAGCGACCGGAACAAGAAGGGACTGGGGATCGCTAATGTTCGAGCCGTCACCTCGACGATCAAGTTTTCATGTAATTCATCTAAGAGAATCAGAGTGTCACGACCTTGGACAATATTGACAATGGATTTGTAGTCTTCATTCAAGCCATTCAAGATTCTATCAATGAGATTCTAATGGTCAAGTGGTTTCCCAAGAGCCGCAAGTTGATCGACTCAGCACTTGATGAAGTTCATGTATTCGATGATGGTCTGGGAACCTTTAACAATAGTCTTGAGTTTGTAAGACCCGAGAAATTCCAATTTTTGGAAAAAGGGTAAAATCGTAATTTCGGTTACAAAATTATAATTTCGGTTAAAAATCCAAAATTTATTCTTTGGATCTTGGATGATGAAACAAATTTCACTGTTGGAATCGCTCACAAATCTAACAACACGCTTAAGACTTCGCCGACCGAGATTAATATGAATCGCACGTTTTTCTCGGCGTGATCGCGATTCGGGCGCCAGAAACGATTTTCGATGCGACGAAAGTTACATATACTCATGTTCCATAAGTGGCATGAGTAAAGAAATGATGAAATTTGGCTAATGCAGATAAGATCGAACGCCAAACTTAAAAGTTAAGGGCAAAATGGTCATTTTCAGTTCGATTAAGTGTAAAAACATTAAATTACCATCAAGGGCCTTCTTCCCTTCAAAACCAAAGACCAAAAACGTGAAATCGTAAAGGGGATGCAGTATTATGGATGAAAAGGCTTGAAAGTAGAGAGATTTTCCTTCTAAAATATCTAGCGATCCGAATCACGACCCTTCTAATGTGCTAATAGAAAGCCGCCTTACAGGTGCTCACGCTCTCCGCCATGGAAGTTTCAATCGGTGAGTAGGGTTTCTCCCTACTAGGGTTTTATTCTTCGTTAAGTACTTTGTGAATGTTTGTTTAATGAGGCCGTGGAGGTGGTCGCTTGACGGCCCCAAATCTTAGAACCGTGTTGTCAGAATTTTTGAAACCAAAATAGGTAGGTCGTGACAAAGGTGTGCACCGTGTGGGTTGTTCTGGGTTGTTAATCAGGTAATTTTAGAAATAAATCATGTATTGGTTTATTCGAGGCCTGAATGTTTGGGATCCGGTTCACAAAGTGAACCGATGATTTGTAATTTACCGAATAAGAACTTGCGGTCACTCATTCCCAAGAATATGTTCACAAAAATAATTTTTGTGAATTAATGTGTTTCGCCTGCAATTCAAGTAATTGCTCGCGTTTGATCATTAGCTCACGTGGAGTTACTTTTGATGCGATGGAATGTGAAATCGTGATAAATACGATCATACGATAAAGCTTTGCGCGAATATATACATGTTTATATATTTACATGTGATATGAATTGGGAATGGAATTTCCAGATTTATTCCATACGCATTCGGGGCACCCTGTGACGACAGGAGCGAATAAGTAATGGCGCGAATTTCCTGTGGCATCGGTTTTGAGGGTTATCTAAAACTAAAATGATCTGGAGGGTAGTCCATACTAAAATATCAATCGTCGAGACTACCAATTGATATACATCTGGAGGGTAGTCCATAAATAATATCAATCGGTCTGAGACCTAATCTAATTGATATATATACATCTGAGGGTTGTCCACAAATAAACATAATAATTTCCTTACACGGCGCTAGCGAGTGTGATGGAGTCCGCGAGGACCTCAGACAAGATGATCAGCCAGACATTCAAGTAGATCATGCATTTTCTCGAATGTGTGTTTATTTTAACACGTATACGCACTTAGCAGAGAGGTACTTCACTTAGTGGTGATTCCACCACCGAGCATTAGCTCATCCCGTCGAGGGATATTATTTGCTGTGTACGTGAAATGGTATGGAGGGAGAAGGCTCAACTTAGACCTGTTTTTAGAAGAAAGTCTATCGTGGCTTCGGGGTTATGATATATGACATGCATTAGAATTCTCTAATTTAATATATGTACAGAGTAAGAGTAAAATTTAACTCTTGAAACTATCAGATATAGTCAGATATGAGACAAGGGATGAAGATACAGATTCGCTCAAGAGTCGCTTACCTCGTATATAGATATCATGTGATCGATGTTGATCAGACAGTTATATTACAAGTGTTGTATTTGGGTAGAGCTCCCCCGTACAAAGGAGACTCTGCTCGATTTTCGTGAGAGATGTCGGGTCACCCGATATTCACGAGTGTTTTCGCTGGTTGACAGGTAGTCAACGGACCCCCGGGATCGGGGCGTCACAGAGTTGGTCCTTGATTTTTTTTATATGCCCACGAGATGGACGAGCATATGTGTTGGCAAGGGTAAGCCATGCATTATGAGAGATGGTGGATTGTTGAATCAAAGGGATTAAGGGAACCAAAATGGATCCAATAAGAGCACTAAAAGTAGCCTGTCTGGGCGATCCAAGAAAGAAAGTCCCGGATTAGGTTTCGTCGACTGAGCGTCACGGACGGGGGACAAGGATGAGAGCCATCAATATATTCAGAGGTCAGAGCTAATGAGATAGCTTCCACCCAAAGCTTCAGAGAGGTAGTTTACAGGTGAGTTTGATGGGATGTTTCATGCGAGCGCTGATTTATGCTTATGGCATGAACTGATGAATCGGGAATGGTGATCGGGTCGTTGTTCTTAAGTCACATGTCGGGTAGAGTAGGAGATGAGCCGAGGCTAGGGAGAAGAGCGAGGTCTAAATCGTGGCTCTGATACCAATACTTAAAATGTTAGAAGATTGATTAAATTTCTATTGAATCACATAAGGTATAAATAATACAAATGAATCAAACGAATAAGGTGACTAACCTAAGCTAGGTATAGACAAATCCTAGAATCAATCTAAATATTACAAATTGGAAATTACAGGGTTTACACCGATTAGATTCTTACTTTATTCGATGTAGATCGGATTCTCCAATACGCCGCAAGCTGGATCTTCGAGAGGAGAAACCAATCTCAGTATAATCGATGAAAATGAGTGCTGGGTAGAGGTTTGCTGGAGAGCTGCTCACAAGCTTATCCGCTTTAAACAACATGGTAACATGAAGGCCCGCCATTTTCAACTTGTTCGCTAACGGCGGTAGTCGAGTGCAACATGTTTCATATGTGACGGAACACCTGCTTAAGTGAGGTCGCTGTAATCGATATCATTACGCAGCGAAATGATCTGCGGCCTCGAGTAGAGGAGAGACCGAGCTCGCCGAAAATTTGATATCCAACTTAAGCTCGACAAATGCGGGTAGCGACAGACGATATTCGCTTCAGCGATGATCGAAAGTAATCAGGCGTTGTTTTCGGGAAATTCCAAGAGATTGATCGGGCGACGAAAGAATGAAGGCGTTGATGTAGGTAAATCATCCTTATTGTCGCATTTAACCTGTCCGAGTAGACACGTAATTAAAGTACATTAAATAAGATGTTAATCCCATGATCAATGAAAATGCCAAATGGATCGACTTGTACTTGTCATTGATGCTCATGAGGATGTAGTCTCAAAGAAAGCCCATACGATATCAATTCAACTTTCTTATCGCACAAATATTTTATGTATTTTTATTTGGGTTTGAAAATATGTTTTTACTGGTAAATTCCGACCACATTTCTTATAGCAATTTTTTTATATAATGGAATTTCGCTTCTTCACCAGAATTTTTCCGTGAGTTATGATATATCGCAGTTTTGTCTCAAACCACGCAAAATAAAAAATAAAATAAAAATACCAAAACGGTTCAAAATCGTTGTTCTCAACGCCTTTTCGCTTACGTTGATTCTTACACATCATCAAAGCCCTAGTCATTGACTATGGCTTTGGAAATTTTCTTTTTTAAGTTAAAGCCGCATGCAATGACAAATTTACTACATGACTCGATTTTTTTTTTAAATTCGCAGTTCATACATGTTGTCGATTCAAATGAGAAAAGATGTAGATAATGTGATTTTTAACTTAAATTGTAAAAACTTGTGGCTTCAGACTTCAAACCCTAAGCATGACTTATTCAAATTAAAAGGAGAGAATTGATTTGAATTTCAAACCCCACTGCTTCAATTCAAATGAGAGAAAAGAGGGGGTAATTGATTTTTAACTTAGAAATCAGAAAATAACAAAATATTAGTTAAGATTTTTGGGTTGTATCATAGTCTATCGACTATGATTTTATATATATTTTTTAAATCAAAGCCGTAGTCAGTGACTATGGGTTTAACTTAAAAAAAATAATTCAAAGTCCTAGTCAGTTATTGCGGCTTTAATAATGTGTATGCTAACATTACAAAGACATTATTTTAATTTTCAAACCATTTTAGTAATTTTTTTAAAATTTGTATTAGTGTGGTAAAAAACTCGTATAATGAGATAACGACACCATACACAAATACCAATCAACACGTGGCTTAAACACTGCCCTTTCATTTGTTATCTGTCCACCCAATCTCTGTAGATAATATTAATTATACCTCAACTATCGGATGATGTGTATATATATGCTTTTTTAGTCTGTGGATGTGGAGGCAGCTGAGAGATGAACAAGGCAGGAGCAGAGATAAGCAGCAGAAATGAGAGATGGTCTCTCCAGGAAAGACCGCTCTTGCTCGGTGGAACTCTCGTGGGATTGGGTCAGTTAAACCATGGAGATTTTTCTGTAGTTTGCCTTCACTGTATTTAATCATGGCCTAATCATTATCAACTTCAATTTTTATGGATATAATAATTACTGATTAATTATTTTTGGTTGAGCTTGTCAGGCATGCGATCGTAGAAGAATTGGCTGAATTCGGGGCCATAGTTCATACGTGTTGTAGGAAGGAGAATGAGCTGAATCAAAGGTTAGAAGAATGGAAGAGCAAGGGGTTTAAAGTGTGGTCTGTTTAGACTTGATATCGCGACCTCAACGTACTCAACTTATGGAGACTGTGTCTTCCCTCTTGACGGCAAGCTCCACATCCTGTGAGTTTCCATAGACCATTTGTTTCTATTGAGAGTCCCAAATATTTAAATTCGGATCGGTGATTGAATTGAAAAAATTATATGCTAATGATTTCTGGTGTTAAATCAATGATTGAACCGCAAATTAGACAAGTGATTAAATTGTAAGTTGAACCAAGGGTTGAAACGGAGTCGAATCGAACTGATGTTTGACCCGAAAAAGTTATCTGTTCATTATCCGTGTTGAACCAATTATCGAATCGCGGTCAAACTGAACCGATGATTGAATCGGATAAGTTACCGGTTTACAATTCAAATGTTGAACCAATGATCAAACCGTAGTCAAACCGGACTGAAAAGGTCATCGGTTACTATTGACAGTCTTAACTTGTTTTTAAAACATTGGTTGAGACTTGGAAATGAATTTTGGAAAACCTTATGACTTATTTGTAATTATGTCTTAAAAATCATTCTAGATTTAATATTTTATTTTTAATCATTTTCTATGTTTATAAAATTAACTTCTAAAACAAGCTTATGAAAATAGTATAAACACTAGAAAACAATTAACAGATGTTAATTAAAACATTCTCATCTTTTTATTATTAAACCTCTCTTTTTTCTGGAATTATTTTCTAAACAATATAAATTATTCTAGAAAATAGAAGTTATTAAGTAGGCCAAAGTATCCTGTTTTGATATATCTCTACCTTTTGTTTTAAAATTTAAAAATTATATGATATATATAAATTCTTAAAAGGATTGCATTAAATTGGTAATGATTTATAATTTTTTTTAAAAGTAAAGGTATAGAAAAGATTTCATTGTTTAATTATTTAACAAATTAAACTGGTTTGTTGTCAAATAAATAAATAAATAAACTGGTTTTAAATATATAAGATAATTTTTATTTTTTACACCAAGTTTTTAGTATATAACTCAAAATAAAAACTATATCCAAAACAAAACCCAACTGCAATGATTTACTTTATTTGAGAATCATATACTTAAATTTTTTTTCCATAATTTCCTTAAATCACTTTCTAATTGTCTCTCTTTTAGGGGAAGAAAAAAATTCTTTCACCTTTAAAAGTAATACAATTTAAAAATTATCACACATTTAGAATATTTAAATCTTACAATCTGCAAGTGATTACACAAATAATGGTATTCTTTCTATAAATTACATTTTTAATCAGCTTAACTTTAAGCTAGATTGGCTTGAATAGCCATGATTTACTATGAAAATATTTATGTTCAGGTTGATACTGCTCATAGCAATGATCTTCAAATTTTACCATCTTCAAGATTTTATAAATTCATAAATTCTTTAGGTAAGCAATGCTGGTGTGGCCATACTTAAGGAGGCTACAGAATATACAGAAGAGGATTTCTCAACTTTAATGGGTACCAATTTCGAGTCACCTTATCATCTGAGTCAACTTGGACACCCCCTCTTAAAAGCATCCGGTAGTGGAAATATTGTATTTATCTCCTCGGTTGCAGGTGTCTTAGCCTTGCCTGCTCTCTGTTCATGCGGCATCTAAAGGTATGCTGGAGGTAGTGAGCACTATAAGGAAACTGTGGTCCCATTGATTTGGGAATAATTGTAAAGATGACATAAAAAAATGCTGATGCTTTTGTATGATTTAATGTAAAATAATCATAAGCTTCGTATACGACAGCGACTCTTAAACTATCTTAATAAACTATAGGTACTATTTTAATATTCGTAGGTTCTATCATAATGAACAGTGTCTTGTATTACCTATAGTTTATTAAAGTAGTATCCAAATACTATCATACCTAAAACACAATTATTTTTTATATAATCATGTTGAACCATGTGTTTTACATTCTTTATATCTGCTTTACAATTATTCTCAAATCAATATGGGGATATACAAGTTTCACAAATTATAATAATTACGGCCTTATGATGCCAATAATTGAATCATAAATGTTATGATTTTGTATAGGAGCAATGAATCAAATCACAAAAAAATTGGCATTTGAGTGGGCAAAGGACAACATTCGAAATAATACGATTGCACCTGATTATCGTGAACTCATTACACGATTTGAAGTAAACTAATTCTCCTTCGCTTTTCATTGAACATGTTCATATTTAAGTATTTTCCATTAGAAAATCAAAATCAAAGGGCTGTTGAAATCCTTATTATTTACATATATTTCATGTATGACTTCGCCACGAAGGAATCTCTTACACGATTAATCTCTACTTATTTGACGCCCGTGATGTTCTAGTGACATCTCGTCTGGGTGGTAGTATTCCTTTGCCTTCCCACGCTCATACGCTACTGACAAATAATATGCGTGATGGTGGACACAATAATCGAAGGCCTAATTCTTATATTCATAAGAGTCGGGAATGGTTGGAATAATTTGTTAAGAAACATGATTTATATTAAACTCGTGATTAGAGTTTGCTTTAGTGAGAGATCCTCGGATTCAAGTATCTTAAGTTGTACTTGAATTTCCATTTATTTATTTGAAAGTGTATGAATCACTTTGTTTGATTTGTTTGACTCTCTAATAGAAAAGGGTGTTAAAAAGTATGATATTCATATTATACATAAATCCTTAAACTTGAACTTTTAAGAGAGTTAGTTGTTTAACATAATTTTCTATTGTTTTTGCTTAACGGGATTATGATTCATTGAAGAAGTCCTAACGAGAGAATAAAGAGAAATATGAATCCCTACCACTCAAAATCCTCTTTTTTTTTGCCCCCACTAGATGTTAATTATCACATTTTACTTCAGTCTTAGTGACCAAAAATGTAACAATTGGATTGGGACTTTATATTTTCATGTATATTACTATTAATGGAATTAAGTACCTCTTTTATAATGTTTATACTAATGACATATGTTAAAACATATGGTTTCAATTATATTAATTATGACACCTAAAAACCCGCCCACACCACCGTCAACTCCACGGAACCTCTGTCTTCATATCACGGTGGTCTTACGCCAAAGAAACGACCAATGCATTTCCATCATCCATACTCGCCCATACTAAGCATAAAGCATCTATACATTTCTATGTATCCAAAGCAGCTTATTACATCACTTTATCACAAAACATATATTAAACTACTGCTCTAATATATACATAAAAACAAGCACTGCGCCACAAATCGACCCGCTCATATCCCTACTCTAAGGAGCGGACACTCGCCTCAGATATAAACTCAGACTGGAAGCGGCTCCCACGACGGCTGAGCTAACGCCCAATGCAGATAAATCCTACGCCATTCCCACCTGAGCCGCATTACGCAAACGATCATTTCATACCAAACCAACAACCAATCCGCCAAAGGCGACACGTCAGGACATCAAAAACTACATGCACGTATGAGACTCACACTCTTACATGCCCTACGACGCCAACCTCCGACCACCACCCAACGCAAGCGCAATTGAACAATACGAGCCAGCCCCGACTCCCATATCACAACCCGTAGTCTATGTGATATTTATTTAATCGCTTGCGGTCTTGGGCAAATGTAATCCTTTCTGTGGCCTCACCAGGCTGCCCTGGCACCTCCGACATTTTTTTGCCACCCCACGGGATACGCCGTCAACTGTGTTTTCAAGCTTTTTCACCTGGTGATTCTATCCCCTACTTGCTATGCCCGACACATTTCATTTTCCATTTTCGCTTAACACTACTTAACTCAATTTCCACTTCGTCCCATTCCTGCCCCCACACGATTCAACACCAAACGCAAATGGGCCAAATCAAGCACCACGACACTCATGTACGCGGTGTTACCGCACACCACGCAATGCACTCATAGCACGCACTCAAAACCTACGACCAATGATAAGACCTCTGGTTACTACATTCTAATACCGTACACCATGTGGCGCTACATGAACACTCATGTCTAATGCATACAACATTTCATATATTTAACATACATGCAGTCATGTTAATATTCCACATTTTCAAATCAGTACATCACATAAGCATGCACTACATATTTTCTATCATTCAGTTCATTCATGTCAACATATCATTCAAGCATGTATTAACTAAATTCCAATTATTACTTAGGCAAGTGCCTTAATTCATATTCTCCCAAAGCCGACATAGTGCATGCTACTATACAACCCAATGCATATAATTATTTCCATCTTATCACACATATATCACATACTTCACCAATCAGCGATGTTATTCAATTTATGGCAATAACATTATGATTTACTGGCCTCTCCCGCCATAAATCCAAATGCATGCCGCGGCGAATAATCCGACTTAGTCCGTAAAGTCCGGGGCTTTTGTAAACAGCCACACAAAACATCCAACACACACTCCTTACTCAGCCATATGCAAATCCCCAAGCATTTCGACATAAACCTGCCCGAAACAGTTCCGGAACTAAAATGAACTATTCCTCAACTATCCGTGACCCAGCCCAATGTTCAGCCTATATTTTGGATGAGAACTTTATTTTATTAAATTATAGACTCAACGACCTTTCCGTAGAGTCCAAGAACGCGCGAATCGAAGTTCGGACGAGAAAGTTATGGCCGTCCAAAGTTGACGCTACGATCTACGCGGTGCGAAATTTGGGCACACCCTCGTTTGCCATTCTGCTTCGGATTTTGCTATCCTGCATCACAAAGGTTCTGTCTCGACAGTCCCGAAACCCCGTAAAACCGGGGTCTCGACCATCACACAATCACAACAAACCACACCAACATCCAAATTCGCCGGAACCGGACGAACTCAGAGGCCATTACACGGCCCCTGTTTAAAATAACCAGAAAGAGGAGGAACCCCACCTCTTGTAAATACAGCCTCTAGGTTCTTTCCGTCCTGTCCGCTCACCGCGCAACACTCCTTCCTTCCTCTTTCTTTTTCCTCTCTTCCTCCCCCCTTTCCTTTCCTCCCTTCCTCCTTCCCTTTCTCCCTCCCTTTCCTCCCTTCCTCCTTCCCTTTCCTCCTCCCTTTCTCCTTTCCTCCTCCTTCTCCTTTTCCCTTCCTCCTCTTCCTTGCTGCTCCCACTCGACTGAAGCCGCTTGCCCCCCCCCAAACCGAATTTGAGACCCATATATAGCCTTCCATAAAGGCCATGCATGGTGACACATGGCATGCCATATGTCACACATGCATGCCTTGCCATGCATCAGACATGGCTTGCCATGTGTCACCCACACGGTTTTCTCTATATGTCATCCACATGGCTCGCTACGTGGTCGCCCGACACCCATTTTCCTCGAATACGCAGTCTCGACTATCTCTGAATTCAACGAAATTCTACTAGTACTTTAGATTGTGAGACGATTCCAACGTATGCAACTGCTTCACCATCCGAGATCTTAAAAATCCCAACTTTTCTTTCGACTATTCCGAGCAAACTACCGTTGGGCTTCTTTTATCTGAAAATTTTAAATTTTAAATTTTCACGAGTTTTACAAATTTTATCTCTTAAATGAACACCTTTTAGAGGGATAAGGTGTATAAATGTTCTTGACTTTTGGTCATATGTCCAATCTAATCCCTAAACTTTTTTTGAATCAAATTATGTTTTTAATGTTTCTACCGTGATACACTTATACCCTTGCCGTTAATGGGATCAACAGATGGGCAAACATGGTGTTAACGACATTGATGTGGTAGCCTCACATGCTTTTTTTAGCTGACGTGGCACTTTTGCGCATGATTTTTTTTAATCTCTAACATTATTTTGATCAAAATGCCCTAAAGTGTCACATGATACAACCCACTTCCCCCTTCAATTTGGACGCTTAGCACTCACCTCTCCTCAATTTCTCCTGTTACAATTCCAGCCCTAACTTGTGAATTGAAACCCGAATTTTCTCTCCAATTTATCTTTCGTGAAACCCTAACTAATTTGAGGTGCATAAATTCTTTCTCAGAGCATTGAGCTTCCGCTTCACTACAAGAAAAATCATGTTTTGTAACAAAGATTTTGGTAACTGGATCGATTTGCTGTAAACAGTAAATCATGGTAACGGAATGGCAACGAAAATGTGTTAAGTAAATTGCAACGGACTTGCTACGAAAATTTGCAATGGACGCTACGAAAATTTGCAACATATTCATTTTTGTTGCAAAACATGGCAAGAAGCTTTGATGTCATCTTTGGAGACAACATTGCAATGGATTTGAAATTGTAACGGAATCATTCTGTTGCAAACTTACAACGGATTGACAACAAAATTAGAGTTGTTGCAATTTCGCAAATGTGATTAACAACAATGGTAAATCTAATTTATAAATTTCTCAAGATTTATCAAAGATAACTTAATATTTTATCGGTAATTCAAGATAAATTATTAACTATCAACATTCTCTAATGTATATAGAGGGGCATGAATATCCCTTATTTCATTGTACATGTAACTGTCTTTTTTATAAAATTTCTCTTCAAAAGGTCCTAAGATATATCATTCTTATATCTTGATTTCAATAACTCGATCTGCATTTTAAATGAGATAAAAAAAATAAATGATTTTTTCAAAAATTTCAAAGGAGCTTTTAAAATTATCATAAAGATCAAAATACGGGTGAATATATTTAATTCTCTTACGTAGTAACAGGTGATTTTTGGTCATTTCGTCAAGACGTCTATCTACATCTCGCTTCTTTTCTATTTTATTCTTAAACAAGTGGTTATCCCAAAACGATTTAGGTTTTATCTTGATTTTTTTGTGATTTTTTTTGCTTTATCATGTGTTTGGTTTTCGTCATTTTGTTGCAGCGTTTGGTTTTTGTCATTTTCTTTGTGTGTGGACAATCTCGCATTGGTGTAAACACTACAAGAAATTGACAATTTACCTACGGACAATTCCATATGTAATATAAAATTCGCCAATAAAATTTACTCATCGACAATCGATTAACTATTATATTTCATCGGTTGTTGTGACGTAGGTAAATAATTAACTGACGGAAAATCAATCCATAGGTAATTACCTACTAATCCTGCTCAGAATTGTGTGGAAAGTGGTAGGTAAAGTTGAGGAAATTCCACAAAGGACGAACAATCGACAAAATTCAAGAGGTGATTTGTAGGTAATTTTACCTACCAAATTCCACTCCAAGATTTTGTTGCTGAGTTTGTAAGTAATTCGTCAAGAATCAAAGTAATTACTTTTAAGGTGCAGATTCTATCTGCAATTTTCAATAATATACTTCGTAGGTATTTTGTTAGTGATTTTGTAGGTAATCCGTCGATAATTTTTTACCACTTTTATAGGTATTCACAAGAATTATCTATAATTAGCTACCAAGTCCTTTTCGTCTAAGATTTAGTTCGATTTCGGTGGGTAACTGCTGGTAATTGATATTTATTATTCACTAATTTCTATAGGTCTTCCACTTGCAGAATCATAGGAAATATAAAATATATTTATATTTTTACTACTATAATTTGGCTCTTAAAACCTAATTAAAACACATTGTATGATTCTTATAAAAGAAAATTTATATATAACAATCATGCCTAATAATATAACACTGACATATCCCAATAACAAAAAAAAAGAACAATATTCTGAATAGATCAAATGTATTAAACAAAGTACCTAAATAGTTAAAAAGCAAATAAAGCTACATAAAAAAGTACTTAAACAATTCACTACTATGGAGATAAATTAGCATCATCAGAGATGTGATCATCGCTTAGAGGTCCTGATACTCACACTATCACAGGTGAAGGTTGATGGTATGGTATCGGGTACTTGTCCATTCCTAGACATTTTATCCAAAATGCCTTAACAATAGTCAGTATCGCTCGTAAATCTCTAATCATTAAATCCTGATCATTATTCTTGTGTTGTAGCTACTGAATTTCCTCCGTATTTTGTTGAGAAACATCAAATGCTAATGTGGAAGAAGGGGCAGAGATAAACTCATAATATTGTGTAGCCTATGAGTCAAGCCCATAAACCCGACCTTTTTGTTGTCCACCCACAACATCTAGAAACAAATTATTTTCATCTATTGTTTCATTGTTTTGTGTCAATTGTTATCGCTTAGCCTCAATAGCATCCTGCAAATACATAAACATATTCAATTGTAACAATCAACTAAATGAAAGATAAGACATAATATGTCAAGTGATAAAATAATTTACATTAACATCTTTGGACTTTTGGTATATGAAAGTCTTGTCATCGCCATTTTTTGTATGTGTGTGAACAAACAACTTCGGAGCAATGGGTGGTCGACCTAGCTTTCTAGCCTACACATGTAGAGACAATTCAATTAAATTAAAAACTAAAGATAATTGCAAAAAGAAAATAAGCATAACTAATTCACAAACCAAAAGAATAAAAATTTACTTAATTAAAATAAATAATGATAAAAGATTACTAGTCGTAGCTCATGCTCACATATTGGGTATAAAGGCTCTCCCGTGGTTAGTCGATGGTACAAACCCATCATCACGAAGCCTAGTACATGTTTGTTCGGGGCCGATTGATCGACTTTTTTACTTTATTTTTTATTTTTTATTTTTGATGAAATAGAAAAGGTGTTGATGATTTGGAATGAAAATGTTTAGGTACTAAGATTTAGTTAATATTTTTAAAACAAAGCTTTTAAACACAGTGAACACCATTTTGGTGTGTTCTTCGAAACAGCTTCGTTATTTGAAATTTAGTATTTTATGTTTTCTTTATGTTTTTCATAACAAAGAAAAAATAGAAACCCCTGTTTGGTTCCTATTTTTGAAAAATGTTCTTAAGAATAGTTTTTTAAAACACAGATAACACTAGAAGACTTTTCTTGTTTACTAAATTTAGTGTTTTCGTGTTTTCAAAAGAAAAAATTATAAAAAAAACTAGAACTAAAATCTTTCTCCCCGTTTTCTTGTTTTTTGTGATAAAAACGCTTTAAAAAACACAACCAAACAAGCCTCAAACATGTCTCTCGTTTCTTTATTCTCCGCTTCAAAGAAGAAACAATTTAAAACTATAAACACAAGCTCAAATGGATCAAGCAAATTACACATATAAGATAGAAGATTTGGGACTGTAGGATTTCTGCATATTTTCATGCCATCTATGTTTATGCAAAAAAAAAAAAATAACAAACTGTAAGACCCGAGAAATTTCACTTCGAAAATGGCAAATCATAATTTCACCAAAATTGTAATTTCGCTTAAAATCCGGAATTTATTCTCTAGATCTCGATGATGAAACAGATTCACCGTTGGAATCGCCTCGCGAATTTAGCTAGCACGCAGTTCGTCGAATTCGCGACAACAATTTACACGCCGAGGCATCGCTTCGAGTGTCGTGAAACGATTCGATGCGATCAGTTCACATATAACACGCACTATGCGCCTATGCTATGTGATGAAAGGGTATAAAACGATTTAAACCCGACGATCGAGATAGTGTCAATGTCAAAACCTGAAAAGAGGGACATAATGGCGATTACGAATTGTCTATTAGAAAAGACAAAATATGACTAGTGTTTGTCTTCTACATAGCAAAAAAGGGGAATTGAAAAACCAGTAGCTGCTGAAACGTAAAAATGGAGGTTTTAGAGAGAGATTACTTGACTTCTCTATAAAATATCGCGCGATCCGAACACTCCAGCCTTCTGACAAGAGCAAATACCGCTTCCACGCAGAGCTGCCACGCGGTGGGATATTCCGGATTTGAGGAGTTTCGATTGAACTCCTGGCGTGAGTGCAAGGCTCCCACTTTGGTTTTGCTAATTTTATTTAAGTGTTTTTCAAATGTTTCTGCTTGGTTCGAGGTCGCGAGGGCCATTTGATCTATTCCGTAAATGGTCATGGAAATTCGGGTTCACAAAGTGAAACTAATATTGGTGATTTTTCTGAATAGTAATCCGAGGGTTTCACTCATTCCCGAGACAGTGTTCACAAAATAAATTTTGTGAATTAATGTGTTTCACTGAGTGATTCAAGTTGAATTGTTTGGTTGGATTACAAATCTGCGAGCTAATTTTGATGTGATGAAATGAGAATTCATATGACATAGATTGCGTGAATTGATTGTTTTGTAAATATATGCATGTTTATATATTTACATGTGAATTAGATCAGATTGAATTGGCATAAATGCATTCCATGCACTGAACACCCTAGGACCATAGGAGGAGTGCAATGAGATGAGCTTGTGAGAAAAATGGTTCTGAGGGTCGCCTAAATGTTAATTATCTAGAGGTGTCCAAATTAAAGATATCAATCGGGCTCTGAGACTCGCCTAACTGATATTTACACACGGAGGGTCATTCCACAAACAACAAAATAATAATTCTCATACCAGCTTGCTTAAGCGTGAGGAGCTCAGTGGAGGACTCCTGCACGAGATGATTTGTGTCAGACATTCAAGAGTGATCACGCAGATTTGCTCGAATGCGTGTTTATTTTTGAGCATCAGACTCCAGACTTTAGCGGAGTAGCCCACTTAGGTGATTCCACTATCGAAAGCACTAAATTTCACCCCGTCGAGGACATTATTTTACAAGTACAGGAGTATGCGGGATCCGCCGTCCTGCAGACGAGGTCTCGTAAGAAACTGATTGTGGCTTCGGTTAGATGTATTACATGTATTAGAATTGTTTAATTTTAATATATGTCAGATAAGAGTAAAATTTGAACTCGAACTATGGTTGATAGTCGATATATACATTGTTATGAGTATTGGTTTATGAGCCCAAGTGGCCGTTGACCATGACTATACTGGACTGCTTTGGGGACGTTTTATGTGTTTTAGAGCAGTAGAGCTCCCTGCATAGCCGGCACTCAGCCTGATTTTCGTGAAGAATGTCCGTTCACCCGACATTCACGAGTGCATTCCGCGGTCGACGGCAGTCAACTGACCCCCGGCTCTTGTGGCGTCACAACTCGCATCAAAGCACAGGTATACAAATACGAGGTTTCTGCCGTATCCATCACCACTGGGTGGTTTGATGTATATATAGGTATATGGAAACTTAGAGATCGGGATTCGGGGCTAGCCATACGGTAAGAACATCACCACTAGGTGGTTTGATGTCGAATAGGTACGATTACTCAGTGAAATCACTCGACAAAACTAGACACAAAGATGCATGTGTTTGATGTGTTTTGTGTGATTTGGATAAATTTGTTGTGTGAAAAATATTCATAATATTGAATGATGTGTGATCATGGATCGTGGTTTCGTTTGTGTGCTTAGTGATTAGCACCTAGGAAAACCATGATGTGTTGGGAAGTTTTTAGAAGTTTTTATAGTTTATGAAAACTGGAACCAAGAGGAGAAATAAAATAAATTTGAATAAATTCATTTGGTTTAATGGATGATAAACTAAAAATTTTTAAAAAAATTTAAGGTTGAACACTAGGTTTAGTGTTGGATCAAGAGGTTTGAAGAGATTTTAGACAAAATGTCCAAATGAAAAAAAGATAAGTGAAGGAATATACTTTCAAGGTTTACATCACAAAGATGAAAGAAATTGAAGAAAAGCAATTTTGCAAATTTATTTATATCTCGAGAAATGAAAAAATAGGTGTATATTTTTTTTGGTATTTTCCAATAGTTGGAAATAAATGGGAAATTTTTTTTATTAAATTAAATAAAAATCAAATCAAATCAAATCAAATTAGACAAAATTTTCGAAAAATAAAATTTTCAAAAATGAAATTTTCGAAAATAAAATTTTTATTGAAAACAATATTTTTAATGCAAAATTAATTGCCATGTATTACCTGTAAATGCAAGGACAATGTGTATACACTGAGTTATGTGTATGAATAGTGTCTCGGGGCTGTGTTTATGCCTTAGAGATACTGTATTGTATTTAACTACCATTTGAAAATTGTGGATCAAGGCTATTGTCAGATAGAAACTATATGCATGGTGTAATGTGTATAGAGTAGCGCTTAACATTATATTAGTAACTACGACCTTGTGTGGATTTTGATACCGAAATGAACAAGAAAGCTTAGAATTTAGTGAAAAATGAAGTGGAGGGTTGGAATTTAGCTTACACTTAGGAAATGAACTGTCACCATGGTTGTCAAGTCTATTAGTAATTGGCATGTGTATCAAGAATGTAATTAAAATGAAAATTAAATGATTCTTGCTCCCATCGGAACACGTAGATGGCTGAATGAGGACAAGGACGAGAGGCGTCCATTTACACAGATCGGGTCGTGACACCACCAGTTGTTCGATCACAGCTTTACGAGGTCGTAGGTATACATAAATACCGCTATCGCACGTGCCGGCATAAAGGTAGACAGAGGTCCTAAGAACCTCCAGAGGCCAGGCGCATCATCCTCCGACATTCACAGGGGAGGGAGATCCGATGGGCGGCGCATCATTGGTTCATACAGACGAGAAGGTGCTGTGAGGTTGGCAGATCACCGACACCACTGGCCAGATTAGAATAGCCGTGTTCCAAATTGGGAGAGTTGAAGCCCAAATTCTGAGGAAATGGGCAAGGACCTCAGAGACCTTTTGTGAGGAGCTCTCAGATGTGAGTTCTCCTAAGGATTAAGGCGAGGATATGGATGATATGTCGAGGTTGCGAGTTGGAGATCTCGGGGACTCTACTCACAGTGGACTTGAGGATTATGGACATGTCAGAGTTCGATGTCATCCTGGGGATGGATTGGCTGACGGCTTACAGGATTGTTATCAATTGTGAGCGTAGGAGGGTTACCGCCTACACGCAGGACGGTACTCGTGTGGTATTTTAGGGGGACAAGCATGATATTTTGCCCCAGATAGTATATGAGTCCAAGAGTAAGGGATGGGCCAATGGCCATTAGCGAGCCTTACTCTCAGAGGACTATGAGAGATCAGACTCAGATCTACCTCGAGTAGCGTGCTAGCATGTGGATGTTTTTCTAGATAAGCTAATTCTGACCACCTACGAGGGTAAGAGACTTCAGATCTAGCTACACCCCGGTACTTCACCTACTCTATGACTCCACATGTGATGGCGCCCAGAGAGTTGGCAGAACTCGCAGTTCAATGGCAGGAGTTACCGACAAGGGGTTCATTAGACCGAGCACTTCACCATGAGGCGTCCTGCTCTATTTCATAAAAAGAAGGACAAGACCCTTCGACCGTGTACGATTCATGCATACAACAGAGTTACGATCAAGAATTCCAGACTCCATTACCGAGGATCGACGCATTGCTTTGATCGCTGAGAGGAGCGATTCACCCAAGATGCACCAGACCGGGTTACCATCACCGATGGTTAGGAGATAGATATCCCCAAGACAAATAAGCAGACGCGGGCACTTCGGTTTACTTCGTGATGCCTGATCGACGAACGCCCAAAGGGCATTCATGGACCTCATGCATGTGGCATTCCAACCTTATCTAGATCGCCGTGAGTCTTCGCGGATGATGATTCGATCTACTCCTACCAGAGCGAGCATGAGTATCACTCTGCGGATTTTGTTACGCTGGTCGGTGAGACCACTGTGTACGCCAAGTTCAGTAAGTGCGAGTTTGCCATCGAGGTGAGATTTAGACACCGTGTCAATATCGGGGAGGTCACCAACCTTATAGCGTCAAGGTCAGAATGAGTCGGGAGAGATCGAATGTCAATCTTCGAGACACGAGTTCTCGGGATCGGGCCGAGTATTACAGAGATTCGAGAATGTAATGGGTTGTCCATTCAAGGTGATCGTAGACTTCACCTACTGACATTTAGACTCTATGGTTAGATCGCCCGACCATAGAGAGAGAGACGGAGGATGCTCCTGAGCACTCTGATGCGTGTTGGTAGCAAGAGGGGAGGATCAGCCTTTCTAGTTCGGGGAAGAGGCGTAAGACTTACGCTTCACACAGTTTCGTGACTAGTACAGATCAGTATGTGAGACTAGATTGCCCTGTATTATAGATCCCTGGTTGATAGCGTTAGCCCCAATTAGCCGTAGAACATGAGAGTATACTTGCTCATTCTCCACACCCTAGTACAGCTCGAGGAACCAGCCAGCTGGTGCTATACACTCCCACAGCCACGTACAGCCAGGGTCGTGAGTGTGGGCTCAAGTCGTGGATGCATCGTGAGTCAAGGGCAGCAGTTTAGCGGACCTTAGGGTGGTAGACATATTGTTTGTTGATGTCAAGTTTGACATGGATGAGTTGACATAAATCGCGTTGTTGGCACCGAGACCTTCGCTCGAAGTTGTCACAATCTCATTACCTACTGATTCGGGCTTAGAGGATAAGGCCTTGTGAGAAGCTTAGAATAGATGTTCTTCCCTGTGATGTGGGAGAGAGTCGACCGATAAAGTTCGTGGTTATGAGTGAGATCTCCGAGATTCGCTTCATGGTGGAATCCCGAGATAGGTGTCACAAGTATTATCGCTCAGGTGCAATTCGCGAACACGACGAGTCAAAGCGTGGTGCACTAGATGTCATTCACCACTCGTGAGCGTGGCCGAAGTCTGGTCTCGGAACTACGCTCAATGAAGACTATTAGTTCAAATCAGAAGTAAAGAGTAATTAAAGTGTATCGGGCAAAGCAAGGGCAAATAGAATCCCCTGGGCGTGAGTAGTCTGCCAGCGTAAGAGACCGGAGATATTCGGTAGGGTGTAAGAGACCCGGGAGATATCCCAAATTTCTCTGTGTGAATTAACAGTTCAAAGTGTAAACTCAAGAATTATACGCTCGAAATGAAAACACACGACAGGTTATCATGTAGACTTAAAAGTCGAATGATAGGAGTCGAGTGACTTTAGATGAAAACACACCTGATGTTATTACGTAGACTTAGAGTCGAAAGTGATGTGAGTCTGGGAGTGACTCCGAGATTCGATAACCCTTGAAATTGTACGCGGGTGTTGCCGATTGGCAAGGGCTCAATATGATGTCGCTACATGATACGGACTAGGTCAGACTAGCCCATTGGATTGTCACGATTGTGATCTTGAAAGGTCGTACCGCTTACAATGTGCGCAAGGGTCAGGGTAGGCTACACGTCAGGCTGGGATTATATACATGTGTTGTGAGGACACGCCGCGAGCATACGCCCTGGTCATAAGTGGTAGAGGAGACGGCCTTGGGCACTCCGCTACAACAACAAAGCTTATCGCGAGTATACAGATGGCACCGTATGAGGCATCAGAAGGGAGGCCATGATCACCGTTATGTCGACCGAGGTGGAGAGAGCTCCATCACCGATCCTCATCTCGATTAAAGACACCTCCGGTGGCGAACTTGATGACATCGCCTCTCACTCGCCAAAGCCGCCAGGTTATTTCATGTTGATGTACCGACGCCGACCCTAGAGCCCGAGGTCAGGGATCACGCCTTCGAAGGTTATGCCTAAGAGAGGAGTGGTCGCCCGCAAGCCTGGGAAGCCATCGAGATTCATTGTAGCCTTTCGAGATACTCAAGAGGTAGGCATCAGAAGGCATAAAGTTGGCGTTACCGCCTCAAAGATGTCGGGTGTCCACGATGTTTCAAGTCTCCACGTCCGAAGATACGCCGTGATCCAAATTTCATGTAAAGTGGGATCGAGACGATCGAGGTCGACACATCGACTGACCTCGAGGAAGGACTGTGCATTTGATGTCAGACTGTGTTTACGACGCAAGCACCGTGAGGCTAGAGAGGGTACTATGGAGGCACTATGGAGTGGAGGAGTCCACTCGGGAGCGAGACACTGGCGTCACCTATCCTCTTATTTAGATGAAGGTATCGGGTTTAGCTTGCTAAGATTTAAATGACTGCTTACATGCATGGTAGAGTGCACGTTGCATATGCATGTGAGTGATTGTAATTATCCAGAATTTTGGGACGAAATTCCTTTTAAGGAGGGGAGAATGTAAGACCCGAGAAATTTCAATTTCTGGAAAAATGGCAAAATCGTAATTTCGATTACAAAATTGTAATTTTGGTTAAAAATCCGGAATTTATTCTCTAGATCTCGGATTATGAAACGGATTTCACCGTTGGAATCGTCTCGCGAAATCTAGCTAGCACGTAAAATTTCGTCGAATTCCGAGATAGTCGGAATTTACACGCTTCAGGCATCGCTGAAAAGTCGTAAAACGCATTTTCTCGACGAAAGTCACATATAACACGTACTCATATGTCATAGAGGTAATGAGTAGAGAATGATGAAAATGGACGGCCGAGATAGTGCCGTAATGTCAAAAATGAGAAAATAGTGGACATAATTATTGAATGGAATCGGTTTCCAAGCTTTATGAAAAGACAAATATGACTGTTTATCCCCACATAGCAAAAAACTGGAATTGAAAACCAAAAGAGCGCTGAAACGTAAAATGGAGGTTTTAGAGAGAGATTACCCGACTTCTCTTTAAAGTCGCGATCCGACCGCCTGGGCAGTTTTCGACAAGAAGGAAAGCGCTCTACGCTGATGTGCTACGCTGCGGATTACTGATTGAGGAGTTTTGACAAACCCTTGAGGTGTGGGTTTCTCCCTACTTGGTTCTTAAATTTTATTTAAGTGTTTTTCAATGTTTCTATTTGGTTTCGAGGCCGCGAGGGGTTGCTGACGGCCCCAAAACACGGACCGAATTGTGGAAATTTTTTTAGATATTTTGGTCACCAAGTGGTCTGGGACCGTTTGGTGTTTATATGATAATTTATGGAATAAATTATGCTTTGTGTGTATAAGGCCTAAATGGCCGGGTGGAAATTCGGTTCACAAAGTGAACCACCACTGGTGATTTTCCTGAATAGTAATCCCAGTGGTTTCACTATTCCCGAGAATAGTGTTCCACAAATAAAATTTCAGGAATTAATGTGTTTGATCGAAAGTGATTCGCTGAATTGCTCCGTGTTTGATCATTGAAATTTCAAGGAGCTAATTTTGATGTGCTTAAATGAGAGAATTTACATGACATGATTTGCGGTGAATCATTGTTTGGTAATTGGCATACATGCATTCCATATGCAATCGAACAATTCCTAGGACTATAGGAGGAGTGCATGAGATGAGTCTAGAGAAAATGGTTCTGAGGGTTGTCTAAAATGTTAATTATCTGAGGGTGGGCCCAAACTAAAAATATCAATCGTCTGAGACTACCCACCGATATACACTGAGGTAGTCACAAATAATACTCAATCGCCTGAGACTCACCAACTGATACATACACACTGAGGGCTGTCCATAAACAAACAAAAATAATAATTCTCATACGAGGCTTTCTGGGTTTATGAGGAGCTCGGAGGACTCTGCACGATGACGAAAGCCGTATATGATTCACAGATCGCATTCATTGAATGTGTGTTTATTTCGTATATCACCGCACTTAGGTGGAGAGAAACAATTTCTACGCGGATTCCACCACTGAGCACTACAATTCTGCCGATGACATTATTTTACAGTACAGGAGCGTAAGAGGACACTACTGGTCCAGATATGCAGGTTTAGAAGAAAAATGATTTGGTATTTTGGTTATGATGTATTACATGTATTAGAATCTGTTTAATTTTAATATATGCTGTATAAGAGTAAAATTTGAACCCCTCGAACTACGGCTTGATAGTCGATATACATTGCAAGAGTATCGGGTTTATAGAGAGCCCAAGTGGCCAGTTTTCTTTAATTATAGACTGTTGTATTGGATTGTTTGGGACAGACTTTACGCAGTGCTTTTATTTGGGAGCCCTCAGACAAAGGAGACTCGCTCGATGCAGAAGAATGTCGATTCAATTCCGACATTCACGAGTATTCCGCTGCCGACGGTAGTCAACTGAATTTGGCTTGGGCGCTACACAAACATTGAGAATTTATAAGTAGAGAAAATAAATGGTTGTTCGTAGATTGCTACTGCTATTTCAAACAGATTAAAGCAAACTTCCTCTACAAAGAAGATAAAAACTGAAGAAGATTCAACAATTAATAGATACGATAAACTTGTAATTTTTCCATACTCCAAAGATCATCAAACAACTTCGCTTTTCTTTCCGCATTCCCAAAACTTATTATTTTGGCCCATTTCTGTGTGGAACAACTGCACAAACAAACAAAAATAGATAGGAAACAACTCAGAAATGAAATGATTTTGAAATTTGAAGCCCCATGGCTTCCTTCCATTCAAATTCTAAACCAACATAGTTAGGGGATCCACTAGTGCCCAAGCTGGGATCGTTTTTCTTCACCTTGGAAAATCAAAAATCATCAAAAATTAATTCCATAATTTTCTCTCTAGTCCACCTATAACACCAGCACTATATCATAGAGTTTTACATATGTTTAGGGTATATGTTAAATTTATATTTTTGAAAATTTAAGTGTTAAATGTGAAATGACATAACCGGGATTTTTAAAGAATTAAAGGCAAATTGGTAAATGTCAAATTAAGGACTCAAAGACAAAAGATAGAAGATTGTATGTTAAGATAGAATTTTGATAAGTCGACTTGCAAATTGAGAATAATATGACTAAAATGCAAGTGGCCAAAAATATGAGTCATGCATGAGTGAGACGAACTTGTCTCTAGAAGGAAAATATCTCATTTTGTTAGCTGGTTTGTGGAGTTAGGCATACGGGTTTTGAGAGAAAGAATCCATTTTCAGCTTACTCATCTTTTGGAGTTCCGCTTGAACTCAAGCCAAAAAGAGAAGGAAAAGGAAGAAGTGGAAGAAAATGAAGGTTAGTTGAAGTGTTCAAGAAACTCATGCTAGGAAATCTTTCAACCTCCTTTCTTGTTACATGTATGTTAGAAAACATCCTAACTCCCTCCTTTGTTTTTGTTTTGTCGGGTTGTATTGTTGTTTGATCAGGACTCTAATGAGGAAATCAATTTGTGTGAAAATTGTAAGGGTTTTGCATGGGAGATTCTCATTAAATTTTCTCCATACCCTATGTTTCACACATAAGTTGGCTCACCGACTTCCAAATGAATGATTCTAGCTTGTTATGAAATTTAAGACCTATGGCTAGACATTTTCCTTAAGAAATCTAGATCTACTCCGCCCCAAGACCCCAAATTGAGTTTGAAGTCAGGCTATCCGAACAATCCCCTAAACTAGAGTAATTCCGGTTGTTTGAATCATAACTTGAATTTTGTTGATTCAAATAGTGTGATTCAAATTTTTCACACAAGACATCTGGAAGAACAACTTTCATGAATGAAGTATAACCAAATTTAGCCTCCATTGTTATCAGAAATTCGTCAAAGTAAAGAAACAATTTTTATCTTTAAACTCGCTTCTTTAGAGTCAGCCCGGGAGCAGCCAGGATCCATATCTGAGTTATGCATCGATCTAAATGAGGTGAATGAAAATTCTACTTAAACTAGACACCTAGGCCAGTAACTTTCATGAAGAAAGTATGGTCAAATTATGTCCCTATAGTTCCCATAAAATTTTCAAATTTTGTTCCCTGAAATCAGCCTGTGAGCAAGCCTGAATGTTAGGTCATACTGTAATTTAAAGGTTCAAACACTTTGATTTTGATCCATTAGAAACTTAAGACATAGGAGAACATTGTGTTAGAAAAACACTTTGGTGGTGTTTGTTTTTTTACCTAATGCTGAATAGAACTTTTTTTTAGCTTAATGCTAAATAGTACTTAATAGAATTAAGTATTAAGTTGTTTGTTTTTTAACATTGTGTACTGAGTAAGGATGGCAACGGTATCTAATCACGTTCCTAATCCCATCTTGCTCTTAATGGATCAGTTTGTTTAATTGTAACCTAAGCTTTTAAATTTGGCTTTGGTTTATTTTCTCAACCAAGACTGTCTGTGCATTGTTACTCCCGCCCGATTATATTTTAAAATAATTTTTATTATTTACTTTATACTTAATATAAATAATAATAATAATTAGAATGTTTTTTAATAATAATTTAGTAAAAATTCATAATTTTTTTATAAAATATATTTAATTTTTAATATTTTTTTTTAATAAAATAAAAAACAAATATAAAAAATTAAAAACAAAAATCAATTAAACTAGCTGGTTGAGTGAATTTTCCCATCCCCGCCCCGCCTGCTTAATTTTTAAATGAAACAAGCTTTCTAGAATTAAAAAAATAAACGAGTTAGGTCAGATGGGGCCGCCTTGTCTCAAACTCCTCTCAAGTGTCATCCCTTGGGTGAATGCTTTATCATACCTCTTCTCCTTGTTGAGCAATGATGAAGTTTTTCTTATTTTGATGGAAAATGACTTTTTCTAAATAGAAAAAGCCAAATATTTTCACTTTTCCTATTCATAACTTTTTTTAAAAATTTCATAAATAAGTTTGAAAATTTTAAAAAACAAACAGCTTAATGCTGAAACCCATTCAACTTTCAGCATTAAGTTAAAAAATAAACAACCCCTTTGTCTAAAAACTTCGTTTATTGGGTCGAAATTGTAATTGGAAATGAACATTTCATTATGCATAAGGGAAATATAGTCTTAAGAATTGACCAAGAGTATAACATGAATATTGATAAGACCAGTGTAAAACGCTCTGAAACACAAATAATTATAGGCCTACTTAAGATCGGAGAGTGATTGAATAAGCATATCTGGCTAAGACTTCAAGATTCTCTCATAAGTGCTTCTCACACTGTCGTTGCTAATACAAGACTTCGCATAAGCGTTACTTCTGCATTCCCCAAGATAAGACTAATAAGATTCCCGTTACGTGGTGTAGGGCACGCTCGGTCAGGTTTCCGACACCTCCTGCTCGCATCAGATCGCATCGGTATTTTTATTATGTTCCGTCCTCTTATTCATTGTTACCGGTCCATGCATAAACATTTATATGATGGTATCTCGAACAAAGAAACACAAGAAAATCCGGCGTAATCGCCTATGATGCTAAGGCATAATTCAGTTTTGTTTTATAGTGTGTCTACAGGTACTTTATGTTAAGAGATTTTTTTTATGTATTCCTATGAGATATATGAATACTCTGATATGTGAATTATGTTAAATGTATACTGTAATTGAGCACCACTAGAAGTGGTCATATCTCAAGATCTGCTTCCCACTAAGTTATGTTTAGCACCTGCATTTCATCCGTAGTACCGAAGAGGTCGTTAGAAACATTCCGCATTCGCCAGGGCCAACACAGCATTAGGAGTCCACCTTATGTAGGTTTTTTATTTTGTTTTTGAAATGTAAATGCAATATTTTGTAATAGTGGAACTTATATAAATACAAGTAATCGGGCATATATGTTCAGATTAATTTAAACACCACTACAAGGGTAGTTTATAAGTTTTATGTCATTTATGAATTTATGCTCTAAATGGGGCCTCACCAATGACAATAAATCAGCTTTATAAGTCTTAGTCCTCAGGCGCCCCCTCACTGACGCGGCCAGTACATGCTATGCTTGAAGTGGTATCGAGCCTTGTTTAGGCGTTTCGAACATTATTAAGTTAAAAATGTACCCGCTAGTATTGTGTGCCTAATGTTGATGTCCTTGTTTTTCGACATGATGGACCAACCCCGAGACACCGCTGGCCGTTGAAAGTGTCAACTTAGGAACAAGGTCCATCCGCCTAATCCTTCCGAATCTAAAAGCACCATGATACCGAGCCAACCGGCTTTGTTTGAGATTTCACATGATATGGCTCGCTTTAGAGCGATCGACAAATTTCAAAGCTCCAATTGATATGGTAAGAAGACAATGGAGCTAGAATTTCATGGAACAAGCTTAGGAAGAATCAAAGTGGTCGAAGTTTCGCTTGAGAAGCTATAAAAGGTGTTAGATGAAGCAAGATGTCCTCCGAAAGGTATATTTCATGTGCGCCTCACTTCTAGCAAAGTAGGCCTAGTGATCGTAGTTGGTCTGGCTGCCGCCCATTTACTTCCAAACCCGATGCCTTGGGATTTCTTTGTCCAGGAATTTTGGGCGAAGTATGTTATTGATATGTATAAAAAGGTTAAGTGGAAGCAATTCTCGAACTTGAATCAAAGAAATCTGTCAATAGTTGAATATGAGAACGAGTTTAGCCACCTCGGTAAATATGCACCGAAAGTAGTCCTTATTAAAGCATTTCGATGTAGACAGTTTGAGGATGGTTTAAATGAATCCATAAAAAGTTATCTAACACCTGTTACTTCTCTACAACAGGCGAATTTCTATCAACTGGTGCAAGCATCTATGAAGATGGAAAAGTCTGAAATGAGTAATCGGGGAAAGAAACTGTACAAGTTCGCAAGGGAGACTCTTCCCGTGTAAAAGAATTGTAGAGTCCTCAAGCCGACCTGCATAGCTCTACTACTGTGGAAGAAGACAAGGCCTACAAGAGCACCTGGCCGCAGAGCACTTCAAACCTGATGGGCGTGTGAAATCCCTAATGCCCTCATCGTATAAACCACACTGGGCATTTGCATATGGTTGATTGGAGGATGCTTCAGATGTGCAAAACAGACCATCTCTTGAAAATTGTCTAAGAGAATTAAGGAATCCTCAAGGTAGTGGCCGGGGAGGATCAAATGCACCTCTAACGACTCGTGATCGAGGTGGAGGTCGAGGTGTTTTAAGACAACAAAGAGGGCGAGGAAGTATTGTATCAGAGACAGTAGATCGCCCTATTTCTACAACCTCAGCACGAGCCTATGCTATGAAGGCTCCCAGCATCTGATGCTCTAGGAAGAGAATGTATTTTCTCTATGACATTGAAATGCATGCTTGAGATCTTGGTTCTACACATTCTTATATTTGTACGAAAGCACTTCAGTTTGATAAAATGTCATCGTAGGGAACAATTGGGTATATGTACACAGCATTAGTCTCTGGGGTATAATGTCGTGGTAAAACAGTGTATAAGAACTCGGCCCTTCATGATCCATGATAGAGTTCTCTGTTGATCTAATTCGCATTGCCTTTCACGAGTTCGACTTGATATCGGGGGAGGACTATCGGGTTTCAAACATCGGGCGATAATCGAGTGTGATCGTAAAACCCGGGTGGTACTTAAATGTTCCACCAGTCGAGGCAGACAGACATGGTATCCAATCCGGCCCATTTGCCTAATGGGTTTCAACATGCAGTTTCACCACCCCTGTGAAAAAAGGATGTGAGGCCTTTTTAGCATTGGTGCTTGACTCTAAAAGGGGTTAAGTAAAACTGGAAGATATACCAATGGTGAAAGAATTTCCAAATGTGTTTCCCGAAGAGTTGACGGCTTCCCCAAAGGGAAGTGTAAACCCGTCTTACTGAAATTTTATCGAGGACTTTACTTCCCATCTCCAAGGCACTCACGTATGGCTCCAATCGAATTCAAAAGAGTTGAAGACTCAACTATAAGAGCTATTAGACAAGGGATTCATCTGACCTAGTGTTTCGCCTTGGAGTGCGCCAATTTTGTTTGTCAAAAAGAAAGATGACACTCGGATGCCCATTTACCATCGAAAAATAAAGGCGTAACAAAGGAAAAATAAATACCCATCACGAGAATAGAATACCTGATCGCCAAGAGCGAGTGTCTTTTCAAATATGACTAACGGATATTATCAACTTCTCGTGAAAGATGCTGATGTTCCGAAACAGCCTTTAGAACCCAGATGGTCATTATGGTTCAGTAATGCCATTTAGGTCGACTAATGCACCTACGCATTCATGGATTCTGATGAATAGGTATTCCACCCTTTATCGGGATCATTCGTAAAGGGTATTCATCGATGATGATCCAGTGGTTCTAAGGACGACAAGAACATGAACAACATTTGAAGATAGTATTGCATTCCCGGGAGAAAACAATTTGCTCGCAGTTAAGTGTGATTTTTAGCTTAAGGAAGTGTCATTCCTAGGCCATCTTCAGGCTCCTGAAGGTATTAGAGTCGACTCGATAAGATCAAGCGACTGTGAAGTTAAAATCATTCTTTGAAATGTAATAGGTGAGAAGTTTCTTAGGTTTAGTCGAGTATTACCGACGCTTGTAAAATGATTCACATAGCTCTACACTTACTGGGTTACTCAAAATGGGTGAAGTTTGAATGGGATACGTAAATGCCAATGAGTTTTGATCAATCTCAAGAAATATTGTCAAGCAATTCGTCGACCATCCCCACTGGGTAGAGAATATGCCATGTATAATGATACCGCTGATCAAGCCTGGGATGTACGACGCAAGATAAAAGTGGTGGCATATTCTGAGATAGCTGAAACTCCGCATGAATGCACTATCCCAATACATGATCAGAACTGGCAATGATAAAGTGTTCGCTGAAAACACACGCACACTACTTATACGGGTGAAAAATGTAGAATATTTACATATCATAAAAGTCTTAAGTATCTCGTTAACTCGTATGAACCCGAACTTAGGCGCTGGCCGATGGCTAGAGTCAGTTTCAAAGATTATGATCAGATAATCGATAACCACCTAGGAAAAGCTAATGTGGTAGCTTGTAATGCCTTAAGTAGAAAACGATCTATGTTTCTCATTCCCCAAACTCTATGCACGGAGATTCGGGACTGATGAAACGCTTAGCTCAATTCAAAGCTATGCCCGAGTCGAGGCAAATGATGATCGATGCTTTAAAAATGATGTCAAGTTACAAATAAAGGGTACAATTAGTCGAAATGGAGACAAGACCGACTATTCTATAGAAAAATATGGAGGTTCCTTATTACAAGAGCAAATTATGTGTAACGAATGTCGAGGTACTAAAAAGAAGTTGATGTATGAAAGCCACACACTCAGATTCACCATACATCCCGGAGGCAACAAGATGTGCCCAAGATTTGAAACAAGATTATCAGGCGAGGGATTTATAAGGATATAGCAGAGTATGTGTCCAAATGTTTGACTTGTCAACAAGTAAAAACTGAACATCAAGAACCGTCCGGTTTGTTAAATCACATCCCAATTCCACAATGGAAGTGGGACAATATTACTATGGATTTTGTGTCCGGTTTTCCCCTCACCCAAAAGAAACATGATTCGGGCCTTTGGATAATCGTTGATTGCACTCCACAAAGTCTACTCACTTACCACCACATCATTCCATGACCGCTACCGGAGTCAGATGTGAGCGAGATCAGATGGGGCTCCATGGAATTCCCATCACACAATAGTGTCTGATCGCGATCCACGATTTACGTCGAGGTTTTGGAAAGAATCACAATCTGCCTTAGGTACTCAATTGAATTTTAGTACAACCTTCCATCCACAAATAGATGGACAATCTGAAAGAGTGATTCAAGTGTTAGAGGACATGTCGGTCAGGTGCTAGATTTTCCGTAATAGGATATATTCTTATGGAATTTGCCTATAATAACAGTTTTCTGACAAGTATTGGTATGGGCCCCTAGTTTTGTATGGCAAGAAATGTAGAACCCCTGTATGCTGGACATGCCTGAATGAGCATAAAGTAATTAGTCCTGACATAGTGAAGAGACGGAAAAAAAAGTTCAGATCATTCAACAAATGTTAAAAGATACTAGTGATAGACAAAAGTCGTATGCAGATCTGAAAAGAAAAGACATATAGTACAAAGTCGGAGGTAAGGTCTTCTTGAAAGTATCACCATGGAGGAAGATACTCCGATTTGGAAAGAAAGGAACTGGAAATTCAAGGTATATCGCATCTATGAGATTTTAGAAAGAATCGACCAATTGCTTATCGCTTCGCCTCCTCCTGAGTCACAAATTCACATAACACTCCATGTCTCAATGCTTTGAAGATACCGTTATGATGAATCGCACATCTTGCCAACACAAGATTTACAAGTACAATTAGACTTCACTTATGATAAAGAACCAAAAGTCATTCTAACTCGTGAAGTGAAACAATTGCGGAATAAACAAATCCCTCTAGTAAAAGTACTTTGGCAACACCAAGGTATAGAAAAAGCAACTTGGGAGCTAGAATCGACAATGAGGACACAGTACCCGCAATTGTTTAATTCAGGTATGAATTTCGATGACGAAATTCTTTAAAGGGGGAGAGAATTGTAACACTCCAAATTATACCTTAGTAGTTTTATGATATGTTTAGGGTATAATGGGTGTGCTAAATTCAGATTTTTCGGAAATTAAAGTGCTAAATGTGAAAAATGACATAACCGGGATTTTTAAAGAAGTCTAAAGGGTAAATTGGTAAAATGTCAAATTAAGGACTCAAAGGACATAAGATAAGAAGATTGTATGTTAAGATATAATTTTGATAAGTTGACTTTCAAATCGAGTATAGATGAATGACTAAAATGCAAGGGCCAAAAATATGAGTCAAAAGATGAGTGAGACAAACTTGTCTCTAGAAGGAAAATATCTCATTTTGTTATCTTTGGTTTCTGGGAGCCAAGGCATACCTGCTCTGGGGAGAAGAATCCATTTTAGGTTGTATTTCATCTGATTTCCACTTGAATCAAGCAAAGAGAAGGAAAAGAAGAAGGAGTAAAGAAAGTTAGTTAAGTGTTCAAGAAATCAAGGTTAGAAATTCTTCAACCTCCTTTTCAGAATAATGTGTTAGGAAAATATCCTAACTCCCTTTGTTTTTTTTTTTTTTTGTCAGTTGTGTTGTTATTTTGGCTGCGGACTCTAATGAGGAAACAATTTGTGTGAAAATGTAAGTAGTGGTTTACGGGAGATCTCCGTCAAATCTTCCCATACCCTATGTTCTTTGCTGCATTTACACTTCGACTCACCAACCTCCAAATTGAATGATTTCAGTTTGTAAGGTAATTTAAGACCCATAGCTACATTTTCCTAGAAGAGACCTAGATCGGATTTGTGAGACCCTGAAAATCCAGACCTACAAGCCATAAAATGATAATTTCTATGAAAATCCCGAATTTTCAGATCCTCAGACGACGAAACGGACTTCACCGGGCTGAATCGCCTCGCAAAATCTAGTTACACGCCGACCCCGGCATGCTCTTACTTCACGCTGATAAGACGCAGAATATGTGACACTGGCACCTTATGAGTGGCCCAAGAGCGCCACGTGTCAAGCCATGAGAGTCAAACATCGGTGCCTCAAGCTGTACTACATATGACACATGCATCATGCCATCTGGCGGAAATCTAAGCTAAGAGATAAGATGATACAGAATCCAAGGCAGTCCAATGAGAAATGATACGGTACGAGACAAGTCCTCTTAACCAAGTCTTCCAACCCTGCCGGGAGTACAGAAAGAGAGAGAGAGACAACTAGAGATAGAGAAAGAGAGGGTTTTGAGAGAGAGGTTTCACTTTCCTCTAAGTTTCCCGACACGACGGACCTGTCGTAGCTGAGCAAAGAGGGAGAAATGATCCTCACAAATACCTTCAAGGTGGCCAAGATCAGCTTTTGTGGAGTTTCGACAAACTCCGAAACAGCAGGGGTTTTTCTCCTACTTGCTTTACTTTTTATTTAAGTGGCCACATACCCGATGGGGATTTGTCGATACTGATGGTTGTGGTTTCTGGCTCCAAAGACTGACCTGAGCGAAGAAACCCTAGAGTGGTTTTGGACTCCAGCCCACCGACTGGCTGGCGTGATTTGTTAATGTCGTGGTTATCGCCATGAGCGAATAACATGTCGATTGCATTCAGGTCAGTTTCTAAGACTTCAACTGGCTCTGATTGCACCTAAATTTCATGTGAGATAAGTTTATGTTTATCGTTGTAAATAGAATAACATGATTTATGGGAACTAATTCCTCGTTAATATACGCATTTGTGCTGATATATTAGCATGTGTCAATGTCTGTCACGCTTTACCAGACGCACTTAAAGTGAAAGAACCCAAGTAGCAAATTCCACCACTGGCATTGCTCACCTGGCCGTGGGACCCTTTTTTAGGTATCGAAGACGCACTTTGGGATGGACGATCCTGTGGCCTTAGAGGCGAAGAAACCCGCCAAGATGGCCTTATCTTGTATTTCAGAAAAAATTCTAAAGTAAGAGACCCACGCTAGATAATCAGAATAAATACAATTGTGAACAAATTGTAATTAAATCATTTTGTATAAAATATACATTTTATAAGTAGGGATGTGTAGGCCCATGGCCATTTTCGCATGTACGGGTCTCATGAAGAGAGACCAGATTAGCAAGGACGGGGTAGTCAACTGGACACTCGCCTGGGGGAGTCACGTGTGGATTCCTGCCTCACCCTAAATCAGTTTGAAGTCGCTATCGTAACAATCCTCGAATCGGAGTATCTCCGGTTGTTTGAATCATAACTTGAGTTTTGTTTATTCAAATAGTGTGATTCAAATTTATATACAAACTAGACATCTGGGAGAACAACTTTCATGAAGGAAGTATAGTCAAATTTAGTCCCCATTGTTACTAGAAATTCATCAAAGTAAAGGAACAATTATGTCCCTGAAACTTATCTCGGAACAGTTCGGATGTTAGGACCATATCTTGAGTTATACTGATCCAAATGAGGTGAATAAAAATTCTTCTTAAACTATACACATATGACAGTAACTTTCATGAAGAAAGTATGGTCAAAATTATAGTTTACGTAAAATTTTCAAACATAGACACTCCAAATTCGCTCTTGTGAAATCATCTCAGAGCAAGTAGAATGTTTAGGTCATACCTCCTAATTTAAAGGTTCAAATGACTTGATTTTGATCCATTGGAAACTTAAGACATAAGGGAACATTGTGTTAGAAGAACACTTTGTCTAAAAACATCATTTATTGGGTCGAAATTGTAATTGGAAAATGAACATTTCAGTATGCATAAGAGAAATATAGTTTTAAGAATAGACCAAGAGTTAACATGAATATTTACAAGACCAAAGGTAAAATGCCTGAAACACATATAATTACAGTCCTGCTTAAGATTGATAAATAATGAACAGCATGTTTGTTTAGTGCTTCTAAGACTCCTCAGATAGTGCTATACATATTATTTAAGGTGCAAGGCGCACCGAGGTGCAAAAGCCTCTTGGAGCATTGAGGCGCGAGTTTTTTTATTTGAGGCGCACCATACCTAATACAAATAAAAATTATATATCTAAGTAAATATTGTCTATAATTTTCATCTAATAATAAAATATAATAACGTAAATGACATCAAACATAAAAATCAAACATTAATAGTGCTCCCATCATACAAACATTCTAAGTTCCAAAACAAAATAGCAAACATTAATAGTGCTAGATGGTCTTGACTTTGGTGTTGGTGTTGGTGTTTTGCCAAACAACTAAAAATGTTTTAAATTTTTGTTGTTTCATAATTTTTCATAATTTTTTTTTTCTATTTTTAATTCATTTTCAGATTTTTTCCTATTTTGTATATTATTTTTTTGAAAATTTCCTTCTTTTTTTTCCTGTTTTTAAGAATATTTTGAAGATGTTTAGAATTTTCTGAAATTTTTTCTACTTTTTTAGAATTTTTTTCACAACAAAATAGGGAAAACTAAAAGAAAAAAACACCTTCGAGTTTTCTTTCTTCTTTTTCAATCGATTTGAAAGAGTATTTAAGGCCTTTGAGGGTTTTGTGTGCAATCCGAGTAAAGAGAGGGTTTATTTCATGCATGTGGTTCGACACACAAAAACGACATCGTTTTTGTTTCAAGCAGCTCCCAACGACCTGGGGTGCATCTTTTTGTAATAAACAAATCAGAACCTCAAAACAACGTCATTTTTCGTGTTCGATTTTTTTAAAAACAAATAACAACCCAAAACGATGTCGCTGGGGTTGGAACAAGAGCCTCTATGCTCCCTCTTCTTCTTCCTCGACGCAAAGCTACATGGGGCCTCACCGACACCACAGCGCTTCACAACTCTTCTCCGACACCTTTTCTCCATCTCCGCTGGCCAAAAAGCAAAAAAAAAAAAAAAAAAGGAGAAGGGGAAGAAGGAGGAGGAGAAGAAAGAGAAGAAGGGCGTACTTGGTGGTGGTGGGCGCGGCGCTCACCCTTGCTCTACTGCGAGGCATTTCATCGGAGTAGGCGCCGAGCTTTGCAGCTCTGCCGCACCTTTCATAACAATGGCTACGACATCTTCGTTACGTGCAAAGTGTGCACGTCTATTTCAGGCTTCGGAAGACCACCTAAGTAAAATACTATATTGTACTCTACCTATCATACATGCCCTTCATTTCATTGTTACCGGGTCTATGCAGTAAACATTTATATGATAAGTATCTAAACAAGGTAACATAAGAAAATGGAATTAATCGCCTGGCTAAGGCATAATTCAAGCCACATGTAACAGGCCTACGTACCTTCCCCTCAAGAGATTTCATATGTACTCCTACTGAGATAAGAATACTCGATATGTGAATTATTTTAAATATATACTGTAATTGAGGACCACTGAAGGGTCATATCTCGTTATCTATTTTCCCACTAAGCTTATAAGCTAAAATTGTGTGTTTTACTCCAGTAGGTACCGAAAAAGCTCGCCGAGACATCCCTTCCGCATTCATTCGGGCGCCAACACAAGATTAGAGCCCACCTTATGTGTTTTTTATTTGTTTTTGAAATGTAAATGTAATATTTTGTAATAGTAGAACTTGTATAAATACAAGTAATTGGACTCAGGCATATATGTTCACGACAATTTAAACACCACTACGATGGTAGTTTTACAAATTTTATGTCATTATGAATTTATGCTCGAAGTGGACCCACTAATGACAAGAAATCAGCTTTATAAGTCTCAGTCTTGTGTGGCATCCCCTCACTTGACGCTATTGGGAAGGGCGTTACACCACTGGCTTCTCGCTTATCGAGAATGACATAAAATCCGTAAACAAACATATCAATTGACAACAACACGCGGAAAAGGACCAAGCTAAGGCAACAAGAGTATTGGCAAACAAACATACTTAATGCCAGGACTTTAAGCCATCTGGCACTTTCTCAATGCCAGACTTGTTGCTCTAAGCCGTCTAGTAATTTCTAAAATCCATCTAGCGCTTTATTAATGCCAGACATTCGGCTCTAAGCCGTCATGTGCTTTCTTAATGCCAAACATCTGGCTCTAATCCGGTCAGCACCTCCCTTAATGCCGCACTTCCGACTTACCGTCCCAAGACTTCCCACGCCAAAATTTCTCGACCTGCCGTCCGCATTTTCTTAATGCCGACTTCCGGGCCCAAGCCATCCGACACTTTCTATCGCGTACTTCCTACTTCCAAGTCATTTGAAGATTCTCCTTAATGCTGGGGACTTCAAATGTTTGCCTAGCACTTTCAAAATACCGTGACTTCTATTTGCCGTCCGACACTTTTTTTAGATGTCAAACTTGTGGTTCTAAGTCAGTTTGCACTTCGAAAAAAGCCGTCGTGCTTTCTAATACCGCATCTTCGCCTAAGCAAACCGACACTCCTTAATGCCGCACTTCCGCTTTGCCGCCCGCACTCCTTAATGCCACACTTCGTTTCCTAAGCCGTCTCGGCACTTTCTAATGCCGTGACGTACGGCCGTCCGACACTACACGCCGCACTTCCGCCTGCCGTCCGCACCTTTAATGCTGGATTTATGGCTCTAGTCAGATGACACCTTCCTTAATGCCAAACTTCTGGCTCTAAGCCGTCTGACATTTTCAAAAGACCAGACTTCTGACTTTAAGCCGTCTAGCAATTTCTAAAAGCCATCTCAAGAATTTCTAAAAAGCCATCTAATGCTTAATGCCGTAGACTATGGCTCTGCCGCCCGCAATTTCTAAAAGTCATCTCGCGCTTCCTTAATGCTAGACTTCCAGCTCTAAGCCATCTCGCACTTCCTTAATGCCAAACTTCCTATTTAAGCCTAAGTCGCCCGCACTTCCTTAATGTCGACTTCGCTTCAAGCCAGTTCGACACTTTCTTAATGCCTACCTCGCAGCCCAAGCCAGCCCGGCACTTTCATAATGCCGACTCTTGCCCAAGCCGTCTTAACACTTCCTTAATGCCGTGACTTTTAGTTCTGGGTCGGGTTCTAAGACTCTTCAAAAGACTGCAGACTCATACTCGTCAGTCCGCTCTTCTTAACGCCGACTTGTGGCTCTAAGTTGTTCGGGCAATTTGTGTGTCATTCGCACTTTAAAAGACCAGACCGGGCTCCGGGGCCATCCGGCACTTTCTTAACATCAAACCGCTCCAAGCCGTCCTGAAATCTCTTAATGCCGCATTTTGAACTCTAAGCCATCTAGCACTTTCAAAGATCAAATTTCATTTCCGTCCGCACTTTCTTAATTCCAAACTTTCGGCTCTAAGCCGTCTGACACTTTCTTAATGTCAAACTTCTGGCTCTAAGCCGTATGACACTTTCTTAATGCCAGACTTCTGACTCTAAGTCGTCTGGCACTTTCAAAAGACCGCACTTCCGTCGTGCCGTCTGGCATCTTCTTAACGCCACTTGTGGCTCTGGGTCGTCTCGGCACTTCTAAAAGCCATCCGCACTTTCATCGCCAAACTTATGGCCCCAGTTCGCTCGAAATCTCTCTAAAAGTCACATGGCGCTCTTACGCTATACTTTCGGGTCTAAGTCATCTAACACTTCCTTAATGCCAGACTTGTGGCTCTAAGTCGTTTGGCAATTTCTAAAAGCTGTTTGGCAATTTCACAAGACCAAACTTTTGGCTCTAAGCCGTCTGGCACTTCCTTAATGCCAGACTTCTGGCTCTAAGCCATATGACACTTTCAAGACCGCATTCTGGCCTCCAGTCGCTTGAACTTTCTCTTAATGCTGGGACTTAAATTTGGGCTCATCCGGCAATTCCCCTGTGTCATTACCATCTTAATGCCGTGACTTCGCTCTAAGTCGCTTCGACACTTCCCCACGCCGACTTGTGCCAGAGCCGCTCAGCACTTCCTTAATGCCGCATCTTTCAACTTTAAGCCATCTCTCAAGACTTCTTAACGCCGACTTTCTATTTAAACCCCGGCTTGGCACTCCTTTAATGCCGACTTCGGCCCAAGCCATCTAAAGATCTACTTAATGCCGCACTTTCGCCTAAGCCGTCCGGGCATCTTCCTTAATGCCGACTTCCCGTCTGCCATTCGCACCTTCCTAATGCCGACTACGAAGTCGTCCCGCACTTACTTAATGCCGCACTTCCGACTCTGTCGTCCGACACTCGCTAATGTTAGACTTACTTAGTCGCTTCGCACTTCCTTAATGCCAAACTTCTAGCTCCAGTCGCCCGACTTTTTTCTTAATGCCGACCAAATTTCCAAGTCACCGACTTCTTAATGCCGACTACCCAAGTCATTCGGCACCCTTTAATGCCGTACTCTCCGCCCAAGTCACCGCACTACACGCGTACCTCCCGCCTAAGCCGTCCGCACATTCCCACATGACTCGCTTATACCGCCTGGGCACTTTCAAAGATCGTACTACGGCTCTAAGCCTACTCGGCACTTTAAAAGACTAGGACTTTAGAATCCTGTGCCCACCGGGCGCATGTTTAAACACTGCAAATGGCTCTCACCAGGCCTTCTTTCTCTCTCACCACTGCAGGGGGAAGCCTTTGAGTCTTATTCCCTCAAAGGTAAATCGGATCAAGCAGAAGAAGCCAATCCCAGCCCCCGCCGATCTCATTGAGTAGTTCTTGAAGTTAACCCCTGCCTGGGAAGAGTCACCGAGATGGACTTCAAAAGATTAGCAAGAACAAAATGTTCACCCCCAAAGACCTCCCGCAAACTGACGGACAGGGCTATAAGGAAAGTGGCGTGAGCCTAACTCCGCGAGTCACAGACAAGAGGGAGCCTCACTACTTCCTCTCAGCCGATCTCGAGCCATCCACCCGATGTTGAGAAACATACTACCACACATTCTTTATATCCAAACACACGCTCAATGCACGATTAATTCTCCTGGGCCCCTTCCTAACTTTCTCCACTCAAGGTTTAAAATATCAGATTTTCCCGACCGAAGAAGTACCAACCTTCACCAGAAAAAGGGGGCATTGGTAGTACCATGGCTTTGTGCCCGCACTCCACTCCGCTCACAGCCGCATCACAAGCAGGGCTCATCAAGCCGTCTCGCCATGAAGCGTACCCCACAATATTAAAAACCACACAAGAACCCACTGCATACAGATTCCTAGAACCCGTCTCGATCTCGAGTCCCACCACCGCCATCTCATTCCGCATATGGGAAATTTGTTATGGGAAAATACACAAAGTAGATATTTATCCCTGAATTTCCTAATTTCTAAATCCTTTATTTGGAAGGGTAATCCTTGATAAGGAAAAACATATATTATCCCTTAAAAGGATAATTCTTGATAAGGAAAAACATATATTATCCCATAAAAAGATAATCCTTAATAAGGAAAAATAGATCTTATCCCAAGGTAAAGGATAACTTAATAAGGAAAAGCATATATTATTCTAAAATAAGAATGTAGATTTCTAATCAAACCCTATAATCGGGAAGCATCCCTACGTAAAAAATGTATGCAATTCAACTATCTCAACCTCTCCTTCTTCTTCCTCTCCAGATTGTCGTGACTTAATCATCTGAGGCTACCGCCCACCGCCTCCGACGCCTGTGTTCACATCGGCGCTCATGCCCCTGAGATCGACACAAAAAAATTGGTAACAACAGGTTCAATAGATGACAAACTTCATGTTGCTTCTGTAAATGGAATATCAGGTTTTTTAGTGAATTTATCATTGTTCATATTTTCTAATGGTGTTCTACTTTGGTTCATACATATGTACCTTTTAGTTACTGTGATTTTTTTTCTTTTTTTTGTTTCCCCATGGGAATTATTAATGGTTTCATTTTTCATAGAGCTGGCTCCTTATAATCACAATTGCATTTAAAAGCTAAAAGAAAGCACAAGCTATCTGCCTATCTTTTTCAAACGCTCTCTAAAACACACCACTACAAGAAAAGAAAAAAAGAGCATATGGTGACGTTTATAATAATTCACTATAAATAAAAGGTCACTACAACATATCGTCACCCTATCCACTGACAATATTAATGGGAGACACCTTTGGTGGTGACACCAAAGTAGATTAATTGGTGATACATTTGGAAGCAAATATTGTCAAATTAGTATGAATATCATACCTTTTAACACTCTCCCTCATATGTGCCTCATACCCGCATGTGGAGAGTCAAGCAACCAAAGAGAATCCTTCATGGACTTTTCAATAATCAAATGAGGATTCAAATTACGTAGGGAGGTATTGAACCTAAGACCACCTACCAGATCAAACTCTAATACCATGGTTAAACTATCAACTCACATATAAGCTCAAGTTGTAGGTTTGATATAATATGAATATCATGTCTTTTAACACTTGTGAAAGATATGATTGATTACAATACATAAATTATCTAAAATTATAATAATAAATCATTTATTATAAAATTATCTAAATATTATATATTAAATATTATTTTCTAAAATTCATTCTAAAGTTTTTTAGAAATTTTTAACTATTTATAAATACTACAATCTAAAAAAATTATTTCTAAATGCACTGGACCACTTAAACAAGAAGTAAGATTATTTAAAGAAAAATAAAGTAAATCACTTTATTCCAAAATTATTTAAACAAAATATATTAAAATATGATTCTTTATAATTACTTATATAGAAATTAATTATAAGATTATTATTTAAAAAATAATAATAAATCAATTTATTCCAAAATTATTAAACAAAATATATTAAAATATTATTCTTTATAATTTATTTGGAAAGAGTTTTTAGAATTTTTCAAGTATTTATAAATATTACAAACTAAAAAAGTTATTTCTTAAGGAATTGAACAATTAAAGAAGAAATATGATTATTATTTTTAAAGAAAATATAATAAATCACTTTATTCCAAAATTATTCAAACAAAATATATTAAAATATTATTCTCTATAATTACTTATATAGAAATTGACTTTAAGATATAAATTATTTTGCAAATAAAAATTTACTTAATAAAAATGTACTTATTTATTGGATATATTAAATTTATTTGTTAGAGATATCAAAGAAATCATTTTTTTAATATTATTTAGTTGTGATTATACTATATAAAAAAACTGTCATGGGTTTATGGATACAAGAAAAAGATGGAAGATGATGATGATTCGAATTATGCAATGAAATTTTATATATCAGTAATATGCAAAAATAATAAACTTTTTACATTATGTTCCTAATTAATTTATATAATAAAATGACCATTGAGTTATAAAATTCAAAATAAAGTTGTATATGGTGTCACTTTCAAAATAATACCATAAATCTAAAAATAATCAATATGATACTTTTCAAATAAGGACATCATAATTTAAAATTAAGACCATTTAAATTACTCCAACACAATTTTTTTTTATTTCATATAGTGTTACTTTTCAGAAAATGACATCATAAACCTAAAACTAGCATGTTCAATTAAATATTTTTTATATGATGTGTTACTTTTATGAACTTTAAGTCATATGGTATCATTATTTTAACAAATGACACTAAAAGTAGTGACACCATAAATTATTTTTGTACTAGGATAGTGAGTTTCTTCAAGCTCCATTGAACATTTGAAATTTATGTTTGTGATTAAATTTGCTGTTGTTGAAGCATCAACAATGTTCTTTTTCCATGATATTGTATTGTAACTCAAACGGAGAAGTAGGGCATGATATTGTACTTCAACTGAGGGGCGAGGCCATTTCATCTCGGTGGATCTCGATTTTTTTTTAAAGAGGATTCAGAGGTG